>OY728152.1:1200298356-1201548356 GCA_963277665.1 Viscum album | reverse complement strand
GGGTCAAGATATATGGCAGGGTGCACACTTTTGCCCCAACTCAAATAGAGCAAGCCCTGGCCCGGCTGCACGTCCCCCCTGGAGACGTTTGCCTTATTCGTGGATGGATACAACTATTCTTCACCCACTCCTTGACTGGGATTCCATCATTTTTTCACACCCGGAGGGACCCCAAGAACGACCTGGATACTACGCCCAAGGGCTCTCCTATCGATACGGGCCAACGCCCCCGAGGGTTTTCAAGAAACAAACCGATACAAGTCCCGATTTGCAAATTTGGTTAACGGTTGATGCTCATTTGTTTCTCCCATATCAGATCACCATAGGAACGCTGTGTTCCGAACATGGTCAACAGTGTCCTGGATCATCGGGTCCACCCCGAGATGTCCCAAACATCGAGTGCAGTGATTCGTTCTACCCCATCCTGAAGTGACAAACATCCCCCCGGGTGGTGGTAGCGGTCGGGTCCACGATCCTGATTCCCCTATAAGGGGTGTACGGTGTAGTGTGGGACTATGTCCTCATTCATGCTGGGATCATGTACCATGTTGTACGCCTTCCCTTACGAGGCCCAGCCTTAGGCCCCTTTGCCTTTTCGGACCCCAACCCTCGTCCTCACTGCAAGACATTAAACTGCAAGTAGCTCAGGCCTTCTTGACCAATGCCTAACCATCAGGCCCCTTGGACTTTTCGGGCCCCGACCGAGGTCCTCTCTTATAGGAGTGAATGGTGTGGTGTGAGGTTATTTTCTCATTCACGTCGGTTTATTTTCCATACAGTACACCTCCCTTGTTTGGGGGTATATTACTACCCCCTCGTCCCGTATGACGTTAAAATACATCTAGATAACTACATGTGGCTTAATTACCTTCCTCATGGGATACGTAGGACCACCTGAATGTCTAGGATTCAGGTCCAGCCCCATCTCTCAGGAATCTTCATCCCATCTTGGCCACTTGGCCTACCCTTCCTCCATTAGAGGATTATATGGTGTGGTGTGGGATTATGTCCTCATTCATGTCATTCTTGTAATGACCACGCCATGTACCACTCCCTCCTAAGCTGTTTCATCGAACCCTTTTCAGCGATTCACCAATGTGCCCAAGGGGACTCTGGTCTATTACCTGGAATGCCCAACTTTACTCGGACACGTCTGCACCTACTTTCCAGGAATTTTCTATCCATGCATTAGGGCTTCCATAATCTTTCACACCCAAAGGGACCCCCAAGAACGGCCTAGATACTATGCCCATGGGCTCTCCTACCATTACGGGCCAACGCCTGCGAGGGTTTCAGACAACAAATCAATAAAATCCTGTGTTGCGAATATGGTCAGCAGTGGATGCTCGTTTGTTGTTCCCACCTCAGGATACCACGATATAGATGATGTGTTTCCACCGTGGTTAACTGTTTTCTGCTATCGCCACGCCAACCCATTAATCCCAAAATGTCGGGTACACAATTCACACCCTTCATCACATTAGCATGTCCAAGTAGAGTCTCAGAACTCTTGGAACTTTTCCTCCATGTACGTCTGCACGTTGGGGAAAGAAGCCGCGTCAATGGTGTCTTTCAGGTATCTCTACCAACTCCCCTCTGATGGACGCCCCAAGTATTGCGATGAGGATTCCCCCACTTGTTTCCCACACCGAGTTTAACTCACGTGGGCTTAGGGATCAGGTTGACGTCTGCGCTAACTTGGGAAGTTGTTACCATTCATGGTCTGAGATCTAAGACCATAAACTAAGATCCATCTAGAACTAAGTTTAGCTTGATTCCCATACACATGGGATACGTAGGACCGCCCAGACGCCTTGTTTTCGGGTCCATCCCATTTAGGGAGCTAGTCTCTCCCCCCTGTTTCACCTCATACATCTATATAGGCCCCTCACCCTAAGTTCTCCTTATCCGAGTGGCGTACAATGTGATGTGGGATCATGTCTCCATCAATTGTGTTTTATAACACTGCGCACATTCCCTGCCAAGCATCGACTCTGCTACGTCTGCACTGCATGACAATAAAATGCATGCTCGGTCCTATCACACGACCCTAAACTGTGACATTATAGTCCTGGACGCAAGACGATAAAAGGCACTGCATTGTGATGACCTCGTTATAGAGTTCATCACATTCGTAATTGGACACGTACCATGCCATTTGTCAACGCCTATCACGGATTGATTCTTGTGGAGACACCACGACCTACTACTCTAGTCTAGTCGCTTCAGAAAAAAAACCACTCACTTTAACGAACAAACAAGATTTATCAAATTCTGCTTCTTTAGTGCAAGGGACACGCCCGCACTCCCATTTTCCCCTGGCACTGGTATCCTACCATGTCACCTTTCAAGAACCACGTGAGGCTTGATTCTCAACCATATGAGATACGTAGGAGCACCCGAGAACTTCCCCGCGGGCCCAGCCGAACTTTCGCTTTCAGTCCCTTGACCTAAAACCTATCCAAAGGGGGTTGTTCGGTGTGATATGGGATTACGTCCTCATTCACGTCAAGTTGTTCACCGCAACGTACAAACCCCCTATTCCCATTCACGCTAGGTGTTTTATTTACTCCACCATTAGACTCATATGTTTCCTCCCATCCATGGTCCGAATTCTATGACCCTAAACTACGATCTCCCTATGGGAAAGGACTCTCCACCCCCTATCTAATATGTCTCGTTTTCGTATTCAGTTGTGTTTTGAAAGAGCCCGAAGTGTGGGATTTTCATGGGGACATTCCCCTCATCCCACGACCAAGCTTTGTGCTCTCGATGTTTGAATCCCCATCCTCTGCCACATCCAAAAGGACCCTCGGACGACATGGGTACTAGGCTTAAGGGATCTCCATGGAGGTTGGGCCCAAGGGCTCTCCTATCGTCTCGGGCCAACATCCCTAAGGATCTATGACAACATTTGTGACATGGTACTGTGTTTCGAACATGGTCAATGATCAACCCTCATTTGTCTATCCCCATTCTAGGCTAACACGATATGGACGCTGCATTTCCGCCACGGTTAACATTTATCCTCTATCGTCATGCCCCCATCATTGTGATCCAAATCTCGAGCATCATGATTCACACATTTCCACTTCCTCGTGTTCAGGTGGAATTCCAACATGCTCGGCTCTATCTCTTCGTGCATCTAGGTGCGCCGCTTGGTCGTGTTATTATCATGGGGCAGGTATTCACCAAGTGTCCCCTCACCCTAACCTACCCCATTCTATGTCGGTAATTCCCCACCTCTACTTCTTGTTTCCCACACTGAGCATGACTCACGTGGGATTAGTAGTTTTGGCAGGATTTGTATCAACACGGTCGGGATTCTCATTGTCCTGCATGACATTAAACTGCGCTTTCAGAACTACGTATGGCCTGATTCCCATCCTCATGGGGTATGTAGGAATGCCCGACCACTCTCCTTTGGGCTCGGGCTAATACTCACTCTTGGTACCTCGACCTGAAGAGTTTCCTCCGGGGGTACGTGGTGTGATTTGGACTCCAAGTCCTCATTCACGTTGGTTTCATATCTACCGCACCACACGCTCCCTGGGATCTTCCATTTTATTCCACGTCCTATCATATGACATTAAACTACATGTGTCCATATGTCCTCAATGCATGACACTAAACTGCAGTTCTACCCTGAATAAGTTGAGGATGCCCCATGTTGATCATGGGATGCACCAGAGCCTATACCAGAGAAGATTTCACCTGTCAGTGTTGTTCTATGCCGGCACTGTGCTTCCAAAACTATGTATGGCGTGATTCCCATCCTCATGGGATACGTAGAGACACCCTGGTATATTACATAGGGTCCAGCCCATAGAAATTATTAATCCCATCCTTCCCCTTTCTGGCACCCTGGTCGGACCCCTCGCCAGAGAGGCCCTGTCCCAAAGAAGGAAGGATCCATGACCAAGCCAATGTGCCCATCTGGCGTACTCCCACCACGGTTGTGTAACTACCTATGTGTTGGATTTTGTTCGGACAAACCATAACTCCATATTCAACGCTTTGCGTGCCACTTATTTGGACCCTCACCCCCTTTCATGTCTAACAGGACCCCCTAACAGCCTGGTCTCATGTCGTATCGGCTCACCTACCATCCTCGGCCAATGTTCCAGAAGACTGGTCATGTTTGGGAGGACCCCCTAAGAGTACGGATGTCTGAACTATGGTCCGCCAACTTTCATGGGTCAATGTCCCAAAAGATTGAGCGACAATATTTGTGACATGGTCCCGTGTTTCAAACATGGTCAATGGTTTACCCTCATTTTTGTCCCCATTACAGGCTAACATAGTAAGGATATTGCTTCTCCTCCATGGTTAATGGTTGTACCTTATTGTCACGCCATCCACACAACACTCCGAATCTTGGGCATCGTAATTCATGCTCCCCGTTTCCGTCTTTTCGGACAGATTCCAGTGTCCCTGGTGTTGCATCGTTCGTGCATGATGGCATGCTGAAGAAACGGTAATTCAGCTATTCTAAAAAGTTCCTTCTCTGGTAAGGTCTCTCCTATCATTCAGAAATCAATACTGGTAATCCAAATCCTGGATGCCCGGAGCATGGTCTCCACTCCTATGTGATGTGGGATGAGAAGGAAACTATCTCCTATTTCTCACATCGGGATCGACCGACGTTGGCTTGGGGAATTATCGCCGAATGTCCCATAAACATTGTAGGGATGTAACAAGGAAATTCCAACAGTGGAAATCGTGCATGCTACGACATTCAAAACAAAGAATGAAGAAATTGAGGCATGAAAGTACCAATAAAAGGTTTTTGGTTTGTTACAATACCCGGGGGTCAACTCCCCCCATGGACGGGTTGACCCCATCAAAAGAGCATTGCATCTCAGCCACCCGTTTTCTTGTGACATCCAAGGCTTGCTGCCGCTGACTCAGCTCCCACTCATCCTCAGAAGTAGTGGGGCGCAGTTCATCAGCCTTGGCTCTGGCCCTCTCTACCTCAGCCTAAATGAAAGCCATATTTTCAGAAGACTGCTTCATAAGCTCCTCTGCCTCTGTCAGCTGGGCCTTTAACCGGGAGATCAGCTCAAATTGCACATTAATAGAGGTTGAGTGCTCATCTGCCTAGGTCTGCAGCTGTTGGACCTCGATTTCATCCTCCTAGAGCTTCATGATGTTTGTCGCCTTCCTCTGCTTCCAGCCCATGCTGATCCCACAGTCATGCTCCCGGATCTTCTCAGCCTTAAGATCTCGGATTAGCGTGTGAGGACATTGGGCGTCCACTCCCCCAGCACACAGTTCGTGCAACCGCGAGTGGTTTCTGTCCATTTCGGCCTGCCATAGCACTTTGGGGTGTCCTTGATGAAGCGTGTGATTAGCTTCCACGACCGGCGGCGGATTATGATGTTGTCTTCCTCATCGGAGGTCATTTTTTCCAGTCTGCGCGATTGGAAGGATCATACATAGGATACGCCTGCAGGAAGTCCTCGGTGGGATCTGCATCTGGCATTGAATCTAGCGCGACATCTGGCGCCAAAGCAGGAACGACAGGAGTAGGGTCGGCTGTCTGATCATCTTCATCGGAGTCCACCTCATTGACCTCAGGCATGACTCTACTGGTGGTCCCGCCGGGGATGATGTTTGTTGCAGCTTGAGGAGATGGGGGGACTATCGCCACCATCACCTGCATGCCCCTAGGAGGGACGCCACCAGACATCTCGACTAGTCTTGCCGCAGTAGCCCACGCCAGTCGGAGAACTGTATGACAGGGAGGGACATAAACGTTAGTTGGCATAGTCTACATATGACGACAAGGAAACCGGTAGAGGAAACTTACGGAGATCGACCTCCTGGTGCTGCTCTTGAGCCGGTACTGACGGGAACCTGAGGCGAGGCCCCTCGTATACTGTTGGAAGGTCTGGAGATTATGGATGAGCCACCTCGGGTGCACTGGTCCCACCAGACGCGGAACTGGACGCAGCCATAGGCGCGGGTTCTGAAGGTCCCGCATCATCACCCGCCGAGGGGTGAGAACGAGGCCTGCGAACAAGTTCCTCCTACATGGTTCAAACATTGGTGAAAAGTTCATAGTGGCCCAAGAACGGACTATAAGGAATGAATATCGGAATGCTACCTCAAGAGCCTCTGCGAAATTGTCGGAATCTGAGCCTTGATCTACAACCTCACCCTCCTCCAACGGGCTCCCTCCTCCAGCCTCATCCTCCCAAGAGGAGTCCTATGATTCTTCCAGCAGGGGGAAATGCTCCCTATGATCGGCGGCTGACAACTGTGGAGGAGCAGTTTGATTCAGCCGTACCATCACCCAGTCTATCATTGGGCGAGGGACACCACTGGAGTGAACGTAATCCTCCATCTCGTCCATGTATTGCTCTGCCTCCACCGAAGACGCCATGAAGCCAGCTCGAACTGGTCCTATGCTCGGTAATTCCATCCCGAGGTGATTCAGGTGGGCCCATATCTCGAGTGGGCTTAGGAATTGCCGGTTGACATCCCAAATGTCCCAGGCTTCCGGGAAGACAGCCTCCTCTGCCATGTCGATATGACATAGCCGCTTCCCCGGAGCCTGAGTGGATATTATACGAAATCCCCTCGGTGGCTACCCCTCCGGATGAACCTGCTCTTCCGGAATCATCGGATCTGCCACAGCTGCCACACCCTCAGCTGCTACGGGTCTCGCCGCCATGGCAGCCCCGCCACTGCGAGAGGCCCTAGCTGCCCTCCGACCCCGACCTCGAGATAGAGGAGTCCCACCGTCACCGACCCAAATAGTTGGCTGCTTCAGCATCTCCCCTGGGTAAGCATCTTCCCAACTAATGGCATACTCCCTCACCAATCCGAAAGCGGCGGTGGATGGAGGAAATGCAATTCGCATCTTCCCATCCTCCCGTGTGAACATGATCCACAACTGCCTCATCACACACGGGTGGTCCTCGTGACGCACCTCCCAGTAGACCTACGGGGTCAGACACTAGAGGCACCAGAACTGCCTCGCAAACCCATGTGGGGTGTACGGTTCGCAGAGTGGCTCATGATCCACTCATGACACAAAAACTCCACCTCGAAAGGCCCGAAGGTAATCCCGATGTTCATCTGTTCCCCTCCCGTCATTAGTAAGTATCCCCATAGGCAATGGGAAGGGGTGGAAATTAAACTCATCCACCCTCCACAGCCTATTCAGCACCATCAGCACGGTTAGTTTGAATGGGAAGCTCTCGACCGCATTCAGGATGGTGGGGCAGAAGATTGATCCCGGCAGCAAAATAGGGTTTAGATACTCATAAATCCCCCTGATGTGTGCTGTGATCCACCCATACAGGAGGTGTAAGGGCCCGCATATCCTAGGTAGCTTCTTACCCTCTCTAATGTGCCGCAATATTCTGTACAGCTTGGAGAGCATTGGAATCCCTAGATAGACCCGCATCCCCATGGACAACATGGACTCCATAATAAATGAGCTGGGCCGCACCCCCATCCATGTATCCCTCACCGGTAGGATCCATCCGTAGATGAGAGCCGCGATGAACGCTGCCAGCCTGACTATCGGCTGTTGTTCAGTGCAGACCCTGAAACCCCAAGTCATCCATTGGTTGTCCTCTAAGACCTGCCAATAAAAGTGCACCTTACCCCATTGGGCCTCCCTCGGACATGTTCGAGGCCTCGGAGGGAACTCTCAATTATTTGGGAAATTTAGGATGCATTTGAACCATCTCTTAAAGTGGACATCCATCACTGCCTCCTTGTCCTCTCCAGGGATGAGTGCCATCAGCACTGACGTCAGTCGCGACATTTGCTATGTATCCTCCCACGCGCTCATGACGGGGAGGAACTCATCAAACATGGCCCCCAAGATCAGAACCCCAGAAATCTGGTGGACATCCCACATGCTGATACCCACCTCCCCATGATGCAGGTGAAAGGTATTGGTCCTAGATGACCATCTGTTCAGTAATTCCGAAATCAGTTTTTTTGGTTGGTAAATGTGGAATTGGGAGGCCAATGCCACCTCATATAACCCCACTTTCCTTAGCTCAACCCCAAACTCCTCGCATGAGGTGCCTACCCAGTAGGCCCAAGCCTAGTAATCAGTAAAGTTGCCGCCCTGGAGCTGGTCCCACTCATCGAACCATCCCTTCTTCGAATCCTGCAAAGCTGCCTTCATCATTGTATGGTAGAGAGGAGGGGACGTCTCCGGTTGTATTGGATTCCCTTCAATATCGTTCACATGGTTGTACAGACAGTCAGCGGTGACGGGTGTGAAGTCCTCCTACGCATGACCATTGACCGCCCTGATCCATTGGTGCTGACATGGTGTGCTCCTGAACCAGCAAGCTTGTTCGTCCCTACTCGCCTCAGGGATGAAGACTTCATCCCTAAACCCGAAGCCGTACAATGGTACCTTCTTACTTTGCAGGTAATTATTCAGACCCTCCGATAGAAGATCTGTCAAAGAGGCGTGGTCTGAGTGGCTTCAGACCATCTCCCCAAGGCCTGGACAGTTGGCCGTCTCATCTCGACGGGCGGCATCTGCAAGCACACCCAATACAGCTTCTTGATGGGCCATTTGAGTTCCGACACACAGAAAAGAATTTTTTCAGAACGAATCGCGAAGCTGGATTGCGAAGACAGATCGTGAAGGTCGGTCACAAGACCAAGAAGCGGAGTCGGACCTAGGTCGGCAAACAGGAGTTCACTTGGTGCAGTCGCGGAGTCAGAGACCCACGGTTCGCCGCGAAGCTCGATTCGCGGAGAGCAGGCGCAGAGTACGCGGAGCTTCGCAAAATCGAGAGCACAAGAAGACAAGAAAACCATGTGAAGAAAAAAGAGGTCGACCCCCCTATTTATTGGTGGCGACCTCGGATCATCGCGGCACGCCCAACCCGCACGGAGCATCGCGGCGCATCCGGACCCGTAGCACCAGTCAGCACCACGAGCCCTCTTCGTGAAGGCGCATCACAAAACGCCGACAATTTTGGCGATTTTTCCCTCAGACTTTGACCCTTCAGCCTTCTACGGCTCCAAGTCTGAGGGGGGGGGGGGAATTTGTTGGCGCCAAAAATATTGCACGAACGAAAGAGACGAAAAAGAAGGCCTGGATGCTACCTCGCAAAGCACCGACGCGAAGCACCCCGAGCATCATGAGCCCGCGAAGCTCCAGAGGCGGTACCTCTCCACGAACGACATTGACATTCGTGAGCCCGCCGCAAAGCTCCGGAGGAAGTACTGCTCCGCGAACGACTTTGATGTTCGCGAGCCCGCCGCGAAGCTCGGGAGGCGGTAACCCTCCACGACCGATTGTGAGGTTCGCGAGCCCGCTGCGAAGCTCCGGAGGCGGTAACTCTCTGCGAACGAGTTTGACCTTTGTGAGCCCGCCACGAAGCTCCGGAGGCGGTACCTCTTCGCGAAGGAAATTGACGTTCGTGAGCGCGCCGCGAAGCACCTGAGGTGGCACGCGAGTTCTACTTCATGGCACCCCTTGCCTATAAATACGGGTCTCCCCCTGAGTCCGACAGACGGACAATCCGACCTTTCGGCTTCTCCTCTCCCGAATCGCGAAGCACTCTTTGCCCCCAGGAATCATGAGCTCCGCAAGGTACTTCTACTTCGCGTGACACCTTTTCTTTGTCTCGTTTTGAGCCCCTCTTCCGAGAGGGATTCCCTTCGCGAAGCTCAAGTGCATTCGCAATGGAGGGGGATTCCCAATGGATCCCGGGCAGCCACGGAGCATTTATGATTTGCGAAACACCCAACCTGTACTAGTGATCTCTATGCTAAGGCAAGATCGCTACACATCGCGAAGCACACTGCTTCGCAGCACCCTGATTCACGAGGCACCTCCTCTTCTTGAGGTAGTGCTCCGCGAATACTGTTCCACTTCGCGAAGCACACTCCACTCGCACCTATGACCCATGCTAAGGCCAAGGCACTCCGCTTCGTGAATCACACTCCATTGCATGGAAATTCTGCTTCCTGTGCGACCCTCCAGGTATGCACGATGTGATTTCAATGTCCCATGGACAATACTACTCGTAGCGTTGCTTCACCTAGTGATTCTTCGCATAGGCACTCTAACGGTTATTTCTTCTTCGCATAGACACGCTAACGTGGACCCCTCAATGGTTCTCTCTACAACCCCCCTTGACCACGGACTTGCTGGTACCATCCTTTCCCCAAGGATCAAGGGGTACTAGTTATGTAAGTCCACGGGGTGTGGAGTGAACCCACCTCGTCCGAGCTGCAGGACGTTAAACTACCAAGCATCACATCCTCAACACATGACATTAAACTATGACCTGACCTCATGCCTCGCACGAAGGGTCCCCCTATCTCGAACATTATTTACGCCACTCGTCTCCACGGGAGTGGAATCACCCCTCCACAAGGTATGATATTCTCCTTATCAGAGCGGTGTATGTTCATAGGACAAGGGCGACCCTAGTTCCCCAACGGATGGCTACACCCCTGCATCTCTATACTTCCCCTCTACTAAGGTCAGTGGAGGGTGTGATAGGGAACGAGGCACCTCCCATCATTGGTCCCAAATCCCTCTTTCGCTGCGCTTTGTCGCACTTAGGGCCTCCATCCTGGAGTAAGTCCGAACAACATGGGCTGCCTAATGCGTAAGAACCTTGTAACAACCAGAAATTTTAAATAAATATTGTTTCCTAATTTTATGTGTTATTTTATTTTATTTTTATACTCAACAAAAATGTTTCATTTGATAACATGAGTATAATTAAAATGAGACTGTTGGGTTTTGACTGTTATTTGACCATTGGTAAATATGACCGCTGGAAACTAAACGTTTTGACTATTGTCTCTAAATACAAGCAATCTAGGTTAATTAATATAGAAAGAAGAATTGATGGCCTCACCCAGTAGTCTTGGACCGATCGAATCCCATCTAACAGAACATGAGAAGGAGGTAGCACCACTGGGCTTTGCTCTGGACCAAACCCAAGCTGAACTTCCTCGTATAAAGCTAGAACGGGATCACCTTCGCAAGAAGTTCAAACTGATAGAAATTACTACTCGTGCGATGTTGGTCGAGCCTCCCTCGGATTCTCTCACCTTATCACACCTTACACTTAGGTCCTATGCTGGTGTGTTAAAGGGCTATGTAAGGAGACCATAACTGTCTTGTGTGATCCTTTGTTTTAAATAAAAATTTTGATTTATTTTATGAATATTCAAATGAACGGATAAATATAGTATGCATATTTTTGATGAATTTTAGAAAAAGGTTATTTTAAATATGTTTATGTAAACCTTAAATAATTAAAAATGTCTAATTATTTTCAAAAAATGGTCTTCTACAATTATGTTCAGTACGAAATTTAGAGTCTAATAAGATCAACTTGATTTTTTATGAATAGTAAATTATGAATAGTGATTTTATGATTAGGATTAATAATGTGTCCAAATGGATTAGTAATCATACTTAATGAAAGTATTAAAATAAGCTAGGCACTTTGATTAACTAATGTGATTTAATAAAATGGTTAAATAACGGTTTCATAAATTATTATTCAAGTATTAGTTTTTTCAGATGAATAGTGTTTTTTAATTAAAATTTTACTTAAAAATATTTAGAAAATTATTTTTATAAAATGGACTTCATTTTTGAAATCAGAGCATCGATATTATGTTAAGGTAATTTTTGGGGATTTTTCTGAAAAAAATAAATTTTCGATGAATTGTGTTTTTAATTAAAAATTTAATTAAAAATATTTAGAAAATTATTTTTATAAAATGGATTTCATTTTTGAAATCAGAGCATTGATATTTGGTTAAGGTGAAATTTTGGGATTATTCTAAGAAAGTTGAATTTTCAATGAATAGTGAAAATACTGTTTTTAAGTTACGGGTGTTTAATGACATCATTAAATGATGTATTAAGTATGTAATCAATATGGTCGACTTATGAATAGTAAGATAAGGTATTAGGTGTACCAAGTGGCCAATACCATGGGAAAATACCATGGGCATGCCCATGGTTTTGCCAAAACCACTAATGAGGTGTCCCTTGGCCATTAATGCCTTGCCCCCTCACTTTCCCTATAAATACCAAGACATCCTCTCATCCATTCGTCTCCCCACCCTCCCCCAACGAAGTTCGGGTATCCTTACCTCCAAAGGAGTCCTCCCAAGGTGCCCCCAAGCCCTTAAGGTCCAAACCATTGAGTTTTAAGAGTTACGTTTTAAGGTAAGGGATCCGACCTCTCTCTTTAATTTCAAGTAATCTCTTTTATGTCATTCCTTTTATGTTCCTTGTTCTTATGTTGGAGGATGTTCTTTTATACTCCTCTTAATTCCCATTTTATGTTCATATAATTATAGATCCCCTCTTACTCTCATTATTTCGTTTTATGATGTTTTAAGTGGCGTCGTTAGGCTGCCAAAATTTTTGTAACGGATTCTTTCTCCCTTCTCATTTTTCAAGATATGTTTTCTTGTAATGTATTTCATGTTAATTTTTATTATGTTGGGGTATGATCACTAAATTTATAATACTGATCATTTATGACCATATTATTATAGACCCCATTTCATCTCTTCAATTCAGTATTTTGATGTTTTAAGTGGCGTCGTTAGGCTGCCGAATTTTTAAGTTGGTCTTCACCCTTCTCGTTTTGAAGTTCTACTTTCATGTCAATTATTTCAAGTTACTTTATATTATGTTGGGGTATGATCTCTATATATATCATACTGTACTCTTATGTTCATATGATGAGAGACCCTATTTGACCTTTTCAATTCAATTTTGTTGAAGTTTAAGTGATGTCGTTAGGCTGCCGAATTTTTAAGTGGTTCTTCACCCTTCTCGTTTTGAAGATCTACTTTCATGTCAATTCTTTCAAGTTCCTTTCTATTATGTTGGGGTATGATCTCTATATATATCATACTGGACTCTTATGTTCATATGATGAGAGTCCCTATTTGACCTTGTCAATTCAATTTTGTTGAAGTTTAAGTGACGCCGTTAGGCTGCCGAAATTTTTAAGTGGTCCTTCACCATTCTCGTTTTGAAGTTCTACTTTCATGTCAATTCTTTAAAGTTCCTTTTTGTTATGTTGGGGTGTGATATCTATATCTATCATACTGATATTTTATGAAAATATTATTCGAGACCCCATTTGATCTCTTCAATTCAGTATTTTGAAGTTTTAAGTGGCGTCGTTAGGCTGCCGAATTTTTAAGTGGTTCTTCACCCTTCTCGTTTTGAAGTTCTACATTAATGAAAATTCTTTCAAGTTCTTTTCTATTTTTTGGGTTATGATCTCTATAACTATCATACTAGACTCTTATGTTCATATGATAAGTGACCCTATTTGACCTTGTCAATTCAATTTTGTTGAAGTTTAAGTGACGCCGTTAGGCTGCCGAATTCTCACAAGAGAAATCTTATTTTTTCTTCCTTTCATATGGTATATTTTCAAATTTCATTACCATGTTCTTAAATACTTTATATTTTGTCCCTATACTGTTTTATGGTTCATTAATGAATGTTTGACCCATGTCCCCTCTTATCTCAATGTTTTCTAAAACCCCGAAACATAGCCGTTATGCTGCAGAATTTTCGTCTCAAAGTGCCTCTCTCTCTTTTTCTCAAAATTATTTTACGTTATAAAGTGAATACTGAAAGCTCTTATTTCTACAGGGGTATTCACATATATATCAATATTTTCTATTTTAAATTCTGGGATTTACATACATGAGACCCGCTTTCCATTTCCGTGGGTTTCGAGTGACATAAAGATCATGTCTTTAAAGCAGTTTTTAAAACATTATGATTATGAAATGAAACCCATTTATTTTATGCTATATGGGTTATTTATGAAGTGTTTGATGATGATATATTTGGATCACATGATAATAAAGTCAAATTTAAGGGTGCGCCCTAATAGCACCCCATTGCATTGGATAATGATGTAACCACAAGAGATTACAGTTTAAGGGTGCACCCAGATAGCGCTCTAATGCATTGGGTAATGACTTAATCTCTAGAAATGATCATTTTTAACGACGCCTTGGTGAATAACCTTGGTAATTTTTAACGACCCCTTGGTGAATAACCTTGGTAATTTTTAACGACACCTTGGGGATGGACCTTGGTGAAACAAAACGATTGTCAATATTAAATGTTGCAGCCACATCGTAAAGTTATGAAAAAGTTTTATTTTTATTATGATATGCCTCATGATTTCATTTTCATGCCATAAAGTTCTTTTCATGACTTTATTGATGTATCTCAAGTTCATATGTAAAATGTTTCTCTTGTTTCCCTTGTTGGGCCTTCTGCTCACCCTTTCTTTTGATGTATGTCCCCAGGTTATGAGATACAGTAATGAGCCTAGGGTGAACATGAGTGGAAGCCTTTCAAGTGTTTAAGAAGACTATTTTTTTGTTTCATGTTTTATGCTCCTTGTTTACAAGACACTAAACCTTAAAGATCCTCAGTTCCGTGTAATGGAATTAATTTTATGTTATAAAACGACGGGATTCTATACACCTCTTTGCTTCTCACGGACGCATCCTTCACGACGTGATCGTCAGGTCCCTGCAACCTCTTGTTTCTCACAGCAAGAATGACTCACCTGGGCTTAGAGTGAGCACTGACCCTGACCCCCACCATAGAGAACTACGAGGACTTTGATCCATGTCAAGGAATGGTATGTAGGAAGCCTCCACGAGGTTCATGCCCACCACTTGGTCGGTTATTCACATCGAGTTCCACCCTCGTCCAACATGACGTTAAACTGCATTCCCTCATCCAACATGACGTTAAACTGCAATTCCAGTCTGATGCCAAGCCATTGTGACCAACCCGAACTACTAGGACTTTGATCCATGTTAAGGCATGACACGTAGGAAGCCTCCCAGAGGTTCAATCCCATCTCCCATCGGACCAAGGTCCCTCATTTATGTCGGTTTTCCGACACCCACCGCCATTCCGAACTACGGGGAGTTTGATCCATGTCAAGGCGTGGTACGTAGGAATCCTTCACGAGGTTCAATCCCACCACTAGTGGACCCCTGGGTCTACATTCACGTCGGTTCACCGATGAAACCCTTTGAACTATGTGGTCTTTGATCCATGTCATGGCATGGTACATAGGAAGCCTCCACGAGGTTCAAGCCCATCTCTCATTGGACCAAGGTACACCTTCACATCGGTTCGCTGATGAATTCCATCATTTGAACTACGAGGTCTTTGATCCATGTCAAGGCATGGTATGTAGGAAGCCTTCCAGAGGTTCAAGCCCACCACCCATCGGACCAAGGTCCACCTTCACGTCGGTTCGCCGACGAAGCCCCTCTGAACTACGTGGACTTTGATCCATGTCACGACATGGTACATAGGAAGCCTCCACGAGGTCCAAGCCCACCACCACTAGGACCCTCCTGGTCCTCCCTGTTTCACTTCGGCCTTCCGATGTCTAACCTGAACTAAGTGGTCTTTTATCCATGTCACGTCATGGTACATTGGAAGCCTCTCAGAGGTTCATGCCCACCACCAGATGGTTACTCCAACCTTCTTCACATCGGTTCACTAACATATCCGACCAAGATTAACCTTCACGTTGGTTCGCTGATGCATCAGACCAATGTCCACTTTCACGTTGGCTCACCGACACCATTCTAAACTACATGGACATTGACTCCCTGCCACAGGGATATGTAGGAGGTCTCTTCGAGGCTCAGCCCCAACTTCACTGTCGCCCTTGCCATGGTCTGTTGCCATTCCGCCCTCCACTTCATTCATCCATCCATCATCCATCCTGATTATCGCACGGACCGTAATATCTCGATGAGACCATTCCGGTCCGCTTCTCTTCACAGCTGTCCATAGGCTGGTCCCGATATCGGCACCCCCTCAAGTGAAATCCCTCAATCCGATCCATTCTAGCTAAGTCTCTGATCGGGCTGATCCGTCTCCGCTGGACGTTAAACTCGCAGAATACCCTGTGTTAAACATAGGAAGCTGAGGAAAACCTCATATATGTGTCTATGGCATATAATTCCCCGCGCTCGATGTGGGATACCTCGGGCTTCCACGCCCTCGAGAAGCCCTATGATCAGGGATAATAGACAGACATGTCGGTTCCCCAACATCCAGACACGCTACTGATGCCTCAACGTGACTACTCCCCCGACTGAAGGTTGCTTCCCTGACCGGACCCTTTGGAATGTCCCGACAGAAGCAGTGTAATTAACCGGCGTCCATGGAAACATGGAACTGGGAAGAGTTTCACAAACAACGTATTAAATCTATGAGGGAGACACGGACTAGGTGACGAGTTCTGAGGAGGAATCCATAGAAGGAAGAACTGACATCCCATCATCCCGTTTCGATCAAGGAGTAGACGTCCCTGGATAAGGAGAAAATGTGGCCCGCCTTTGGAAAGCGGGAATGCGGGGGCTACTGCACAGCACATCCTCCTCCGCGGACGGACGGATGCATGCGCCTCGGAGAATGCGTCGGAAACAATCCTCATTCCATGTAACCGAATTATAGAAATGGTCTTCAGAAATCTGGGATGTTCATAAATAATATGTAATTTCAATTATGGATATTTACAACCATTCCAAATGAACATCATTACTTAAAAACAAGTGAGCCAATTATGAAAATCAAGAAAAAAAACACTCCGGAATGACGAAATTAAATATAAAAACATATAAATAATAACATGAATGATGTAAAAAGAATTATGATAAACTAAATAAATGTATATTAGGGTCATAAATAAGTTATTGATATGTATAATTTCATATTACAGGACCTTATGTTCTAGAGGGGAACACATTCTGATTTAAGTTAAGGGTTTTTCCACCCAAACTTCAATTTTCATTCAGGTTACATTCATTCTCGAAATTACCTCAATGAAATTATTATGTATTATTACATACTCATCATAAATTCTATGTGAGTGTTCTTTATATGTACACAAACCATAATCCTTCTTTATTTTATGGTTAGTTACATTATTTAAAAGAATATTTCAAATTGTTTCCGAAATACATACCTGATTTAAGGCGATATTTCTATTTCTTACCTATTTTGAAGGGAAAGATATATTATATTTTTTGAAAACATTATATCTATAAAATCATTCATTTTTTATGAATATAATATCTTACATCACTTCGCGTTTTATACAATTATTTTTCATAAGGAACTCATATTTTCAAAGAAAAATAGTATTTATTTCAAGAATTAGTCTATGAATGTATAAGACTATCTTCCATTATTTCAACACAATTGTTGATTATTATGTATTATTGGGATTATTATTCCATATTATCATCTATCATAATCATCTTAATGATATATGATTGTTTTTTCTATTTATGTTCTATCTTTAATCCATTCATCAGTTTACTTCGAATGGTTAGTGTTTTGGATTAATGTTCGTGGAAAGCTATTTACATTTAATATATTAATGTGTATGTTTTTTATTTTTATCTGCATTCATATGATGAATGCATTGGACATTGTAATTGTCATGTGGGGCCGGATATATCCCCTCGATGCATCGGTAGGTATCATGGAACAAAATACGGTCTTGGAACAAGGCCTTGACAAAACGATTATTTATGGTCGTGGCAAGAGGCCTTGATGGTATGGTTATATTGTCCCTCGTTATGCATCCCCTAATTATGAATATATTCAGACCCGTCATCGGGGCTCGTGCCGTGACAACCCCATGCCCACCTTCCATAGGCCAAGGGCTGGCGACTAGTACCGAAGGCGTAAATCCCTATAAAGGGAAGGCATTGCCATTATAAAGTAATCAACACACAATTGAGTACACAAGTGAAGTAAGCACTTTGTAAAAATGGGTACAAAAGAAAGTGCTGAAAAGTAAATGGGCCAGTATACAAAACCCAAATGTAAGTACAGTACAACTGAAAATAATGTACATCGGCTGAAAAGTAATGCAGCAACACCGAGCCATCCTTTGGAAATCCCACATGAAGGGTTGGTATAGATAGTCTTCTCAGCTCCTTGGGTCCGTCCGTTCGCTCCGTGTATGTCCCATCTAGTGGTCCACATCTAGGTACCGTCCAACACCACAAGACTCCGCCTCGATCATCATTTTATGTCGTCTGTATCCAACAAAATGTAGTTCGGGTATAGCCCATGCAGGGGTGAGTATACGATACTTAGTAGGGACCCCGACACCCTCGAAGGTCTCCCAGAATCCACGAAGGATAAAAAAAAAGGAATGATACAATCACGAAGTATCAGCCAACCCTAATTAGGTATATTTCCATACATATACCTTAGTTGCCTATCTCAGTCTTGCTCTATCTCTCGAGCCCAAGCACAACCAGTCCACACAGGAAAGCACAACCTGTTCCACAAAGGAAAACACAACCTGGACAACACAGGATAGCACAACCCAGTCCACATAAGAAAGAAAAATCCAGTCCACAAAGGAAAACACAATACATTCCACACAGGAATGCACAACCCTATCTACACAGGAAATCACAACCCAGTCCACACAGGAATTTAGGTCAACCACATCGATGTTAAAGATTGAAAAGTCAAGATTCATCTCACACTGATATTATACTTTAAAAAGTGATGGAGATGATTAGATGTAGCCTCTCAATCATCTCCTCTGTTGAACCCACGTAGGATCCCATTATAGAAGTCATCACTGCCAATCCCATGTAGGATCCATGTACAGTAACCATCACTGTCGAACCCATGGAGGATCCAAGTACAGTTGTCATCACTGCCGAACCCACGGAGGATCCAAGTATATTCATCATCAATGCTGAACCCACAGACGATCCAAGTACAGTCGTCATCACTGCCGAACCCACGTACATTCGTTCATCACTGCCGAACCCACGTAGGATCCATTTACAGTAGTCATCGCTTCTGAACCCACGTAGGATCCAAGTATAGTCATCAACATCATCGAACCCACAGAGGATGCCAGGTCCTTAGCCGTCGTAGTTATAGCCAGCTCTAGGGTTCCCGCACACAGCACGCTCGATTCCGGGAGGGTCCGCTCCACGAGCCAAAGGGTCGATGCATCAACTGTCATGAAGTACATAGTTGATGTATCCCAAAGTTCTGTCTCGTCAATAGGAACTTAACGCAACATACAGCGAGTCAATCGAACGCTCGGTCTGAGAGATTACGACTTTTCCGTTCCAGGAGCCCGGTTAGAAATACACTAGTTTCTAACCTGTTTGATATCCAATATCATCCAAAACTCACTTAGAGTATCACAAAAGAATTGTCTCATCATAAGGGTCATAGTGTCGCAGACGGCGCGCCGATCAGACATGTGGTCTTTATGTTAAAGTGTTTCCGCTCCAAGGGCCAAGTTGGTATCATGATCGAACGAACCTGGTCATACTTCAAATAACAGTAGTTAACCAAACCTGTCACATCATTGCAATCCATACCGAAAAACACATGAGATGGACTATACATTGGTCCAAAAAAGATAGCTGGTGAAAAAGTTGCATTTCACCACAACACGCGCGAACCGGGACTCGTGGGGCCCAGACCTTGACCTCGACATAAATATCCAAAATTTGTTTTGAAACATCAGTCATAATTCAAGGTTTAAAACTTCGTAGACAGTTCATCATTTCGACACCGTATTAGAGAGATATGTTAGATACAAGATCCCGTAATAATAATAATATTATTATCATTAGGTGTTTCATGGAACCACGCCACGAACCAGAATTTTGTATCGAACATTAGACTTGAATCGACCGTCTTAAATACTGAATTGCATCACCACTAACGGAAAGCCTATCAGACGACGCACACATGATTTACTGCAGGTCGAAGATTTAATAATAATATTAAATCTATTATTTTCAGAGTGATTCGGGTACCCGATCCAAAAACCTGAAAAAAGTTATTCTACATTGGACTCATAAATTCTGTCTCGAAGTCAAGGTCGCACTGCCACTGACAGTTCATGAAACTGAGATCACACAATGAAGTTGCAGACAAAAAGTTGTTTTATCATCAAAATTAATAATAAAAATATTTTAATATTACTATTAATTACATATTTATTTATTTACTCTATCTCCAAATAAAATCATGTTGGAGCCTTCTCTTGTGCACTGGAAATCATCACCAAATTAAAAGAACCTCCTTTTCATTAAAACAAATGCCAACCACGCCCCACCTTGATAGGATTTCTCTTTCTTTTTTTTTTATTATTTTCCCATTTCATTTTAACATTCTCACTCCAATCTTAATTCTCCTACATGATTCTATTCTCCCAATCAACCATCCTTCTTTCACACGACCAGAACCGCACCACCTTTGGCTGCATGTGCCGCTGCGCCTCCAGCCTACCTTGCCACTACCACGCAACCCAGCCACACTGTCAGATGCCGCCTCGTACTACCCTACCTGAACCATGCACCTTCGGGCCGATAATCACACCGCCACGTCTCCTTTCCACGGGTTGTCGCATCTCCGATCTATGTCTGAATATTTTGACGAGCGTAGATTCACGATCCTCTGGACGAGATCTCCACATTCGTATATCACTCTCAATGAAACATCGATGTTATTACGTGCTTAATTATTTGGTGTGAAAGAACGAGAGGATAACGTGCGAAGAATGAAATATAAAAGGGTTATAGACTATGTGTGGACTGATGGATTTGTTTATTTGTCCATCATCTTTGAGAATCAATAACACAAGTAATTGGTAAATAGATATTTATAACACTTCAAGATTTGCAATGTCATGATAAACAAGAAGAAATAATTTATTCGACCCATTTATTTTTGATCCGCAAATTAATTCATTTAATTCATGTTCGTAATGAAAATTCAACTGGGTAAGGAATTCACAAAGATACATCCTACAAATATACGCTCAAGCTCGAGGGCATAAACCACATAAATGTGTAATATACAATATTACCCTAACTCGAAAAGATGTCACACTTCGTTGATCCATGGAAGATGAACATCGTGGTAGATGGAGTTGCGAAGAACGACGTCACAGAGAAGATAAAGGAAGGACCACCATTCTTCATTGGAGGCTTTCTTCGTCGAGGGAGAAATTCCTTTGTCGGAGGTGTTCTTCGTCGAAGAGGGTGGTGTTCTTTCTTTAGGAGAAGAACACCCTTCTCTATTCCTCCAGAGCTCTCAACAAAATCTCAACCCGAAAAATGCCCAAAATAAAATAATAGCTAAGATATTATTTTATTATCACAAGTATTTCAAATTTCAAACAACATAATTAAAATATGTGAAGAATTATAATTCATTGATTAAATTTTCTTGGAAAACATTTAAGCGGGGGAGAGGAAGTGGAAGATTCCTCATAAATAAGAGGGTAGTTTAAGGAGGGTTATGGGAGATGAGAGGTTGGGGCTCGTGTGGGCCCTACCTCTCATTTATCCACACATGGATGTTGGGTGGTTGTGGGACCCACCAACAACATCCTATGGGAGATTTTAACTTTCAAGATATGAAAAAAAAATTGTTCAACAATTTTAATTATTTTAAACTAAATCCCGAAATAATAATTCCCAACACGCTTAAAACGCAACTACGGTAAAGGTCCCCATAAGCAATTACCAGCACTTCGAGTTCATCGGTTCCCTCAGATTATAATTCTGAGCACTGGTTTCAATGATAGAAAAAACCAACTCATTCATTCACTGAACGTACCCCAGCTAAACTTCGAAAATTGATTCCGAGCACACCGGGCCTTGGAATCAGCAGCCTTCAGAATCCATAGACTCGTAAAATTGCAAAGAATTATTTAAAAAAAATTCCTTGAAATTTCCATGTCTTTACATTACTCCCACCTCAGGGCTTTATGTCCCCGTAAAGCTTCAAAACACTATAGAGAAAACAAAGGAGGTACCGAGCATGCATTTGAGCCTCCCACTCCCATGTTCTCTCCTGGTGGTTCTCGTGCTGCCAGAGAAAGCACACATGAGGAATCGACCGTCCTCATAGGACCCACTCCTGTCAATCCACGATCTACACTGGATCCTCCGTGAATGTCGTCTGATCATCGATGTCCAGCACCATATGGTCAATGATGTGTGAAGGGTCGTGCACGTATCTCCTTAGATGAGATATGTGGAGGAAGTCGTGCACCCAGTGAAACTATGGTGGATAGGTCAAGCGGTGAACCACCACGCATACCCTTCAGAGGAACTAGAAGCGTCCGATTAACCTCAGAGATAACTTGACGCTTCGACCACATCTCCATCGAACTAGTCGAGGTGAGAACCATATAAAGACGCGGTTGCCATCCTCAAACTCTAGAGGCCTCCGTTCTCTATTTGGAACTGAAAACTGAAAACTCCTGCTACCACGATGGTAAGGTCGGCCGACTCAAGTGTGATTGGCTGCACCCTCCTATGAATGTGTTTATCTTGTGCTGCCAGGGTTTTCCTTTTCACCAACCAAAGAAACCCCTTCCTAATGTTGTAGATAAACCAAAACCCTTTTCTAGAATACCGTCAATCTGTGAATGAATTTTGGTTGCCCAGTTCATACTCAAACTAATGTCGTAAGGCCTCGATGCTGCCACCAATATGTTCCAACTGAAACACTTTCCTCAAGGATCATATCACACCATCGGCGTAAGTGTGATTATCGTGTCTCCTCACAATGGTATCTCCAGACATGAGGATCAAGTCAACGGCTCAACCGGAAAATCTAGGTCTAGGATATGATTTGTGGAAGGTAGGAAAGATTGGTACCTATTTTTATTGATAAGACATCTAGTAGTAGACCCAGACCATACCTAAAATAATTCTTAGAGCCCTTGGGTCACACTCCTTGACTACATGTAGTTATTCTATTTCTCGGCCCTATAGCTCCCTGATCCTGGTGGGGACTACAAGAGTTTTTGGTTGTAACATGTGGAAATGTACACCACCTCATGCTGCACTCCTACCTATGCTTCCACATCTGTTGCACTGCAGATTCATCTGTCCTTAACACGTCCTCTTCTTGAAACATTTGACACGCCCAAGTCTCTGAGACTTGCCCCAGTTCCATGCTCTTCCACTACTAACATTCTCTAGCTTTATCCATTCATCCAAAGAACATTCAACCACAATGGTTTTCTCTGGAAACCTAACATTGGTAGGAATGCATAGAGGATAAGGTGCTGGCTCGGATATCCATAAACACACCATGCTCAGTGGTCCATGTTCTATATCATTGATCGAATCGTATTCATCGAGTACCCAGAATGATCGGTACACGCCATTCTGTCGTAGCTTTATAAGCTCTATAAAAAAACTCAGCCACCTCCTCAAGCCAGTCCTCAACCGCCTGAGTAGCGGGATCACCTTAGAACCTAAGGGGTATCTGATGCTGAAACATGTGTAAGGCAGTAATCCTACATGTTTCACTTACTGGTACCGCCTGTTGTAACTTCTGACCAACAGGTAGTGATGTATAGCTGACACAATACTCGAAGGTGCTATCTCAGGCATCGGTTCACGTACCGAAGCCTCATCACTATGTAGACCAACTTCATTGTAATTCACTGGGAAAACAGTAGTAGCTATGCCCACCATCCAATCCACTGCTGCCTGGGAATCTGTCTTGTCTCATAACTTCAGAGGCCTCTGCTGCTGGAACTCGTGCAATGTGCGCTGGCGGCGTGAACTCTCCGTTGTTAGGGCCAATGGTATCGGTGGCCCAGCGGGTAATGGTACCACAGGTGCCTCCGCTGTAATGGGGCCCTGCCCCGAGGCCTCGTCGCTCTGTGGGATGCCATCTCACATGTAACTTGGATCCCTAGCTGGCTGCCTTCGTGGGGCCATCCTGAAAAGAAACAGATGCGCCACGGTTAAACAGTATACCTGGTGAGCTGACACAAAGTAATCACAAAGAAAACTTCTGAAACATACATGCAATCCGTTTTTTCGTACAATAAGTTTTAAATCAGAAGTCAGGGTCCTGGTGTATGGATAAATTAGCCGCCACACCCACACTGTACTCCCTGGATTGATAACCACACTAAATACATTAAACACTATTGCTTCCCAGAAATATTGATCAGAGTCTTGAGTTATACGGTAGAACTGACTCCTCTGATACCAATTTGTCATGAACCGTCCTAGGGGCCCATGCCGTGACTACCCCAAACCCACCTTCCATAGGAAAGGGGCGGGCGACTATCACCAAAGGCGTAAATCCCAATAAAGGGAAGTCATTTCCTTTATAAAGTAAACAACACACAACTGAGTTTGAAAGTGAAGTATGCAATAAGTAAAACTGGGTACAAAAGTAAGTGCTGAAAAGTAAATGAGCCAGTATAAAAAACCCAAATGTAAGTACAGTGCAACTGAAAAGAATGTATATCACCTAAAAAGTAAAGTAGCAACACCGAGTCATCCTCTGGAAAATCCCACCTGAATGGTGGGTATAGATCGTCTCCTCAAATCCTCGGGTCCGGCCGTCTGCTCCTTGTACGTCACTTCCAGTGGTCCACCTCTGAGTACCTTCCAGCACCACAAGCATCCACCTCGATCAGCGATGTCTTTCATCTGTATCCAACACAACGTATTGCGGGCATAGCCTGTGTAGGGGTGAGTATACGATACTCAGTAGGAATCTCGATAACCCCGATGGTCTCCCAGAATCTATGAAGGATAAATCAGAAAGGAAATATACAATCACGAAGTAGAAAACAACCCTACTTCGTTATATGTCCATTCATATACCTGAGTTGTCTATCTTAGTCTTGTTCCAACTCTGGAGCCCAAGCACAACTAGTCCACACAAGAAACCACAACCCGATCCACAAAGGAAAACACAACCTCGTCCACATAGGAAAGCACATCCCAGTCCGCACAGGAAAGTAAAATCCAGTCCACAAAGGAAAAAACAACCAAGTACACACAGGAAAGCACAACCCTATCCACACAGGAAACCACAACCTAATACACATAGGAAAGTAGTTCAACCTCATCGATGTTAAAGATTGAAAAGTAAATACTCACCTCACACAGGTATAGTACTTTCGATGAGGGGTGGAGATGATTAGATGTAAAATCTGAATCATCTCCTCTGCCGAACCCACGTAGGATCCCAGTACAGATGTCATCACTGCCAAAAAAAAATTAGGATCCAAGTACAGTAATCGTCGCTACCGAACACATGGAGGATCCATGTAGAGTCAGCATCGCTGCTGAACCCACGGAGGATCCATGTGCAGTCGTCATCACTACCGAACCGACAAAGGATCCAAATTCAGTCGTCATCACTGCCGAACCCACGAAGAATCCAAGTACATTCATCATCGATGCCGAACACATGTAGGATCCATGTGCAGTCATCATTTCTTCTGAACCCATGTAGGATCCATGTACAATCGTCATCGTCATCAAAACCTCAAAGGATCCCAGTTCGGTAGTCATCGTAGTTGCAGCCAGCTCTAGGGATCCCGCACACAACACGCTCGATTCTTGGAGGGTCCGCTCAATGAGCCAATGGGGCGATACATCAACTGTCCTGAATTCCAATGTTGATGTATAATGAAGTTCCATCTTGTCAATAAGAACTTAAAGTGACAGACAATGCTTCAATCGAACACCCGGTCAGAGAGATAATGGATTTTCCGTTCCAGGGGCCCGGTTAGAAATATGTTCATTTCTAACCCGACCGATATCCAATGTCGTCTAAAACACACTTAGAGTATCAAAAAAGAACCATCTTGTCGTAAGGGTTATAGTTCTGCAGATGGCATGTCGATCGACATGCATCTTTAAGTTATAAGAGTTTCCGCTTCAAGGGCCCAGTTGGTTTTGTGTTCGAACCAACCCCGTCACTCTTCAAATGAAGCAGGTTAACCAAACTAGTCACAACATTGGGATCCATACCAAAAAATTCATGAGATGGTCTATACATTGGTCCAAAACAGATAACAGGTGAAAAAGTTGCATTTCACCGCAACAAGTGAGAACCGGGCCTCGTGGGGCCCACGACTCGACCTCGACTTAAATATCAAAAATTGGTCTTGAAACATCCGTCTTAATTCCAGGGTAACAACGTCGCAGACGGTTCATCATTCGGACACCGTATGAGAGAGATATGTCAGATACAAGTTCCCGTAATAATAATATTATTATTATCATTGGGTGTTTCGTGGAACCAAGCCATGAACCAGAATTTAGTATTGAACATTAGACTTGAATTGACCATCTTAAATACAGGATTACATCGCCACTGATGGAAAGCCAATTGGACGTCGCACGCATGAGTTATAGCAGGTCGAAGATTTAATAATTATATTAAATCTATTATTTTCTTAGTGCTTCGGGTAACCGATCCAGAAACCTGAAAAAAGATATTCCATATTGGACTCATAATTTCTGTCTCAAAGTCATGGTCTCCCTTTCACTGACATTTCGTGAAATCAAGATCACACGAAGAAGAAACGAGCAAAAAGGTGTTTTATCATCAAAATTATTAATAACAATATTTTATTATTATTATTAATTACTTATTTATTTATTTTCTATCTCCAAATTCAATCATGTTTGAGCCTTCTCTTGCGTGCTAGAAATAATCACCAAATTAAAAGCATTTCCTTTTCTTTGACTCCATGCCAACTAGGACCCACCTTGATTGGAATTTTCTTCTTCTTTTTCTTTTTATTATTTTCCCATTTAATTTTAATATTCTCTCTCCAATCTTCATTCTCCTTCATGATTCTGTTCTCCCAATCAACCAGACTTCTTTCGCACAGCCAGAACTGCACCACGTTTGGATGCCCACGCCACTGTGCATCCAGCCTACTATTTCACTGCCACGCAACCCAGCCACACCGTCAAATGCCACCTCGGCCTGCCCTGCTTGAACCACGCACCATCGGGCCGATAATCACTCCTCCAACGCGCCCCTTCCATAGGTTGTGGTATCTTCGATGTAAGTCCAAAAAATTTGACGAGCATAGATTCAAGATCCTAGGGTCGAAATCTCCACGTTTTTATATCTCTCTCAACGAAACATCAATGTGTTGACGTGCTTAATTATTTGGTGTGAAAGAACGCACAGAGAACATGAGAAGAATGAAATATAAAAGGGTCATGGACTATGTGCTGATTGATGGCATTGTTTGTTTGGCCATCATCTTTGAGAATCAAGAACAAAAGTAATTAGTAAATAGATATTTATAAAACTTCAAGATTTCCAATCTCATGATAAACATGAAGAAATAATTTATTCGACCCATTTCTTTTTGATCCACAAATTAATTATTTTAATTCCTGTTCGTCATGAAAATTCAACCGGGTAAAGAATTCACAATGATAAATCCTACAAGTATACGCTCACGCTCGAGGGCATAAACCACATAAATGAGTAATATACAATATTACACTACCTTGCAAATATGTCACCCGTCGTCGATTTGTGGAAGACGAACGTCGAGGTAGATGGCGTTGCAAAGAACATCGTCACGAAGAAGAGAATGGAAGGTGCATCATTCATCATTGGAGGCATTCTTCATAGAGGGAGAATGTCCTTCGTCAGAGGCGTTATCCATCAAATGGAGTGTTGTTCTTTCTTTGAGAGAAGAACACCCTTCTCTATTCATCCATAGCTCTCACCAAAATCTCAACCAAACAAATCCCCCCCAAAAAAAATATCTAATATATTATTTTCTTCTCATAAGTATTTCATATTTCAAACAAAATAATTTAATTAAGTGAAGAGTTATTTTTCATTGATTAACCTGTGTTGGCAATCATTTAAGAGGGGGATAGGAAGAAGAAGTTTCCTCATAAATAAGAGGGATGATTAAGGAGGGTTATGGGAGACGAGATGTTGGGGATCATGTGGGCCCCACCTCTCATTTATCAACACATGGAAGTTGGGTGGTTGTGGGCCCCACCAAAAACATCCCATTGGAGTGTTTAACTTCCAAGATATGAGAATAAAAGTGTTCACTAATTTTATTTATTTCAAAATAAATCCCCAAATAATAATTCTCAACCCGCTTAAAACGCAACTGCAGTATAGGTACCCTTAAGAAATTACCAGCGCTTCGAGTTCATCGGTGCCCTAAGAGTACAATTTCGAGCATCGGTATCAAAGATAGAAAAAAACCCGCTCGTTCGTTCACTGAATGTACCCAAGCTAAAATTTGGAAATTGATTCCGGGCACACCGGGCCTCGGAATCAGGTTCCGTCAGAAGCCACAAACTCGTAAAATTTCAAAGATTTATGAAAACAAATTTCCTGGTAATTTTCGGGTCTTTAAAAATATAGTATTGATGGTTCATGTGTTTATCGGACTTCTATAATACCCATGATTATGTTATGTTATGACAATATTTACTTGGCTCATATTTATACCATATTAGGATCAAGATTATTTCTATTGGAATGTGCTTTCAATTATTCACCATGTCTAATGTTTATGTTATCTTCTACTGTATTTTTTACCCTTAATGAGCATTTGATCTCACCCCTTTATTATGTATCATTTCCACATGATAAGAAAAATTCTATCATGAATAACATGCTATAATTAACTAGGAGGTATGGAAGATCTCTAAGGAGTTTCTATATTGTTTTTCATTCCAAGTTGTAATGATGAAATTATGTATGCATTTTGTTTCCAATCATACTAAACTACTCTGTCATTTGGGATGATTATTCCTTGTTTTTATGCCAACAAGGAACCAGATCCATGTAACTCAAATCAGGTCTTTACACCAGTTATGTTAGATATCATTTTTTGAGGTTCCCATCATCCATTTTTTTCATAGTGGGTAGCCTCTATGAGTTACATAGTTACCCAAGAAATAAGTTTAACTTATGTCAGCTACAATATCAAAAATTTTAGGTTTATTTCCCCTCGTATCATGTATTTTTTGAAACCTTAAGATTTAAATTAACAGTATCTTCAATATTAAATGAAACATGAAAATATGAGCTTTAATGAACCAATTAATGTGATTATTTTATGACAATTTAAAAAATCCAATAAAGTGTATTTTATGAATAAATGAATCTATATTAAGATATATGTATTGTAAGGAACCTCCCTTAACCATTATATTTTTCTGTGATTTTAATTTTTAATTCACCTTATTACATTAAAAATAAATTTTTTTTTCTTATTTTAGAGTATTTTAACTAACACTTATATAATATACTCATATATTTAATGTGCATAGTAATTCATAATATAATGTCTCAAGAAATGTTAATTCTTATAATAATTAATCTTTATAATTTTGATCTAGATCTCATCCTTATCTATATTCTCCATTAAATCATTTGAAAACATATTTTATTATATGGGATGATTTTAGAAGCTTTGTAAGATAAATTAAGGAATGTATAATTTTAGTATAGTGGAAAAACATAAAAACATTTCCTATTCAATAAATCTTTTAACAAAAAAAATGAGATCCTTCTATCAAAAGGAACCTTATCTTACCATATGAAAATAAATTAATCAACATGGAACCTCATTAGAAGAAATATTAAACATAAAAAAAATATAATGGTTAATCATTTTATATAAAAATTATACATATGGATTTTCAAATATGGACTACCTCCAACTCTAATGTACCCAATAGATTGGAGGTTATAATATAACCACTCGTCTATGGAATGTCCTAGAACCATCTATAATTGATTTATCATGTTACAACCCATACATAGTTTATCCAATAACCACCATTATATGGTTTATCATATAATAAACCATCATTATAACCCATTCTCAACAACCATATCATAAACATAAATCAAGAATGATTGCATAAAAAAAATTATTAATAAAATAATTATTTCATTTTAAAAACACTAATTCATAGAAATATTACACATAAAATGGACGATGTTTTCATTTAATGTTAACATATATACTTTTATGTTAGTCTAGAAAATATTAATGTTTCATGAATTCAGGAAATTTTATTCAATCCATATTTATGTAAAAAAATCGTCATTTAAATGTACATTTATGAGAATATATATTAAAGGATTTTACCTAAAAAATATCATATTATAGAACTGAGAAATAATCTAATGAATAAATTCATTGTATTTCATATTAATTATTATAAATCTACTTGAAATAAAATATTATTTATGGGAATGTAAAATGAAAAATCATTTTAGAACAAATAATTTAGAATTCGAAGTTCAATCCAAGGAAGGGTAAATGGGTTATGAATACCATTACCTCATGTTTCAATTCTTATAAATGTGTTCAGTCCTAATGTATAATGGTAATGTGTTTATAAATATATGAAAATACCTTATGGTAATGTATATGGTAATTTCTTTTATTGAAAAATATATTTATATTTAAAATTCCTTATATGATCCATTTATATCATCCTAACACCACTTAAATAATAATATTTCATTATTTTCATTGTTTCGGGTGTCATTATATCAATGTTTTATAGTTGTTTCCTTAATGAATAATCATGGATATAATTTACAAATGGAAATAAATCACTATAATTTAATTTAAATGGTATTAATGAACATAAACAAGTATAAATTTCCACATTGATAAATGTTTTTCTTACATGATGATAAATAATTTGAGAAACTTTTATTGATAAAATTGTTGTTTAATTTCAATGATTCTCCCACCATCAGAACTAGATTAGTTTTATAAAATATTATATCAATATATTAGTTACATAAAATGAAATATGTTATAATATTACTATTAAAATATTATTTATCAAGAATAATACAGTAATTACCATCATAAAATGAGATAATACAAAATCAAAAAACATTATCCATAGATAGGATTTAGAGCCATATTATTTGAAATATTATTGTTTCATTGAATGGGTGAAGGTATTAAAATCTATAGATTTATCATATTCCATTATAAATATAAAATAATATTATATAAATTATAATGGTTTTATTATTCCTAAGAAAATAAGAGAAGTACTTTGAGGAATTTACCTCCAAAATATACATCCCTAAAGGACCCCATTGAGGACCTTGGATTTTGTATTTTTGGGAGTCCAGAATAATAAATATGTGAGGACGTTGAAGTGGGGTGGTTTTAGTATTGATTTTGGGATCTGTAAAACTTTTTTTGAGAAATAGGTTGTTGAGGGGTGGTTTTTATACTTGAGGAGGGGTGGTTTTATGTTATTAAATAATGATTATTCTTTACTTAAATACCACCACATTCGGTTGACATTAATTAAAAATAAATATATTGATAATTAATGTATACATTAATTTTTATGGTTACTAATCACATAAACCACACATATATTGTTCTATCTTTTTGGTTTTTAAATATTTCACCTTTTAGCCTCAATATGTATCATTATTTTACCTACACTATGTTAAATATTTTTCTACATGGTAACATTTTTATATGAAAAAGTTAATGTGGTCATTTACAAATAAGTACCATTACATTAGAAATATTTAATCCATTTTATTAAATTCAATTAATATAAATTTAAAATGTAATAACAAAACCCATTCACAATTTAATTTGTTTTTCATGATGTTTATTTTTCATGGAAAATTTGATTTTATATTTACTTTCAAAATAATAAAAATTATTTTATGAAACTCAATTATATATTTATGATAGATATTATATAATTTTATTCTAAAACAATCCCTATTATGGATGATTTCACTAATGTAAAAAAGGATAACCATTATGCAATTTAAAATAATTTTCCAAAAAATCAAAATTGTACACCCAAAATGATGTTATTCTAAATTACGATATATGGTTGAATAAAGTTATTTTAAGGTTTAAAAAGAAATAAATAATAAATACCTTCCATGGTATAATATTCAAAATATAATTGTTATTTTAAAATCGTAAATTAAATTAAAATAAAATTTATTTGTTCCAAAATCATCAATATTCATCACTCATTAAAATATTAATCTTTTTGTAAAATTTTCAAAAAATCATCAGTTTTTGTTTTTTAAATTTATAGCCCAAATTTAATTTTCATTTTATTAAATAAATTTTACAATTTTATTATAAATTAATTATATATATTTTCTCATAGAATGTAGGGAAGAACAAATTTTATTCTGAAATCTTAAATTTGTTGCAAAAATGACATTTTATAATTTATATATTTATTGAAGAATAATTAATATATAAATTAAAAATGACGTGTAAATTATATATTTCCTATTTTTTAAAATATTATTTAGTCATGCAAATTTAATGGCTAGGATATAAATATAATGTTAAAATAGTAACTTTATCATGTTTTTATAAGCATGGTGTTATGAACAACAAAAGATATAGAATTGATTATGTGTAATTAAAATGATTAATACCCTAAAATATTTCAATGTTACATTATAATCTCTTAAAATTATTTTATAACTATAAATAAACACTACGATAAAGACTAATGGGGATACCACTTCCTCATCTCATCATCAGGTTCCCAAATAGATTTATCGAATTGGTGGTTTCCACACAAAACCATAATTAGTTGACTTGTACTGTTTCATAGAAAATTAAATATATCATATTTAATCTCTAAAAGTTGTTTTTCAATAGAATGATATTTATCTTGTGTTATGACCTTTGATTTTAGTAAATGTGAATTTTTTTTAGAGTGTAATTATTTATGACTATCCATGGATGAAATCATGAACATGGCAGATATATAGAAGAAGATCCAGATGGTAATATGACTATCAACACTATCATGAATTTGGAAAAACAATTACCCCCTAAATTTTAATGTTCTTATCGAGATTTATAAATAAAATTATCATTATAAGTTTAAAAAATATATCCATAAGTATATAATTTGTTTAAACCCAATGATTTCTCAATAAAAAAATTAATTGATAACATTCCTATTCCAAAATATTTTTCCAAAAGTTAAGGAATTATTTTACTACCAAAAGTAATAACATAAGTAAATATATTTACATGGAATGTAGAGTTTCATATTTTGTTTAAAAATTTCCATAAAATTTATATTCTCTTATTAAAACAAATAGTATTGAAGATGAATATCCCTAGCTAAATCATTATAATGAAATTCATAGATCAAAAAATAAAAAAGAAATGAAAAACACTCTATTCATCTTATATTTCATGTATTTAAAAAAAATGATAGTACAAGAAATGATATTTCCACAAAATGAGTAAATATTTATAATAATAAAAATTACAATAATATAAAAAATCCATAGTAATACACAATTTTATACGTAGATAATTCAATAAATAATTGTCATCAAATTTAATCATAATAATCGAGATTAAAATTGTATCTAATGAATTTGAATGATTTTTCGACATAGTCTTCAATGATAAACATTTATCATTTATATTGAAATAACATCAATTACAATTATTGTCTTATAGAAAAAAATTATAATTCAACTAATCACATGACCATAATTATTTTTATAAATCAAATAAATCTACATAAATTCAACTTTGATATCATATATTCAACAAATATAATACATCCTAAATTTATCAAATAAAATTCCTTAATATTATTTTTATCATGATCAAATTGGTTTTACAAAATTGTGATCATATCCTGAAATAAAAATCATCACTTAATCACCAACTAAAATTCCCATCTCCTGGTTACAAATAAAAAATTCACATCATCCGAAAATGAACATATCCTTGGTCTCTAAGATAATTAAATGAATCTTTCTACTAACCTATACATCATTTTGGAAAGTTGTAGGTAACACATCCTTGTCACCCTTCAATGGTGGGTTTAATTCCAATGGCCTTTCTGAATAGTATAGGTTATCACACGTCCCCATTGATTTACATCATAATAAACCCTACCATGGTGATCAATATATATTATATAAATGGATAGAGAATCCCCAAAATAGACCTAATACATTTTACCCCCATTGTCTATCTCAAAAAAATTCATTTTTCCTTAAAAATGATAGACCCAATAATTACCTCAACTTTTGATATCATTGTTTGGTATTTCATTGAATTTTTTCCCTAGTTTTATAAATAACTGTTTACAGGAGGTTTCCATTTTATTTATTCATGGAACCTAAAACACCCAATAATTCAATATATAAAATGTACATCCTATCCAAAGGAAGGAGTTCATTATGTTGTCACATTATAACACATAAATATGTGCATTGGTCGAGAGGATGTGAGGTTGGACTCATCACACAATTTTGGGGAGAATTATTGTCTTCTCTGGGACTGTATTTATAAATTTATGATATTTTGGAGAGTCATTATTAATTCACCATGAATAACATAATTTTCCCATGGAATTTGAAATCACTTATTAACATGTATAAAATTAAGTATCATTTGTATATATTAACGATTCTCAACAAATTGTATCTTATTATATACAACATAGAGATTATTTTAATCATTGTTATCATGGTACCAGTTTTTAACCCACTCAGTGGGTTAGTCTGGAATTTATTATCATGTACGGATGATGAAGGTTTGTTTTGATATTGGTATTGTACCCATAAATTGTACAGCCAATGAATAATTGTGAAAGGAATCAAAACCCTTGTAGTTCTCTGACACTAAATGGGGAATATCATAGTTTTTTAGGTCATGTGATAAGGACATAGTCATATAGTTCAATATCATGTGGTATAGACATCTATGTGAAAGTTCATGAGTGATTGTTTTGTGTGGATGTTATGCCAAAGACGCCCATGGAACATGAATATGATATGGGTATTCAAGTAGGATTAGGGCTTGATGAGTATATTTCCTAAGGTGAATTTTGGTGATTTTATGTGTTGGGTTTGAACCTCAATTAGGCTTCCTACATATACCATTTGGTGGGGAATCAAAGCAGACATAGTTTGATAATTCTGATAGGTGATTATAGTCCTTTGAGAGGAATGACTTTGGGCTTACTTCAATAAAAAGATGCATTAATGATTGGGGGGTGTTTAATTTGGAGAGTACTTTTAAGGAGGATGACGAGATTAATGGAATTGGGGTTGGATCCCTGAAGTGGATATCCAATGAGCTCTGGCCCTAAGGAGGAATCCTACATATCCCATTTATGGTGGGAATTAGAGTTATTGTAGTTCTATCACCTTTGGTGTTTGTGAAAATGTTATAATCATCCCGAATCACTACACCCATGTGAGTCAGGCTCGATATCATAAATAAGAGGATATAAAAGATTAATCAATGACATATACACTTTTCTTCCTTCTATCGTGAAAGAGGGTGCACTTATGGTGGCTAGGGTGGATGAGGGGGAGGCGACAAGCATTCCCTATATTCACATAACAATAGACAAGGGTCCAATAAAAAGAAATAAGGGATGATGGTTAGTGGATTAGACTAGGATGGTTTCCCAAAAATCGATCCAGGTAGTTGAGGTATAATTTTCACTCTCTTGAATGGAAAAGGAATTTTGAAATATGCCCTACCTACCAGTGACCTGATGTTCCTGGGTCTCTTTGAAAACGGAGAGGTAAGGACCCAAACCCCCCTCTAAATTGGGAACATCTCAACATTGTTCTTGGGAGAATGGGCTATGTGACTGTGGATATACAATCCAACAGACATTACACGAATTCTAAACCCATTGTGAAACAAATGTGGGAAAACCCTATCTAAAGAATTACAAACCCAAAAAATTGACAAGTTGATGTGCCTTTTTTAAGGGTTTGATAATTCAGGAGGTTTTGGTGGAGGGTTCAACTTAGTCAATTTCAGATAATGAAACAAATGAAGGAGATACCCTACCATGACCGACATTTAAGAGGGTACTTATATTGGTATGTAGGACTTACACCATGATCTTCCATATAGGTACTCCATGAAAGTGTTCCGCAAAGATACACTGTTTTGATGCTCCATGCAGATGTAATGCCCAGGTTTTCAACGCAGGTGTGTCGTACAGGTGTGACACAATCGTTTGTGTGATGTCATAACAATATGTTTCACATAGGGGAACCAAGCCTATTTATAATTTGTCAAATACTCATAGAACATGCCTATCCCATTAAATTTTATATTCTCTCATGTTTTAGTGAGATACCTGAGACAATTTGAGGGATCTGGGTGAAAGAGCTACTAAATGGGAGCTTCAGAGAGTCTTTAAACTTTTTCCATATAAGAAATATCATGCCCAAGTGTATTATTTTTAGGTATGGAAGGGGTTGGTTGAAGGGATGTTGTCTATGAAGGTCCTATGCGTAAGTACTCTGCATAGGTATTCTGCATAGGGGTACATAAAATATGCCATCACGCTTGTATTCCGCACATGTATGCCACACAGGTCTATCACACAGGTATGTCATGAAACTCATTGGAGGATTTGTATTTCCATTAAAATTTTGGAGCCTCACCATGGGATTTTAAAATATCTAGGGCTATCTTCATAGTCTATTAGTATTATTATGTGAGTTTCAACAAAATCCCCACCCTTGGATTGGATCTGATTAGAACGAGGGTTGTTTCTAGAGTTGTAATTGTAAGGAAAATAATATGGATTAATTTTTCGACCACACAGGTTTTCCATGTATATTCTTCACATAGGTGTTCCGAATATTTATTTAATGCAGTAATTTCATGATGATCTTCAGGTGGCTATAAGTAGGTTTGATTCTTATTTATTGTCATCATCTGTGCTTCCAAATTTTCTAGCCCTTATTGTGTATCTCTTTCATCTATGCCCAACCATTTGTACTCTTGTGTAGTCTCCCTGAAAATATCTCAAGGTAAAACTAATTTAGCGATGGAGCTTTGTGTGAGGACTTCGTTGAAGGTGTTGTGCTAGGACCATTGTCAAAGGACCTACATGACAGACTGCATCAAAGGACCAATGCGAATAGTTTCCTATGCCAAATTTTTTATTTCCCTTTCATTTCAGTTCAAATTAGATTTTTCTCAATTCAAAATTATAACCTAATAGGGTGAGTTTGTTAATTTATTTGTAGGAAAATGGATCATTTGATAACCTCTTCTGAATAAGATATGGCTCGCCAAAATTAGATGATAATGATTGTCGGAAGATATGATTATGACGTTGTTTAATGTACTATTCCTACACTATGGAAATGATTTATTTCATAGCTACGTGAATACCCACAATGTCCTTACCTACCCCTATATGGGAATGGGATTTTAAAATATGGTAATTTTCCATCTATTAAGAATTACTTCCAACAGAATTGGATTCTTCAATTCTCCAACTATTACTGTATGAATATTAATACATGGGGTGTGCTAGTTCAGGATGGGAAAACCCTATTAGTTACTTCTTTCATCATAGTGGTTGTACTATTGATATGAAGAATCGTGTTGTAGGGCCAAGGCCACATTGATATAAATCAATGTTTCGATCTTCTTAGATAGATCATTCTAACAGTTGGATGGATGATTGGGATCTTTGTTATCGATGAGGTGTGAAACTAGATTGGATGTGGGCATTTTGGCTGATCCAAACGAGTGCAGAATACAATAAAGAGATATAAGATGATTATATTTACGACTATGCATAGATTATGAAAACTAATGTTTATAAAAACAATTTCATTCCTGAATATCTAAGACAATGGTGATCGCAACTACAACATGGGGTTATGTTACCGAAACACCATAGATGTATCAAAACATATTCAAAATAGAAAAGAAATTACCCAGTGAAAAAAAGACATTCATTTTAGGGTTTGGATGGAAGCCTTTTTGGAAACAAAATTAGAGAAATGACTCACATGTAGATGTCCTATTTGTCCTTCTGTAGATAAATGGGGTAGTTTAGGAACATATTGTCCTACATTGTAATGGGGTGATAGTAAGCCCTGGGGATAAAATGTCAAATAGGATATTTCTGCAATGATACACTTTTCCGATCTCCATTCCAAGTTGTTATGCATTTACTTGACTCATGTTCGTGAGTCCGGAGGTAGTGTAAGGCCAGGGGCTTTTGTCATCGCAAATGAATAGGTAAAATGTAAGTATATTGAGTTATAAACTGTTGTATTGGCCTGAATTTACTATTCCGTATTGCATTTATTTAATGGGGAGGTTCCATTTAGAATTGCAGTTCCATTCTATGTGTTTTGGGGCTATATTGAAGCACACATTTCTTCATACTCAGTGTTGAATTCAGTTAGAGTCCCCAATGATCGATTCACTCCATTTTTACATAATGTTTGATGTATTCTTCCTCAAAATTTGAGACTTTATATAGTGCTAATGGATATAAATTTCTCATGATAATTCATTTTCTTTCCTTTTGGTAACCCACCAACTATAACATTTATTGATGATGGTAATGAAAATAATTATGAGATGAGATCATATATGGTGACATTCAGTGATGGGGTATGATCGAACCAGATTGATTGTGAAATTATTTGTGATGCTTACATCCCTTATATGTTTTCTCGTCAATTTAGATATCATCAATAATCAAACACTTTTCAACACAAGTCTGTTATAAAAGAGAAACCCCAAATGGTATCAAGACAATTAAAGATTCTAGAGGCTTTAGAGGAATACAAATTTTCAATTACGTTACATCCATCAGATGTGTCAATTATGTAGGAAGATGGTTATTTTAATGCTTCGTAATCTTCATATCCTCATGGGGCTTTAACCAGAGGAATATATCAAGTGGCAGCTACAACATCTATTGTGCATGGAAATCACGGTAAGAAGTCCAATGCAAAAAATTATACATAAGTTTCTGAGGATTTAGAGCCTTCAAAACATGATCACAAGGGGTATACTGGGATGATAATGATAAGGATGAAATACCACTAATACCAAGTAGATCCAGTAGCTTCCAACTGAAAGAGATTCATATTCCATTTTTGAATGTTTAGAATGATGAAGGGAGGGATGAAGTGGCTCACCAGTCAGAAGGTGATGAATCTCCTACACAACCAACCATATCATTATTTAGTTATGTGAAACCTTCATCCATTCACCAATGGGAGAGTGTGAACCATGATATTAGGGATGCATTTAAATTCCATAATCATGGAATTCGAATACCATATTTGGGTGACATTAAGTCACATTATGAATTTAATCCGAATAATAACATGGTTTAAGTACAAGAGTATAATTCAGAGATGGAGGCTTTTAAATATGCAATGGATGAAAATATCATGGCCTCTAAATCGGTATCTCATATTATTGACTTGGGAATACATGAAGGGGTAATTATAGAACCTAAGGAGGGGTGATATATTAATGTTAATAGTGATAATGTATTTTTTTTTGAATTCAACTTTTTTTCCATTCATTGTCATTAATAAGGATAAAATGAAATTTTGAAGCATGAATTCATGGAAGGAGAATCCAGAATAGTTCTTGGATCACCATGGTATGAGCCATCAGTTCCACCCATCGATGCATAGAATGATCCTCCCATGTCTCCATAACAATGTCCAGGAGAGAGAATCATGACTGGGGTAATGGCAATGGATAATCCTCAACTTTTACCTAATGTTTCTCCAGCCAAGAATAGTGTTTCGATTTCTCCTCATCCTTATGAAATGAAACACAAGAGTGCAATGAGATTGGACAGAAGTGTTTCTATAAGTATAATGTATCTACACTATTTTAAGGGAATTATTCCATAAAATAAATCTCGATTAGTGATGTGTGTTCTTATTTTTTCCTTCTTAAATCCTCAATGTTCGTATGGAAACCCAAAATGATAAGTTGATACATCAGAATTATTTCCTTGAATTTCTGTTTAATTCCAAACAAATATATCTCAATATTTCATTAGAAATGTAGTATACCTCTCTTTCTCTTTAGAATGCATGGCTTCACAAATTAGAGAGGCTTGTGGATCTTCATAGGTACCTAGATTTATTTCGTTGAGCCTATCAACAGTAGTAGAGACACGCTCTTCAAATGTGGTTGGAGCGTCCCTAGTATCTTCTTCTTTCTCTTCCCCTTCCTTAGACAGTAATTCTTCTATTTCTACATGCATTGTTGATAATGATGCAAAACATCCCGAGTTTGGGGAGGAGTCTATATTGGAATACCTAGATGTAGAAGACACCATTTCCAACACTATATATGATGAAGGGTCTCCATAGGGTAATAATGATAGTATAATGGATTGAGAATCAATATCCCAGTCTTCCCCATGTATTACCAGGATTTGTTCTATTATGGTTGGTGATGTAAAGGCTTGTAGGAATTTGATGGATGAAAAGAAGAAATCTCCATTTGAACATTTACCACAGCTTGGTGAATCAATAATATCTCCCACAATGTCAGGATTGATTTCCTTAACTAACATTATAAAATTTACTGGGTGATTGCATGGATTTTAGTTTAATTGTTCAATTTAATTGATAGGTAACATATAATATGTACTTATATGTAAGAATGCATTTGTTTAGATCTTTTCCATGATATTCGAATCATTAAATCAAATTATTTCCATTAACGTGGACCATGTTCCCTTTGTCTTATAAAATTAATTATCAATGTATTTAGATTCACATGTTTTGAACAAAACCCCATACCATGTCCAATATGACTAGACATATGCAGTATGCTGAATGTATGGCTGCATTTTGATGTAGCCAATGACTTCCTATAAGAATGTTTAAGGATATGTCCTGACGAACAACCCTGAAATTTGAATTAGATACGAGATACAAAAATTGAGTTTTGAGCGTAATTTCACCCATTGATTCTTGTTCATTTTTTTCATAACATTGAGACATTAATGTATAATAAGATAAGTTAGATTCAGTGAGGTCCAATCAACTAAGTGTTCGAACGGAATTAAGTTTGACTCAGAAGACATTATCTATGAATGCTCATCGGATGAATTTGTCATTGAACAATCCATATAGATACAAGGTCAGGATTTATATGTTTACAACACCATATTCATCTTCATCTGTAAAATAATATTACTGCATGACATTATGTAAGATAATTTTCTATATAGTAAAACTCTTTAGCTACAACTCTAGTTTTATTCACAAGGAGACATGAAAAATCCTCAACAAATTCATCTCAATGATCTTTTGGCCAACATAGGGAATCATGAATTGACAACATGGAAAGTAATTGTGCCAAGTGTTTCAAAACATCATACTTTGGGTTTGGAGGCGTACACATCAAATCATGGATATGTGATTTTTCAATTTCCTTGGACGTTGATGCTCTACTTGTGGATGTTCCATGTGTCAGAGAAGAAAAGGGAAATACTCCTTTATTAGTTAGATAAGACTGAATAGGTCTATCTTCTTTTTGAGAGGATGATCGTCCGACTTCTAATCAAACCTCTTATATAATCATGTTAGGACCAACACTGACATGTTTGGGATACACTCTTTGTTCTTGTTTAGCCTGATGAAGGGATATTCCACGAGTTTCTGCCACATATATGGTTAGATTAGGGGTATATATATAATAGTGGCTTCTATAATTCCCACATATTCCACTTTATCCTCATCCATGGCATTTTCCTCTAGTTTCCCAATTAGTTACAAGGAAAAATATCTCATTATAATAAGAAACACTATTTATATAAGCATCCATTAAGTGGATAATGATAATAAAACTATAGATCAATTCTTCATCTAATAAAATTCTATTTGACAGGTCAGTTCATGTTGTGATATTAGGTGGGGAGGTTCCCCTACCTTTGATGATGATGGCATGAATTCTACCAGAGTAAAGGACAACTTTGGACTGTACATGAGGTCATCATCTACAGACAACTCTTTATCCTTCTGGTCACGCCACTTCGTTGTGTATTGAACTTTGTGGGACTGATATTTTGAGGAAGGTATCATTGTTCTGACATGTGTGGAAGAAGACATAATCAGTTGTTTCATAATTTCTTTTAGAATGACATATGTTCAGTTTAACATTTTCCTAATCATCAAATAATAATTATTCTACGCATTTTTACTCATTACTTCCTTCCATTCGACTTCTTCCGCATGATTAGTAGTAGTAACACATGATACATGGGCGAAATAAATTTTCTGTTGTACGTGTCTGGAGTCAACAATTTTTTGTCGGAGGTCATTGATAGCAAAACAATCCAATATGGGATGCCCCAACATCTAGTTAACGGAATAATAATTTAGAAGATCATTATCTCATTCTTTGTTCAGATTCTCCAGTGTTTGAAACTGAATGAAATTATATTCCAAAGCTAAGATGATGTAATTTGTAATTATTACATTATATAAAGAATAAATATTGTTCTTTAACTCCTCAAACTATTTCCACCATTGTTCTCTTTGATCATCCTGTAGAGGCGATCATTACTGTTGATGCTCGAGAGGTGTTTCCCTTCTATATGATGAAGGGTTTGAAGTGGAAGAAGGATTATGTGATTTCATGTGTGTGACTATAGAATCCAGTGCATTCGTTATTCTCATTCCAAGAGATTATGGAATTACACATGTCAAATCATTTGTTTCCATGATGGAATTTTCAATATGTTGATCAATTGATGCTGGGACTCAAAACCCTATAATGTAATTAACAGGGATAAGTGGTGTGCATAATTCATCACACAATGATTCCACACAAATTGGTAGAAACTGTTCTTTAGGTATATCATGATTTAAGGAATACATTAGTCCTTTACATTGCAAAATAAAATCTTATAAAAATTAATTTATCATTTTTTTAAATTTGTAAGATAAAAAATGTTGTCCTCAGTAGCGTTGAGCTGAATTGGGGAATTAATTTTTATCAAAGATCCTCTCATCCAGTAATTTATCAAGATTTCAAACTTGTATACCATACAAAAGTTGGTCCATGTAATGACTGCAAAAACACCTCATCTCTAATGATTCTTATTACTGATGATATCTTTTCATGGTATCAAAAAGAGAAACGAGATGTGTTAAGTGTTGTTCTGAATCTCTCAAACCATTAAATATTGGAAATTTGGTATATAAAAAATCTGGTGGGGGATAAATCATATACACCCATTCAGGGGAAGCTTTATTTTCTGACTGAACTAGAACCCTCCATTCCTCAATGGATTCTAATAAGGTATTTATAGCCACAATTGTATTCATAAAAACTTGTGGAATATATGGATGACCTGGGACATTTACAAGTATTGTAGCTTGATATTGAACTGGTGAAATGACTGGAAAAACCAAAATTGTGGTGCTGGTATTTTCCTTGGATAACCCATGGGAACTGGACTACAAGTGTGTGTTTGATCCAACCATGGTTGTGTACCCAATCATGGGAATTCATTCTCCAAAAATGAGGTTGCCACAAATCCTCTTTGTTGGGGAGCTCTTATAGGATTTCCTAGTTGTGGATCTACCTAGGAGGTATAAATAGCATAAATAATGCTTCGATGGAACTCCGTATGGATTCATTTCAACTCTTTCATATCCTCTTCTTGCAATGAAAATTTTTCTTTAAGTGAAAGTGATTGAAAATATCCAGAGTAAAAGTGAGATGTAATCTGAATTTCACCATTCCCCTTATTAGATGCCTATCAAAGTGGTGGGGTTGTTTATTTTAATTCATACATAGATTTTGGGTATCCTCTGGTTTTGGGTACATACAACATCATTATTTTCTTCACTGTGTACCGTTTTATGGATAATAATGTCACCTTCTTATTCCTATGAACTATACATATTTTCTAGAGGACCTTCTCTAATATTTAAAATAACATTTAATCATCCACAATGCCATGATGGAATTGTATCAATAACTTTGTATGATTGTATACTTCTGTATCTTCCTTAAGATTCTGCTCTCTTATATTATGGATTATCAGGAGAAATTTGATGGAAAGTAACCTGAATGGAATCCTCAGATAGTTCAGTTTTATGATCACTTTGTGGTTTCTTCCTTAATCATAGAAAAAATGACTTTCGTTGTGGTGGGAATTGTAAATGTGAAAATTACCACATCCCTGCAGGATGGTGATGTTATATCACTTCTTCATCAAAATATATAATATTTTTTAATAAATTTTAATGTTGAATTAAATGTGCCCACCAGCCCTTCATGTTGGGGTGGCTCTTGAAATTCTATGGAAGAGATTTGCACAGCTTCTGTTCTGATTTTGGGAATTTTGGGTCAGACATTGGCAATGTGAATAATCTGAGAACCACTGAAAACACATGTGTCATATGATTTCTATGTTATTTTATAAATAGTCATTATCTGACAACTGGCATACTCTAAGCGGATGGCCGGATTAATATTATCAGATTCTTGATGAAAAATTAACTCAAAAATTTGTTTTCTTTGGGAATTTCTCCGAGGATAACTAGTTTAGGCCTATTCATGAGCATAGATTTGATTGCATACAGAATAAATTGATTGTAGTCTGTAATGGGAAATAAAATTGCATGAGACCACTTTTGTCGGACTTTGCTGATTTTGGAGTGCATTGAAATGTAATGCTCCATGTGAAAGTCATCCTATGATACAAACACTAGATGGGCCATCATAATTTTATTGATGTAGCCACTTTAAATCATTGAAGCATGTGCACTGAATGGTTCTCTAAAAATTTTAATATTTTTGATGTTGGTAAACTGAGAGATATGCCAAGTCAATTTTTAATATTAAATAATCTATTACCTTCACATGATTTTGATAATCATCATATGGTAATACATTGGTTTAAAAGTGAAAAATATTCTTCCATAACTTGAGGAATAAGTCATTAATGCAATATTATTCCATCAATTTGGTAATGTCATATTGAGAATTTTCGAAGGGCTAGAACACTATTGGAATTTATCCTTTATCCCATTTTTTTTCTCATGTTGAACATGTCGTCATCGTCATTCACAAGATATTTCTCCACATGGTCTGACCAAAGTGGACGCTCTGTATTAGAAAATAAAATACCCAATGAAAGATCAATGAAATACCAATCCCTTATAATGACTTATGGATGAGAAAGTATTTCACTTGTCAATGAAATGGCATCAGATATGACAGGCCTAGTGATTTCAATTACCTCAATATAAGAGGGATTTCTCATCACCACATTTTCAATTATAGATTTATCTTAACAATGTGAAATACTACTACATGGAAGACTTTTTCAGCGAATTCCATCTTTAAGTGGACCACCAAGGTGGATTATTGAAGGTGTTAAATCCTTTTACTCCTTGATCTTCTGGACACATGGAGGGTTTCCATGGCTATAACCATGTAATAGGCTCTCAATATTTACCAAATTTTCCTGAAAACAACCTTCATGATGATGTTTCTGATGGAGAAGATCAGAATTACTGCTACCACTCCCATAATTTAGTATTGAGAGTGTATGATCTTGATCTACAATTGATAAATGTATGAGGTCTTTAATAAATAATGCATTATGAGGAGGAAAATTGCAGCATTACTCTTTTTATAAAACCATGTTTGGCGATATTTTTTGATACACTTTTATTCTTAGATGGGTCCAAATGATGGGAGAAGTGGTTATCAAGGAAAGGTGTATCTGCCTGAATTGTAGTATTCACCTCAACAAAATGATTACCTCAAATTGGAATGGGTTTATGTTCCTGATCCTATGGTCTGTATGATCTGGGGGAGTATTCAAAATGAACCTACTTGACTGGAATATTGGTGTGTATCATATTTGGGAGGACATGATGATGTGTCATCCCAGGTGAGGGGAAAGATTTATGTGCATTTTCCTCGAGAACTGTTAATGTTATTGTTATAATATTCGAGCATGATTCCGAATATGGGTAGGGATTTGTGTTTGCCTTTTCACAATTTATATGATATGTATGGTTAATTCAGTGGTAGGAATGTGAATATAGATACATTTCCTATATAGAGTTGGTGTATGTGCTGGCTCCTGCCCTCTTTTTTCTGCAAATGGGTATTCAGAGTACTCATTTATGTGGGAAGAGAGTTGGGTCTTCCCAAGGATTGTCGTTAGAGTGTTCCAAATGACATCTTCGGGAGGTTCCTAATGTGATTTTTTTGTTGGCTTGATAAACTCTAGAAGGTGTAGGTGCCTTATGGCTATTTTCCATCAATCATGGTTGTGAAACATCCTTCAATACTGGTAGACTAGACTACTGGAATAATTGGTGATTGTAAGCAGGTGTATGTTCATGTTTACCAGTTTCCAGCACATTGGATTGACATGCTTCTTTAAATGTAGTCAGATGGAGTTGCTCACTGGATGATAATTTGTAAACATGTGTATTTCCTTATTCACGGTAATCCACTTAATTTATATGGGGGGATTTTTTGGTGGATATAAGATGTGTCTACTGGGAAACAAAATAATAACGGATGATTGTATTTTTTTTCTTGTTATTCTCCATAATGTTAGGTTAATGGATTTATATGGAGGGGGTAGAGGTAAGAACCTACTCCCTATTAACCAAGAGTTGTCTCTAGTGGTTCATATTACACGCCCAGGGCAAAGGAACCTAATCCAAATAACTAGAGGAAACACCCCCATCTTGTTGGGGGTTCACTTGTCATGACCCAACCCTCCGGGCCCATACCATGACTACCCTAAGCCCACCTTCCATAGGCCAGGGGATGGAAACTAGAACTGGTAAGGGATATTCCTAAAACAGGGAAGACATTACCTCTATAGCTATATAGTCACAAAAACCTTGTACACAACAAGATACAAGAACAATGTAGACCATAAAATAAATATGGGGTTTACAGTAAGTAAATGGGCCATAATACAAGACCAAATGAAATGTAAATGTAATACTAAAAAAGAACAACTCTTGTGAACACCTGTCACGGACCCTACCTGAAGGGTAGGTTTAGCTCTCGAACGACTATCCCTAAGGATCGTGTCATTTAATGTCTCCCTATGATCAGCCTCCAGTCTAGTACCATCGACCTCGATCAATGATGTCTATCGTCTACAGAAGACACTACAATGTGTAGGCATAGCACGTTAATTGTAATGTGATAAAGACTTATTCGTATAGGTTAATTTCAGGTCGTATGGACATATAATAAACAGATTCCCATTCAATGTTTGGTTTTGGACTTATTCCAAAGTATCCCAAGGAACATGAAAATGATATGGGTTTCCAAGTAAGATTTTTCCACGTTGGGTATATGGCCCACGGAGAAAAGGGTTGATTTTAAGTAATGGGGTTGAACCTCATGGAGGCTTTCTACATATCCCTTATGGAAGGGAATAAAATCCCATGTAGTTCGGTAAGTATAATATGAGAGTATAGTCATTTGAGATTAATTAGTTTGGCCTTACATACTAAATAATATTCGTAGATTATTTGGGGGCTAAATTTGGGGCTTATTACAAAGGGGGATTCCCATATTAAGGGAATTAGGGATGGATTCATGAGATGGATATCTAATTAGCTAAATACGTATGAAGGCTTATTACATATCCCATTTATAGTGGATATCAAAGTTCTCATAGTTCATTCATTGTGGGTGTTTTTGAAACAATTATAATCATCATGACTCCCTAATCCTACATGAGTCATTCTTATTGTGAGAAACGAGTGGATGTGAAAGAATCATCAATGAAAAACACACTTTTACACCTCTGATTGTGAAAGAGGGAGCACCTATAGGGGCCTGGGTGGTCGAGTTCAAGGTGATGAGCCTTCCCTCTATTAACATTACCTTGGACAGGGGTCAAATAAAAGGAAGAATGGATGATGGTTAGGGGATTACACTGGGATGGATACCATAAAATTGATCCTGGTATAGGAGGTATAATTTTCATTCTCTTGAATATAAAATAAATTGTGATCCATACCTTCCTTACCAGTGACCTGAGGATCCTGGGTCTCTTTGATAATGGAGAGGTTAAGAGAAAAACCAACTACCAAACTATGAACATCCCCACACTATTCCATGGGGAACGGTCAGGTGAATTTGGATAGACCATCCCAATAATGTTCCATGAATCCTAACCCCATTGTGGATAAATTGTGGGAATCCTCTGCTTATAGAAATTAAAACCCAATTAGGAGAGATAGTGATGTTCATTTTCAAAGGGTTTAATATGTCAGGAGGTTTTTGTGGAGGCCAAAAAATAGTCCCATTCTTATAAGGGAAACAAGGAATGTGATTCCCTACAAGGAGAGACATTAAATAAGGTACATATGATGGTTTCTAAGCCTTACACCAAGATCTTCCTCCTCGTAACTTCACAGTTGTGTGCCTTCTAGTTACCCCACGTTTATTCTCAACACAACTATACAACGTAGGTGTGTAACGAAGCTTTACCGAATAGGTGTGCCATGAAGAGGTGCCGTGTAGTTGTGCCACACAATTTAGTATGATGACTAAAGTATATGATTCACATAGGGGATCAAAGCCTACGGAAAAATTGTGAAAGACCATCAAAACATGCATAACCCTTTTAATAATCTATTCTCTTGAGTTTTATAGAGATACATGAGACAATTTTAGGGATCTGGGAGAAAGGGAAATGCAATAAGTGCTTTATGGATTCATTCATAATTTTCAGTCCTTGAAATGGTGAGGCCAAGGGTCCTATTTATAGTCATGGATAGGGCCTGGATAAAGGGATGTTGTCTGCGCTGGTCCTCCACGAAGGTCCTCTACGTTGGTCTGCTGCGTAGGGGTATAGAAAATATGCTATCCCATAGGTATGACCTTACTATATGTCGTGGATCTCTTTTGAGGGTTTGTCTTTCCATTGGAATCATCAATCCTTTCCAGTGGATTTTGAAATATCCAAGGCTATCTTTATAGTATTTGTTCTATATTTAAGTGACTATCAACAATCCTATAAACCAATGAAAAATTATAATACGTTTAAACATATATACAATAAAATTTAATGAATAATTGTTTAATCTATAATTATCATATCATAAAATAAAGGGATACATGTACCATAAATATATTCATCTTTTTAACAAATTTCGAATATATTAATTCCATCTAAAATATGTCCCCATTTATATAAAAAACCTATGAGAGAAAAACACATAGGCATTCCATGATTCAAAAAATATTTGTAAGATTCCATTGTATCATAATATTGAAAACTATATACATAAACTCATCAATTATTCAATGTTATTCTTAAACTATTAATATTTTTTTTCATCTTATTCCTTTATAAATTATTCCTATAATAAAATATATGATTTATATCATTTTTATTAATTAATATATACCATAAAGTATATCAATAATAGTAAATTTATGTCCTCAAAATGAAATATAATTCTTCCATAATAACATTTTTCCTATGTTAATCATACGGGTTATATATAACTAAATCTCATTAAAATTCTCCCTTAGTGCTAACACAATAAAATTATTATTAATAAATTTAACCATTTCATTATTCATAAATATACCCTTAGACTATAACCTATTATATTTAGAAATATTTATTATTATGAATAATTTATATTCCATTAAAATATATTTACAATATTATTCCACAATACATCACTACTATAAACAACAACATGCGTCATGTCCTATGATTAAATAACTTTTGAACAAGATCCATGAAATAATCCATACCATTCATAAGTCATTTTTTAGTTCCTCATCTTCCATGTTTGTGAAATTAGGAAATAGTAAATAGATATTTTTTTGGTATTATATATAATTTTTGTGGGCCTTAATCCTTGCAAATTTATCTGGATAATAACAACACATCCCTCGTTGATAACATTAAATTAATATATATAGGAGAACGACATTCCCCTTTTAATAGTTAGATTAATGGATCATTTTTTATTGGATGATTATTTCTTTATGACAGAGAATTCCACATGTAAAAAATATATCAGTCAATTAAGACATTTAAATATGTCATTTTATAACATTCATGAATCCAAGTACATTAAATATATTTACCTTTATGATATTTATCATACAAAAACCCTACAAAGGCTTCATTTCTATAGTATTCGATTATGTTGGAAACTCAGTAGGATCAGGTGGTTATTCATTATAGATGATGTCTGGTATAGAATAACTGAAAGAGTTTTCATTAGAGCTCTCATTTCAATCATTTCCATATTCATAATGGAGTTTTTTTACCCACACAAACTATATCATTAGTTTATACAGGATAAAGACTTTTACAAAAACAAAAAATGATAGTATGAGCTAACTAATAAAACATTACTATACAATCTTATGATATGGAAAAAAATATTATATAATTATTCAGGTTATCTAAAAATTATTAAATTTATCCTAAATTACTATTACATTAAATCCCATGCTAATAGTTTTGTTTATATATTAATTTGTAATTATTCTTAAAAATCATCTTAAAATCGAAATTTATTTAGTCATTCTCTAATACCATCTATAAGGGCCCAACCATAAACAATAAATATTCTAATGATTTTAAAACTATAATTCACATTATTAAATTCCAATTAATATTTTAGGTTTATATATATAAATATTTAGTACTAAATCTTACATAATAATCACATCCATTAGAACTAGATACTAATTCCATGTATAAAAATTCATTAAAATAAGAATTATTCTCAGGATCATTCTTGATAATTTTCCCATTTAACTCAACATTTCCTCTATTCTCCCTCAAATGCTATTAATATTTTCAATTCATCAGAAGATCACAACCATTATACTAAGGGTCATTAATGAATGGAAACTATTAGTCCTATGAAAATCCATAAACTCATTTTCTCTTAATCATATAGTTTTACATTGAGAAAGAATTATTATTTTCGGATTGATCATTATATTACATTATAAAAATAAATATACTTCAAAATTATAATTATCTAGAATGTAACGTATATGTAGGTAATTTGGAACATAATTTTACATACAACTCTTACAAATTCTGTAACAAATTTGGCCAACATCAGACACTAGAGCACCCAATGTATTGGAGGATATAACGTAACCATCTATCCTTGATTTATCATGTACCCATCCACCATAGGACTATCATGTAACCACCTATCATAATATTATCATATAACCACTAATAATATGTTTATCAGTTTAAAACCCATAAAAAAATTCCCAGCGATGATAACTAAAATATAAATCATCAAAGATTGCATCATAAAAATGCACATAAATATTTTCAATTTTCAATTTTGAAATTACTATTTTTCAATAATTTTAATAGTAGAGTTGAAATAATTTTCATTGAAAATAATAATAATTATATTTATGTTTAACAAAACATATTAATTAAACTAGAATGGGAATAATTCCCCACATGAAATATTTATAATAAAAACATTATTCTTGTAAAAGAAGCCTTAAAAGAGGTTTTTTTTAAAAATGTCCCCTACAAATATTATATCATTAGAGTGAAAATTAATAAAATAAATAAATTCCATGTAACAATGATAAATACACATTAAATAAGTGAAATGAAACATATGATATTAAAATTTTATATCTTAATTAATCATAGAAAGACCTAATTATGATGTATATCTTTAACATGAAGAATGAAAATTGGGAATATAATACCCTTACCTAATGTTTAACTTCCTTCAAACCTTTTTAGACCAACTATATAAGAGATTAAAATAATGATAATAATTACTCCATCAAAATATTTATATTTATAATACCGTATATATACCTTTGATAACATATTACCTAACACTCATTAATAATATTTCATTATTTTCATTATTTTGGGTGTGTTCTTTTCATGAAATCATTGTTGGATCATTTTTGTATAATAATGGATTTTCATGTAAAATGGAAATAAAACTCCATATGATAATTAAAATGATATTGAGGAACTTCCATAAGTTAAAAAAATTCCATATATAGTTTTTATTTCTCTCATGAGGATTACTCATTTGATAAAATGTGAATGTTAAAAGATTAGTTTAATTTTTTGGTTTCTCCAAAAATCAAGATCTAATTTTATTTTGTTTAATATTACTTCGAAACATTAGTTTAAAAACCACCAAATTTTTTATTTTTAATAAATTAAAATATTATTTATGTAGAATAATAATTTTATGACCATCCTTGAAGGTCGTAATGGAAAACAAAAAATTATTATACATGGAGACAGTTTGCCTCCATAATTTGGAAAATGGATTCCATTCATTATAAGATGATATAATAAAAGGGATGAATATAATATAATCCATTATAATTATAAATTATATTATATAAATGATACCTGGTTTAATTATTCCTTGATGGATTAATTATATTAGGAATATGTAGAAGATTAAAATAAAATTATAGAAGATCGTTGATAAAACACCCTATGGAATATCACCACCTTGAATGATACCATGAGGACTTTGAATTTTATGTTTTGGTGAGACCAAAGGCACATAGATGTGTGTATAATGAGGACGGTTGGGTTTGGATGTTATTTTAGTTGATTCTTGTCTTTTTAGAAGAAAGGGGATGGTGAGCAATAATATTAAAACATTAGGAGGGGTTGTATTAAGTGATTAAATAATGATAATTTTATATTTAAATCCAACCACATTGGCATGGAATTATCTAAAAAAATATAAAATATAATAAATGTTTTGAATTTTTTATGGTAGATAAAGACATTGACCTCAGATTTTATATTTTATTGTTTAGTTATGTAATTCTTTTACCTTTTAACATTAAACCCTTTAATTATTTTTTGTAATATGTTGTAAACATTTCATTTACCATGGTTACATTTTCTTATATAAAAATTTATATGACCATTATAACACATTTTGAAATTATAATTCAAAATATTGAATACATTTAACCTAATTATTTTAATAAAAATAGGAAAAAACAAAAAATACCCATATACATGATGAAAATGTTGATTTTCAAGAAGTATTTTTTTCACAAAAATCAAGATTTTTAATTTACACCATGACTTATAAATATATGTTTATTATAAATAAGTAACATTTAGTGATATATTTTGTCCATTCAATAATTCACAAATTATGTATCATTTTAATTAATTGAAATAGAAAGTGATGTGGTACTCTAAATTAGTTTTCATAGAAATACAATGTTGGCCCAAATATAAAATAATTCTAAAATAAAATATAATGACTATTCAAAACCATTTTATAATAAAAAATATTACTAAATAATAATTATCTTTAGTCAAATCATGTTAAAAAGTAATGGTAATTTTAAAATTTTCAATTTAATAAAATGAAACTATTTTTAACAAAATATAGTTTTCACTATTAAAAATAATTTTAATTTTAATTTTGATAATTTTAATTTAAAAAGTTTTAAAATTTAATATTTCATAATTTTTTATTAAAACCCCTTACAAAACACTTTACAACTTTGTATAAATTATCATTTTAAAATAATATTATTAATGATTTTTATTATTCTTGTTATTCTGTGAATTATAAAATATAGAAGTGGAAAAATTTATTTAGAAAGGGAATTACCATAAAATTGTATTTTGAATCCTATGATAAATTAATTTCAAAAATAACCTATTTACAAAAAAATTTCAATAAAAGGCTCATTTTTTAGTAAATTTATTTTATTATTCAAAATAAATATTATTCCAAAAATAGTTATTATTTATTTTTGAGAGAGAATATTATAATATATTAAATTAAAATGATCAAAATTAAAATTAAAATTATTTTTAAATAATCATATAATAATTTTCGTAGTGGTAACTTTTTAAATTTCTTATTAATGATTAATTTTCCAATGAACATTTATAATTTTTTTTATTGAAAAAAGAACTTTTTTAAACATCTAAAATTTATCATTTCATTTAAAATTGATTCAATGTAATATTACTTCTAATATAAAATTAATAGTCCTAATATGTTAATGGGATTCAGTTTTATGGTTGAATTTGGTATTGAAATGATTATACAAATAATGGAATTTTTTTGAAAAACTGTTCCCCATTTGTTTTATGTTTTTGTCTGAAATTAATTTTGTGAACATATATATATTTGATTATAAATTATTTATTATATATTTGGAATAAATATTTCTACATTTTGAATATAGGTCCCCTTTATTAATGATCATTATTAATAGTAACCATACATTAATTTTAATAAAATAATAAATGAAAATGGGACAGTTATGGATAATGAAGATGTGATAAGGAATAAAATTCATTATGAAACTGAATACATACTATTATATGATTATATTACATCGGTTTGAAATTAAAATTAAAAAATATGAACATATTTTGCATTTTTATATGATTTTTAACATAACAATATATAAGTAAAAGATACAGTTAAAAAATGCAATCATTTTATTTCTATTTCAATTTTTTTTGAAATCTATGAAAAATATTGTTCTTCAATTATTCCTAAAATTTGAGTTATTTTCATTATAATCGTAATTAATTTTATTTTTTAGTGATGAAATATGTATCATATGTTCCTATTCAATAATAACATAGTTCTAGTGATTTTTTTTAAATATGAGTAAATGTTTTTAAAAACTCTATAATTAATAATTATTTGGTGAGTTATTATTTCCACATTAATGTAATGATATATATATCACATTTAGTATTGGTAAATTAATTATATTATAATTACATTTAGATCATTTATTTCAAATCAATGTATGAGAATAGTAATTAGATGGCGATAGTGTAATTTTAGGTTAAGTATATTTTATTAATTTATTAAAAGATAAAATATCACGAATGAAGACAATGAGAATGATAATGTTTCAAGAATTCAATCCTATAAAAATTCAAATTCCAATAATAATGTTAAAATACAAATTATAATACTTCAATATTGAATTCTTCATTACCTTGGTGATGTTTGATAATATTTAATAAAAGGTTTATAAAATGGTTTGTAATGATGTTTAAACCAATTAAAATGTGAAATTGTTTATTATATTATTATAATATCATCAATATATTCAAATAAATATCATTTTAAAACTATTTTTTTATTTATATTCTTATTTTAATAATTTTTTATGTATTATAAAAGATGAATTCATTGGTATTTTGTAATAATTTTTTTTATTTAATAAATTATAACTGAAAAACCATTTTTGGATAATTCAAATAGACATGGTCATGAATATACTACTTAATACTTTTATTGGTAATATAACTATTTATATTTTCATTCTAGGTCCCATAGTAGTGGGAACCATTGATATCACCTATGTATTCAAACGGATTAATACTGGGATAAATAATAAATAAAAGGGTACAAACATATCCATTTTTTTCAAATTATACTTTATGAGAGTATAAAACTAATTTAAATCATTTAGTTTAATTATATCAACTGTTTTACACTTTTTCATGAAATTTAATTTATATTAATTTGATTCATTAAATAATTTAACAGTGTACATCCCCTAAATTATTCACAGGAACATCAACTCATAAATTTCTCTAAATGATTTAATTTTATGTATCAAAAAATACCTACCATAATATTATAATTATTTCACCCACAACATATTAAATATTATATTATTTCCCAAATAACATTCAACAAATATGTAAGGTAAAATCCAAAATAAGTTTATTATTGAAAGGGTTTAACTCTTAACTAAGTATTTCTTGTTTTATTTTTATTTTAACAACATAAATTCATAGAATCCAAAATAATATAATTATTTTGTATGAAAAATAAACTTAATTATTTCTATTATGAATTAAAAATTATAAACTCCTTTATATTTCATCACACTGATGTGAAATTATCACTCGTGCATATATGTAGACTATTACATACACAAAATGACATCATTTTCCATATCCATCATTCGTAAATGGTTATTATGATGTATTGAATTTTCATACATGAGATTTATGATATTATAATGATTATTTAAATATTATTAATTTTATACGTTGACACTTTACTATCTATTTGAAAATGAAAACATTTCTCGTGTGTGTTTGGAGTAACACCTCTATGAAGCGTTGTGATTGAAATTAATATTTCCCCATTAGATTAATGGTAATAAAAATATATTTATTGAATATATGAGATATATATTATATAATAATAAATTTCGAAAGGTGAATTTTCATTCACATTTATTAAATTCCAATTGTTTATAACTGAAAAATGAGTTCATGCATACATGCTGCCTAAAATCTCCATGAAAGGTGTATTTATTTTTACAATGTAAATATTTTATGGAAGACTCTAAATAATTAAAATATATATATGTTAACTTTATATTTAATTAGTTTTATATGATGGAACCATGATAAAAGTACATCTTTCAGAACTACCAAAATTAAATTCCCATGAAAATAAAAAGGATAACACCTTGAAATAATGATTTTAATAAGGAATAAAAAATAATTTGGTGTAAAAATTCTATATATTGATAAAATATGATATTATATGTACAAAATATATTATGGTTTAATATTATAACAAATGTAAATTTATAATAATGGAAGTTGCAATATTTTTGAAGAAATTTAACATCAATATATGGGTTTTATGTTACAATATCATTATTTATCAATATTGTTTATGATTTTGATGATGATGATGAATTTTCATGATCTAAAATAAAATTATTTGATGATATTTATTCTCCTATTTTTATTTTTATATATTATATTATTAAATTTAACATTTTTCGATTTCAATATTCAACAATCGAAAACAATTTACGGTAATATATATTCATTTAAACTTTGGCCAAAATAATATTTCTCTCATCTCCTTATTTTCATACACAATCTTCAAAAATTATTTTACTAATATATACTGATTTCATTAATTTATTTATACCAAATATTATATTTTTTAAAAAAATGATACTGAATATTGTTGTATTTTTTAATTATGAACTTTTTACTTTTTACCAAAAATGTGAAAGAAATATTTATTTTGACACACACCACGGGAATGGAATTACTATATGTTATTACATTAAATGAATTGATTAATCCATTAGTGATTTTAGTAACATTTAAAAAAATCAAATTTCATTAAAATTTATAAAATCTATAGATATTTTATAATTAATATTAAAATTAAATTATTATTTTCTTTATGAAATATTCTATATATCATTAAATGATAATTTTCCTTTTTGATAACATTCATTGATAATACGTATGATTTACTGTGAATATGATCTAATATAGAATTTTTATTCATTATCTATATGGTTTAAATTTATAATGATTTTATTTTTATGAAAGTCATATTTCATTAATGGGTAATTCAACCTGGAAATGAGGAAATAGTTTTGTAACCCATCTTATTTTTATTTTTTATGGTATATGAACAATTTTTATTACCATTTTACACATTTTTTAATAGATTTTGATTATGTGATGGGTGTAAATGAAATTTTATTTACCTCAAATTCATTGGGTAAATATGGATATCTCTCGAAGTAATATGTACAATAATGGGGAGTGAATCATGTTTAGTAAGAGACATTTCCCACAATTATAGTCTTATGAAAAACCATGACTATGAATATTATTTAATTGGGAGTGAACCTGATCATGTATTATATTACTTGTAGGGATAATTGAATAATAAAATTATTTTCCATGATTATATATATGCCAAAAACATATGTATTTTAAAAAATTTATTCTATAATGGTTTTTTTCTCCAATTAATTTATGATTCATGAGATATATACGTCTATGATTTATTTCATGACTCATTATTATAAAAAATGATTTATAGGGTATGTTTTTCAAATTATAATCCCTTTATCTCATAAAAATATCAATATACAATATTTATGTGATCATTTTTATCTCCACTTATTTCCCTTACAAAAAAATATGATATCAACGATTACTATGTCTCGATTACCTATTATGTGAACAATGATTTCAAATTTAATATTACAATGATTGGTGGTAATTATGATGAACATTGTGGGAGATGGAGTCAATCTTTTGGGATGGTGGTTTTAGGAATCCATGTATCCATATACACTACACCATTATATTTTTTAAGTGTATTGCATTGTTAATTATTAAATATTTGTCAAAGTAGATCTGGAATTTATGTATTAAAAGAATGATCACCTATATTTTGTATCATGGAATGGATTATTCAATTTTTTTTAGATTAGGATTGGATGAAATATTGAAAACCCTTTGGGTATGTATAAGTATTGGATAACATTTTATAAATTTAGTAATGTGTAAAATTGTTTTTCATACAAGAAATTTATCACCCTTTGGATGGTATATGTATATTTGATTTTATAACAGATATTTCTGATGGGAATAAAACAGAAAATAGTGGTAAAATTATATATCAACCATCAATATAGTCCACAATCAGTGTTTTATTTCATTAAATGTAGATTGAAAATCCTTTGTTGTTTTTTTGGTTGAAGACACAATTTTATTTTGATGAATTATGAGTGATTCTAACTAATAATAATCTAAGATGGCCAATAATTATTCTATGGTTTTATATATATATTTTTTAAAATATTTTTATATTATAAAAATTATTTTTGCATGATTTAACATTCTGGTTCCCGGTGTAGCCTAGAGGCTCCCCATACCATGCTGGTCACATAGCCTCAAGAGCATTTCCCTGAAAAGTAGAGGTTACCGACTAGTAGGGAGCTCCTTGGATGTGGTAGTGGGGAAACTATTCCCTCATTATAACAGTAACACAATGGAAATAAATTGATAATAATAGAAGAAGTAGTAATAATACCGTACAATAGTAAACAGTGGATGACAATGGGTAAATAAACATCTCGAGCTCATATATAACAATTATTCATGATACATATGTCATGGAAAATATCCAAACATGTAACAATACTGGAATGGAGTACAAAACCACGTACAAGGAAACAAACAAGTAAATAACTCCAACAACATTGAAATCCTTAGCTTAGTCCAATGCTCTCCAACTCCATATCAATGAAGTACGTAAATTAGAAGAGTTCGTTCCCTTATCTAAACATCCAGAAATATAATCTATATGACCCAAAAGCATTACCCAAATAGGGTGTGAGAGGGAACCTAATTGGATACCACCCAATGATAAGTGCCATATAGTTAGTAAATATATATAGAATGAAAAATGAAAAATGAAGCAATAAACAAGGAACTACTAAAAAGTAAACAAACATAAACATTCAATTACATTAATTTAATTTTATCAAATTATTCATCCATCCAATGATAGGAAACCCTATGGGATGTTCTCACAGTATATCCCCTCTGGTTCAGCTTAGCAAAGACTCTCTGAGAAGCACTCATCATCAATTCACAATTTGGTCTCATAATGATACACTGCAGACATGTTGGGGAAACACTCAGCGTCCAATTACCCATGTGGTCTTGCAATGTATAACTACATACACTAAGTGAGAACTTACGTACAACCCCCTATACACTCACAACATGAAAGTATAACCAACACTTTTGGAAATCCATCAGAGTCCATTTCATATATGGTCGAACTACACCACGTTCCCACAACACTGTGTAAGTCAATCGTGCACAAATGATATAGAGTAGTCAATCTAAATCACAATACACTACATGGATAACATCTATAAATCATGGAACAAGTAATATAGATAATGTCACGCTATCCTAACATCACTACACATGGAAAATAGAGTAGCCTAAATGGAAATCCAGACCCAATGTCCAATAGCAGTTCAAACATGGGAAAACAAATCCATTACAATGTAATTAAACCCTATTCTCAAATAAGATCACTAAATTATGAAAAAAAGAATATCAAAAATTAAAGGGATAAATTTCATAAACACACAATACCCCAAAATCGTGTATTGGTATCTTTTTCACATATAATTCAAAGATAGACTATGCATTAGAACATAACACCTAAATCAGTATTGTACGATAAATATACTCCATTGTAATCCCTTGAATCGACCTAGAATGTGAAAGATCTACCAGAATGTTTGAAATTCTTAAACAAGGATATATCACGAAATAGGATAACTCAAGAGATGAGACTCTAGAAGAAGTAATAACTCACAGTATCAATTTCAATGCAATCGATAGTGGTTGATTTGTAGAATGGAAGGTGGGATCAGGGATCCATGACAAATCATCATATTTAGTGGATCTTGGATGAGAGGAAGAAAAAAATAAGATCATTCTCTGAATGAGTCATGACCGGGTCCAATATAACAATTAAAAATAAAAATATAGATAATGTTCTCTAAGGATACATGATATGTATAGGCCTTAAATAGAACCCTCCTTAAGCGGCCCTTCCCCATCATCACATGGTAATGTATGTAGCCATGACATGACCATACAGGGCCAGGAATCGATGACAGAGTGAATGACATGTACGAGGAGGTACGTGACATGTAATCTTAAAATTTTTCTTCTTCTATTTTTCCTCAAAATAAACTTTAAATATAATATCCATGCCTGATTGAAATTTTGGGTTCATAAAAAATTCCCCCCGTAAATAAATATTTCCCATAATTTCCCTAAAAAGGTGATATTTAAGAAGGATCTTCAAATATCTATGGCCTCTATGATTGTACATCGGTCTCCCTATCTGATATAACATCTTGTACTCACCTATGCTGCCATAGAACCTATACCAGAGGAACAAACCGACCATGAAGAACCGTCACACTAAAATACAAAATTCGGATATGATGCTTCTCGAATGAGGATTCCACCTCCAACTCGTCCTCCTTGGATTGAAAAGATGAGACGGGTATGAGAAGTAATGTCATAGCTAAGAAACATGGAAAACATCATGCATGGCCTGATACCTTTGAGGAAACTGCAACTGATAGGAAACCTTCCCAACTCTCTACAAAACCACAAACAGACAGACATTACTCAGTGAAAGATTACCCTATCTCTTAATCCACCTGTGTCCCATCCTCGGTGTGACATGCTAAAAAACCTGATCCTCAACCTTGAACTCCATATTTCATCACTGTCTGTCTGTATAAGACTTTTATCTTGACTAGGCAGTTGCAATCCAATTTAGAATCAACACCACCTGCTCCATAGATTCCATAACAAGATGATATCTCATAATAGCTATCACTCCTACCTCTAGAAAACATATGGATAATCATAATGTCCTATTGTACAATGTCTCATAAGGTGACATCAGAATAGTTTCATGAAAACTATTATTGTAGGAAAAATCTACCAGAGGTATTTGCTTCTCCCATGAACATCGATAATCTACGACCCCTATTCGAAGCATGTCCCCAAAAATCTAAATTGTAGACTCATAATGGCCAAATTTATTGGGATAGAATGTTTTACATAGAAGTACTACTATACACAAATCCCTCTACATTGCTCACAAGACCCTCGAAGTAAAATAAGTGTCCTTGTCTAAAATGATGGAGTGTGGAACCACATGTAAATGTACAATTTCATGGATATACATCCTTCTGTTATCTTCAACATTGATGGTCTCCATGATTGGTAAAAATTTTCCAACCTTCGTGAGTCTATCAATGAAAAACCAAACTACATTATTCCCTTGAGGTGACCTTGGGAATCCCGTCCCAATGTCTAACGTGACATCATTCCACTTCCTCTCGGGAATAGGTAACTGCTGTAAAATCCCTACTAGTCACTGATGATCCTCCTTCACCTGATGATAGGTGGAACATCTCATAAAAAAGCCACATTATCTATCTTCATTACTACCCAAACTATGGTATGAAAATCCCACATTAGTTCATCATGTATGTCCGCGGACACCCTTACACGCCCATGAAAACTCAAGATCTCATTTGTGCCTATGTTCCATCCAAGAATAGGGTCCACTTCTCACACACTCTCCTATATGATTTTGAATTAATAATCAAATAGCTTCTTCATTCTCACTCATTATAGTAGAGTAGAGGTAAAAAATATATAAGAAGGAAATTTTTGTCACTCTCTTCCCTGCAACTACGAATGCATCTCGAAGAATAGATCCATAAACTGCCATTCACTACAGGCCTCTTGAACTGCAAGTATCTGAGTCCTCCTATACAGCACATCATCCACTACGCTTCCTTTCCTTGGCGTATAGGCGAGTTTGAAGTCAAAGTAATGATGTTATTCAACCCACATTCTCTGTCTCAAAGTTAGATCACACTGAATGGAGATGTACTTGAGACTTTTATGGTGGGTTAAAACCACAAAATGATCTCCCACGAGATAATGTCTCGAAAAGTTTATGGAATAAACAACTACAACCATCTCGAGATCGGTAATTCGGTAATTTCACTAATGTGGCCTCAACTACCGAGACCCATACACAATGACTCTTTCCCTTAGAATATGCACTACACCCAACCCTATACCTGATGTATAACAGAAAATAGTATATCTCTTACCCAACACTAAAAAAACTACTATCAGAGCTAATACAAACCTCCCTTTTATCTCCAAAAGGATAACTAAAAATAATATGACCATAGGTACTTCGAAACATTATTTGTAAGGCCTTTCAGTGGTGTTGCAATGCATGAAAAGTCCATAATGAAATGTTTATAGTAACCAGTCATCCCTAGAAAACATAACACCTCAATGACTTTCTCCTTCTATACCCATGAATATACTGCCCTCACATTCACTGGTTACACTGATACCCCAATCTATTATATAACATGACCAATGAAGTGAATCTGGTCCATCCAAAAGTGTCATTTTGAGAGCATAACATATAACTGATGCTCTCGTTGTGTACTCAAAACAATCTCATGATTGTTAGTAAGGTCATTATGAGGGTAAGTGTACACCAAGATGTCATCCACCAAAACCACCACGTGGGAGTCCATGTATGGACAAAAATTTCAGTTCATTAGTTCCATGACAACTATAGCCGTGTTCGTGAGACCGAACGACTTAACCACATATTAATATATACCATAACTGCTCCAAAAGGCAATAATAATTATATATGATAGTCAAAAACCAAACTGATGATAAACATATCTCAAGTCAATCATGGAGAATAGCCATGCACCTCAAAACTAATCAAATAGATCATAAATCCATGGTAAGGGAAATCGATTCATGACCATCATCTAGTTCAGTATCTTAACATTCACACAATGTTTGTGGGTACCATATTACTTCTTTACAAATAGGATTGGAAAATCACAAGGAGATGTACTGGTTCAGATAAAACCCATTGAATGTCACTCTTCTAACTAATTATTGAGTTCATGTATCTCTGGTGTATCCATCCTATAAGGAGTATGAACACCGGTGGGATTCCTGGAAAAATATTAATAGAAAAGTTTTCCTCTCACTCTAGAGGCAAACCTAATGATTCATCAGGAATGACATCCCAAAAATTGTCCACCACTGTAGGAATGTCCATCTATTTAGTTCCATGGTCACCTAGATACAAACTCGAAATCTACACTGTTAATCCTCCCAATCCATGATGCTTAGGTCCAAATCTACTCTCTTGGATATCCCATTCACCCTTATGAAGAAACGAACTTCCCAATGGTGACCTGAAACACACCATATGATGATAGAAATCGACGTCATCCTGAAATAGAACTAAAGAGTCCATTCTAAGAATGAGGTCATATCCTGTCATCTCTATGACATAGAGGTCCCATATGAATTGAAACCCACCATACTCAAGAAGGAACTCCATGCACTGATGTACACTAGTCGTTCTAGTTAGCAATAAATTGTCTAGCATCATGATATCAGCATAAGAAATGTTATAGAGCACAATCCTTTCCACAATAACTATAGAAATGAAACACCGAGAATCCCCTATATGAAAAAGTTGTGAAGCTAAAAATGAGGCAACTAAAGTCGTACCTCTAATAGTAGAGGGTTTGGGATACTGCTCCGGTTGGATATGCTCTATCACAAAATCCTATCCTACACCGTGGCCCTATGACGTTGGTTGAGATCCCCATGTGAATCCACCATGCAGCTATCAAAAACCATGTGTCAGAAGAATATGGTCACAAACTCACCCTCAATCTAAAAATCCTAAATAACTCCAGCAACTAGTTTGATGTAAGACTGGTGGTCCTACTGCCATATGAGGAGTAGAAATAGAATCGCTATCACCAGGTGATGGTGAGAATAAACTGGAAGAAACGCTGAAGAAGTCCAACTTTATGCATGATCGACACTCCAATAGGTCTCTCAAGTGATGTGGCCTCGTATGCCTGCTCTTCTCGCACTAGTAGCACAACACTTTCCTATCAGAAGATGTATCATGCCTCATCGTATCACCATGCGTAAAATCTCAGTGGTGCTTCCTACTGTCCGTCGGTGGGGTACGAACATTGGATGCCAAGTCGCTATAGCTCTCAGCTCCAGAATCACTCATATTGAACTCTTGAGATCAGATGTCATGCCTGAGACCATCCTCAAACGTCCTTGATAGAAAAAACTCATCACCCCCTATACTGGGGGTGATGCGCTGATGCTCTATGATGTGAAAAAAAATACTCCATGACTGAGAGAGTACTGTGCCCCAATCTCATGAAACCTCATGATCGATCATCTATTAAAGCCTTCAGGTAGAAGTAATTGTTGAAGGCATGCTAAAACTCCTCCCATGACATTACCTTCTGGAATCATGCTTGTGAGATCACATCTCACCATCTCAAGGAGGAATCCTAGAGTATATAAGTAGAGAGACCCTCCCTCCTATCTGGATTAATCACTATATAGTCTAATATCATTAAAATAGAATATAACGATGAAATTGTAGCTTGAGGTCCCCTATTCCCTGAAAATGATGGAGCATGTTGCGGCTGAAAGGCTCGCGTCAGTTCTTCCATAGACTGGGTAGGATATGGTGCTCTCATGTAGGTCTTCAAGAACCTCATAATGCATTCACTAAATAGTGCATCAAAATTGGTATCATGGATAAAAGTTGGTACCATGACATGCACGATGGGGGGATCATTTGTTTTCCCCTAATCTACCTTGTTTGTTGTCCGTTCACATCCCTTTATCTGGCATAAAACCAGAGGACATCGTGGTGGCATGGTTCTGCAAGGTAATGTGCACACCTTATTTCAAGAATCTCATGGATTGTATAAAATATTTACACGAAAGGATCCATAGAAAGTAAGAATTCATTTTCTTCAAAACATGGATACATGACATGTGTAACCCATACATGAAGTGTTCCTTAAGTCATTACATGGTTGTGTACATCATCCTAAATTGGTTGTGCAATATCCCATACACACAATGTTTTTTTCGTTTACATGGAATATACTTGAATTGTTTTCCCCAACCAATGTTCCTATATATGGTTTAAACCACATGGTTATCTCCTAGAACAAAACTACACGGTGTGTTAATTCCAGACATGTTGTGTACCGCATAGGTTTCATCTGCCTCTGTCATTAGTAACACGATCAGAGACATGGATGACACCACATAGTGTGTTCAATATCAAAACAACATGTACTTACTGATTTTCATCTAGTAGTGTCATTAGTCCCATTTCCAGAGACATGTCCTCTGTAACATCCCGGTTTCATATCCCCCACAGAGGCGCCCCGTACCTGGTTGGTCACATGGCCTCAAGCAAATTTCCATGAATTCCAGAGGCTGCTGACTAATAGTGAGGTCATTTGGTGTGATAGTGTGGAAACTATTCCCTCATTGTCATAGTACACAATAGATGTAAATAAATACATACAGTAGCGGGATCATTAATAATGATATTCAACAGTAACAATATAAAACTGAACTATAAACTTGAGAACATATGTAAAATAATTCATGATACATATGTATACGAAATTATCCAAACAAGTCACAATGCAGGAATACAACGGTGCTATGAAAAATTGCAAAAGAAAGCAGGTAAAATCATCATGATCACAGGCCATAGATTGGTGCCATGATCTCTAGCTCTATAGTAAATCACGTACCTGAAGTAGAAGCGTGATTTCCCTTATCTATACCTGCAACAATATAATCTGTTTGGGCCCAAAATCATGGCCCAAACTGGGTGTGAGAATAAATCCCAGTAGGGAACCATCAAAAGATCTGTTCCTAATAGTCATTGAATATATGGAAAGTAAATTACAACAAACATTAAATAGGAAGGTTATTAGCAGAAAATAGTTCCAAAAGTCAAGAAATCAATTCATCATAGTAACCCTCTGGGAAGATCACACATCTTATCCTCTCTGGTTCAGTATATGAAGAGTCTCTGAGGAATCACTCGTAGTCAATTCCCATTATAATATAAGGTACTCAGGAACACTCTAACGAAGCTCACAAGATCAATTCCTCTAATATCCCCATCTTCTAGGACTCTTTGAGAATGATAACTCAGTCAATTCACATTATAGCACAGTTCATTTATAGACTCTGTAAGGAAGAAGTCACCCTCAATTTCCCTTATTGTGTAAATAGATCATGAATAAAACAAATAATCTCTAAGGAATCTCACGCGGTCAATGCCGTTATAGTCTAAATCAATTAAGGATTCTCCGAGGAAGATCACACGGTCAATTACTCAAATTTACCCAAGTGGTTCAAGGCCCTCTGGGGATTCTCAGTCAGCCAATCCCCCTTATATCCAAAAGTTCTCAAAGGCCCTCTGAGGAAGCTCACCTAGTTAATTCTCCTTATAGTCTACTACATCTGGTTCTCACGGCCCTGTGTAGGTCAACGAACATAACAGTGTAATATGGACAACTAATCCTCTAGAACTAGTTGGATAAATAGTCTACAGCATGACAAGTATGTTAGAATACAACACTACATCATACAACAACGGGCATGGAAAATAGGCAAGGCATCCAAACGTGCTAAACCAGACCAACCGGTTGTAAACAGAACATGCATGGGAAAAACATCCATAGCATATCAAAACAACCCTATTCATATCTAATTAACCTCTACGCAAACATACAAGCATGGAATAAAATCAACATTGGTAAACGGTAAACATGCAATACCGCAGTTGAGGGTATTGGTGGAATTTTCACATAATACTCAAACACATCAAACTAAAAGTCACAAAGCACCTACCTCGGGGTTAGGAGATCGATATATGTGAACCACGAAGCGTGAATCTACCTAGAATGTATAATATCTACAATAATATCTAAAACGTTCAACCCACGATATCTTATGAGAGAAAATAAATCATGAAACGATCCTCAAGCAGAAGATAGAAATCACTAATGTGATTCCAATGAAACCAAAAGTGTTTGATTCAGAGGATGGGAGAAGGATCGGGGGCTCATCGAAGATCTGCAGCCATACAAACTATCTCAAGTGAATGAGACCTAGAATAATGCGGTTGTGCCCGTCAGACACGACCCTGGTGAGATTAATGAAAAAAATACACAGCGTGTACTATTGTAGTACACGATGTGTACTCGCCATTTACATCATCTGCTTTAATTGGCCTACAAGTCACTCCCAAGTGGTTGTGTGTGTGGCCACTACACGGCCAACAAACTGCCTCCTGTGAAAAAGTAGTACATGGCATTTACTCATAATGTACACGGCGTGCACATTGAAAATTTCAAGAAGTTCCCTTTTCCTCAAAAATGAAAAGAAAAGGGAAAACATTAGGGAAAAGAAGATCAAGTTTCTTACAAACTAATCACTTTAATGAAATGCATCCCAAAATTTCCTGAGTACGACATTGAAGAAGAAACCCCAAACAATTCTGGCCACTGTGCTTGTACATCGGCATCCCTCTCCCATGTCTCGTCCTGAACCTGCCCGTGCTGACAAAGCACTCGTACCAGAGGATGTGGCCGGATATAGAGAAACTTTGTACTAAAATCCACAATCTGGATAGAATGTTTCTCAAATGACGCATCCACTTCGAGATCTACCTTCTCGTGTGGGAAGACATGAGACATGTCTGAGAAGTAACGTCGAAGCTAGGAAATGTGGAAGAGGTCATGCATATCTCGATACCTATGAGGTAACTGCAACCGATAGGCAACTAACCCAAATCTTTCCAAAACATCAAACGGCTCAACGTAACTTGGTGGAAGTGTACCCTATCTTCTAATATTCTTGTGTTCCAACCTAGGTGTGACACACAAGAAAACCTGATCCCCATCCTTGAACTCAAAGTTCGTCTCTGCTGATCAACATAAGACTTATGTCGAGACTGTGTAGTATCCATCCTCATACCTAGCCACCAATACTGACGGTGTGGATCATGATACATCTTGGTGATGCCAGGATGAACTTCCCCAACTATGGAATGAAAATATTGCATCATCTCCTTGTGTATGTCTGTTGGGACCCATACGTGTCCCTGGAGAAGAAAATATCTTTCTCATCTACGGTCCATCTAGAGATAGGTTCCTCTCCGGACACACTCTCCCTTAGAACTGGACCTTCAGAATCTGATAGCTGCCTCATTCGAAATCAATCAAGAAGAGTACATGTAACAAATACATAAAATAGAATAGTATTCTTAGGTCTGTCGTGCACCTACAAATTCATCTCAATGAATAAATCCATAAGATGCCACAGCTTGCTGGAATTATGAACTGCCTTTATATGATTCATCCTTCTCAATGCATCAGCCACCGCGTTGCCTTTCCCAGGTGTATAGGCCAACTCAAAGTTAATGCACTGTATGTACTTGAACCACCTCCATTGTTTCAAATTCATATCACGCTGATTGAAGATCTACTTGGGAATCTTTTGGTTGGTGAAAACCAAAAATTTCTCTCCTATAAGATAATTTCTCTAACAATGTTGGGCATGAACCACAAATGCCAACACCAGATTGTGAATCAGGTAATTCCTCTCATGTGGCCTCAACTGCCGGATGTTGTACGCAGTGACTCCATAACACTGCATAAGCACAACACCCATCCCTATACCTGATGCATCACAATAAATAGTAAAGAACTTTTTTGGCTCTGGAAATACTAGTATTGGTGCTGATGTCATCCTCCCTTTCAGCTCCTGAAAGGCTAATTCAAAAGAATATGACCATAAGAACATCACACCCTTCTTAGTCAAACCTGTCAGTGGTGCTGCCATGCGTGGAAAGTCATGTATGAATCATCTGTAGTATCTATCCAGCCCTAGAAAACTCCGTACCTCAAATAAATTCTTCGACGTCTTCCCGAAAACTACTGCTCCAAGTTTCTCTAGGTCTACTGATACTCCTATCTCAGAGATAACATGACCCAATAAGTTAATTTGATCCATCAAAAAGTGTCACATTGAGAGCTTAACATCTAACTGCTGCTCCATTAGTGTACTCAAAACGATATCCATATGGGTAGAATGGTAGAGTTGAGTGTCAGAGTACATCAAGATATCATCCCCGAACGCTACAACAAATGAATCCATGTACGGATGGAACACTCTTATCATCAGTGTCATGAAAACTGTAGGCGTGTTCGTGAGACCGAATGGAATAACCATATAATAGTATGGACCATACATGCTCCGTAAGGTAGTGATAGGTATATCAAATGGTCTAATGCACAACTAATTATAAGCACACCTCATGTCAATATTCGAGAACACATGAGTTCCTCGAAGCTAATCAAAGAGATAATAAATCCTAGGCAAGGGATATCAGTTCTTGACTGTCGACTAGTTAATCCTCTGATTATACTCACAAATACTGAGGGTGTTGTCTGCCTTTTTCACCAATAGGACAGGAGAACCCCAAGGAGAAGTACTGATTTGGATAAAACCATTTTTCCTATACTCCTCCAACTACTTATGGAACTCCTTCAACTCTGGTGTAGCTTTCCAATATGGAGGAATGTACACCAGTGCTGCAACTGGAAAAAGATAAATAGAAAAGTATACCTCGTGCTCCAAAGGAAAAACTGAAAAGTCCTATAAATGACGTCTCTAAAACAATACACCAGTGTAGTAAAGGGTAACTATGAATTCCGTAGTCATCCATATATAGACTAGCAATCTGGGCTGTAAGTCCTCCCAACCCCTGGTGCTCTGGAACCGCTCTTCTCGCATGGACATCCCATTCACCCTTATTAAGAAAGGATCCACCCTATGGCGATATGAAACTCACCATACGACGATTAAAATCGACGAATGGCTGGAATGGAACTAGACAGTCCTTTCTGAAAATGACATCAAAGCATGTCATCTTCCGGACGTAGAGATCCCGCCGAAAGTTACATCCACAATCCTATAGTGGGAACTCTTTGAACTAATGTACAGTAGCCGTTCTAGTCTCCAACAGAGTGTCTAGCATCAATATATAAGCAGAAGAAAAGATTCAGAGACCAGGGCTCTCCACAATAAGAACAGATATAAAGATATGGGAGGCCTCATTATCAAAAATAGATGAAACTAAAATCGGGGCTACTAAGATCGTTCCTCGAATGGTAGAAGGTTCAGGATCCTTCTCCTCTAAGGTATGCTCCAATACAAAATTATGGCCTATGCCATGGCCATGTGTCCCTACCCGACCACTCTGAGTAGATCCACTGTGATTTCACTAAAAACCAAGCTATTTGGAAACCAAGACCACAACCTCCACCTCAGACTGAATGAAGGAAACAACTCCAGTTCCCAGACTGGTGTGAAACTGGTGGCACTGCTCCTGAATGAGGATTCATAGATGAACCCATGTCTCTAACTGCTGGTGAGATGAATTGGAAAAAGTGATAAAGATGGACCATCTTTCAACAAGATCAACACTTCATAGGTTATCTCGGGAAATGTGGCCTCTTATTCCCGCTTCTCCCACACTGGTAGCACACCACCTGGCCACCAAAAGATGCATCCCGCCTACTCTGATCTCCTCGTGAATGCTCCCTGTGGTGCTTCCTAGAATCAGCTAATGGATCAAAAACTATAGATGTCAATCCGCCCTATCTCCCAGCTCCAAAATCCCTAATATTGCACTATGTGATCAGTGCCTGGTTGATGATAGAAGTTGTCGAAGTCAACCTAAATATGTTAACCTGTGATTGGATGTTGTGCCTCATACCATCCTCAAACTTTTGTGCAAGGAACAACTCATCACCTCCTGGAATAGGCATGGGACGCCGCAATGCTATGAAGCTATAGGAATACTCCATAACAGTATGAGTACCCTTCACCAAACTCATGATCTCTCAGGCTCGATTGGCCCTCAAGTACTCTAGAAATATGTAATCATAGAAGATGTGCTGAAATACTTCCCAAGCCAAACTCTGCTGGTGGCCTGCCTATGAGATAACATCCCACCACCTCTTGACGGAGTCTCAGAGAATGTAGGTAGTGAGATTCACCCTCTTCTCTGGAAGTTTCACCATATGGTTGAAAATAGTAAGTGTGGCTTCTATCCATGACTCTGCAGCCTGATTTACTCCATCCCTTGTGAATGTAAGGGTATTCTGCTGCTGAAAGACCCGTGTTAAATCATCCATCGATGGGGTAGGAGGAGGAGCTCCATAAAAATTTTGCATCATCCTCAAAAAGCCCTCACTGAATTGTGAATCAACTCCCATGACAATTACAATGACTGCTACCAAGGCTAGAACAATAGGATGATCTACAGTTAGTCCCAGATCGACCATCTCCGGTGTCTGATCACCATCCGGTAACAGGCAGAAAACTGGAGGACATCTTGTTGGCTTGATTATCCATGATCAAGCACACCATAGATCAAGATTATCAAGGACAGAAAACAAGGAGTGTAAGTAGGGAACAAGAGAAATAATGAATTCATGTTTTTCAAAACATGACTACACGGCATGTATAATTCCTACAAGACGTGTTCCCTTAAGTCATTTACATGGTCGTGCACTCCTGCCTAAACTTGTCGTGTAATACCCCAAACACACGGTGTGTTGTCTTAACACACAATGTGTTCTTGAATCCACTTTCCAAGCCCGAGTCCATCAAAATTTATAGGCCACACAGCTCTCCTAAGGTAAGACTACCTGGTGCGTAAAATTTGTACATGGCATGTATTATAAAAGCTTCAATTGGCTCATGTTGTTAGTGACATGGCCTAACACCCAGCTCAAACAACATGGCATTTTTTAGTTGGACAGGAAGTGTATTTGAAAGGATAACACTGACCCTTGTTGTTTGCGACATGGTCAGGAACCTGGGATAAACTACACAACGTGCTCAACGAGGACATGACGTGCATAGAAAAAGGTCTCATCCATCTGTGTTGTTGGTTACACGGGCGGATGCTGGGTCGACACTTCACAGTGTGTTCAGTCGGTACACGACATGTTCCCACAGGACATTACCCTTCCAGTGTCTTTTCCCAAACGGCCTACGACACGGTCAGAGTCTACACATCTATACATAAAGGACACAACTTGTACATAAGAAAAAATGCTTTTCCCAAATAGATGAACAAATGGCGTGTACAAAACACTACACGACGTGTATTCTAGTTTTTTCTTGATAGTGATCCACATAACCCACTCGGGAACCCAGAAAACATTGAATAGAACAATGAAACTGCCAAAATCCGATCCTTGAGGGTTAATAGTCCCCGCGAATCAATTTTTTGAATATTATACATGTTCTACCAAGGTGAACAAAGCAACAGTCCACCAAATTAAGGTCTATAAGGGCCCATAACACCCCATGAACCATAGTATAGTGTCCATTCAAGAAATAAATTACACAAAACAATACCCTATCAAACATGAGGTATTTTTTATATCAATGAATCTATCACAATAGCCTGCATATTCTACACAACATCTATCACATGAACATGGAATCATTAATTCATCATAGATGGCATGGAAAGAATGCTTGACATGTGATTTATAGCATGTTCCTCGATGATGCATGAAAGGAATACCCTCATCTCATCTGGTTGTGACAGAATAGAAGCACAATAACATCAACTATAATGACACCAAACATGTGAGTCACCCAATGGTGAAAATCAGATTTATAGTAAACATACAATACCAGAAAATTGCAATAAATGAGGTAGATTGGCTTTTCCCTATACACTAGGCAGCTACTACCGAGAACATATTATTTATAAGTGCATATTCTTTCCAATCACTATATAAAGGCTCCAAACATTAAATCATGAAAAATAATTCCTCTGATAAAACATTGAAATGTCCCGGTTGCATAGGCCACCAAGAGGTGCCCCGTACCTGGTTGGTCACATGGACTCAAGAGCATTTCCCTGAATGGCAGAGGCTGTCAACTAGAAGAGATGTACATGGGTGTTATAATGGGGAAACTATGCCCTCATTGGAAGAGTACACAGTGGAAGTAATCAAATTCATACAATAGTAGAACATGTAATAATGACATACAAAAGTAACAACAGAAAACTAAAGTATAAACTGGAGAACTTATATAAAATGATGCATGATAAATATGCCTAAGAAAAAAACCAAAAATGTTACAATGATGGAATACAACGGTGCTAAACCAAATTGAAAAAGAAAGCAGATAAACTCCTCAGCATCACAAGCTTTAGCTTGGCCCCATGCTCTCCAGCTCCAGAGAAAATCATGTACATAAAGATGAAGGGTGCATGCCCATATCTATACCTACATCAATATAATCTGTTTAGGCCCAAAATCATGTCCCAAGTACGGTGTGAGACTAAACCCTTGTTGGAAGCCATCGAAAGCTCTGTGCCTAATAGTTAGTGAATATATGGCAGGTAAAGTACAAAAAACAGTAAACAAAAAGTTGATCAGTAGTAACTAATTCCCCTTACAGTCTATGTTAGTTAGGAACACTCAGAGGAAGCTCACTCAGTCAATTCCTTTTGTATCCCCAAGGTCACAAACTCTATGAGGAAGCACTCTCGGTAAATTCCCACTATATCCTAGGCCATTCGTAGAAACTCTGAAGAAGGACACACTATCAATTCCCCTTATAGTCTAAAAAATCCGGAATAAATCAACGACTTTTTGAGGAATCTCATGCGGTCAATCCCTATATAGTCTATAGAAATCACTAACTCTCTGAGGAATCTCACATGGTGAATTCACATTATAGCTCTATGTGCTTCTAGGCTCTATGGGGATGCTCAGTTGGTCAATCCCCCTTATAGCCAAATGTGCTCAAAGACCCTCTGAGGATGTTAACCTGGTCGATTTTACATATAGTCTACTACACCAGGTTCTCACGGCCTAGTGTAGGTCAATGTGCATAGCTGTGTAATATAGAAAAGTGAACATATAGAAATACTAGGATAATCAATCTACAATATAACAATCATGATAGAATATGAATCCCCATCGTACAACAACAGGCATGGAAAACATGCTAGGAAACCAAACTGGCTAAACAAGACCAACCAGTTGTAAACAAAACATGCATCGGAAAAACATCCAAAGCCTAGAAAAACATCTTTATTAATATCCAATTATCTTCTACTCTTGAATACAATCATGGCAGGAAATCAATAGGGGTAAAACACTAAATACACAATACCCCGTTCGAGGGTATTGGTAGAATATACACATAATACTCAATGACTTTGAACGGAAAGGCACTGTCCACCTACCTTGGGGTTTGGAAATTTCTATATGTAAACCTCGAAGCATGAGTCTCCCTAGAACATCGAAGATCTAAAAAAACTTCTAAAAAATTCAACCCACAATATCATACAAGAGAAGAGAAATCATGAAATGAGGCTCTAGTATAAGAGAGAAGTCACCAATGTGATTCAAATGCAACAAAAGGTGTTTGATTGAGAGAGCGGATCGAGGCTTGGGGTATCGTTGAAGATATGCGGTTGTACGAACTCTCTCTGGGGAAAAAGAACTTGATGAAGGGTGTTATTCACGTAATGCATGACCCCGGTGTGTTTAATGAAAAATAAAATAAAATACATGGTTTGTACTTTTGGAGTACACAACGTGTACTCGCCTTTTCCGTACTCCGCTTTATGTGGCCTCCAAGTCACTCCCACATAGCCTTGTGTGTGGCCACTACATGGCCATCACACGGACTCCGTTGGAAGAGCAGTACAAGGCCATTACTCATAAAGTACACGACCTGTACTTTGAAAATTTCTAGAAATTCCCTTTTCCTAAAAAACCAATATGAAAGGAAAAATATACCTGAAAATAAGATATGGGTTCTTACATGATCTACAACACATCATGTACTTTTGGTACACCGTGTGTTCCACTATTGATTTCCCAACCCCGTGTCCCTACATACATAGGAAGTCACATTATCAATGATTTCACGGTGTGTACTTACAGTACATGGCATGTACTTAAGAAAAACAGTTTCTTCCCGAAAAGATGGTTGCATGGCATGTATTCAACAATGCACACCATATATTCAGGGTTTTTTTGGACAGTAACCCTCAATAACTTTTGTATCCCATAAAAATACTGATATGTACATTTAAGGCTCCAAATTCCGATATTTGAGGGCATATACTCCCTTCAAATCAAATATTTTCATCATATTTGTGTCACATAATCAAGTATATAAGTGAAAGAAACACATGATCCACCAAATTATGATCCATGAGGACCCATAACACCTCATGGGCCATTTTTTATGGATCACTTGAATGAAACCATAAACAATAATCAATACCATATTAAATAGCAGTTATTATATCAAGGAATATATCACAACAACATACATATCAAGTACAACATCTATCACTACAACATGAAATTGATAATTCACCATTAAGGTAATCAAAATAATTCTTGACATGTGATCTCTAGAAAGTTCCTATATGATGCTTGAGATAGCATACCATCATCTCATCTGGTTGAAACAAAAATAAAACCTCAGTAATGTCGATGGAAACAACACAAAACATGTGAATCACCCAACGGTGAAATCCAATCAACTTTAATAATTGAAAATCCAAAGAAATTTCAATAATAGATGTTAATTACTTTTCCCCTGAACACGGGATAGATTCACTCGAGCATTGCATATTATCTCCAACCTTTTACTTCCCATCTCTGACTATATGCACAAAATAGTAAGAAAAAGTTTAAATGAAACCCTCCCCTGATACCACATTGTAATGTCACGGTTGCAAGTGCTTCCCAGAGGTTCCCCGAACATGGTTCGTCACAAGGCCTCCACCGCATTTCCACGAATTCTAAATGCATCCGACTAGCAGTGAGGGACTTGGGTGAGATATTGGGGAAACTATGCCCTCAGTGGCATAGTGTCACTATGGAAATAAACTGATAATAATAGTGGATGCAGAAATAATACCATACCATAGTGAAAAGTGGAAGACAACTAGTAGACAAACAACTGGAGCTCATATATAAAAATTTTGCATGATACATATGTATATGAAATTATCCAAACAAGTAACAATTCTATAATGCAGTATTATATCATGTAGAATGAAAATAATAAGTAAAAAACTCAAATAACATCACAAGCCTCTGCTTAGTCACGTTCTCTCAAGCTCCACAAAATTGAAGCAACTAAAGTAGAAGGGTGCGTGCCCTTATCTATACCAGCAGCAATATAATTTATTGTGTGACCAAAAGCATTACCCAAAAAGACTATGAGAAAAATCATAGTCGGTATCCACCTATCGATCTGTGCATAATAGTCAGTGATTATATACAATAGGAAATATGTAAAATGAAGAAATAAACAAGGATTTACTAAAAAGTACACAAACCAAGAGTTATAATAACATTTATCTACATTTATCAAATTTGTAAACAATGCAAACACATGAAAACCTCTAGGAAGTTCTCATAGTTTATCCCCCCTGGTTCAGCCTAGAAAATACTCTCTAAAGAAGCACTCAACGTCAATTACCTGCTAAGGTATCATATTGGTAAACTACATACACTTTGGGGAATCCCTCAATGTACATTTCCCTATGTGGTCTCTCAACATGGATGTATAGACACTATGGGGGAGAAAATATGTCCATCCACCCTATAGTATCACAATGTGAAAGTATATCATACACATTGGGAAATCCCTTAGTGTCCATTTCCCATATGGTCCAACTACACCAGGTTCCCACGGACCTTTTTATGTATATAATGGAAAAACAATATCCAGCAGCCAATGTAAATCACTATATATCACTTAGATAAATAACTAAGATGAATGGAATAAGTTATTCAGATAACATCACTCAATCCTAACAGCACCAGGCATAGAAAACAAAGCATCCTAACATGAAACATTAGACCCAACAGCCAGTCTCAATTCATATAAGGGAAGAAACATCCATAATAAAGTAATTAAACCCTATTCTAAAACATGAGCCCTAACTCAAGAAATCAGTTCCCAACAAGCATTAATATGGTAAAATTACCTAAACATAAAATACCCAAATTATGGGTATTGGGAACTTTTTCCCATTTTATTCATAGAAAAACTACGGATAAGCACAGAACCCCTACCTCAATATTTTATGATTGACATACCATGTTGTCGACCCTTGAATAAACCTAGAATGTGATAGATCTAAAAAAACATCAAAAATGTTCATCAAATGATATCTCATGAAAGAGGATATATCATTATATGAGATAATAGAGTAAGGAATAACTCATCGAAAAAATTCCAAAAAAATCATTGGTGGATGATTTTGAGAATAGGAGATGGGTTTGGGGCTTAGAGAAGAATCATCATCTTTAGTCTCTCATGTATAAGACGAATCCAAAAGAAGAGCATTCTATGAACGAGACACGACCCCGGTCAGATTTAACAATTTAAAATTAAAATATATGGCATGTTCCTAAAGGATAAATGGCATGTATAGACCTTAAGAGGATCCCTCTTTAAGAGGCCCTACCACATCATCACACAGTCGTGTACGTGGTCGATACATGGCCAGACATGGCCTGGTTTCGGTGCCAGAGTACACAATGTGTACTAGGAGGTACACGACGTGTACTCCTAAAATTTTTATTCTTCCTTTTTATACAAAACAACATGAAAAAACAATATTCGTACATGAAAAAAGATCCGGGTTCTTACACATGATCTCTCAGAATAATTATTTTATATCAACCAACAATTTTTGGTTTTAGAGAATTGGTGGAAACAAGTGTATCCATGTTAATGATAAATGTGACATACAACAAGAATGATTATCCTCCTTAGAGACTAAACAAAATAGAATTTTAATGTAAACCAATAGGATAATACATATTCATTTTTTTGATATGACTAATAATATATGTTTGGTTTCGAATCGTAATTCATTATATAAGAAGATAATGTACAATTATGAAACATCTTACTGTAGTTACGGTAGTGGAACAAAATAACAATTTTCATTAACTCATTATTGTGTGAGGGGGAACCAGGGAGAAGTATTCAACGTAATGGGACTATGTATTTTATTTCAAAACGAAGGGTATATAACCATTAATTTACAGGGAATTCAATGTCATATATTTTGGGAATTAGAAATTTTTTTGAGATAATTCCATAATCGTTGAGTAAGATCCTAGACTAAGGAAGGGACTATGCTTTTTAAATATTTTTAGTGAATGGATTTATGTGTTTATATATTCTTCTTTATGAATTATGTTTTAAAAATTTAATGTAAATTATATTTTGGTTATAAAAATATGAAATATATAAGGATTATTTCAAAATTTATTTCATTCTTGACATTAAAAATTATTTTTCTATTAGGAATATTTTTTTGGGAAAAATGATTGTGGAATAGATATACATTAACAATATGTGGGAGTAAGGTAATAATGATTAGTTTGGATAAATTTGTGATGATGTAAATTTAATAGTACTGAAGACCTTGAAAATTATATATGAATTGATGGTGTAGAGATCTATGAGACATTTTTTTATATTATATATATAGATATTATTTATGTAGTATAATAGATTTTTTCAGAAATTTTTGTATATATTTTTCATATATTTTATGGGATATTGAGGTTACATGAAACAAATAATAGGTTTTATGAATAATAATCTACAAAATGATAGATAAACATTGAAGGAAAATTTTTATTTGATGTTATGTTAATTTTGGTTTATTCAATAGTTGTATATAAATAATATTGAGGGTTGAAAATGGATTCATTGCCACTATGATATTTTCATATATAATTATTGTAAAGATAATGATTATTAAAAAAATTTAATTTAATGATATTTTAGTGAAATTCCATATATTATATGACTATTTTTATGATTTATTTTTAAATAAATATTCCTTGGGATGATGTATATACAATCCTTAGTTTTTTAACCGTGATTTAACATGATTTAATTATTTATTTGAAAGTAATTAAATTATTAATTTGATTTAAGATGAAATATATGATATATATTTTTGGGTTAAAAAATTCATTGATGTTGGTGTTATTATAGATTTTTGATATGTGGGGTTATTTATTTATGGACTTTTCTATGTGGATACTTTGGTGATATTGTGGATTTTTTTTGTGGTAAAATATATTATTTCATCAAATTGTGTTTTTTAAAAATTAAATATTAGTGTATGATCAACTAAGTATTTTATATGTTTATCGGCATGGGAGAAAATTGTATTATTTTTCAGATTATGTGATCCATTTGATATTACCAATAGCACTTCGGGCATGAGAAAATAAATTCTTATTGAATACTCATTGTTATGATAAAATGGTGTGATTTTAGTGGAATTGAGTAATGGATATAATTAAAATTTTTATGTATGTATATTCAACTTTTTTCTTAGTCATCATTGTAATGGAATTCATTTACTATATGAATGATTGATTAAATTATAAATTTATCCAATTATAGTCATTTTTATCATTTATATGGTCGCTTTTACACCACATTGATTTATCGTTTTTGGGATATTGTCATTCTAAAATTAACATAGTTTCTTATGGTCAAAGTCACTCACTACCATTATTTAGGGAATAATATTTTTTTCAGTACATATTATAAATACCTATTTTTCCCCTTATATAGAAGGATATTTATGTGTAATTTAAGATGAAAATTATCTAAATTATTACCTCTTTTCAAGAGAATGTCTTATTAATCCTTTTTTTGACATGATATTTTACATAATAAACTTTTCTAATACCAAGCCATTAATTTCTAAAATTATTTTTAGATATAGATAAAGAAAAAAAATTAAGTTATAGAATGTAACACCCTATGATTTTAAATAAACACGACATTCAATAGAGAAAACAACACAAACAACTAAGCATTAACAACTTGTAAAATATAATTATGTAATTATTTTAATGAAATTGTTTTTGAACATATTTCTTTAATAAATTTGAAATATAAATAAAATATATATTAACTTATAGTCAATAGAAATTGGTGGATTATTTCATGGGAAATTCAAACTCCACTTTTAGAAAAGATACTTTTTCTTCTAAATACATTTTGTTAAATAAATGGTTTTTATTGATTTTCTAGAGAATTATAATATTTAGTTTACTTATACATTATAATCTATATTTTAAGTTTTCTATTATATGATATTTCAAAAATAAATTATAATAAAATATTTTTATTTTTATATAAATCATTATTTTCTGATGAAAAGATAAAATTTTGGATTTTATTCAAAACTGTATTATTTTTATGTATTCATAATATATAATTTTATTTTAAAATAGATTCATAGAATCATTATTTATCTTACATTAGTTATGATACATTTAAATTCAATATAATTAATTCTATTTTTTAATTTGGTATGAAATCATTTAATAATTAAAAATTTAACACTCTATAAAAAAAATTTGATTCATTTTTTTGGTTTTATCATAAATTAATTTCAATCAATTCTTATAAATGAATTTTTAAAATGGATTTTATTTTTATAAAAAAGATTTTAAACTATTTAAATAATATTGTTTTATTATTGTTTATTTTGAATAGTATCTATATTAATATTTAATTGCAACAATAATGGTAAAATGGGTTAATTTCGGTAAAATATAATTTGATATGGAATAAAATTCATTCCAAAAAAATACAAAAAAAATTTATTTTTTCCTTAATTATTCTAAAAAATATAAAAGGGATTATTTTCATTTTACCATTATATTAGATATTTATAAAACTTATGAGGAATATATTGTAAAAATGCCAATTAATTTCATTTATTGTTTATAATATAATTTGACAATGATATAAAAAACTATATTTCTATTATAAATATATATAAGAAAAATAAAATAAAATAAATTAAATTTTAGGGTAATTTTATTTCAATCATTATTGATAAAATATTTTCATTAAATGATTATGCAACACCAACAAAGTTCTTTTCCAACAAATAAAAAAATCAATGAAATGATTTTAAAAATTGTAAAATAAAATTTTTTATGTGTTATTTACTATGTCCAAAATTTAATTTCCCCTACATAACATATTAATGATGTGTAAATTAAATATATTTTAATTAAATTATTTTCATGTTGTTTTTAATGTCAACTTTTTTGAATTGTTCTTAAGTTGACATTAATAAAAAAATTTCAAAATTTGTTTTATTACATTATACAATTCATTTTTTTTGAATGACATCATGTTGGATAAAAAAAATTCTAAACATTTAACACGTAAAAATTTATCAAAAAGTTTACACCATATATATAATACTATAGTGTTTAATATTTAGAAATTGTTTCCATAGTTATGTAAAGTTTTTTAACCAAGGCATTAAAATATATATTTGGGTTACAATGATATATAAACCACTAAAATAATTATTTGGTTAAATATAATATTATTATACCATCTTTATATTTGAATCAAATTAATATTTCCACCATTTATCATTATTTAGAAACATATTACAGTTTATTATGTCCATTATTTAAAAAACGAAATTAATGGTGTTTAATGATAAATTAAATTTTATTAAATGTATAAAAAATAAAAAAAATCAAATATTAATTCAAGTGAATTATATGTTGTCAGAAATATATACCATTGTAAATTTATTTGTAATATTCCAATTATAGAATCTTCTTAGACAACTAATGTGTAAAAAAAATTAATATCTGGAAAATTGTAAACATGGTTAGTGGTGTTTAAAACTAGGTGATAAGGGTAAAAACGTAATATTTTTTTTTAATTTTATTTTATGAGAGTATTTATAATTTTATTTATATATATATAAATTGAATCAATTTTTTCGTTTTTACTTGAGAATAATTTTTTAATAATTTAACACATTAAGTAATTTTTACAATTCCCAACATGACACTTATAAAAGGGACCCACCTATCCCTCCTTATTAAAAAACATTAATCATTATGTATCATATAATAACATACCTGATATCATACAACATTCTTCCAATGAAATCAATGGATTTTATTATTTAATAAATACCATTATATGGATGCTTGATTTGAAATTCAAAGGTGGTATCATGGTGAAATGGTATAACTCTTAATCAAGTATTTTCCATTTTATTTATTGTAATGCCTAATTAAATCCATGAATTAAATTATATATTAATAAATTTCCAATATTAAATAACATGTATTATGATTATCATTATGGAATAATCATTATCATATATATATTCTATCAAATGTGATGTGAAAATATCTATTGTGTCTATGTGTGAACTAATTCCTCTACAAAGAGATAAAATATATAATCCCTCACCAATAATCAATTATGGTTATTATGATGGGTTTAATGTTTATATTTTATAACTAGGATATAATTATTTTCCTTGAATTATAAAACTGTATCTACATTCCTACCATCCAATCCCTTAGTAAACAATGACGTGACTCATGCATACATGTGGACTATCACCACCATAATGTGATGTGATTTTTTTGTTTCTGATATTTGTAAAATTTAATAAAAATTAACATACTTAATATATGTTATATTTTAATTATTATACAACTACATTTTAATATTTAACATTCATTTATTATATCATTCGAGAATTTCAAACTACTGTCACGAATTTGTATGGTTGTCCATTTCCATGAATAGTGTATCCAATTTATCAACATATACCAATTATAGATGACACTAAATATAAATATAAATATATATATATATTGAAATAAAATTAAATTAATATAATGGTTATCATTATTTATAATATTAAAACATTATCCATGATAATGTACCAAAATAACATAACATAAATTATCATGGAAAAGAAAAATTTATCACCTAGAAATGAATATTTTTAATGGAATAATTTAAAATAGTGTATTAATATATTATATATGGAGAATATATAATATTATATGAATATTAATGGCTATGGTATAGAACAATGATAAATTAAAATTTAATATATTGGAGTCCAATGTGATTTTGATTCTTTCCAAACATGAGGTTAGAGATTTTTGTAACAAACTTGTTGATTACTAGAATTGATTATGATTTAGATTACAGTAGAAAAATATCACGTTATACCTCTAAATAAATTCATAAAATTTATTATTTAGTGTTTATTTATAGAGTTTAATGTTTTCTTCTATTCCTCTCATTAATTACTCAACCGACGAAAGGAATATATTTTTTCTAAATCTGGCGTAAGTTTTCTCTTCGATAGTAAAGAGCATTCCTTTTTTATTTTTTCTAAAAATATATTCATGAATGTTTTTACTAATAGGAAATGATACTTTAATTTATTTAATCTTGTTTTAAATTATAAAAATTATATAATATGGTTATTCTGGTTGTATTTTAGGTGTGTTAAATTCTATGTTTACCCTAAAATCATAAAGGACTCTTTGATTTGCCATACTCGACATGAATAGAATTTCCCCTGTCAGGACATATCAATTCATTATGTCTTCCGTTAAAAGAATATATATTTATTTTAAACTAAATTATTTACATTTATAATTGTGATATTTAATTATTTTAAATATATTTTATCCAAATTAATAAAATTATTTCCTAAAAATATATTATGGATATCTTATAATTTTTTACAATAATGATAAAAAATATTTATGTTACATGATATTTAAAAGGGTTGTTATCCAAGGATATCATCATTATTATTTATCAATATAGTATATGATTATGATGTTGCGATGTTTATAAAATCATATTATTTTCCATGGGTTATGCTATAATAATATGTAGACATGATTATGGAAAAAGTTTTATTTACATGTGTGTTGGAATATGATGAATTTTATATGTCATTAATGAGTAAATATGAAAGGATTATGAATAATTTATAGGTGGCCCTAAATCTATATATATATATATACAATAAATTTTGCAAATGTCGATATCTTCACAGATAATAAGGAATATAATGGATGGTTATCATATATTAGAAAGGGAATTTATCCATAATGTCATTTTTGGTAGTGGACCTTGAATATGAATGTGATGGAATGGTGATAAAACTCAATCAAAAAATTTATATTGGATGTGATCCCAGAATAAATAAATTATTTTATATGATTTTGTGTATTAATAAATATTATCTCATCCTCCAATTTTATGATCTCAATGCTCGTATTCATTTATTCCATTATGAATCATATCTACGATATTCCAATATGTATCCCATGAATCGAGATTATGATACATGATATATAGGTTATGACTTTCAAATGATACTATCATAATCACAAAACTATATTCACATACTATGTTTAGGAGATCATTTTTAGCGCAAATGTTTACTATTATTGATCATATGATATCATCCATTCTTAGGATTCCATTACATAGTTTATGTAAATAAGTTGTATGTGTGACATGTCTAACAATGGATCTATTAAAGTAGAATAATTTTGGTGGTGATGTAGATATTTTGAGAACTAGTAGTTGATATAACCATAATTCCAAGGTCACTAAACTGTTATATAAATTATGATGATTGGGCTATTATGTATTTAATATTTGACTAATAATATGTGATATTTTGTATTAAATGTATTGGTATCTATAACATTCCTCTAATGTTGTAGGGATACAATATGTTCATTTTCAACTGATATGGTCATTTCCTATATGACATGGATATATATTCATGAAATTTATATTATTCATTATAATATTATTCCTTAATATTTGTTCCTACATTATTGTTTTGATTATAGAATATGAAATTTTTTTAAAAATTTAAAATGATTTATTTGATAAGGTAAAATGATATAATCATATATTTTTTATAAATATATCTACATAAATACTAAATAATTAATGGTGAAATATATTTTATATATTCTTAGTTGTATCCAATAGATAGATTTATATAACACACGAATTAATAAACATTTATAATATATAACCTTGTTTTTAAATGATATATTTAGTGTGTAGATAAATAAATATAGTATCACTCTCCATGATCTGATATCATTTTCATTGGGTTCAAATATGTTAAATTATATCCACATAGTGATTTTCCCTTGTTTTCTGTCTAGTTCCATGTGCATGGCCTCCCAGTATCTTATTTAGAGATACAAATCACATTTCCTTTTCTTAACTTCTTTTTTTTAATCATATGTTTTATTATATATATATATATTTGATAATCTGATGGGATTAATCATATCATATGGGTACTAGATGGTGAAAATAATCCCACATTTACTTTTATGAGACAATTTTTCGTTTTCATATATGTGGTGATTGAGAATGAACTTTTATCCATGTGGGATAAAATTATGGTGATATTATGGGTAGACATGGTTTATTTTGATATAAAAAGAACAAAAACTAATGTGTATATTATTTTATCAATGAAAAAATTAATAAAATAAACACACTAACTTGGTAATTATGATTCATGATCAATTCCTCACTAAAACCATCCCATAAATAATATCAATATATCAATGAAAAAAAATCATTTTTTCTTAAAAATCATATTTCAAGTCAATCATAATAAATTAATAAATTTTTAGGAAAATTGTAATGCACCTAGATATCAATAATTTAATCATTTTCCAAGACATTAAAAAATTTCTATTTATCTACTATCAAATTCACCTTAATTTTGTCATTTTAAATTATTAACATTATTTAATTAAATATGTAAATCAATGAATATCTATTTTGATACAAATTTTTTTATATTATATTCTACCTACAACAACCTAATGATAATGTAATATTTCACATGTCACCATCAGGATATTCCCATCCCACTTTCATCTCATTAAATTAACAATGTGATTAAAAGTTTTTCTAATCCCTATCATTTTATCTCACCAATATCTTATTGATTGGTTTTTATAAAATGAGATACCAAAACGTGATAATAATTTAGAGATTCTGAGTGTATTTCCATTTATATTAAACCTTAATGATGAAGAAGACTTTGGAAGGTAGAATATATAGGGTAAATAAATAAAAAATAAAAAGAAATATTTTATTGTAAAAAGATATATAATAGTGGAAAATTTTCATGATTTGTCCAAAATTTATAAAAATTGATATATCATGGTCCTTTTAATATATTTTCATGGATATATTATAAGATCTCAACAATTTTGTGATGGTCTATAAATTATCTAATATCAGATATTTGGATCATGAAGGAAAGAAATTCATATTTTAAAAAACCATTGACATTAACACTGGTCCTTCTGACCATCAATAATAATTTTCATTAACCTCTTCATCCTTTAGAAGATTCTATACATTCCCCAAAAAAATGCATGATTCTCAGACCCACCACACTCAATTGAAAAACACTAAATGAATCTAAATATCCTCAATTTAATCCCTAAATATCCTAAACCATCAATATAAATAAATTAAATAGATCAAAGAACAAAAAAATATCGTTTTAATTCCAAAACTATTATATTTAATTTAAATAATTTTCTTGATAAATTTTATCTTAGTATTGAAATTATTTATGGTGATCATAGAAAAATCAATACATTTAAATATATGTGTTAATTAGTGATATCTGTATTTGTAAATAAATTCATAATTTATCATTTTTAGAAATTAAATTAATATAATTTTTTAGGAACTATTTTTCTATAATTAAACATAGTCATAATAATAACTAAAACAAACTACTTTTAAAATATAATACTCACCCAATGTGTTGATGAATATATTGTATATGTGTAAAGAATCAATACATAAACTATTAATCCTTTAATTACATAAAAATAATGTAAATTATGAAGATATTAGAAACATTTAAACATAATAGATTCCGAATTATCTCATTTTCATCACATTACGTTAATCTCAAACCAAAAATTTCATAATGAAAACATGGTAAAAAATACACCTCCAAATCAAATTACAAAAAATAATATGCATCAACTAAATGATATTGGGAGAGACTAACTATTATTTTAAAAGTTAAATATATATCTTATATGTGGAAATATCACCAAAAATAACAATTGGTTAATAATTCCATCAAATATAAGTAATAATTCATATTAACTCTTTTCATTCTCATAGTATAATTACCTTGATTTTTTATAATTCCATGATTAATAATTACAAAAATAAATATTTTTAGGAATTTTACGTTGAGTATTTGAGGAATTATGGATCATTGTTATTACATATTCCTATTCAGAAACGTTGATGAATTTACAAATTGTTAAAATATTATCTTAAAATTTCATTAATATCAAGGAACATTGGTATTCCCTTACCAAATACCATTTTTATTTTCTAAATAGACACATAATTGTTTTGTGGACATAAATATATAAAAAAACATTGGAAGTAATATTCTAATAGCATAATAATAAATAAAATGAAAGAATTCAACTCTAAAATAAATGAAATGATTTAGGAAAAAAATTGAACACATACTGACCCAACCCATATAATAGGTAAAAAACCTAAAAATGTTAGAATAATTTCCTTGTATTCTAGTTAAAAAATGATCCTATATTATTCACTTAACTACTTTTCATCTATTTCTCAGGGATACTCCTTTCCCCATCATTATAAAAAGACAATTTTGGTGAAAAAATGCCTCACTAGTAAAACTATTGCCTATATAACCTAAATGATCACAAATAAAGGGATGACTTCAACATTTACAAAAACTAGTGAATAGAATAAGAAATGTCTAAAAACAAATCTGAAAAAATTACCACCAAAATGTCCACTCAAATAGAGCATAGTTACAGAATCAAACATATCATTATTAGTGAACATCATCGCATTACGGGAATATTTCATCACATTATAATCACTACACTAAATTAAAATATAAAATTATTTATCCAATATCACAAAAACCGAAATTGAACTTCAAAATAATAGAATATAAGAAGAACCAAATTAGAAATATTTTAAGAGATCATCTACTATTTTTATAATAGTGAAATTTTTATTTAATGTAACTATCAATATATGTTTTTTGGGTTTTATGATCTTCCCAATGTATGAGTGGACAATGATAGATATGTTACTATTTACTATGGTTTCATTTTTTATAGTGATACAAGAGAAAAAAATTCAATAAATAGAAATTATATTTACTGTTTGCTGAGACGGATTTATAAATAACCAATGAAAAATATTTCATGAAAAAATAATTATTTTATACTATATTTTATTGGTAATTTTTTGATTCTGGTTATGATTAATGGAGAATAGATACGCAACATAGAAGAATATATCTACATGTAAGAGTGATATTTAATCATTAGATAATAAATCGTAAATTTTTTAGCAATATATAGTAAATATACTGTTGATGATGTTTATAAAAGATTTATTTTCATGCTATATTTGAAATGGAATTGGAGATACATTAATTTAATAATTATTGTATACTCATGTATCCTAAGTATATTCAAATGATTCTTGAATAGAAATTATTTTTTATAATCATTTATTAATGTAATTTATATTATTTAACATGTTTTGGTGTTCATATATTTGAATAAGATAATTGGAATAAAATTTTAAGATGATTTGATATGTTTTGAAGACGTTATAGAATTTTTATAATTTCAAAATTTTTGAAAAATAGTGACAAAGTACATATTTGATAAGGGTAGTTCTGAATCAATATTACATATATATTGGTAGTCCGAATTCAACAAACTAGAATAATCCTTGATGATTGCAAGATATATAATTGTAACTCAACTTTTCTATTGATAAATAATATGTTTAAATATATACTCCATATAATATGAATTTATTTCATAAAATCTATATGTCATGATTCAAAAAACTAATCACATTGATGATTTAAAATGTAAATATCCTCTATGTGATATATAAAGGGTAAAACAATAGTAAATAGTTTTCAATATGATATAATGTATTTTTTAACAAATGGATTCAAAATGGATCTCATTAAGAATTTGAATTTAAAATTTTTATAATACACACATTTATAAATAAAATTATGTTACCAAAAAATTATTAGTTTTCATATTTCCCAATTGAAATTTTTATGATTACTCATATCCAATATTGAAAATTTGTAATAGTAATGATATACTGAGTAATACATTATAAAAAATTAAAATTTCACGGTCAATAATAATGGTTTAAAGGATTATATATTCAAAATCCCATTATGACATAAAAATATATGCAATAACATCTATGATGAAATATTAAAGTATGTTGTCCATCCATGGAGGAATGTATGGTTGACAATTTTATATATAATGGTATAGAAATGTTTTCAATGAGTAATTAAAAATCATCATGTTGATAAAGAAGAGTAACAATTTACAAAGTGATAGATTTCTCTAAACTTAAATTTAAATGAGTCTTTTCTGATATTCATGTAGGAAATATCACAATCATCTAATTAATACATTATTCAAGATTATATTTTTGGATAATTTCATGTGGAGATATTTATAATATTGAAACACAATTATCATAGTAATTTCAAATGTAATAATTCAAAAATTATTAATAGTGATTATATCTTGAGGATATATAAAAAATATAAAAAACCATTTTAAATTTAAATATGTTTGTTTTTAGAATAACCGGTGGTTTAATAATTCTAAGGTATATCTCACTACCATAATTCAATTATCGATTTATAAATTAATATATTTATATTAAATTCATGTGATAATATGATGAAAAAAAAGAATAAATTTAATTTAATAAAATAAATAGAAGAACCCATATAGAATGGATTATCAAATATTTAAATTATTATATCGATATTGTTTTTGATGGTATTATATAGAGAATACCATGTACATTAATAAATAATAACTAACAAATAATATCATCGAATTCAGTGAGTTAATTTTGTTATATATTCATTTTAAAAAAATTTATAATAAATTTTAGAAAGAGAGGTTGGAGAGAATTCATAAACCATGATATCAATATATCAATGAAAATATTATATATTATGTACTAAATTTTAATGTAATGAAATTCCCAACTATTATTTAGTGATGTTAGATGTGTCAAGAGACATGAAAAATAAAAAAATGGTCATTGACAAATGATTACCTTCTTCATCTGTTAATTATCTATATATTAGTAAGTAGATCATGAATCTAATCATTTGGTATATTTATATTGGGGATGTAGAGGATAATGTATGTTTGAATATTCCCATTAATATGTTGATAATTATAAAATTCAGTTTATAATTATGGCATGTATGTAGGTTAAAATTTTTATTAACAGTCATTCAGAGACCTGCGTTGAGAAAGAAGATCATACCCCATGATGTAGTGACCTCCTATAGTATATTGATGATATTTTTCAATGAGTGATTTTATATCGGAATTGAATGTATTAGGGATCTAGTATAACTCAAGTGAAACCCAAAAATGTACTCCTAGATAATCATCCACAAATATGTAAATTCCGTATTACCAATTAAATAATATATTAATGCATTTCTAGAGCCATCATTGAAAAATTAAATTACATTTATCCTCATATCTTACAAAAGAATAATCTTTTCAGGATTTAATATATATTGGTTTCAGAAATAATAATAGATAACATACCCCATAATCATTAAATCAAAACAGATATTCATTTTATATACCAAACCACATGATCTATAATGGTTCATTGATATCACCTACATATTCATTCACCCATTCAATGAAACATCCTAAGCATTTATAGAGTAATAAATTGTCATATCTAATAATATTTATGAATATAATATTAATTTTACATTAAAGGTGAATCTTTATGTCTAAGCGTGCTAAAAAAACAAAATGTTTTTTTAAATCTAATGTTGCATATAACATTGAGTTATAACTAAAAATATTAAAATAATAATATTAATGTTTTAAATTGTAGTTAATTCATTTCCATTGAATTGGGGAGAATTAAAAATCCAACTACAATATGTTTACAAATGTTTTTAAATGTTTTTACATTTATCCAATAAATTTTTTAGGCTTAAAATGAGAATGAATCTAATTTTACGCATAAAATAATATAATATTTTTAAAAGGTTGTTTTACTGCACTTTAATGGAGAACCCCTTTTAAATAATTTTTTTTTCAATTTTATATGTTCTATTTGAAAAAATAATCATTTTCTTTACAATATTGACATCAATATTTTCCTTCGCTGTAATTTTGATATTTTTTTTTGATAAAATCCATATTTTAAAGAATATTGAAAAATAGAGCATTTTAATTCAAAACTACATTTTCATCTTATTTATTTAAAGAGTTTAATTTTACATTTAATTTGGATTATATTTTAATTTGATTATGTTTTAATAAATTAATTCAAATTTGGTCATAAGATGTAATTTCACATTTACAGTGGACATAGACAAAAGTCAAACATTTAATAGTTTTAACATTTTCAAAACCAACTTTTTTGTTTTGACAACATGAATTAATTTTAAATTAATTACTGAAACATCTTGGTTTTTATCATTGAAAAATAGATTCCACCTTTGATTTTGGAAGGAAATTTTTTCGTAAATAGATACATTTTATTTTTGGACATTATTAATTATTACATGAATAATTATATTTATTTAATATGGTTAAAAGGAAAATTATTTAAATAAGTGTAAAAAAATATAATAATAATATAAAACCACACTAAAACATCTATTAATACTATTTTATGATATATTTCTGACTATTATCATCCTTGGGATTATTTTGGGACCCTATAAAGCCACATATGTGTGACAATGAACTTTTATAATATTTATTTTAAATAATCTGGAAATATAACAAAAACAGGAATCTTCTAACCCAATTTTTTAATTTATGTTTTCTTAAATGATATCCTATAATATATATTGTCATTAAAAATTTCAATATATTTCCTCAAACAGGGTATTCAATTAATAATTTTTAAAAATTATATATGAATATTATTTAAGACACAATGACAATGTACTGATTACCTCATTAATGATAGATTCAAATAAATGATATTATAAATATTAAAATAATTGTAATTTGGACATTTTTATGACATACACGACTAAATTTGATTACCTTTGAATATGTTGGATGATTTAATCACTTCTTTTTGAAGGAATCATGTTTTTATGACTTTAACCATAATCGATTAATAAATGATGTCAAAATTGATATAATCGAGTGTTTTAAAACATATACTATTTTATTAAATGATATAATATTCCTATAAAAATGATTCATCCAAATGAATTTTATAATTTTTATTATTATATTAATGATCCACTGGTGATTTTATTGGAATTTAATATTAAATATAGTAACCATATATTATGAAAATACAAGAAGAATTTGTAAGAGTTTATAAGGTTAAATAAGTTTAAATGCTAAAATATAAGGTTATATTTTTGATCTAAACCTGTGTAAAACAAGTTAGTTGATGATATTTAAACCATTAATCATCTTATTCTCAAAATTTATCTCATTGGAACATTTTTAAATATTAAATCAATTTATAATTAATTAATATTTCAAGTCCTTCCTAAAGTGCCCATCCCCCCTCTTATAAAAGGTCACACCCTCAGCCTACATAATCTCACCAATGAAGGCCATTGGATTCTCCAATATCTACAGAAATATTCTCACAATATCTCTAGATTATTCGTTGAATCCTTACATTGGCCATAAGACAATTATTGAAATACTTTTCTCTTAAATCAAAATATGTTACCCGATTTAGAGTTAGTGTCAACTCGAAAGCATCATTCATTTATTTTTCTCCTCCACCCCATATGTTATTCTCATTCAATTATTTTATAACAAGAAAAGTATCCAAAATATTATATGATGTAATTATACATATTTTTCCCCAAACATACACACACCTCTATCTAGTAGATATAAAACCTACTTTTTATCTGTACAGCGAACTACAACCTCACAGAACGTTGATTGATCAATTTTCTCCTATAATCACCCATGGGGGAAATTAAGGTGTAATTATATATGTGTGATATATATATTATATTGTCTCTATTATTTTGTAATTTTTATATACTACATACCTTTATTCTTTCCATAATGTGTAAATACGATAATTTAATTTGAGAAAGTGTGGACTACCGCCCTCTGATTGTTATATGACTCGTTCACGCCTTGTATAGAACATATAAAAGATATTGTTAATGTATATATGTAACATATATATTGTCATGACCCATACCTTGGGGCCCATTTCGTGACTACCCCAAGCCCGCATACCATATTCTAGGGGCTAGAGACTAGCACCAAAGACGTAATTCTCAAAAAACTGGGAAGACATTGCCTTTATAACCTCTAAACACACACACACACAAGAAATCACACAATTGGGAGAAACAACAAGTATAATATATAACAAATAGTGATGAATGTAAAAGGGGACAGAATACTTGCCTAACTAGAAAGTACAAGTACAATAGTGATACAATACAACTGAAAGATAACGGAATATAGCTACTGGATAATCCTCTGGAGTTCTTACGTGAATGGTAGGTATATATCACCTCCTCAGCACTCCACGTCTGACCATATCCTCAGTATACTGAATAGTCGTACAGTCCACCTCCAGGTACCATCCATTCTTTGTAATCTATGCCTTAGTCAAAGCTGTTTGTCGTCTGCATCCAACATAGCAAGGTGCGGGAATAACACATGCATTGGTGAGTATAATGATACTCAGTAAGGACCTCGAGACCCTCAAGGTCTCACAAATTCCACCAAGGATAAACCACAGATAATAAAATCAATAGATAACCCTACATAGGTATATGCGCATACATATACCCAAGTTATCAATTGATCCATCTTAATCATTAAGAAAACACAGAAAAATTGACTTAGCTCAAACCAGGATTTTATTCTAGGGGTTGTATCAAGTAACATCCCTAGTCACATTGTCCAAACCATGCCTACTGGAGCACTCCTCCTCTATCGTGTACTGTGGGTCTGCCATGACACCATGGAGGCTTCCCACTAACCTTGAATTTCTGAGGTACTCCACCTTTCGAGTACTATGGATCTTCCACATCACCAAGCGAGCTCCCCACCGTGGGTCTTCGACTTCACTAAGAGTGATCCACCTCGTAGCCTGCTGAGGTACTTCTCCTGTCGAATACCATGGGTCTACAACGACACTATTTCGATCCCCACTGTGGGTCTACAGTTACACAGGGTTCTCCCCACTAGGCTAGTCGAGTCACTCAGAGTCGTAATGGTCAGTAGTCATCAGGTCTGAGCCATTTACTAGGTCTCTACGCTACGCTCGCTAATATCCTAGAGGATCTGCTCTACGAGATACTTGTTGATTATTTAATTATCATGACTTCCCAAATATATGTATCTCAATGCCCCACCATATCATAGTGGTCCCAATTCAACAGAATACACGTTAATCAGACGCCCGATTTGTGAGTAATTAGCCTTTTAGTTTCGGGGGCACGGTTGGATTTGTGCTCGATCCCACCTGACCGTACCTTAACTATACTCAAAACTCTAGTAGGGTATACTAAAAGGGACTATCTCTCTCCATAATTTGTAGCGCTACTAATGGATTGTCAAATGGATGTCTGGTGCCAAAGATGTGGCCGAAGGATCGTAAATGGTTCGTAATGGGCCCGGGTCCGGTCTGACCCGGTCGGACCGACCCAACTTGACCTGGCATGGGTGGACTTGGTTTTGGTCGACCAGGCCTGACCCACTGGGTCATGCGCGACCCATGATGCGGCCCGGTCCGCTGGGGGTTCAGAAATCCATGAGTGACGTGATGGGCTGTGGGGCGGCTCAGACGTGGGGGTGTCGTGATGGTGTAGGGCCGGGTCGGCTGGGTAATATCAGGGGGCACGACACCGGTTCGGCCTGGCGCTGTGTGGGGCACATGCCTGTTCGTCCGGGGCGCCGTGGGGGGGGGGGGTAGATTCGGTCAGGAGTCGAGCGGGGGGAGGGAATAATTGGCTGGGCGCTGCCAGGGGCACATGCCGGTTAGGCAGAGGCACTGCATGGAGGCAGGCCGGTTAGCCGGGGCACCGCTAGGGGTGCGGGTGGGTTCGGCCAGTGCGCCGAGGGGGGTACGGGCCGGTTCGGTCAGGGGTCCGCGGGGGGCACGAGCTGGTTCAGTCGGGGAACTGTAGGGGGTGCGGGCTGGCTCGGCCGGGGCGCTGCGAGGGGCGGAGGCTGCTCGGCCTGGAGCGGCGACTCGGCTCAGAGCGGCAACACGACATGATGGTTGATCGGCGGTGGCGCGGAGCAGTGGAGGTTGAGGGTGGAAGAGCACCGTTTCCTTTGTCCTCTTCCTTCATTTTGTAGTACACATCAAATAATAAAGATGGAGGGGTCGAGCCATGTTAGTTTAGCCCGCACCCTCCACGTTTAGAGAGGTAGAAAGTGGTTCACCAAGAATGAAGCAATGAACATCAACCATCATCTCCCATAAAATTAATTATTCCCAATCACTCACAAGAGAGGAAGTGAGTACATGGAACGTGATTCAAAAATATCATTTAACAACTACTTCATATTTTTCGTTGACGATGACGAGGAGGGAAGGTCATTCGTCGAAGGCGTCCCACGTCTGTTGCCTCCACAAGATTATTTCATAGAAGAAGTCGAACAGACATACGGATCCAAAGATATGGTCGAAGGTGAATAAATGAGTGGTACTGGGACCGGGTCCGGTCCAACCCGGTTGGACCCACCCGGTCGGACCAACCCGGTTCAGGACGACCAGGGCCGACCATCTGGGTTGGGTCGGGCCCCTGATGTGGACTTATCTGCTGGGGGTCAGGCAAGGCGCGAGGGGCCTTAGAGCAGGTCGGCCACGGGGGTGCCGCACGGGCATGTGGCTGATTCAGCACAGGTGCCACAATGCTGGTTCGAACGGGAACAGTGAGGGTCACGGGACGGTTTGTTAGGGGCGCCACGGGGGGGTGCTGGTGGGTTCTCCCGGGCGGCGTGGGGGGGAGGGGGGGACCTTTTTGGTTGTGCGCCATGGCTGGCGCGGGCTGATTCGGATGGGGTGCATGGGGGGGGGGGTCGGACGGGGAGCAGCGGGGGCCGCAAGCCGGTTCGGCTGGGGCGTTGTTAGGGGCGTGGGCCCGTTCATCCGAGGCGCCGCATGTGCCGTGTGCTAGTGCGGTCGGGGTGACATGCAGAGTGTGGGGTGCAGGCTAGTTCGGTCAGGGAGCTTCGAGGGATGAAGGCAGCTAGGCCCAGAGTGGCGGCACAGCTCCGAGTAGTGGTACGACATGGTGGTAGTTCGGCAGCAGTGCAAAGCTACGGAGGTCGTGGGTTACGGAACAACATTTCCTTGGATGAAGTATCCATTTCAAAGTACACATCAAAGAAGAACGATAGAGGGGTCGAGACATTTTATTTTGGCCCACACCTTCCGGGTTTAGAGTGGTTGTTAGCCATTCACCAAGAATGAATCAATGAACATCTACAATGATCTCCCACAAAATAATTATTCTGAATCTGGCTCTATAGAATAAAGGATTACATGGAATGTGATTAAAAAATATCATTTAACACCTACTTCATATTTTTCGTTGATGGCGATGAGGTGGGAAGGTCGTTCGTTGAAGACGCCCCACGTCGGTTGCCTCTGCAAGGTGCTTCCATGGTAGAAGTTTAAGATATTCCACTTCGACGTTCTTCATGGAGGAAGGGTTCTTCATTGTTGAAGCATTCTTCGTTGGGGAATTTTTATCCCAATTCCACCCAAATGTAAAGTGTTGCCAATATAATAGATTATTCCATTTATTATTTTTTCAGCAAGAATTCAAAAAGCTAAATTAAATAAAGTTGGTGTCATAATTAAAGGTATGTTCATTGGCACAATTAATGTGGAGGATGTCAATAGGCTACACCACATTAATGAGGGCGGGTTGATAGTTTCTCTCAATAAATGGGGGTTTTAGTCTCGGGAGATCCCCACAACCATAACCTCTCATGGGAGGTTATGGTTCAGGGGGTCCCCACCAACATAACCTCTCCTGAGAGGTTAAGGTATGGTGCTCCCAACACCTCAACTTCCAAATAGATATTATGTTCTGGTAAATCCTAACTCCCAACAACCACATGGATGTTGAATATAAAATTAAAAATTCCATGCACTTTAATTTTTATTTTATTCAAACAAGAAAAACCCAAAAACCAACTTTCACCCTCGACCAACTATCATCATGGTGAAAGTCTTCTTAAGTGAATATCGGCACTGAAAGTTCAACAGTGCTCTCAGATTTCAATTCCGAGCACCAATTCAAGTGTCAGATAAACATGGTCGTACATTTACTGAACTTACCCAAACAAAACATCAGTAATTGATTCGGGTCACACTGGTCCTCAAAATCACTGGTCGTCAATTTTCAAGGACTCATAAAATTTAAATATATTTAAAATAAATTACATGGAAATTCCGGTTCTTTACATATATCATAAATATTATGATGTAATTAAAATATTCCAATGTATATTTTATTTTTTTATTCATTTAATATTCCATTAATATGAAATTGAAATCAATGTAGCGTTCATGCGTACGTACGACCTAACATCTCCATGAATAGTGCATTTCATTTGTTATCTCAAAATGTTTTTGACAATTATAAATAAATATATAATGGATATATATGATATTTATATCATTATTTATATTATTGAGATAATGGACTTATGACCATATGTATAATTTTCATCAAAATTGTTTTTTTCACTCAAATACTAAACAACGAAAAAAAATTCGATATTAAATCAAACAATAAACTAATTAAAATATCATGGTAATAAGTGATAATAAGTGAATAATAAAAATTTTCTAAATAAATTATAAATTAAACTATATATATTATTCATGAAATTAATTAACAAATTATAGAATTCATACTCATGGTAAGGAACTTTGTCTCAATATCCTTTCATTGAGGCCTTTCTTAATTATATGCACCATTATTCATTTATAAGTTGTATATAAAGATACTATGATATTTAATATCCATAATTTATATATATTAATGTTATTAATTAAATCATGGAGATTAATATTTATATGTTCAATGTGGTAATGGAGACCTTTAATATTTAATGATTTAAAAAAATTCATTTCCATCATGATATTATTTACATATTTATTTTTATGGGAATAAAATTAATACACAAAAAACTTATGTCTATCATGAATTTAATTCAATGTTTTGAAATTTAATATTTTTATATAAAGAATTTTAAATTCATTACAATATGACAAATGGAATGTTTTTAATAACTTATATGGAAACAATGTCTTCTCATTCATAGTAAATTTTATTTGAATGTTGTCTTCCTCTATAATACAAAATGTATTTTAAATGAAAAATAAATAATTTATTACTTAATTTGGGTATATTGGTATTTAAAATCGGTTCTTAATGAAAATTATATTTTTGTACAATTTTTTCTTGTGGTATTAGAAGAGTTTTCAAAAGGGTTTTGTTTGGAACGTGATTTTGAAATGTTACTTGTGTATTTTATGAAATGTTTGAGCCCGATAAAGCCTATACTTATGGTTGAGCCCCATTAAGTCATTTGAGTGATCACGATATTTCTTATACGAAGGGTGATCCCAATTATAGATCTCCAATTTATAAGTGAAAATATTTTTAATCCAATTGGAATATTTTTGAAATGGATTTATTTATATGATGATATAAGTCACCTAAATGAGTTTTAATTGCTCACTATTGATTTTGGTGTTTTTTATTGAGCAAAATGTATGAGTTTTATTCATGTAAATATGTTTTGTTTCATCCTCTCAATGATCATTGAATGGGTTGTTAAGTTTTAACTTCACTAATATTGTTTCATAATTTTAATTTCATTTATGGATATTTTTATGTTTATCCCATGTTTGTAAAATGTATTTCACAAGGTATAAGGAAGGGTAAGAGAAAGGAATAATTTATAAAGATTTTATCAAGAAAGTAAATCATTTTTAATGAGTTTTATTTTTGTGAAAATAATTGGAAAGTGTAAAAGTATGTACTTTGAAATATTTGATATGTAATTTAATAGTTATGGAATAATTCTCTAAAACTCTAAACTAAATAAAACCATCAATTTGAATTCTGGAAATAATTCATGATTATATAATGTTTATGGCTGGGGCATTATAGTTGGTATCAGAAGAAGGTTTAGAAAACATTGTATATGAGGTTGTTTTATTAACTATTAGGTATATCATCATGGGTTTATAATTTTATGGAATTTCATATGTTCAATTTCATAGAAACCCCTATTATGTTTTATGGCCTAAAATATTAAAGCGTCTAATTGAATTTTTTATGACATTCACCTTTGAGGAAATTGTTGTTTATTAATTTTTGGGATGAAAAATATGATGTAAGAGATTACATTATAGGTTAAAATATAGTTTTTTAGGATATTATCTTATTTATTGTTAATATTATGAAATAATATAATTTTTTAATAAGGAAAATGTAGAAATTGTGTGACAACCTGTCACATCAGAAAAAGCTACATCAATCGAACCCAAAACAAAAGTGCGACTGGGATTTAATACCAACTATAAGACTACGTGATTTCCATTGTTAAATAAAATTATTCTTTATCATTAAATGATTTTATGGATGAAGAATAATATGATTTTTTGGAACATATGTTTTATCAAATTGATATCCTTTGTATCAAAAAATGATTTAGTGATTTAGGGTTAAGAGTTATTTTGAAAGTCGTTTTTATATTTTTGGAATACTATATTTCTAAGATGTAACACCCAATGATTTCATAGTACATTATTTTTTCAATGTAATTCAAAAACATGCACTATATGCAACACCGAGTTCAAACGCACCATGACTTACCAACCTAGACGTTCAAAAGAGGTTATGAATAATATAATTAAATTTTAACCTTTATAAAATAAATTAAATTTTAGAATCAATTTTATTAGTTTCTTAGACATAATGAAAAAAAATTCATTTTTTTTCAGATAAAAGAAGTATGTTTTTAAAAAAATTCCAATTTTACAGCCTTTTAATGGAAAAACATTTTGAAATACAATTTTTGAAACTATTATATATTCAATTCGACAAAATAAACTTCTTATTTAGAATCGGGGAATAAGAATTTAGTATCAATATATTTTTCGTGTTTTTATTATAACATTCATAATTTGGTGAATATAGAAAAATACTATATTTTAACCCAAAAAGTTTTTTCTCAAAATAATTTATAAGGTTAAATTATACATTTTAATGTTTTGGAACTATAAATAGATTATATTTTTATGATTTAATCCAATTTTATTCATTGGAAATAATTACACTTTTAAATTTAACATAAACTAGTATCAATATTTTGTTAGTTATTATTTTTTTAAAAACAAGCTTTATGGTTTTGACGACGGGAATTAATTTTAAATTAATAAATTAAACTTATAAGTTTGCAATTAGAAAATTAAGATTAATTTTTTAATTAATAATATCATAATTATCTTTGGGTGAATGTTTGGTATTTTTCATAAAACATTCAATTTGTGATGAATAGGGAAAAACACTGAGTTATTTGTTAAAACCAAAGTTTTATTTAAATAAATAAATATTTTATTTAAAATTATTTTAGGTGAAAATATATATATAATACCTATATTTGTTCAATTTAATTCATTGGATTATGTTTATAATAATTTTAGATATATAAAAATCATATTGTATATTTTAGTATCTTTTACCCACCTCTTACGAGCATTTGCAAGTTATATAAAACATAATTTTACTACTTCTGTGAGTTGCATTTCAAAAATCCGAGAGACATGGTTGATATCAGTAATTAAATGTGGTTAAATTATATGAAAATATTTTTTTGGTGAATAATATCTTTTTACTTTTATTTACCACGGTTTAAAGTAAATAGGGTAATTAAGGGTAAAAATGATATTATTATTATCCAAAAAAATGTATTAATTTTATTGGATAAGTGTAATTCGACCAAAAAAAACATTAGGAAAAAAATATGATCTATTAGGTCCAATTAGATTATATTAGGAAATTTATTATTATTTAATTCAAAGAAGAGTTAAAAGTGTTAAAATGAACGTTTAATAACTAAACCATTTTTAATATTGGGATTAACATAAGTTAAATTAGACAATAAATATTCATTAGAATGATAAAAATATTTCCTACATAATTGTATTTTATTTATAATTTTTTGACATTATATAATTAAATTTATTAATGGAAAAATTATGATGCAGTAATTAATATATTAATGAATGATAAAAATAATTGATATTATAAATATACAAATAAATCTAATTTGAGACATTTAATGAATTAATATACTTTTCAAGGTTAATATGTCCTATTAGGGTTGATTAAATGATTTTTTTATGTAATAATTCTTTTATGAATTTTGAAAAAACAAAATACCAAATAGTGTCAAAATTGGGATAAATAGTTTTTAAAACAAATATTATATTATTAATTGGGATTCTATTCATAAAAATCTAATGATTGGCCAAAGGTCTTATGTAATGATAGGTGTATAATTAATGAACCACTTTTGAATCTCTAGAAAGTATATAATATGTTTATTAACCATATAATGTAAAAATACAAAGAGACTTTGTAAATTTCAAACAATTTAACTAAGAGATAAATCTAAAATATAATGTTAATACAATGAACAAAACCTATCTAAAACCTATTTATTGAGTGGTTTTAGACCCATAATGACCTTATAAATTACATAATTAATTTTGGAGAAATTATAAACCGAAAATGATTTTATTATAATATAATATTTCTAGCTTTTCATAAGGTTCCCCTAAAACCTCTAATAAAAAGGCACCCCCCCCTTCCCACATATTCACACCTTCTAATCCCTTTGGCTCTTCCAACCCCTAACCAAATACCCTATCAACTAGACTAAATTCATCTTAGAGGCCTTACATTAGTTAGAAATCCAACCAAATGAGCCCTTTTTAACAAATCAAATGGAAGAACCCGAAGAAGAGGTAAATTTTTCATCACCTCATTCAAGTTCCATTCTTCATCCACTTCCTTTTTCTTTGTTATTTACATTATAAAATAATAAATACATTATCTTCTATATACTGTGATTTTATTATAAATATGGTAAAACCAAATTCATTATTCTATCCATCTTTTGAGTTACATGTCACCATATGTGTGTACGTACGGCCTACCATCTCCATGTCATGGTGTAAATTGTTATTCAATACATTATTATTTGGATGGTTATAATAATGATGTGCAGTTGATTTAAATAAAAAATATAACTTGATAATTATTATGAATATATTATATAAAATCCAATTATATATTATTTTAATATCAAAATATTTATATTGTCGCTCGTGCATACGTACAGATTACGGTCTCCCCGAACACGATTAGATTCATTCCCCATCATATCCATTCAAGATTAATATTCATTAGATGATTAAAAATAATGTTTATGGACTTAATACAATATTTAATTTCGATACGATTCATCCTATCCATAACAAACATTAATCACATAACAAAGAATACAAATGAAAACGAATCAGTTAACACCAGAAAAGACATTATTATGAAGATATTATTAACAAAACAATGTCAAAAGATCATATATGATATCATATTATTGTATAATAATATTGTATAATTTAATAATAATTATTTCAAAATTATACAAGAGGTTAAACTACCCTCAACCAAGGAAAATTACAAGGTAAGTGTTAATTCTACAATATCATCATTATCTGAGATTGTATATACATAATTATCTATTGAGACCTCTTTATCATCCACATCCATGTTTCCTAAAATTGTATTTCAAATCATTATTACTATTTCATAGACTATGGGTTAATTTCATTTATTCCCTTGATTTTATTTTATATTATTTTTGTAAAGGAATCATTCTGTTGTTTCCCAAACAAGGTCTTTTATATCATTTTTCAACAAAATTAAGATAAGAATTCCTTTTTTAACTTATACGACATGTGCAGTAATTGTCCACCGTTATAACATCATCGAAGCTTCCCTTATATACTTGTACGAATATTTTCAAAAATAAATGTTTTCTTTTATAATTACATTACAATTATATGATTTCAATATAGAAATATATTTTTCTTTAAAAAGGTATTGATTTCATCTATGTCAAAATACATTGATGGATTTTACGATTGTTCTAAGTTGATTGGTTATGATACAAAAAATCAGTATAGTATTGAAGGTTTTGTGATATTTTTTATTGTGGATGATTTATTTCATACCATTCAAGGTTTGTTGATAAATTATTGACATTTCATATTCTAGTTTTAATATAAATGTTTATGTTATGTTTAGTCCTTTTAATATGAGGAATGCATTGGACTTAGTAAGTAACGAGTGGAGCCCGTTGTAGCTACACGATGAATCAGTAGGTCTCATGAGACAAACTACTATCTTGGTATAAGGCCTGGACAAAATATTATTTATAGTATTAGCACAATACCTTGACAATGTGGTTATGAAAGGCTGGCATTATGCATTCCATCATTATGAAAGTGGCTATTGAAATTTCTTGTCATTATTCTACTAGTAGAATATCCATGTGAGTATGTAAATGACATGATTTTGATTTATATTTTCCATATTATGATGATGTTTATGTTGGAAATGATTTTGATTTAGTTTTATACAATTCCTTAAATGATTATGCTTATTTAAGAAAGTTTCTTCTATATTGTTATTCTTATTGAGCATCTAAGCTCACCACTTTCAATGTATTATATTTCCCAGGATGTAATGAAGTATATTATGAAAGACCTCTAGGGATATTCTATGGTATCTCAGTGTTGTCTATGGGAACAATGTTGTTGTAATTTTACATTTTATGATGTTATGTAATCCTTATGAATGTCTCTAGTACATCTAAGGCTACTAAACTAATCGGTCTATCAAGACTTGATCTCTGGGATCCTGCCAATGATACATAATATTTCACCAACTCAGGGATTCTGTGGTCGGGGTGTTACAGTTGGTATTAGAGAATGTTTTGTACAAACCATGTAAATTATATTTAGATAAACTCTGATTAGAGCACACAACCCTAAGATTGAATTTGAGGATTAGTGTAGAAGAACTTCCTAGAATTTTGTTATTGTAGAGATTTTTTGAGTTTTCCATGAAATAAATAACTTTCAAGATACGATCATATAGAGATTACTTTGGCACAAATGTAAATAGGTGTATAACCTGAAAACACCACTTTTATCTATACTCGAATTGGAACTGGTGCCCGACAACGGGCCTTTCTGCACACTTGGTTACGACAATCCTGGGGGATATGCTTAGGGTAATTCTGGTTTTATTTACAAATAATTATGATGGATTCACGAGTATATAACTAATAAATGAAAGTAATTTTATGATTATAGATTATATCATCATACTGTTCAACTTACGTTGGGTATTTTAGAAGTTTGGAATTATTTATTGCAATTCATAAACTGACCTAGTGTATGCCATTGTATATAAATGGTGCATAGTAGAAGGAATGTGAACTCCAGCAATACGTATGATCCAAAGACTAACAAGGATCATAACATTCATTGTATTAATCCAACATTTATAATTGAAATAGCCTCCCTTGTATTCTCAACATATGAAGATATTGTACCCTCTGTTAATAAGAAAAGTAATTAATTCTCTGAGTCATATGGCTTTGAAGGGAAGCAAGTGAATAAAGGGATGGAAGAGAGAAAGATGGATAAAGGGAAGAGGGAAAAGAATGATTTTCCCATATGTGAAAATTGTGGGGAGAATCAACTTGGTAAATGCTTGAAGGAAATGAAAATTTGTTATAAGTTTGGAGAAAAAGGAAACCATGTATGTGATTTCAAGGGTAAGAAAAAAGATTCAAATTTACAATTCACGATCTGCAGGGATTGTATCTAGTATTCTATAAGGAATACCTAGCATGAATGTAATAAATAAGGATTTATTGTAATTCAGGTTGTTGCAGTGTTTTAAAATAATACATGATGAAGGTGTTCAAGTGTTATTACGTGGAAAAGAGGATATTTATTGTGTTTACCTTCCTTATAATTTTTAGACTGTTTGTTTAGAAGGAAGTATTTGGGATATGTCTAGTTTGAGATTATTTTTGGATTTCCATAAAAAGGTAATCCTGGTGGTCAGGTGGCAATCCTTCGTGTTTGGAAAGTCCATGAGACTAAACTCGCAACCGAAAGGCGACAAGGGTGTATAACCTACCACTATCCCATGTGATGTCTTGGATTGAATAATGCAGTTTTTGTTTCAAAAAGTCTGCTGAATGAATTATAAATTCATTTTTTGGAACCCTATATGAATTTGATAAATTGAAGAAAAAAATATATTATCTTTTAGAGTAATAGATGAGTTTGTGGTAAAAATTAGTTAATGGATGGAACTCAACTTGTTAAGTATATATATTATTTTATTTTCATATTCTATGATTAAATTAATTCTTAGACATTAGTTAAGGTATATTAAAATTAATAATGTGTTTTCCTAATACCTTATGTTTTGTTGAACTGATGATATTTTAAATCATCATAGATTGATGGCTTTGAGGCCCTCATTTCTACAATTTATTGTGACTTATTACCTCAATCACTCCCTATAGATATTTATGTTTTTCCTCCAATTTTATGTTTTTAATTTCCTCCAATGTTCTCCTAACAGAGATCATAATTTCGTGGTGACTTTTTCATTCCCCCTTTTCCTCTTATTAAGACTAAATTTTATTAACCCAATATTCGATGTGGGGTTTTCCAACAATGGTATTTTTTATTTTCAACCTTTTATTTTAAAAAATATTTCAAATTGAGAGGATTCAATTTATTGATTTAAGGAAGAACGTAACAACCTAATATTTCTTAGTATGTTGTTTATTCAATAGAATTAAAAAAAATGCACTACACACAACACCGAGTTTAGACACACCATGACTTACCAAACTAGCCGTTCAATAAAGGATATGAATAGTATTAGCTAAATTTTGATCTTTATATAATAATTAAAATTTTATAATCCATATTATGAGTTTCTTAGACATAATGAAAAAAACGAAATCAAGTTTTTCAGATAATAGAAGTATTTTTTAAAAAATAGTTCAATTTTAACACCTTTTAATTGAAACCCCAGTTTTAAATCTAATATTTGAATCTTTTATATATTCAATTTGACAAAATAAACTTCTTATTTAGAATTGGTACATAACAATTTAGTTTCAATATATTTTTGGTGTTTTTCTGATAGCTTTCATATTTGGGTGAATAGTGAAAAATACTATATTCTAACCGATAAAATATTTTATTAATCAAACAAATTTTTAGTGTTAAATGATATAATTTAACGGTTTGGATTAAAAAATAGATTATTTTATTACCATTTAATCTAATTTTATTCATTGGAAATAATTTCACTTTGAAATTGAACATAAACTAGTATCAATCTTATGTTAATTATTGTTTCTTAGAAACACGCTTTTTTGGTTGTGAAAACGGGAATTAATTTTAAATTAATAAATGAAACATTTATATTATGAATTTGGTAGATTAGACTTAATTTTTTAATTCAGAAAATCAAAATTAGCTTAGATTGAAATTTTGGTATTTTTCTGAAAACATTCATTTTTTTGATGAATAGTGAAAAACAATGAGTTATTGGTTAAAACTGCCTTTTTATTTAAATAAATAATTATTTTATTTAAATTTATTTTAGGTCAAAATAGATACATAAAACATAATTTTAACATTTTTGTGAGTTTAATTTCAAAAATCGGAGAGACACCATTGGTATTAGTAAGTAAAATGTGGTTCAATAAAATGAAAATAATTTTTGGTGAATAGTAACCTTTTACTTTTAATTATCACGACTAAGAGTAAATATGGTAATTAAGTGTAAAATGATATTTTTATTACCCTAACTCATGTAATAATTCTATTGGATAAATTTAATTCTACCAAAAACAACATTAGAATAAAATATGTTCCTTCAGTTCCACATGTATTAGATTAGGACATTTATTATTATTTTATTCAAAGAAGAGTTAAATTGTAAAATTAAATGATTAATAACTAATCCATTTTTAATTTATGTTTACAAAAAAGTTAAACTCGACTATAAAAATTCAATAGAAATATAAAATGATTGCATACATAATGTTAATTTATTTATAATTTTTAGACATTAAATAATTATATGTATTTATGACACAATGATGATGCAGTAATTACTGTATTAATGAATGAATAAAATAATTGATATTATAAATATCCAAATAAATTTAATTTGATAATTTTGAATTAAACTAATATTCAAGGATAATATGACATATTAGGGATGATTAAATGAATTTTGTTCGAAGTTGTCATGACCCGTCCTCAGGGCCCGTGTCGTGACTACCCCAAGCCCGCCTTCCATAGGCCAGGGGCTGGCGACTAGCACCAAAGGTGTAAAATCCTGATAACTGGGAAGGCATTGCCTTTATAAAAGAAAACAAGCACCACAGAGTACAAGCGGATGCAAAACACTAAGTACAAAAGATATGATGAAAAGTAAATGGGCTAGAATACAAACCCAAAAGAAAGTATGACTACAACTGAACAAGGTACAACAGCAAAAGACAAATAGCTGGAAGAAGGAAGCAGCTCCTGGGTCGTCCTCCTCGGATCCTACCTGAAGGGTAGGTACAGATAGCACAGCTCCTGGTCGTCCACCACGGATTCTACCTGAAGGGTAGGTACAGATAGCCTCCACCACGCTCTCGTCCGTCAACCTCCTTTGTGAGTCGTCACGTCGTGTAGTCCACCTCCAGGTACTGACTCGTCGTGTAGTCCATCTCCGTGTACCGTCCAGTCCTCAAACACTCGGCCTTCGTCATCACTGCCCATCGTCTGCAATCAATACAACGAGGTGCGGGCATAGCCCATGCAGGGGTGAGTATAAGGATACTCAGTAGGGACCCCGAGACCCTTAAGGTCTCACTAAATCCAAAAAGGATAACCACAAAGAAGATCTCAACAGATAACCTCTACTTAGGTATATGCCCATACATATACCTAAGTTATCAAGTAACCCATCTCAATCAGGAGGAAACACAAGGATTGTTAAATCAATGGATAACCACTACCCAGATATATGCCCATACATATACCTAATTTATCAAGTGACCCATCTCAATCATGATGTAAACACAAAGGTCAAAAGTCTCACCTCAAACCAGGATTTTCATACCGCGGGCCTGCCACCTCACATAGTAGTTCTTCCCACCGGGGTCTTCCACCCGACACAGTAGTGCTCCCCCCTCATAGCCTACATAGGTACTCCTCCTGTCGAGTACCACGGGTCTGCCACCTCACATAGTAGTGCTCCTCCGCTATGGGTCTGCCACCTCACAAAGTAGTGCTCCCCACTGGGCTACGTAAGTCACTCCGAATCGAATCGGACAAGCAGTATTCAGGTCTCAGCCGGCTACACGGTCTCTGTACTCTGTACGCTCGTCTCTGGGAGGGTCCTCTCCCCGAGCTACAAGTCGATACTCCATGTATCTCAAAGTCCCGTGAAGATGTATCTCAAAGGACCCCCTCGTCATAGGGGTCTCAACGCAACAGACGACGCGTCAATCGGACGCCCGGTCTGTGAGTTATTAGCCTTTTCGTCCCAGGGGCCCGGTTGGTTTCGTGAGCGAACCAAACCCGGCCGTATCTCAACTGTACCCCGAACTCTCATAGGGTATACTCATATGGACTGTTTCTCAACGAGATCACCAACGCCGCTGACGGTTCGTCAAACGGACGTTCTGTCAGAAAGGTATCAGCTTTTCCGTTTAAGGGCCCCGGTTGGATTTTGGTGAGATCCAAACCGGCCACTATCCATCTGCATCCAAATCTCGGGCGGAGGTTTCCAAAAGTTCCGTATCATCAATAGGAACGCAACGAGACAAACGACGCGTCAATCGGACGCCCAGTCTGTGAGTTATTGGCGTTTTCGTTCCAGGGGCCCGGTTGGTTTCGTGAGCGAACCAACCCGACTGCACTCCGACGACATCTAATCCTCTAGCGGAGTAATCCAAAAGATCCTTCTCACTTAGAGGTACTCAACAAAGCTGACGGCACGTCATTCGGCAATCTGTAGCTCAAGATATGAGCGTTTCTGCTCCGAGGGCCGAGTTGGTTTCGTGTACGAACCAACCTGGCCGAACTCAAAGTATTCTGAAACCTTCAGTGCGATATACCGAAACGACCGTCTCGATCCAAGTATCGCAACGCCACTGACGGCACGTCGTTTGGAGGTCCGTAGCCCGAGTTATGGGCATTTGAATCCAAACCGTTCGGTAACGGGGGTTTCGGGCCCGAGCCGTCCCGGCCCGAGACCCCCCGGTTGGCGAGAACCGGGTCGACCCGCCCCGGACATGGTCGACCCGGCCCTGCACGGCCCGGCCTGGCCCGGCACGGCCCGACCCGAGCGGATTGGAAAACGTGGGGCCACTTGCCCCACATTGTAAAACAGACCCATAGCGGAGGAGCACTACTATGTGAGGTGGCAGACCCATGGTACTCGATAGGAGGAGTACCTCTGTAGGCTATGAGGGGGGAGCACTACTGTGTTGGGTGGTAGACCCTGGCGGGAAGCACTACTATGTGAGGTGGCAGGCCCACGGTAATCTACAGGAGGAGTATTTCAGCAGTCTTAGGTTAGTGAGCAGTACCTCGGAGTCGTGACAGGACCACTGTACACTCCAGAGACGGAGCTTTTCAGCAGTTACGGTTTCTATGATGAAAATCCTGGTTTGATCTGAGACTTTTGACCTTGTGTTTACCTCATGATTGAGATGGGTCACTTGATAACTTAGGTATATGTATGTGCATATACCTGGGTAGTGGTTATCCGTTGATTTCACAATCCTTGTGTTTCCTCATGATTGAGATGGGTTACTTGATAACATAGGTATATGTATGGGGATATACCTAAGTAGAGGTTATCTGTTGAGATCTTCTATGTGGTTATCCTTGTTGGATTTAGTAAGACCTTGAGGGTCTCGGGGTCCCTACTGAGTATCGTTATACTCACCCCTGCACGGGCTATGCCCGCACCTCGTTGTGTTGATTGTAGACGGCGGGTAGTGCTGACGGAGGCCGAGTGTTCGAGGACTAGACGGTACCCGTAGGTGGACTACATGATGAGTCAGTACCCGTAGGTGGACTATACAACGTGACGACTCACAGAGGAGGTTGACGGATGAGAGCGTGGTGGAGGCTATTTGTACATACCCTTCAGGTAGGATCCGTGGTGGACGACCAGGAGCTGCGCTATATGTACCTACCCTTCTGGTAGGATCCGAGGAGGATGACCCAGAAGCTGCTTCCTTCTTCCACCAGTTTGTCTTTTTCTGTTGTACCTAGTTCAGTTGTAGTCGTACTTTCTTTTGGGTTTGTATTCTGGCCCATTTTCTTTTCAGCATATCTTTTGTACTTAGTGTTTTGCTTCTGGTTGTACTCTGTGGTGCTTGTTTTCTTTTATAAAGGAAATGTCTTCCCAGTTATCGGGATTTTACGCCTTTGGTGCTAGTACCCAGCCCCGGGCCTTTGGAAGGCGGGCTTGGGGTAGTCACGGCATGGGCCCCGAGTACGGGTCGTGATAGAAGTAATAATGCAGTTTTGAATTTTGAGAAAACAAAATACGAAATCGTGTCAAAATTTACAAAAATGAGTTTCTAAAACAAATATTATATTATTATTTTGTATTCTATTCCTAAAAATATATGGTTGGCCAAAATACTTATATAATGATAGGTGTATCATTAATGAATCACATGAGGTTCACTTTATTTATATAGTATGTTTATTAACCATATAATATTAAAATACAAAGAGATGTGATAAATGCCAAACACTTTAACTAAGGGTTAAATCTAAACGATAATGTAAATATTGTGACCCAAAAATATCTAAAACCGATTGGTTGAGTGGTTTTAGACCCATCCCCACCTTAGACATTAAAGAATTAATTTTGGAGACATTATAAACTAAAAAGGAATTTATTATAAAAAAATATTTCTAGCTTTTCCTTAGGTCCCCCTCGCCCCTCTTATATAAGGGTACTCCCCCTTACCTCAAATTCACTCCTTCAAATCCATTTGTCTCGGCCAACCCCTTCCCAAATACCCTATCAACTATCATACCTTCATCCTATAGTCCTTTATTTAGTTAGAAATCCATCCTAAGGATCCCTTTTGATCAAATCAAAAGGAAGAACAAGAAAAATAGGTAAATATTTCATCACCGCTTTCAAGTTCCTTTCTTCTTGCACATAATTTTTCATTGTTATTTATATTATAAAAGAATAACTCCATTTTCTTCTAAAAAATGTGATGTTATTATAAATATGGTACATTTAAATTCGTTAATCTATCCATCATTCGAATGACATGTCCCCGCACTTGTGTACGTACGACTTACTGTCTCCACGTCGTGGTGGAATTGTTATTCAATACATTATTACTTGGATGGGTTTAATAATGATATGAAATTGATGTAAATAATAAATATAACATGATAATGATTCTTTATATATGACTTACCATCCAATTTTATATATATTTAATATTAAAAAAAATTGTCGCTAATGCGTACATACAGATTACTGTCTCCACGAATGCGATGAGATTCATTCTCCATCGTATCCATTCATGATTAATTTTCATTAGATGATTAAAAATAATTGTTAAAGACTTAATATCATCATGAATATGAATAAGATACATCCTATCCATTACAAACAATACTTACGTAACAAAGCATACAATGAAAAATGAAACAATTAACACCGGAAAAGAGAGTAATACAAAGATATTATTAAAAAAGCAATGTTAAAAGATCATATATGATATCATATTAATGTATGCGATTATTGTATAATTTAATAACAATTATTTCACCATTATACATTAGGTTAAGCTACCCTTAACCAAGGAAAATTACAAGGTATGGGTTAATTCTACAATCTTCATTATCTGAGATTTTTACACATAATTATCTATTGGGTCATCTTTATCATCCACATCCATGTTTCTTAAAAATGTTTTTAAATACATTAATAATATTTGATATACTATGGTTTAAATTCATTTATAACATTTTTTTACTTTTATAACATGTTTTTAATGGAATCTTTCAGTCGTTTTCAAAATAACGTCGTTTATAACCTTTTCGACAAAATTAAGGTAAGAATGTCTTTTTTTAACTAACACTGTGGGTGAGGCTATTTTCTACCGTTATAATATCGTCATAGCTTACCTTACAATATTATAAGAATATTTTACAAAATAAATGTTTTCTTCTATAACTACATGACTTTTAAATTATTGGAAAATATAAAGAGTTATTTCCCTAAAAAAGTATTGATTTCATTTATGTCAACATCTTTTGATGGATTTTAAGTTTGTTTGAAGTTGATTTATTATGATACAAAACGTCTATATAATATTGATGATTTCATGATTTTATTAGTTGTGGATGTGTTATTTCATACCATTCATGGGTTATGGATAATGTATTGACATTTTTGTGCTAGATTTAATACATATGTTTATGTTATGTTTAAAACATTTCATATGAGGAATGCATTGTACATAGTAAGGGATAGCTAGAGACCTCTATAGATCCTAGATACATTGATAGGTCTCATTAGACAATGTAGAGATTTGGAAGAAGGCTTGAAAGAATATAATTTGTATTCTTGGCACAAGGCGTTGACTGTGTGGTTATGAAAGTATGGCATTATGCATTTCATTATTTTTAATGTGGCTATTGATATTGCATGTGATTATTCTACTAGTAGAATATCCATGTGAGTAAGTAAATGGAATTATTTTGAATTATATTTTCCATATTATGATGAAGTTTTTGTTGAACAAGATTTTTTTAGTTTTATACATCACCTTAAATGTTTATTATTATTTAATAATGTTTGGGCAATATTGTCATCCTTACCGAGCATCTGAGCTCACCTCTTTCTATGATTTATGCTTCCCAAGATGTGAAGAATTATATTATGACTAGCCTGTAGGGATAGTATATGAGATATTAGTGTTCTCTATGGAAATAATGTTGTTGTATTTTTTTCATTTTACGATGTAATTTTAACCTTATGAATGTATCTACTAATTCCAAAGCTACTAAATTAATCAGTCTTTTGAGACATTATCATTTGTGATCATGCCAATGATATGTAATAGTTCACATACTCTTGGATTCTGGGGTCAGGGAATTACATAAGGAAAATAGAAAACAATGAGATTTCATTTGAGGGGTAATTGTTGAATTTTATATTGGAATAATCAAGGTTTTTATTTAAAACAGATGGTGATTTGGTATATTTTTTGAAATTATTAACCTATGCTTGAGAATATGTGATTATGTTAATAACATTTATGTATGATACAATAAGAGTAGTCTATGCTATTTTGAGATAAATGTAAATATTTATTATGGAAGACTATGTGCTCAAATTGTTTCGAATTTTTGATTTCAATCTTAGTTTGGATTATTCTTATAAATTTTAAAGAAAATTATAGTTTGAGTTGACTTTGTAGATATTTGGTTAATTTGTTTTTTGAATTTTGGAAATTAATAGTAGAATTTAAATTTATAATGTATTGATAATTTTGTGGATTAAATGATCTTGTACAAAATATTTTGGCTTTGGTTAATTAATAAACACTAGTGAAATATATAGTTCATCTTCTTTTGATTATGTGATTATCTAAATGTATAGTCTAGCACTTTAGGTGTGTCCAAGACTAATTTAATACTCCTAATTTGGGTTTAAGATGAGTTTTTGACAGTTATTTATTAAAGGATGAAACTCTACATGAAATGTAATCCATTTGGTCTTAGTCAATCTCATAAAAAATTCCATAACATTATAAAAAGTATATTAACACAATAACATTTTCTCCATACTTTTCATATTGGGAAATCAAAAAACGTTTAACAAACCAAAAGTTTAAGGTCTTCCGGTTGTTATATATTTCATAATCGTGTATTCTATCAATCTATATCATAACATGATGTATAATTTCTCTTCCTTATCCATTTTTCCCAACACGGAACAAGATTTTTTTTATCTAAGGTGCCCTTTGTACTCAACTTTCTATATTTTAATTTTGACATTTTATTAATAATTTTATCTATGTTTTATTGTCAAGGATTTTGTCGATCCGAATTTTAAAATTACAGGTATACAATTTCCAAATAGGGGGAACTATGTAACATACTAGATATTTAAAGAATAATAATTTCTCTTATCTAATAATATTTATGAATATGATATTAATTATCTGTTAAAGGTTATACTTTTTCTAATAGAGTACAAAACACACAACATTATGGTTCTCTTAAATCTTAGGTTTCACACAACGTTGAGTTATTGAAAAAAATAATCCCTTATTATTATTATAATTATAAATTGTTGTTAACACCTATGCATTCTATTGGAGGTAATGAATTGAACCAAATGAAATATTAAAAAATATTTTTGTTTAATTTTTTACATTAATCTAGTAGTTTTTAGAGGCTTAAAATTAGAATGGATCTAATTTTAAATATAAAATATAAAAGTATATTAAAAAGGTTTTTTTTTCCTATTATTGGTGAATCCATTTAAAATCAATTTTATTCCACTTATAAATTTTATATTTGAAAAAAAACTAATTCATTAGTAGAGGGATATTAATATTTACCTTGGTTGAAATTTTGGAATTTTTCTTATGAAATCCATATTTTAATTAATCATGAAAAATAACGCATTTTTATTCAAATATTAATTTTCATATATTTTATTTATATAGTCAGATTATCATTTTTAATTGACTTTAATGTGAATTTTGATTTTGTTTTTATTATTTAATCCAATTTTGGTAATGGGGTGTAATTTCATATTTAAATTGAACATAAAAACATGTTTATATTTTGATAGTTTTTACTTCTTAAAAACCCAATTTCTAGTTTTCAGAACTATATTTAATTTTAAAATAATTACTAAAACTTTTATGTTATGAATTTCGGATAATAGATTACATATTTTGAATCAGATGGTCCAAATTGTGTAAATAATTACCTTTTATTTTTTGACAATATTATTAATAACTTTAGTAGTTATTATTATTTAACATGATTAAAGGTTAAATCATGTAAATAAGGGTAAAAAATAAAATTATAATAACATAATGTTGCCATTGCATGTCTCATAATCAAATTGTATGAGACATCTCTGACGATTACCATCCTCAGATCGATTTTAGGATCCCAAGAAGCCACATGGGTGTGAAAATGACCTTTTATAATATTTATTTTCATAAAAATGGAAATATATCTTAAACATGTTTCTCCTCATAAAAAAATTAAAAGTTTATTTATATAAATTATCTATTTGAATATATGTTGTCATTAGAAATATAAAAATATTTCCAACATTATTTTATTTTATTTTAATATTTTGACATTAAATAAATAAATTTTATATGATTCAATGATGATGTAGTATTATCTTATTAATGAATGAATCATGTTAATTTTTTTATAAATATTAAAATAAACCTGATATGGAAATTTTGATTCCATTCACATTTTTTTGTATGACAGTGATATGTGAGGGATAAGGTAATGCATTTGGTTCGTTGTAATATTGTTTTTACGACTTTATAAAAAAATGAATTACAAAAATTGTCCAAATTAACATTAAAGAGTATTTTAGAAAATTATATTTTAGAAAATTATATAATAGAATAAAAATACATGATTCAGAAAAAAGAATTTTAATATTTTAAATTTTTTATTATTTATCCACTTGTGGTTCTCATCACATTTTTCAGTAACTATTGTAAACATGTAGTATGAAAATAAAATAATACATTGTTTGAGTTAATGATTTTCATTAAGGGTTCAAACTAAATTATAATGTTTTTTTCATGACATAAACATGTATAAAAAATATCGGTTGAGAGTATTTCAACCAATAATCATCATATCCAAAAAAATACCACTTTGAAACTATTAAAATTCTAAAATCAATTAATAATAAAATAATATTTCAAGAATTTCATAATGTAACCCTCCTCTATTTTATTAACGACCACCACCTATTCCTACATACTCACACCTCTCAAGACCATTAGAACATCTGAATTATACATAAATAAGCTCTAAATGTCCCTCCATAAATCCTATACGCCATAATCATGGCATAAGATAATTAAATAACACTTTTTGGCTCAAATAAAAACGAGTTATCTAATTTTAATGTAATGACTTCTCTCAAGCTCCATTCATTTATTTTCATTTTCCACCCCATTAACTCTTTTTATTTAATTATTTTAAAACAACACCAGTAACTTCAATATAATATAATTGTTTTATATAGATGGTTTCACCTACACATACACAATCGTCCATCAAATAGATATATAACAAATAATTTTTGGTATGATGAACTACAGCCTCACGAAACAATGATTCTTCAATTTTATCCTACCACCTCTTATGGTGGACATTATAATGACACCATATATATATATGATATATATTATATTCTCTTTGTTCTTATTTAGTTTATATTGACAATATACCATTATGCATTCCATAATATGTAAATATGATAATTTTATTTGAGGATTGGTGGGAGGGACTAATGCCCCCTCAAATTGATATAGCTCATTTATACAATACATAGAATGTTTAATAGAAGAATTTAATGAAAATCAGTAAAATATATAAGATATATATTATAATGGAATTATAATATACCTATGTTTCATTAATTTTTTAATTCCTTTAATATTTCTTAAATATTACAAAAAATGAAATCATCGTTCATGTTTACGTATAGACTACCATCTCTATTAATGGTACATTTCATTTATTGTTATAAACTATTGTGGAATTTTATAAATATATATATACTAGATATAAATGATAGTTAAATCTGGAATAATATTATAATGATTATGGACTTACGAACACATGGATAATTTCAATTAAAACAAGTTCATTTTTGACTAATATAATGAACATCAATAAAACATTGGATAATAATCATATAATGAACTAATTTCCATAATATGGTAATAAGTTATATGAAATGAATAATATATATGTTCTAAAGATAATAGAAATTAACCTATGTTTATTATTTAGTAAATTATGTACAGAATGAGGCAAGTCAGACTTAAGGTATTGGACTTCGTCTCAATCTCCTTTCATTGAGTCTTTTGTTGATAATATGCATATTTATTCTTATATAAGGTGTTTATACAATAAATATGACATTTCATATCGATATTTTATCTATGATAATTTTATTTATTTAATCATGTAGATTTATATTTAAATGATCAAAGTGGTTTGGGAAAACATTAATTTTTAAAGATTTAATTATCAAATAATTTCCATCATGATATAAAATTACATATTTATTTAAATGTGTATGAAAGGAATATATATTCAATATTTTGTATAAAATTAATTTCATTCAGTGTTTTAAAATCGAATACTTTTATATGAAGAATATTAATTTCTTTAAAAAGAGACAAAATGAATGTTTTTTAACATATACAACATCAATGACTTATCAGCAGTTTGTAACCGTTAATTGATACTTTGATTATTCTAAAGGAATTTTTTGTATTAGAAGGTATATAAATTTATGATTCCTTTATATGGGGATAATGGTATTTAAAATGGGTTCTTGAATGAAAATTTAATTTTTATACAATAATTTTACTCATAGTGGATTAGAATAATTTTTCATAGGGTTTTTTGCAGAACATATTTTTGAAATGGAACTTGAGCATAAAATTAAATGGGTGAGCCCACTATATCTAATACGATGGGTTGAGACTGATTATAGTTCTTGGATGAGACCAATATATCTTATATGAAGGGTTTCACCCCATTATAGCTCACGATTGGGATTGATATAGATTATACGAAGGGTGATCACAATTATATATCTCCAATTTGGATGTCAACCAAATGATTATTTCAATTGGAATATTTCTGAATGGGTTTTATATATGTCATTCTCTATTTCACTTAAAAGAAGTTTTAATTTCATGCTATTAGTTTTGGTGTTTTTCATTGAGAAAAAATAATAAATGATATTCCTATGAAATTGTTTTGTTTCGTCTGCTCAATGAAAATTGAATGGGTTATCAGGTTTTAACTATACTAATGGGTTTTTATTATTTTTATCTCTATTACTTATTTTTTTATTCTCAGTGCATGGTTTTTAAGTTTTTTCACAGGGTATATGGAAGGGTAAGAGAACAGAAAAATTAATGAAGTGTTTATCAAGAAATGAATTCGGGGTTTTTAGGGAGTTTTATCATTCAGACGAAAATTTCATTCAGTAGAAGTGTCTAGTTTGTAATATTTGAGATGTAATTTAATATTATTTTCCTAATTCTCTAAAAGACTAAACCTGAAATGTTCCTCAATGTGAATTTATGGGTTAAATCATGATTATGTAATGTTAATGGAAAATTCATTATATGAAATACTTCTAAACTGGTAACATTTATATGGTTTCATTATAATTTCTGGAATGGAAACAAGGGTTCAGCTCAAAAACTCATTAAGGTGAACATAAATCATAATATTAAAAAATATTATTCATGACATACACAACATGGTTAGAATACATATTGATACTAGGTTTTTATGAGACTGAATCTGATATCATAATATATACCAAAAAATAAATGAAAAGATGGATATTATTAAAGTGTTCTCATTCTAATAGAATCCATAATTTCATTATTTAATACATGCATTAATCGCCTTTTATGAAGACATAAAATTGATATTTTGATTACTATACCCAATAACCCAGTAGTTTTATCTCATGTGGAATCTTCATACATCGAGGGGCTATAAAATGTCATTCCACACCCACCACTTGATTATGTCCATTGTATTTAACATAGGTGTTAATATGAAATCACATTCTATTCACTGAAGATCCTATAGTGGAATAAAAACATGGTTTTACATAAAATAGAGAATACTTAATGTCAATTCATAATTACAAAATATTAGTAGTAAATAATCATCAATTATTGCAATAATTCCACATGAAATAAATAAAAACAAATTTTGGTGAATAATAGTAACATGAAGTTTCTAAAATGTGACATTCATACTATATAGTGTAATGGTGTTACTATTAAAAAATTTCAATAATGGAATATTCTGACAAATATAAAGAAAAAATGTGGTTGGTTGAAAAAGAACATATCACCAATTTATCATATGAGACACAAATATATGATAAAATAAAGAAATAACACCCCCAAAAATAGAATGTTTTAAAAAGTAACATTACATATAGTATCATGAATCAAATTATTTTATCTCACAAGTTCAATCACCAAAATGTTAAATATATATGTCATATGGTAAAAAATTAAACATAATACCCATTATTGTGAATCCATTTGTAAATGATATTGAAAATGGAAGAAAAAACATAGAAGTTATTTCGAAATACATTTTTACCTTTGGTGTGAATTGATAATTAAATGTTACATTAAAATGTTAGATTGGGAAATGTTAAAGTGAATGATTTTAAAAAATTAAAAATTTTAAATCATTAATATCAATCCTTTAAAATGACATAATGATTTATTTAGAAAGTCAATATCCAATAATGAAAATTTTGATAATGGATGAATATAATCCTTTTTAATTAATTTTTTTTAACATTATTGAAAATAAACTATGTAATACCTCACAATTTCATAGAACTAATTTTATTTAATGGAATTATAATATAATTTTTAAATAATATTACGTTTGCGGAACATAATAACCTAAAGAATGCGTTCACTATGGGGAAATATATCTAAATGGAATGATACTTATATTAACAATAAAACAATATGGAAAAATAAACCCTGATGTATGAAATATATTTTGATGGTTGTTGAAGAATAAAAGTAAATAATAATAATTAAAAATAATAAAATTATGTTATTATAAATTACTCAATATATGTGAAATAAGTAGTAGAGAAAGGATCATAACACAATTATTGAAAATTGAGTCACCAAAAATACATTCAAATAATATAAAACCGGATCCAAAATCCACTTGATGAAAATGATCATATTTCAATTTGTATTTACCATGAATGAAAAACATTAAAAAAACATATCCATCACTACTAAATATATCATTCAATGAAATACATATTGAATAACGTAGACATGACCCACGCAATTAATATTTGAGATATATAACTGATGCATTATGAGGAGAATTTTAATCAAAACACCTAAAAAGATTGTACATTGTAATTGAATATAAAATTAAGTAATTAAATGATATATAATGAAATTATTTATCAAATATAATATATATATGACACATAAATGAATTATTATTCGTGATTCCAAACATGTCTCAATAATGGAAATTTGACATGAAATCTCTTTCCTTATTCTAAATATATTCTTATCCAGAGGAAATTTTTGAAAATATTCAAATTTATTTCATTATATAAACACCAAATAAATTAATTCATTATTATAACAATTTATTACCTTCAATTATAAACTTTTATAAATCTTTTAACATGATCGTTCCTTATGGCACAAACTATGTCTTCAACATGATCATCATTATGTTCTGTTAATATTTCCATTGAAGTAGGGATCTCACATAAATCAGCATATTCATCAAGTTCATCCTCACCAACATATTGTTTTTTCCCTTGTAAAACAACAACCCACTTCATATCTGATTGATCTACTACATAAAAAATTTGTTTTTCATGTGTTTCCATTATAAAAGAATCAGCTGTGTCTTCCAATCTATTCAGATTAACAAGTGTCATTCCAAATTCATCGGGTCTGACACTGTTGTTACCGTTAAACCATTTACAGTTAAAAACGGGAACTTTAATTTTAATGTAATCAACCTCCCATATGTCTTAAATCACTCCATAATATGCATTTGATGTAGAAATTGGGTTTTTGTCCTTAGCACTTGAAAAATGCATTGCTTCTGCAAACACCAATACACCACTATTCTGAACTACACTTCTGTTGTCCTGAGCTTTTGTATGAAATGTATAACCATTAATGTTATAACTATACCATGTTATCACATTTAAACATGGACCACCCACTATCCATTTTAATGTCTCTGATACATCTGATCTACCAAGAAAAGTCTTTTTAATCCATGACAAAAAAGTTTTGTTGTGCTCATTCAAAATCCACATTTCTTTCTTCTTTGGATGAAGTTGTTTCAACTCATTAATATGCAATGTTATATATGGTTGAGCATAAGCTATGTTATTCAAGATGTATGATTCTAACTTCTTCATCTGTTCAGCTGACAATGATTTGACTTTCAAGCCGCGAATCCCCTTTCCCTCATTATTAACTCGTTCATGGCGAGATGGAGGCAAACCTATGTGTTGCGCCACAGCAAAGTAGCTCGTACAAAACTCTGCTACCTCCATAGAAATATACTTTTCAATAATGGAGGCTTCAGGTCGATATAGATTTTTAACAAACCCCTTTAATATTTTCACATACCTTTCAAAAGGATACATCCAACGAAGATATATAGGTCCACAAAGCTTTATTTCTCGAACCAGATGAATCATTAAATGCACCATTATATCAAAAAAAGTTGGAGTAAAATACGTTTCCAATTGACAAAGTATAAAAATTGCATCCTTTTCCAAAATTTTCAAAGCATTCACATCAATCGCCTTCATAAAAATTGAATTGAAAAAATAACACAACTTCATTATAGTCTTTCTGACACGAATGGGCAATATTCCATGCAATGAAACTGGTAGAATTTGTTGCATCATGACGTGATAATCTTGTGATTTCATACCTTTGAACTTCATGTCCTTCAATGAGACAAAAATTTTTACATTAGAAGAATAACCTTGAGGCACTTTGGTATCATGAAGACACTGAAAGAAGCTAATTTTCTCCCTCTTCGATAATGTATGACAAGCCTGGGGAAGAAATGTTCGTCTTCCTTTAGGAGTGGGAGCTAACTCCAAACGTATTCCCATTGATATTATGCCTAATCTTGCATTCAACCCATATTTAGTCTTTCCATTAATATCTAATAATGTTCCAATCAAAGAATCACAGATATTCTTCTCCACGTGCATGACATCAATATTATGTTTAACTTCTTGATACCTCCAATATGGTAGCTCAAAAAAAATTGACCTTTTCTTCCAAATATGTCTATCATTACCAGATTTCTGTGTCTTTCCCAATGTCACGTCAAGGTTTTTCACCCTCTCAAAATACAGATCAGGGGATAAAGGTTTTGGAGCAGTATCAAATTCTTGTGAGAAATTAAATGCCTTTTTTAGTCTTCTATAAGGGTGTTCCATAGGCAAAAACATTTGTTGACCCATGTACACTATTTTCCTCCCATGATGCAATTGATAATAGGACGTCTGTTGTTCGCAAATTGGACATGCTTTATGCCCTTTAACACTGTATCCAGAAAAATTTCCATACGCTGCGAAGTCATTTATAGTGAACAGAAGCACTGCATGCAGTTGAAAATATTCCATTTTATAAGAATCATACACCCTAATACCATCAGCCCATAACAGTTTCAAATCATCAATCAACGGTGACAAGTAAACATCAATATCATTACCTGGTTGCTTTGGACCAGAGATCATCGTACTCAACATGACATATTTGCGCTTCATACAAACTTCAGGAGAGAGGTTGTAAATTACCAATAAAACAGGCCATGAACTATGTGTTCTACTGAGTGTTCGGTATGGATTCATTCCATTTGTGAACAACCCTAGTCTGAGATTTCTTATTTCATTTCCATATGTAGAATACTGCGCATCAATTTTCTTCCATTGTGGACAATCAGCTGGATGGCATATTTTTCCATCACATACCCGCTCTTCAGCATGCCATCTTAACCTTTTTGCATCATGTGAATTAGCAAATAAACGTTTGAAACAATTAATTATAGGAAGATACCAAAATACCTTTGAAGGGAGCTTTGTAATCTCTACATCACCCTGTGATTTTTCTTTCACCTTATACCGTGATGTCCCACATTTTGGACACTCTGACAGAAATTCATATTCCTTCCTATATAAAACGCAGTAATTCGGACATGCATGTATTTTCTTGTATCCCAATCCCATAGGGCATAATTTTTTCTTGGCTTTGTAATGTGAATCTGGAAGATCGTTATTTTTTGGAAGAATGTCTTTCATCAATTGTAGCAGCTCTGTAAAACTTCTGTCACTCCATCCATGCTTCGCCTTCAGGTTAATCAATCTTAACACCGCCGACAGAACCGTAAAATCTGTACAACCGGGATATAATGGTTTTTCAGCATCACCATATAGACGTGAAACTGTCGGTTCTATCTCAATTTGTTCTGCTACAATATCGCGAATCATTTCTTCAATTCCATCGGAGTTACCATCTTGCGAATCATCATCATCAGTGACATTCCGTCCAGTTTCACCATGCCAAATCCAAGGGTTGTAACTCGGATTAAAACCATGACATATCATATGATCTTTTGTCTCTCTACTTTTCAACTTCTTCATATTCAAACATTTCAGGCATGGACAGAAAAAAATGTCACTACTTGGAACATTTTGTTTTTCAAATTCCAAAAAGGCATCAACACCTTCCTCAAATTCATTGCTCATTCGATGTGCCGTAATCCAACTTCAACTCATTATTACCTATAACAAATATCAACAAAAATTATATATTTTTAAGATAAGACAAATACATGTTTATATGAAAAAAACATAATTTGAATGTAAAACAATTTAAAATATAAAACAAATCTATAGGTATTTAAAAAAATATGTTTGAATATTATTTTAAAAAGAAATATAGTTAGATGTAGTAGTTTAAAATTTCATTGAATCAAAGAAAACCATGACGCCTAATGATTCTCTAAATAAAATATACATCAATAAAACATAAACAAAATGATTTTTATATGGAATAAGTGAATATGATCAGATGATTCACATTTATAATAATATCATGCCAATATACTAATAAACATGTTAAAATATTGGAATACCTAATGGAGCATATAACCTGTGTTATTCATTCTTGTTGTTCAATCATTATGATCTAAAGTAGTCAACACTTTCAAGTGCCAAAATCTTGAAAGTAGTAGTAGTTTTCATAAGTACCCAACACCAAATAGATATACATCATAAGTGTCATGTTAGAAATATGAATATAGACCATTTGTTTTATGTTTAATAATATTTTCATATTATCTGATCATTCTGATTATATATTAGAATTACTATATCCTTTTGATCTGATATATAATCTAAGGATTAATATTTCATTAGGAAAAGTAATGTTAATATCATGGTAATGTAAAAAAAGTATATGTCGAACTATATATATGTAATACCAATAAAAAAATTCATATGTTTTTGGCCTGGGTTTCACACATAAAACAACTCATCTCAAAGATTAAATTTTTGAATCATCCTAAATAATACTTATTTTTATAACTTAGGGAATGAAAATAATAAATTTTTTGATTTACGATACTCATTATGGGTAAACATGATATATATAAATATAATATCTAATCTCATAAAAAGATATCCATGGGGGTATAAGAGCATACACAAAGCACATGATCAAAAAGATAAGTGAAACAGTTCTATATAATCATAGATCATAAAACCTGAGTCTAAGTATAACAATTTTAGCATAACATAAGACATGATTTATATGATAGTGGGAACATGATTTAAAAAACCTTATTCACAAGATCACAACATTGGTATGTGGAATAACATAAGAGTGTGGCACAAACATAATTATATAAGTCATAACATATGTCAAGGGAAGACATAGTTTAATTCACCTCATATTGGGATATGTTAATCACCTTTCCTATAATTTATTATAATATTTCTTACGAGACACATCACATAACACATTGGACATTGTATAACCATCTGTATCCCATATTGATCTACAATATATAATGCATTTTCGAATGCATTAGAAGGATATTATGGACCCAAATGTCACATAATGACTAACAACATATATGGGTGAATCGTGATCATCAAATCATTTATAACAGTTTCGTAGATCAATTAACTAACAAAAATGGAATGGGGGTCATAATTGTTTTTACAAAACATAATAATTATTAATACATAAAAATGTGTTTGGATGGTAAGATAAGATAATATACCTAATTCAATCTAATTATCGTTAAATTATTTCTACCTAGATAGAAAAGACCTTTATAAAAAATATAATTTAACTTGAGAATGAAAAGAAAGTACCCTTTACCTTTTTTATAATGAAAAATATGAAAAGGATGATAATAATATTTAGGTATTATAATTTTTTTATGAATTATTAATAATAAAAGAAATCACCTCACTTGGTTTTGTTGAAAATCAGACATACCATCGTATTCAAGAAATCAGATACACTTTGCATGAAAAGGTCCATCATTTTTAGGAGATGATTGAAAGAAGAAATGTATTATCAGACTCACCATGAGTCTAGAATGAAATATTTGATTGTAATAGGAATGAATTGATATTTTTATGAATGCAGATGAAAACAGATGATGGTTTTCTGATCTAGGAGTTCTAAAAATCATAATTTTTTGAAAAAATATTATGATGTAAGAATGTGGAATGATATTTTAAGGATAGGTATTACCGATTGTACCTGGTCAAATTTCATTCATGAAAATCATTTTCTGGACAATCATATTGAAAATATGATTTTAAGAAAATAAGTACTACCAATATTCATCCAGAAAGACACATTCCAGCAAAGTAAGAAATAATAATGTTGATGGAAGAAATGAACGTTACAGTACCACCCATTATTTTTCAGATTTTACTGAAGCTAATCCTCAATGTTTTAAAATTAATTATTTTTTCTAAATGATTGAATAATTTGAATGGTTGTGAAGTCAAATATCTATGTTCTCATGGTCATAGTAATATTTTTATTAGATATTTATTTATTTAGATACTTAAGAGGTTGCTCATAAGCGTATATCAGAATGAAAATCTAGAATAAGAGTTAAAAATAGTCTTATCCAAAATACAACTGCTTGAATGTTGCGAGTTGAATGTTGCTAGTTGAATGTTGCGAGTTTAATGTTGCGAGTTGAATGGACATAATAACCATTTTCAATGACAAAAAATTCCACGAGATTCAAAAACGAACGAAAATTACATCAAGAATCGAAACAAAAACGAACGAAATAAATTCGTGTAAGGCTTACTTGAATGTCGCGATTTGAGATGATAGATCCGAGAGGAGTGAAGAAGATAAAAAATGAAGCCAAAATGAGTTTAATGCAGGTGATCGACGAGCCGATTAGGGTTTACCGCGCGAGAGAGAGATGAGCCGGTGACTGTCAATCGAAAAATCGTAAATGACAGAACACGAGCTTTAATTTTTTTAAATGTTTTATAACGTCGGTTATTATATAACCGACGTTATAAACTATTTTTTAGCTTTTTTACGTCGGTTATCTTAAAACCGACGTAAAAAAGCTCCCGTGCTTTGGTTTGTTACGTCGGTTATTTTATAGCCGACGTAAAAAACGATATATCTACGAGTGTTTTACGTCGGTTATTTTATAACTGACGTAAAAAACCACTTGAGGCTTTGGTTTTTTCCGTCGGTTAGAAGATAAACGACGTAAAAAACCAATGTGTGGGGGGTTTTTTACGTCGGTTTCCAAATAACTGACGTAATAAAACCCGATATCTACGCCTTTTTTATGTCGGTTATCAAATAACCTACGTAAAAAACCAAAGCCCCGGGGGTTTCTTACGTCGGTTATTTTATAACCGACGTAAAAAATGTGTCGATATCGAGTTTTTTACGTCGGTTACCAAATAACCGACGTAAAAAACCCCCAGGCATTTGTTTTTTAAGTCCGTTTTAAGATAACCGACGTAAAAACCCAACAAGCGCGATTTGTAACGTCGGTTATTAAAATAACCGACGTGAAAAATCTACTTGCCGCATTTTTACGTCGGTTATAAATAACTGACCTAAAAAATGGTGATGTAACAAACGATTTCTGCACTAGTGACTAGGTTATTTTCATCGTTGTCACTTAAAATCATTTTCATAATATCAGTGATGGATAATGTATTTTCCCAAATTACATCACTATTATATAAACTAATTTAATATATTTAATTTTTGAGAAATTTTACATATATATTATACTATTTTAATATTCTCATGACTACAAACCATTGATATGATGTTAATATTTATCAATATTCAAAAATAATAAAAACATTCTTTATTTTCATAATTAATCAGTATAATAACAATATTATATTTCTAGATGAATAAAAATATAATTTCAACGTTTTTAAAATATTATATAGTTAACACCCCATAAATTCTATAAGGTTTATATTATATTTGGTAAAATTTATGAGCTGAAACACCATATATAGAGATTAATATGACCTCTCGAGATATTATAATATGTTTGCTATTATAAATAAATTTCTTACGTTATATTGCTCTAAAATGCCCTAAGCACTTAGTCAGCTTGTTTCACATTCAATAGAGTTTTTTTAAATCAATCATTAAACACAAGACTGATTCTTACTGGATAATACTAATACTGTTATATTTATGTAAAATTACCAAATATTTGTAAATTTATAAGTTTTAAATTGTATTAAAAACATATTAAAATATAATTTTGATTAATTTGATAAAAATAAACGTAAAAAGATAATATGAAACAATTTATTTTAAAGGGAATATTTTCAAAAAAACATTTTTTTGGAACCAATGGAATTTTATACTAATAAAATAAATAAATCATTATTATTAAATTATATTAATGAAATATATATATATAAATTTTCTGTTAATTTTTTATTTATTTTCATAAAATAAATTTTATTGAATTTATATTATAAAAAATTATATTTTAAAAATAAAATGATATATTAATTGACCATGTAATTTTTCCTCCTTTTAATGCCAAAATTATTTTATTACAAAATTTTGAAACATACAGAATTTTTTTAAAAAATAAAAATTATATTTTGGAACATAGAATGTTAAAATTATCCTTGGGTGAATTATTTTGGGAATATTTATTTAAAAATGAATTGTCAAAATAATAAGTTTTAATTAATAACTACTTTTTTATTAAAATAATGTATAATGTAAAATAATTTTCGAAATTGGATTTAAATTAACAAAAGATTAATTATAAATATATTAATAAAATTTATTTCATTGACATAATTTAAATATAGAACAAAAATATACACATATATTTAATTTTTTAACATTTTAAATTTATATATTCGCTTTCTTTTTCTATCTGTGGGATTAATTTTAAATTAATTTCTACCACTACTATGATTTAAATTTGTAACCATGTATTCTATATATGGAATAAAAATAATTAATAATATATATTATCTTTAACATAGTTTTTTACCAATATTTTTTGTTAATGTAATAAAAACTAATTACAATTATTAAGGTAAAAATTATTTTTCTTATCTGATAAACCGTAATATTATGGGGATAATGACCCATAAAGATATGAAAAATAAAACATTGATGACATATTTTATCTCTATATCCTCCAATATCTAAATGTTCTCATTATTAGAGGAATATTATATAAGGGAGACCCCACAATATTGATTATATTTTGGTATTTAAAAAATATCACTCATCTTCCACTATAAAATGACACTCTCCCCCACCCTTCACTTATTCACTCCACTGAATCCCGATAGATAATAAAAAACGATAAAAAATAAACACTAAAAAATCCTCCAATACTTCAATAATATATTTTTGGACATAAAAAAACCATGTAAGGCTTTTGGAATAAACCAAAAGTAGTTTCCCAAATAAGAGAAGACATTCATCAACAAGAAATTTTTTTATATATTTATCCACCCTTATATTTATTTTTATATCATGAATATATTGTTTCATAAGAATATTAAATATAATATGAATTTTTATGTTATGTGTACGACCTGGAACTTTTCACACATCCATCAAATGTGATGTGATGTCATCATTCTTTTATTTGGTGGACTACATCCTCACAAAATGATGTTTATTCTTCTCCATTGACACCTCTCATGGTTTGAAATAATGATGGATTCATAGATTATATATTATATATCAGATATATATAATTTTTTATTCGTATAGGGTTACTATATAACACATACATTCTTGCATTCCATTTGGTGGGGATATGATAATGTTGATAGTGTGTACAATGGGTTACCACATTGGAATGAAATGTGAATAATTTACACCATACAAGGAATGTATTAATGGTTGGTTTAACAAAGATATGTGATATAGAAAACAAAAATATTTTACAATAATGATCATATAAATATTTATATGTAAATAGCATTTTATTCTTTCAATAAACCACTAAAATTGAAATAACGATCATGTGTAAGTTTGACCTAACATATCTATGAATGGTGTACATAATTTCTCATCTATATATCAGATCGTTTATAATATATAAAAATACAATAAATAATTATGATATTTACATAATGTTTTAATGTGATTTATGAGGAACTGAAAAAAAAGTCTTACCCTTCATAAAGAATAATGCAATTTTCAAGACATGTAATGAAAATATTAAATTATTATAAAAAAAATAGGTAATGAGATGTTATTAAAGAATCATATATGATATTATAAATATTTATAACATTATTTTATAAATTAGTATCCCTTTTAGAATTTTTATAAATGGGCTTAAATTTCTTTCAAAAAAAATGTAGTGTTAGGTATGTGACTTCATCTCAATTTTGTTTTATTGAGGCGTATTGGGATTCAATAAACATAATTTATTTTATATTATTTATATAATGACCCTTTGATATTTAATATTATGAATACGTCCTTATTTTATGGAATTTTTTGTTTCAATTTCAATTATTTCATTTAAGTGTATTTAAATATACTTTTTCTAATTGGAAAATTATTTCATAGAACATTTCTTTTTATTGGGATATATTACGTCCCCATTGCCGGTAATAATATATTATTATGTTTAAAATTATTTTTTCCAATATTTAGTGTTATTTATACAACTTATATGTTGAATTAGAGTTGATACACACAATTGATTAATTTATTAATTTTCACAATAACATTATGATCATTTTAATGGTTTATTTCACAATATAATTCTCATCGAGATTATTTATTCATCAAAATTAATTGAATTAAATTACAAGAAAAATTACAAATAATCCCTCAATTTTATTCATCAATTTTCATTCATGTTCATTTTGTGTGAAAGTTCAATTTTTTTCCTTTGGTACTTAAAGTTATTGCGAAAATGGTTTAGTAAATCCGACATCTTATTACATTAAGGTCAGAAATATTTTTTCATACAAAAACATGTTTTCTAAAAATGTTTTCAAACTTTTTCCTTCATAATTGTAAAATTTAATTATTAAAAGAAATTTTTTACCCATTTAAACTTTTATAAAATATTTTTGGAATCTTCTTATCTCATTTCTAACAAGTAACTTCACAATCCTTTTTAGTATGTAGAAGGAATTTTTTCATAACCCATATAGAATTATGCATAATCATTTCATGTAAGTATCAATTGAAATGTAACAAAAAAATATTTTAATGAAAATATGTTTTAATGTGATTTTCTAGGAAAATGGTTTTGAATAAAATTAAAATAATGATGACATTTTCCTCAATATTAATTTTTAATTTTTTTATTACATGAATGACCATAACCCATATTCTAATCTCAATGGGTATACATTGTATTGATATCATAAATTTTCTTCCTCTAGATGTCATATTTTATTTTGACCAAGGATATTATTGAAATTCTCTAGAATCATTTTCATAATCATTAACCTCCCCAAGAGATACCCAGTCTCCTGTAACCATTGAAAATTAAAATTCCCCTAATAATCCACATAAATTATCTTGGATATTATTATTTCATAAAACATAAAACAATATTAAAAAAATTTGAAATTTATTTTATTAAATGTGGAAGTATTGATAAATCATTATACAATAATTAATATTGATTTATGACAAGGCTCATTTTCATGAATTAGAATGATTACTTGATATATGAGGAATTTTTTATACTGTTATGCCATTGGTGTGGCCTAGTTGTAGATATCACCTAGAAGAATTTTTAGTCACATGAGATGAGTAATTGGGATGTCCTTTATAGGTTCTTGAAAATTTATATTTTAAAGTGTCACATGAATGGTCATGATGGTAAAGGTATCATGTTTGTAACACCCTAGGTAAATAAAGAATATGACATTTTTATATTTATCCCTATTTTTGAATTAAATGTTAATATTAATTTAAAGTGAACGCTATGCTTGATGGCTTACCCAATACGCAACAACGAGTTCCTTTTAAATCATACATTGCACTCTAATAATAAAATAATATTATTTTAAATGTTAGTTAACACGTAGCCGTTGTATTGGAGGGAATGAATATAAATAACAAAAATATGATTATATATGTTTGTTAAATGTTTTTACATTTATCCAATAAAGGATAAAGGCTTAAAATATGAAAAGAATTCAATTTTAGGCATATATACTCTAATTTTCACTAAAGGTCCATTTATCAACTTTTGATGGCGAACCGCCATTAAATATAGTTCTGGTAACTCTTATACATTCTATTTGACAAAATAAAACTCTTCTTTATAATCGGGACATCAAAATTCACTTTGTGTAAATTTTTGGTATTTTTCTGATAAATATCATTTTTTAATGAATAGTGAAAAATGATGTATTTTAATTCAAAACATATTTTTAATATAATTTATTTATATGATTATATTATCTTTTTAATTGGATTTAAAGTTAAATTAGATTATATTTTTACCATTTAATCCAATAGTGGTCATTGGAATTAATTTCACATTGAAATTGGACTTTAACTAGTGTCAATCTTTTGATACATTTTGTTTTATAAAAACATGCTATGTGTTTTGATATTGGGAATTAATTATTAAATTAATTAATTCAACTTATATGTATTGAATTTTGTAAAATAGACATCATTTTTGAAATCGGAATATCAAATATAGCTTAGGCTGAAGTTTTAGTATTTTTCTAAAAAACATCAATTTTTGATGAATAGTGAAACTACTAAGTGGTACTTAAAAAACTGATTTTTTTCGTTTAAATGAAATTTTACCACCTTTGTGTCTTGAATTTCAAAAAATCAGACATAAATGGTTGTCATTAAGATGTAAAATGTAGTTCAATGAGATTAAAATAATTTTTTTGTGAATAGTAACTTTTAAGTTTTTAATCACGATTAGAGGTAATTAGTGTAGTTTAAGGTAAAAATAATGTTTTAATAATATAAAATGAACATGAAACATGTCCTACCCTTATTTGTTGTGTCATGGACGACCAAGAAAATCCATGGGTCAACTTGGGGACCCCATGGAGCCACTTTCGTAGGAAAATGACATTAATATCTTTTAATTTAATGTTAAAATAAAAATGTCACAAACATGAGTTGTTTTACTAAAATAATTTTTACATGGGGATATAAAAGTCAGATTTTTTACTATATAAAATTCCATAGAAAAATAGAAATATTTCCTACATCATAGTATTATTTTTTATAATTTTTAGACATTAAATAAAATAAATTATTTATGACACCATGATGATGCAGCGATTACCTCATTATTGAACATATTAAATAAAATGGAAAGATAATGTAAAATCTAAGACCTAAACATGTAAAAAACCTATTGAATGGGTGGATTTAAAACCCTTATAACCTTATCCTCGAAACAAATCAATGTGGGACCATTAAAATCTGAAACTCATTCTAAAATAAAGTAACATTTCCTTACCTTCCCCGAGTGCCCCTCCTCTCCTCTTATAAAAGGCCCCCACCTCTACCTCCATACCCACACCAATAAAGCCTTTGGATCGACCAAAACCTGCCTATTTTGTCTCTCCACATCCCTCTCTTACTCCTAGAAGCCTCACTTTTGGCAGAAGTCTTCCCAAATAAGCCTTTGATCTCAAATTAAAAAGAGTTACCCGATTTAAAGGTAGTGTCTTCTCTTGTGTTCTTTTGTTTTATTTTTCTTCTCCAACACCCTAAAATATTTTCATTCATTTGTTTTGAAGCATGAACAGTATCCTAAATATACTAGGATGTCGTTATAAGAAGTAATCGAGCTACACTTACACACACCTTCATCTAATGGTTAATGAACATACTGTTTCTTTGGAAGGAGAATTTCTGTCTCACGAAACGATGATTGTTCAACAATCATATAACACCTTAAAATGTGTCCATTTAGATGACACTATATTTATATATGATATATAATATATTTATTTTTTACTTAAGCTTCTGTATTTTTCATTTGTGGCATACCTTTATGGTTTCTATCGTGGGTAAACATGATAATTTCATTTTTGGAAGTGCGGACTACCGCCTCCTCAAAGTGATTTGATTCATTAATGCCATATGTGGGACGTATAAAGGATGGATTTAAAGTTATTATATATGAGGCTGTACTGGAATTATAATATACCTTTATTTCATTATTATTTTCTTTCCATTAATGTATGATATAGAAATGAAAGTAGCGTTCATGCGTACCAACGGCTTACCGTCTCCATGAACGGTGCATTTCATTTCTTATCCCCAAATGTAATGTACTATTATAAGTAGATATATATAATGGATATATATGATTCATGTTACATATAAATGATTAATATAATTCTGGAATTAAAATATACTTATGTCAGATTTAGTTTTAATTCCATTAATATGACATAGAAATGAAAATAGCGTTCATGTGTACGTACGGCTTACCGTCTCCATGAACGGTGCATTTCATTTCTTACCTCTAAATGATTATGTAATAATATAAATACATTTATATTCTGGATATATATGATATATATGATATCCAAATCATGAATATAATTCTTTATATAATTATCCTTTGACCACAAAAACAACATATAATTGTAAGAAGTCCACTTTGGACTTAAGAACCAAATATCGGAAAAACAAACATTATTAACTTAATGATTAAATAATCTTTATAACATGGTAATAAGTGATATAAAAGATATAATAAACTTGGAAAAGGTTCTTAAGAAATTATAAATTAACTCATGTTTATTATTCAGGACGTTAAAGAACGATCGAGTCAAGTCGGACCTGAGGTAATGGATCCTACCCCTCTCTTTCTTTTTAAGTACACTGTTTTATGGCATTCCATTTAAGCTCATCATTCTTATGATTGGAATGTTATTTTATATTAATCTTACTATAATTTTTATGTTCATATTACAAGAGACCCCATTTTCCCTCTTCAATCCATTTTGGAGGTTTTCATTGGCGCCGTTAGGATGGCGAATTTTCGTAAGAGATCCAACCTCTCTATTTATTTTTAAGAACTCTCCTTTATGTAAATTATTTTAAGCTCATCATTGTTATGTTGGGGGATGTTATTTTATATACCTATTTCTGTAAATTTTATTTTAATTATGATTAGAGACCCTATTTGATCTCATCAATCCATTTTTGGATGTTTTAAGTGGCGTCGTTAGGCTGCCGAGTTTTCGTAAGGGATATTTCATCTTACTTTTATTCTCGTGACATTTATGCTATGTTTTCCACTATTTCATTTGAGTGATGTATGTTTTTCCCATTATTATACTCTTTTTATAGTATAATTTCATTTATGGGTATTTAAATATTCATTGTATGACCCTTCTTCCCTGGGGTGTTCGTTTTGAAAGTTACCCAACTTGGTAAGGGGACCTTTCACCCTCCTCTTTTTAAAAGACTTATTTTGTTATGTCTTTTAATTTACATATTATTATGTTTGGATATGTTATTATATATACATATTGATTTAATGTTTATGTCCAAGTGATGAGATACCATTCACTCTCTAATCGACTAATTTTGTGAATTTTGAAGTGACGCCGTTAGGCTGTCGAATTTTTACAAGGGAACATCTTAACCCAATTTAAATTTCTTTAGGTTCAACATGTACTTATTGAACATGTCATCCTATGAATATATGTGAATGACATCTGATAGTTTCTCACTTAATATCCACTTATATTGGGTGTATTTTTATTTCTCACACATAATTATTTGAAAGATTTATCCTTAATTTAAGGATACCATCTTTATAATGGATTCCATCACAATTTACATTTCCATTGATACATCATTGTCATTATTCACCAATTCACTCTTATATGGTGTGTATACTATCCTTTGACATATTATATCATGAATACCATTATTATCATGATATTATAAAGTTCGTATTAAATGTTATTCCGCAGTAATTTGTATTCAAGAGTCGCTCATTTTGTTAAAAACTCTTTAACAAAAATGTCGTTTTAAATGGCTTAAAGATTCATTATTCTAAATCTTTATCTTTAATGTACATGTTTTAAAAATGGTTTTCAGTATTTATTTATATGGACATTAAAGTTTTAAAATTATAATTCCATTAAAATCTTCAAAGTGGTATGTGACACTTTGATTCAAAAATATATTTTAAATGATTGTTTGAAAATGGATTGATTAATTCAATATCTTGGAATTACTTATTGTGATTTCAAATCAAATGTTGTTATTGAAATGTTTATATTTTCAATATTTTATGTGTAATGATGGTAGTTGGACATTTTACGGGTGGTTACGTGATAAACCATATGACGGGTGGTGCTGTGAATACCAGGAAGGGTGGTTACGTTATAACCTCCAATGCATTGGGTATGTAAGTCGGTCGTATGGCTATTCAATTAAGTGATATGTGTGGAAGTCGACCGTATGGTTATTCCATTTAATTATGTTTATGTCCTAAGTTACCTTTATATGTTATGTGTTCTTTATATGGGTTTTATGTTAATATTTTGGTTACAAAAGGGTAAGTAATGATACTTTATTCAGTGAAGAGTTTTTACTACATCCTAAAGGTGAAAGGTATTACTCTGATAAATTATACATTGTTTACCTTTTGTTTTGAAAAACTAACAGTTTTCATTCTTTTTGTATCCCTTATTGAGATTTTTATGCTCACCGCAAGTTTATATGAATTTTTTTTCACATGACATAATGTGGAATAGGGTCAAGGATAGGATCAAGGGAAAGTCATGCTATCTAAAACATGGAACTAAAAAAGTTTCTTTTTAAGAGTTTTTATTTTATAGAAATTTAGTGGAAGTGACTAATTTGTAATCTTTTGAGATGTAATAGTTATGTCCTAATTCTCTAAAACTCTAAACCTGAAAAGATCCTCAATGTGAATTATTCATTTAATTCAATATTAAGTAAGGTTTAAGGTTGAGGCCTTATAGTTGGTATCAGAGGTCGTTTTAGATAACTTTAGAGGTTAGGGTATTATATAAGCATAAGTGACATTACCATAATGGTTAGGATTTCAGAAGGAGTCCTAGTTTTGGATAATGTGAATGAGTAAGTATATCTTAGTGTTTATCTTTCTCATTAGTACATGATGGTTTTGTTGATATACTGACATTGACATTTCCGTTTTTAGTGAATTGATGGATCTAGAGGGAACCAAAGTGACAATATGTTTGAAGGAAACTGTGGTGGTTCTCTGATTAACAGACTGGATGAAATGGGGGATTCAATGAAGAAACTCATTTTTGATCTAAACCGACTATCAAGGAGTCATGATCAACCACTTGAACAATTGTATGTTCTGTAATGCATCATGTACGAGATTACCAATTGATGTGGAAGTTCAGGTAATAATTATAAAGGTAACCATTAGGGTTTATATGATCCTTACTTTTTAGGTAATTATGGGTTACTCTATGATATGATGGAAAATGAATGGCATGAGATAATCATGATGATAAAATATGTTATGATTATTTTTGACGATTTTATGTCATTTTGGGGAATGTTTTAAGAATTATATAGTTTTGGAAAAAGGACAACACACAGACCGTGTGACAACCCGTCGCGTCGTACAAAGCTGCGGGAATCGAACCCACAACCAAGGTGCAACAGGTATTTATCGCCTACCACTGGACTATGTGAAGTCCCTATTTAGTTTGACTGATTCTTTTTAGTTAGATGATTTTATGAATTAAGAGTAAGTTTATTTTGGGTTATCTATGGAAATTGATTAACCTATCATAGAGGATATGTGATTAGGTTAATTACATTTCAATACGAGACTTTAAGAGAAACTGATGTTGTTTGGAGATAAATGTTACAATTTAACTTTGAAGACTATGAGACTAAATCCTTCAAATATTTGGGTTTCAATATTAGTTTGGTATACTTTGAATAATTTTATGGATAAATTCTTTATCTAATGGTCCTCGTTGAACATTGGGTTTTATTGGACAAATTTTGGATATTAGGAATAGATTTTTTTTTATAAAGGGTTATCCTTTTCAGGATTATCTGGTCTTATTCTAACAATTTTTGTTTTGGTTAATGTCTAAAGACATGTGAAATATATAGTTCTATTTTGTGGATTAGGTGATTCTCTAGAAGATTATTACAGTACTCTTAATGTGAACAAGTCTTCCTAAATACTCATCATTTGGGGAAAGTATGAGTTTGTGTTAGAAATCATGTAATAGTTGAAAGTCAACATGACAAGTAGGTATGTTTCCTTAAGATCAAAAATAAATTTCTCAATGAAATGTAACTTAAAACAAAAATGTTTTATATTAACTTTTCCTACTGGGGAATCAAATTCCCCTTCAACCCATCACAAGTTTGTGATTTTCTTGTGGTTAACTTTATCCTAAACTTGTTTTCTATCACTCTCCATCAGAACATGACCCTTTTTTCTCCTCCATGTTCATGTTTTCTTACATGGAATCCTTGTATGGGTTAACTTAGGTGATCTATATACTTCTCTTTCTTTATTTTAATATGATTGTTTTACCGACTCTTGATCTGATTTGGGACTTTCAAGGATGTTTCCGAGCACAATTTTATAATTGCGAGGAGGCAATTCCCAAAAGGGGGGAAGGATGTAACACCCCAAGAAAATTAAAAATATGGCATTTTTATATTTATTCCTATTTTTGAATAAAATATTAATATTAATTTAAAGGGAATTCTATGCTTGATGGCTTACCCAATACGCAACAATGAGTTCCTTTGAAATCTTACGTTGCACTCTAATAATAAAATAATATTATTTTAAATGATAGTTAGCATGTAGTCGTTGTATTGGTGGGAATGAATATAAATAACTAAAATGTCATTATATATGTTTGTTAAATGTTTATACATTTATCCAATAAAGGATAGTGGCTTAAAATACGAAAAGGATTCAATTTTAGGCATATATACTCTAATTTTCACTAAAGGTCCACTTATCCACTTTTGATGGAGAACCGTCATTAAATATAGTTCTGGTTACTCTTATACATTATATTGTACCAATTAAAACTCTTCTATAGAATTGGGACATCAAAATTCACTTTGTGTAAATTTTTGGTATTTTTCCGATAAAGATCATTTTTAATGAATAATGAAAATGTTGTATTTTAATTCAAAATCTCTTATTAATATAATTTATTTATATGATTATATAATCTTTTTAATTGGTTTTTAAGTGATAATAGATTATATTTTTACAATTTAATCCAATAGTGGTCGTTCAATTAATTTCACTTTGAAATCAGACTTAAACTAGTGTCAATCTTTTGATACATTTTGTTTTATAAAAACATGCTATTTGTTTTGACAGCAGGAATAAATTATTAAATTAATTAATGAAACATATATGTTTTTAATTTTTTAAAATAGACATCATTTTTGAATTCAGAATATCAAATATAGCTTAGGGTGATGTTTTGGTATTTTTCTGGAAAACATCAATTTTTGATGAATAGTGAAACTACTAAGTGGTACTTAAAAAACTGATTTCATCATTTAAATGAAAATTTACCACCTTTGTATTTTTAATTTCCAAATATCCGACATACATGGATGTCATTAATAAGTAAAATTTAGTTCAATCGGATTAAAATAAATTTTTTGGTGAATAGTATCTTTTATGTTTTTAATCGCGAGTAAAGGTAATTAGTGTAGTTTATGGTAAAAATAAAGTTTTAATAATATGAAATGAACATGAAAAATGTACTACCCTTATTGGATGTGTCATGGTCGACCACAAAAATCCATTGGTCAACTTGGGGACCCCATGGAGCCACTTTGGTAGGAAAATGACATTAATATCTTTTTATTTAATGTTAAAATAAAAATGTCACATACATGAGTTGTTTTACTAAAACAATTGTTACATGGGGTTATAAAAGTCAGATTTTTTACTATAAATAATCATCGGAGATATAAAAAGAGTTCCTACATCATTGTATTTGTTTAATATTTTTTAGACATTAACTATATTAAATTATTTATGACACCATGATGATGGAGAGATTACCTCATTATTTAACGATTTAAATAAAATTGAAATTTAATGTAAAATATAAGACCGACACATGTCCAAAACCTATTGTATGGGTGTATTTATAACCCTTATCACCTTATCCTCGAAACTCATCAATGTGGGACCATTAAAATCCGAAACTCATTCTAACAAAAAGTAACATTTCCTTACTTTCCAAGAGTGCACCTCCTATCCTCTTATAAAAGGTCCCCACCTATACCTCCTTACCCACACATATAAAGCCTTTGGCTTGGCCAAAACCTGCCCATTTTTTCTCTCCACATCCCTCTATAACTCCTAGAAGCCTCACTTTGGGCAGAAGTCTTCCCAAGGATGACATTTAACTCAAATCAAAAAGAGTTACCCGATTTAAAGGTTGTGTCTTCTCTTGTGTTCTTTTGTTTTATTTTGCTTCTCCAACACCCTAAAATCTATTAATTAATTTATTTTCAACAAAAAAAGTATCCTCAATGTACTAGGGTTTTTTTATAATATGTAATCGAGCTAGACTTACACACACCTTCGTCTAATGGTTAAAGAACATACTGTTTCTGTGGATGGCGAATTTCTGTCTCACGAAAGGATGATTGTTCAAAACTCATATAACACCTTAAAAGGTGGCCATTAAGATGAAAATATAATTATATATGATATATAATAAGTTTATGTTTTACATAAGCTTCTGTATTTTTCATTTTTGGCATACCTTTATGGTTTCCATCATGGGTAACACGATAATTTCATTTTAAGAAGTGCGGACTACCGCCCCCTCAAAGTGATTTGATTCGTTAATTCCATATGTGGGACATATAAAGGATGGATTTAAAGTAATTATATATGATGTTATAATATAATTATAATATACCTTTATATAATTATGATTTTCTTTCCATTAATGTATGAGATATAAATGAAAGTAGCATTCATGCGTACGTACAGCTTACCGTCTCCATGAACGGTGCATTTCATTTCTTATCCTCAAATGTAATGTACTATTATAAGTACATATATATAATGGATATATATAATTTATGTTACATCTAAATGATTAATATAATTCTGGAATTAAAACTATAGATATCTCTCATTTAGTTTTAAATCCATTAATATGACATAGAAATTAAAGTAGCGTTCACGTGTACGTACGGTTTACCGTCTCCATGAACGGTGCATTTCATTTCATCCCTCTAAATGATTATGTAATATTATAAATACATGTATATTCAGGATATATATGATATATATGATATCCAAATTATGAATATCATTCTGTATATAATGAACCCTTGACCACACGAACAACATGTAATTGTAAGAAGTCCACTTTTGACATAAGAACCAAATATCGACAAAACAAACATTATTAACAGAAATGATTAAATAATGTTTATAACATGGTTATAAGTGATATAAAAGTAATAATGAACTTGAAAAAGGTTCTTAATCAAGTATAAATTAACTCATGTTTTTATTCAGGACGTTAAAGAACGATCGAGTCAAGTCGGACCCGAGGTAAGGGATCCTACCCGTCACTTTCTTTTTAAGTACACACTTTTATGTCATAACTTTTAAACTAATCATTATTATTATTGGTATGTTCTTTTATATTAATAATACTTTAATTTTTTTTTCTTATTATGATAGACCTTATTATCTCTTGTCAATTCATTTTGGATGTTTTGATTGGCGCTGTTAGGCTGTCGAATTTTCGTAAGAGATCCAACCTCTCTCTTTCTTTTTAAGTACTCTCATTTGTGTCACATCTTTTAAGATCATCTTTGATTTGTTGGGGTATGTTCTTTTATATTCCTCATTCTTTAAATTTTATGTTAATTATGATTTGTGACCCTATTTTATCTCATCAATCCATTTTTGGACGTTTTAAGTGGCGCCGTTAGGCTGCTGAGTTTGCGTAAGGGATTTTTCATCTCACTTTTATTCCCTTGACATTTATGCTATGTTTTCCACTATTTCTTTTGAGTGGTGTATATACTTACAATTATTATACTCTTTGTAAAGTATAATTTCATTTATGAGTATTTAAATCTTCATTGTATGACCCTTCTTCCCTGGGGTGTACGTTTTGAAAGTTACCCAACTCGGTAAGGGGTACTTTCACCCTCTTCTTTTTAAAATACATATTTTGTTATTTCTTTTTATATACATCTTATTATGTTGGTATATGCTCTTATATATCCTTATTGATTTAAAGTTTATGTAAAAGTGATGAGATACCATGCACTCTCTAATAGACTAATTTTCTGAATTTTTAAGTTACGACGTTAGTCTATCGAATTTTTACAAGGGAACATCTTAACCCAATTTCGATTTCTTTGGGTTGAACTTGTACTTCTTGAAAATGTCATCCTATGAATATGTGTGAACAATATCTGATTGTTTCACACTTTATATCCACTTATATTGGGTGTATTTTTTTTTCTCCCTCATAAAATATGTGATAGATTTATCCTTAATTTAAGGATACCATATTTATAATGGATTTCATCTCAATTTACATTTCAATTGATACTTCATTATTTTTATGAAAAAATTAACTCTTATATGGTGTTTATACGGTCCTTTGACATATTATATCATAGATACCTTTATTATCATGATATTATAAAGTTCGGATTAAATTTTATTCCACAGTTATTTGTATCCAAGAGTCTCTCATTTTGTTAAAAACTCTTTAACAAAAATATCTTTTTAAATGTTTTAAAGATTCATTATTCTAAATATTTATCATTAATGTCCATGTTTTCAAAATGGTTTTCTTTATTTATTAATATGTAAATTAATGTTTTAAAATTATAATTCCATTAAAATATTCAAAGTGGTATGGGACACTTTGATTCAAAAATCCCTTTTAAATGCATTTTTGAATATGGATTTATTAATTCAATATCTGGAATTACTTATTGTGAATGCAAATCAAATTTTGTTATTGAAATGTTTATATTTTCAATATTTTATGTGTAATGATTGTACTTGTACATTTTACATTTGGTTACGTGATAAACCATATAATGGGTGGTTCCGTGAATACCAGGATGGGTGGTTACGTTATAACCTCTAATGCATTGGGTATGGATGTCGGCTGTATAGCTATTCCATTAAGTGATATGTGTGGAATTTGACTGTATGGTTATTCCATTTAAGTATGTTTATGTCCCAAGATACCTTTATATGTTATGTGTTCTTTATATGGGTTTTATGGTAATCTTTTGGTTACAAAAGGGTAAGTAATGATATTTTATTCAGTGAAGAGTTTTTACTACTTCCTAAAGATGATAGGAATTACTATGATAAAGTATACATGGTTTACTTTTTGTTTTGAAAAACTAACAGTTTTCATTATTTATGTATCCCTTACTGAGCTTTTTATGCTCACCCCACGTTATTTTGAAATTTTTTTCACAGGACTTAATGTGGAATAGTGTTAAGGATGGGATTAAGGGAAAGTCATTCTATCTAAAACATAGAACTAGACATGTTTCTTTTTATGATTTTTTATTTTATGGAAATTTAGTAGAAGAGACTACTTTGTAATCTTTTGAGATGTAATAGTTATGTCCTAATTCTCTAAAAATTTAAACCTGAAAAGATACTCAATGTGAATCATTCATTTCATTCAATATTAAATAAGGTTTAAGGTCGAGGCCTTATAATGTTTCTAGGAAAAATGGTGTCAAATGATAAATAATTCATATCATTAATACTTATTTATTGTTATCCATGATATTATCACTATGAATAAAATATATGTATTTATTTTATTATGAATTTATTTATTAAATGGAACTGGTTATCATTTGTTTACCATTAAATGTTTATTATGAATTGTCCTTTTATTTTAATGGAATGTGTTTCTAGATAATGTAAATTTTCATGTTGTTTATGAACATCCTTCTATGTTATTCATTAATTTTCAGGCGTGTTCAATTATTACTATTCCATATTCATTATCCTCATTGATCCATTATACCTCCACTATTGTTAATCATACTGAGAATTTTATCTCACCGATATTTTGATTCCTTTCATTAGGATTTTATAATGTCTAATAGGTATGATATGAAATGATCTTGTAGATAGAATAAATATCCTATAGAATAGATAAAAAATATTTTTAAATTTAAATATTTATTTTTAATACAAGGCTAATATTTGTATCTAGATTACAATGAATACTATACTATTCATATCATTTCAAAGAGGGACCATCAGGGAGAGATATCTAAATGCTCATCTTGTAAATTCTTCATAGGTTTCAATTTTTATCCTCAGCTTCTCGATTTTCAATCTGCTCCACCCGTTTTATATGGTCTTCTCCCCTCCCCTCATGGTCTCTCTTATCCTCTGGTGCTTGTTGTTTTGGAATTTCTCCATCGTTCTCTTATTCCTTCTGTAGAAGGTATGTGATTTGGACAGCTGATGTTGCCTTAACCAACTATGGACTAGTGTTACATCATGCCTAGCTGGGGTAGGGTTAGTGTTGAGTTGACATAGAGACTTTGGGATTTTGGTTTGATGGACCTTGGTTGTCTAGATGCTACCAGAGTTGGACTTTTATCCTCAACCACTCCAACTCGCTTTGAACTATGGTTACACTACTCATCTTCACATTAGATTCAGTGCAATGGGTACATATGGTATTGGGACATACTTTTTGTGGTTGTCGAGGATTAATTCAGGGTTCCATCCCATCCATATTCATGACTTCATTCCTGACCTTCATTATGTTTTATCATTGGTTTCGTGTTTCCCATTTTTTGGTTTCTTTCTCGGTGGTGCTTTCAATTTTTGTCACTGGTTGTATTTCTGGGTGCTGGTTATTTGTGGAGATAAGTTTATATTTTGGTTTCATTATATAGGTTTCATCCTTATAGTAGGATGATCGAACATTTACTATAGTGGTGATTTTTGGATTTGAGTTGGTGATGATATTTGATACAGGTGGTGTTCATCGGTGTTTGTTCGATTCAGGTGATGTCATTTTTTAGAGAACTGGGTGGACGTTAGAGACTCGTGATAATGAGTGATGTGTTAACATGAAGTAGGTAATGGCTTGCTAGTGACGTTATTATTGGGTGTATCATATATGATATTGTGATTACTATGATGTGTGTGCGTCTTGATGTAGATGTGTGGATCGCTGATGATGATGAAATTAAATTTGAAATTTAAATTTTTTGGTTTCATGGAAGATGGTTTTGGTGGTAATCAGTTTAGGGTTTTTCTACAGTGATGTTGTTTTTTGAATTTTGAATTAAATATTTTGTATTCTAATTTTGTATATGGGGTTACTGAGGATGGTCTGTGACAGTTTTTGTAAGGTTTATAGTAATCAAAAAATTGGGTTCTTATAAAAAAAAGTTATTTGTGTTACTACTAAACTGTTTTGTCCCTTGATGCAGTATTTAAATTTATCATATGATAATGTAATCTTATAAGGCACTGGTTTTCAGTTTCTAGGATTGGGGTCATTGGAGTTGGTATCAAGTAAATATTAATAGAAATCTTGGTATCTATATTTTATAAAACTTTTCATATAGAACATAACCCAATGAAATAATTTCAGGATATGTGTAAGATGAAATCCAAAATATTGATTAATATAGAGATTATGTTGTTTTTCCATTGATTGCACCCCAGTATAGATAATAAAAGTTGGTGTGTTTCTGGTAGATGTTTACCAAGGTGTAATAACTCCAAAAGGGTGTGTTGATCATGACTCAATAATATCTCATTACATGATTACAGGATTTACCACGCTCTTTGTTTGTCACACATTGGAGTTATCCCTTGGAAAATTCAAATTTTCATTAAAACCCATTATAATGTATTTGAAGAGATGATGTGAATAAATGACCTTAGTTAATATTTAGACCAAGGAAGGTCATACTGGGAAAAATAACGGATGATGTATTTATGTATTTTTATTCATTAATTATAGAGTTTAATAACATTAAAAACAATATTTTCTTTATATGAATCATGAAACATATAATGATTATTTAAATAAAAAAAATCACATATGTATTCATTAAATTATTAGTGATGGATACCATCATGTGATTGTGAGATATTGGTTGACCACATGTCTTATGTCTTAAATTCATTTTTAGTTTTCATGTAGTGATTGTCTAAAAAGATTATGAAAATTTTGGGAGAAATATATTACATGAATATATTTTAGAGAAAATTCAATTTGAGGAATAATTCTATTTCATTTTATAGACATAAGCCCCATTGTATTGAAAAGCATTAAAGATTATATTAAAATAATATTATTAAACATTTTGGGGAAAATCTTCTTCGAAAACATCTTATAAAAATTATTTTATTTATTACATTCATTACAAGGATGTCTATCTAATTTTTCTGATCATTACAGGAAAATATTTATGAAAAATTGATAACATCTATGTCTGGTAATAACTCAACTTAACTGGAAATGTCATTGGTCTTGGGCCCCCAACCGATTGATGATCAGGTTTCATTTCCAACAACTAACTTATAGAATGTCCTAGTTAAATTTTTATTTTTTTCAGATAAACAATTTGATGAATAAATATTGATAATGAAATAGTAGTATTTATTTTATAAATTATATATTTTTTTAATCATATTGATTTCATAAAATATATAGAAATAGGTGGAAATAATTTTATCTCTTTTATTTATTTTGGATCAATTAAAATTAAATATCATTATTGGAAATTCTTTTCATAGAGTTATAAATAAAATCATAACCAATGGTTAATTTTTTTATAAAATCCGAACATATCAGGTATGTTTATATGCTTATATTCAAAAATATTAATATAATTCATCATCATTGGGAAATGGTATTCATAAATTGTTATCCAAATACATTAATTTTTATGATCCCTAGGTATTTTAAATCATTAATATTATATGGTTTTGTAATCCCAAAATTTTCATTCAACATTATCTTGAATTTGATTAACAACCTTAGCCACTATTAATAAATATATAGAAATTCCTATTAATTTTATATCTTCACCTTCCACCGATGTTCACCTACAAGGAAAAATAGTCATGTGTTGCTACTTTTGACCTTCGTATATCCCATTATATCTTTTCATGATGATTTTTACTAACCCTTATCATGATGTGGGATTTAATAATTCTATTTAAAATATCAAAAAATTTATTAGCAATATTGAGTTTAAATTTTGAGGACATAATTTATTTAATGTAGAGAGAATGTAACACAACAATAATTATAAAAGAATAACATTTTACACAATAGTGTCAGTGACATGCAACACCATTAATAAAAAGGAAATTATCCTATAAAGAAATTATGATATATTTAATTTTTTAAATAAATTTAATATATTATATAGCTTAAAAATTATTGAATAATTACTTATAATGAATCTACTGAAACGTTGATATTTTTGAATGCATTAATTACACGCATTATTGATTATTACCAGATAAAATTAACATTATTATTAAAAATGAAAATTTTCTCATAGACCATAAAGTATAGAATATAAATATGATTTCATTTCTAATGAAAATATATGGTTTATTTAATTTATAGATAAATAAATACAAACAATTGTACGAACCAATTGTATTTAATGATAATGGTTTTATAAAAACCACTTTTAATGCTCTAATGGAATGTTATCATAGTAAATTAAAATTTTTACTAATATTGATTAATATTAATGAAATTGGTATAATATATATCAATTGTTTTTCTTAAAATTCATAATATATATTTGATATGTAGAAGATAATAATAAATCTATTCTTATGCATAAAAAGGTATAATTTTTGTAAATCTATTTTTGATAATATTTAATGGAACATTTGTTTTATAGTTATTTTTTTATTTTATAAATATTAATTGTTAAAAACACCATTATTGATATCTTATTTTTCATATTATCTAATAGTGATATTTTAGATTTTTTTGAGAAGGTTTTTTGATGTATAGAGAAAAAAATATAGAATTTTACTTGAACCATGTTTTTTCATATAATTTTTTTTTATAAATTTAAACTTTATTTAAAAATGAATATAAATGAATATTATATAAATAAAAAATAAATTATTCCAATTAGGTTCATATTAATAATTTTCATATTGTATGTAGATATATAAACATGTTATCCTTTGAATATTTTCACATTACAATCCTGCTTTGCTGTCCCATCCCGGGATTAATATCAAATTAATGTATCCCATTGATGTAATTTTAATTTGGAAAAGTGGATTTAATATTTTGAATCATAAAAATGTTTAATTTATATTTTTTCATTTAAATTTTATAGAAAAAATATTAGTGACTGTAATAATAATTTGTTACAACGATTATGGTAAAATGAGTAATTTAGTTGAAACACATTATTTTTATATGGCCAAATCACCAAAAAAATTCCAAAACCCATAGGAGGGATATATTTTTACTAAATTATATTTTTTTTAAAAATGGTTCATTATTCATGTAACATTATGTAATAGAGAAATTCTAATAGTGTTTCTCTCTTAGTATTTACATTACTGTCCCCCTCCTCCAATATAATAGGACACAAATCCCCCACACTTATAAACAACTATAAAGTAATTTGTTTCATAAATAACCTATCCAAAACCCTCCCAAAAATCATAACCTAATCCTAGAATATGTTTTTGGAGTGTAAGAAAACTAGGGATTTATTTTTCTGTAATCCAAATGGAGTTTCCCAAAGAAGGGATAATTTTTATCAACATGAACATTTGTTTTAATTCATTATCCACCCATTCAGTTATTTATATGTCATGATTATCTATTAACCATATTATCCTAAATATAATGTTATTTTATTATGTTAAGGTTATTACCTTAAAATTCATATTCATCCCTCAAATGAGTACCCAATCATTATTTCAGGTTTTGGAAGACTACCACTGTGCAAACTGATGTCATTCATTCTTCCATTACAACAATTATATTATGGTAGTAATGAAATATTTTTAGTTAATAAATTATATATATTATATTTATACTTTTATTCTACTTATTTAATTATTTTATTCCCCATGCCATAATAGTTATCTTCTTTTGGGAATAATATAATGTCATTCTATGGTTCATGAGATTACCACCCAATGATGCACAATGATTCATTCAAATATTAAATAGAATATATTATGGTTGGGTTTAATAATTATATGTGACATATATAACATAAATTTGAAACTCTAAATATAAAATACATATATATATATGTTACTTTTCTTCCTTTTTAAAAGATAATAAAATGGAGACAACAATCATGCTTAAGTACAACCTACTGTTTGTGGGAATAGTGTAATTCATTTTCTATAAATTAATTTAATGTATAAAAATATATAAAAATATTTAAATTATATATGACATTTTAATAATATTTTAAATTATTGATATTTTGAAACAACAAAATAAATTTGCAGAACAAAAAATAACATGTCAGTACTTACTCAAAAATCATTGAAATTAAAACCCAAAATAATGAAAATAATGATAGATTATTAATAACCTTTTAAATAGTTGTTATAGAATAATAATATATGATATAATAAAAATAAATATAGATATTTTGAAAATTAATTCCATGATTAATAAAGTTGTAAATAATGTTAAGTAGCATTCAACCAAAAGGGAGCACAATGTAAATAATTTCATCAAAATTTCATTTTATTATAGAATACGGTAATGCAATTAATGAAGATTCATTTATATGTTGTATATAATACCCATTGTACATTTCATACCATTAATAATTAATTCATAAACTTATTTTGAGTTTAATTTTAATTAATAAATTTAAATGGATTTTAATTAAATGTTACGATGTGTTAATGAATTTTATAACTCAATCCCTATATATTGGGTTATAAAATATCTTTTTTTGTCAATAAAAATATATGATATTTTTGATGATTTATTTGAAAATATATTGATTTATATAAACATGGATTATTTGGATTTAATGTTGATACAAATAACCTATTATTTTTTAATTCTCATTTAAGCATTTCAATCATTTTAAGGGGTTTTTATAATCCTAATCACAACATGATTTTATATTCTTGATTATCATTTAATGTAAATTATATGAACAATTACAAATAAAATATCCCATTTACTTCTACTTTGAATATTCATGTTCATATTTTGTGATTGTGCAAATTTATCTCTCTCAGATACTTAAACCTATTTTGAAAATATTTTTTATAAAATCCGACTCATTATTGTCTTCTCTGGAAAATTTGTTTTCATAAAAAATAATGTTTGGTAAAAATGTTTTAAAAACGATTCAATTTTTCCTTTTCAAAATAATTTAATAAAATAATATTTTTATCCATTTTTTATTAAATCTATTCAAGGGAATCATCATTCCTCTTCCCGAACAAGTATCTTTCCAGACATTTTTACAATAAAAAATGAACTCTATTTTTTCCAAAACACAGAATTACCCATCTTAATATATTAGAATATTTAATTTCAATTTTAATAATATATATTTAGAAATAATGTTTTTAATGCCTAATTTTGATGAAATGGATTTAAAAAATCAAATTAATAATTTTATTTTCATAAATTTTATTTTTAAATATCTATATTACTTTATCAAGGATAATAACCCTTATTCGTTGTGTAATGGGTATAAAAAGTATTAATATAAACCCTATAATTACTATTGATAAATTATGATTATTTTTCCTAGGGATAGTATAGAAATTTATTTTATTCATTTTTTATAGATTAAAATTATTTTTTTATTCACATTAATATGATTATTGAACATAAAAATTACCCTAAATATCCATATCATTTATAATGTATAAAATTTTGGCATAAACCGTACACAATTTTGAAAAATAGTTTTTTCTATGAATGCTATTTGATTAACCGTTGAAATATTTATAAAATTTTATCCTTAAATTAATATTGAAATTTGAAAAGGAAAATTTTCCATTATTTAAATAGATTATAGATATTTGGAGAATAAATTAAACTAGTATAAAATGTTTGAGTCCTAGTTTTTGATATCCCCAAGATACATTAGTAGTATCATTGTAATTTTCTGTTGGCTATCTATAGATGCTTTTTACCATGGGTGTTTTAAACTCTCATATGAAAATTCTTATTTGTAAACAGGTCATGTACCTTGGAAACTATTCACCCAATAATTATAAATTTTATTCTATCTAGAATCAGATATTACAATCCGAAATATTTTCACCAATAATAATTATACAATTTTATATTAATCTCAATTAATTGATTAAATTTTTTTTATTCTTTTATTTACATTTATATATTTATTATTATATATCCAATTCAATTAACGAAATTTGTTTCTAGTTATTTACCTTTCAATTTTTTAGTGTACTTCTTCCTTAGTTTATTGATTATATGGGATTTTTGTTTAGTTGTTACCTTTACATATTGAATAATAATATTGATTCTTTATGTCATCCCATGTATAAACCGTTATTGATAATTTGGGATCAAAACATCTAGGATTAGGGTCACTATAACCCTATTAATATTGTTTGCATTGTCATCCATTATAAATACAATTTTCATTGTTCAAGTCTATGAATAAACACTCCCAATCTTGAATATTCCCTTATTAATTGATGATTATGAGTGGGGTAATTTTTCATATAATTATAGAATAGAAAAAATGATATTATTTAGTGATTATTTCGGGGATTATCAGGATTTGATGGATGTAGCTAATTATTAAATTTACATTAAAATATTAGAAATATGGATAAGAATATTTTCCTCATGGAATGATTATTTTATATGATTGGATTAATGATAAGTCGTTTTTAATATTGATATTAAAAAGTCTTCCTTTTTATCATTAAAATGTTAATTATATCATAAAATATATATTTATTAATTACATAAATTTTTTAGACCATCCCTAGATGATCATGTTTAAAATCTAAATATAAATAAATCTCTCAATTTAGGATGTAATATTCACATACACATGGATGATGATTTTTTTAATTAATATGATAAATGTATAATATATTTTGTATTATGAAATTAAAACATATTTTTATTTACATACATATTTATGAAATTATAATTTTGGTTTATCTTTATATTTTTATGAGGTAATACAAAACATGTTTCACTATAGTGGTGGAAGTCCATATTACAAATTATTCACATATTCATTTTTATAGGAAAATAAGATGGTGAATAAATATATTAACATAATTATAATAATATAAAAGTATAATTATGATTCTTATTTTATTATTTTAATCTATTGAGAAAGTATTTTTGATATAAAAAATGTACATTAATAAATAGAAACTTTTGAGAGAAATTAGAAATCTTTACCTTACTAATTTGATTATCTCCTTTGTGATGGTGATTATTGTCATAAACCCAACTATAGTACTATTTATGTGGTGGAAATTATATTATAATATTAAAAATATAACTATTCCTATTGTTTAATATTGATAGGAAAACATAATGATGAAAAATATTTACATTACATAAAAAAATGACTAAATCACATGAAAACAGGAAAACATTGTTATTTTATTTATGATCCATATATAATAGGTAGTAAAATTAATATATTCCTTTGGATATTAACCTATTAGATTAAACAATTAATTGTTATTATAATTATATATCCACCATCTCAATTATATTAGTGTTTAGGTTGTTAATTTTGTAATTAAAGAATTGTTTAATGAATCAATAGTAATTGATTTTGAATATCAATGTTTTAAAACATGAACCATTATAGAAACCAATAGTATATTCACAAAATATTTCTATAATTGGTGATTGTAGTGTTACTTATTAAAAATATTATTATATATCATTTCTTATTAATAGTTAATAATGGATGGAACAATTTTTTCAATAGTTTATTTTTTTGATTCACCACTAGATAAAGTCAATGATGTTGGTATTGGATTATCTCATATAAGGAATTTATTATGTCATTTAAAATAGGTTATAAGTAATAACTTTTATCTTATTGAATAAACTATTTCACTATAGTGTTTCCTATAATATGATGGATCACGTCAAGTATAAAAAACCATTAGTGTTCAGTGGGACCATAAATCCATTAATTGTTATTGAATTGGTCGAGAAGCTAGAGGGTATTCAATGGCATGTGATGAGTTGAGAATGAGATATTTGTAATGGAATATAATTATATAATATGATGTTTTGAATATCTGAGGTCATTTATATGAAACACCATGAATGATGAAGAAATAATAAACATGTAATTGAATAACATTATTGTGATAATCTTTGAAATGTAATACCCATGTCTGTAGTGTGTGTAAATAGAAGGAAATAATAAAATCTAACATAAAGGACAAGGAATTTGATAATGGAAATGACCCTAAAATTTATATCCGATTATAGTATGTTCTTGATTTTGTTTTTATCCTTGGGAGAAATATTTATTGACACATTCATGAGTAAAAATAAAATATTTTTTGTTCACAAATTTCACTAAAATTTTGCAGAAAAAATGATATTGTGACTAGTTCTGTCAAACTAAAAAATAATTCTACAAGTCTGATATTATCAAAGGGATGTATGATATGAAATGGGGGGATATGAATCATACATTTAGAAATTCATGAATATAAATTAATAGAAGGATTGAATTTAAAACGATATGAAATTGTTGGAAGAAGAATGAAGAATTATTCCTCAAGGGGATATGTGACTAAAATAATTATAGAGATTAAAACAATAAAAATCAGGACATAAATATTAATATGGATGGATCCAATGCCTAGTTAACATATTATAAGATGAATTTCAATTTTTCAAAATCATGAACAACTATCAAGGGAATTTATCAACAATGGGTTGCAAGGAGAAATGTCATATATAATTGATTTCTAAAATAGTTTTTTATCATAAATATGATATCGTAGGATGTTAATTTTTCCTAAAATCATAATTAAATAATTAATAATTTTATATTGTATTTTCAACCTATTTTGAATCATCTATGTTATCTTTGAAATTAAGAATTTCTAAGGAATCATATAAAGGGGGATATCGATAATAATATTGACTAGGAATATTTATAAAATAATGACATTTCATGAAATTACTATTATGATTCTGGAATGTCCACTCTTATAAGATGTATTTGTCATAAATATTGTAGATTTGGTAGAAATATCTATGATATGTTTGAATTCAAAATAGAATTAAAGATATTATTTTTCAGAAAAGGATATTACAACATATCATGATTGTAAATAATACCATGCATTTAGATAATAAATGTTATTTCTCAAGTATTCTCTATAATCTTTTAATGTGGTATGTCATAATTAAATTCCTAGTGAAAATTTAGTATATAAAATTGATGTAAATTTTTATCAGCAATATTTATTTTTGATGAATAGGATGATTAATTACCCAATTTTCCACAGGTATACACTCACAACCATATTGATAAATTCAATGTTGATATCATCCCGAATGCAAAAAAAACTACATGCCTCACTATAGAATGGTTTTTTTATTTTTTAAATCTCCTAAAAAAATACATGAATGATTTTAAAAGGACATTCAATTCCCTATTGTTTCCCAAATAGGACAAATTTTCTTGTTTGTTATGAAGAAGGATGGGTCTATGTTATTATGAAGTGAAAATAGGGGAATCAGTTCTATTATTAATAAGAAAAAGTATATTTTCATCATATTGATGATATATTTGATTAACTTTGTGGTTTTGTATACTTCTAAACTTTTGATCCATATTCTAGTTATCGTCAACTGATATTTAATTACAATGATATGAAAAATATTATTTTTTCACAATCTATGCAAATTATATATTCATGGTAATGAAGTTATGATTAATTAATGAACCCTATATGATTGCGATTCTGATGGAAACAATATTCAAAAATTATATTGATAAATTTATCTTCATACTCATATAGAACATTTTGAAATACTAAATATCCTATGATGACCATGAAGATCAATTATGAATCAAACTAAAGACATTATGGGAAATGGAACATTGTGGGATATTTAGTGTGAATGAATATTGTATTCGTAAATACTATCTTTGTAATCAAATTTTCTAAAAATATGGAATATCCGTTGACCCCACTATGAAACATATTATTAGTAAATGGCCAACAACTATGAATATGGTTTATATACATAGTTTCCTTAGAGTACCTTGATACAATTTGTGATTTCATGTATATTTTTTATATCAAGATAAGCCATTATCCAAATTTAAATGCGATTGTGTTAAATAATAATGGTATATGGAATGTGAGGAATTATTTAAATAGATATATTAATTTAAAATCATTAAATACCTATGGAAATTTCCATTAAAAAGATGAAATATTATATATTGTGATCAGAAAAGAAAGTGATAAGGTGTGTCACAATACATAAGTAATAATTAATATCTTATTAATTAAAAAGATGAAAGCCCTATAATAAATAAATTCCAAATCATAATTAGGATCATTTATTTGTGGTATTTGGTTTGAAGATATCAATATATTGTCTTCATGAGGAATGATATGACATATATGTCAATCACTAATTTTTGATGTAAATATTTCTGAATAATGTGATAAATATGAGGAATACGAGATGGATGGAATTGAATAGAGACTATGAATGTGAAATACACTACAATATTAGGATGAAAGATGAGGTCATAGTCACTTTGATACGAAAGAATCATTGTGTATTTTCTAGTCTTAGGATTGAAAATGATCCTATGTTCATGTACAAAAAAATGTATGACATAGAAGTTATTACGTGTAGGTAATCACCATTCCTTTTATCAATATTTTTTCAATCATAATTATGGCATATGTAAATTAGTTCCCATAAAAATGACATGGTTATTGTTATGGAAATTAATGCAATAAAAAATGGGAAACATGGGAGTTTCATATTTGAATATGGTGTGATATAATTTGTTTGGATATTATGTGTTCGACCAGTACATATGATAAATAGGAATTTAATAGATGATTCCATGATATTATATCTATATACACCCATGTAGTACCTTGTTTTATTGGGAACTAAAATAACGCTCCTAATAAAAAAACATGAATTGAAATTTTTTTGATGTTGTGTTTTGATGCATGTTACACCAACTAGTTATGAGTGAGAGTAAAAATCCAATAGCTTCCATGAATCTTCTCTATATACCTATATGGATGTAGAAGAATGTCTCAATTTAATTATTACTAGGAATGAAAAATCATCACACGGAAATGATGGTATATGGATCATTCCAATTCGTCACACCAAATATACGAATTTTCTTCAAATAATAGAAGATGAACCCCTCGTATATAATCCCCAATATTTCAACAATGAATTTTGGAGACATCTTGGTACAGCAGTATATATGTATTATAATTGTGATCCTCAGTCGACACAATTTTTTTGGATAACTCTTTATGATTCATTGACACTAAATCAAATTTTTACTCCTGATCCCATTGTCAAACTAATGTGAATTCTAAAAGGACATCCTAATACTCCAAGGAAATCGTGTGGTCATGTTATGTGAAACCCCAAGTAAATAAAGAGTATGAAATTTTCACATTTATCCATATTTGTGAATAAAATATTAATTTTACTTTAAAGGGGATACTATGCTCGATGGCATACCCAGCACGCAACAACCAGTTTCTTGGGATTCTTACGTTGCACTCTAATAATAAAATAATATTATTTTAAATAATAGTTAATTCTTAGCCGTTGTAATGGAGGGAATGAATAGAACTAACTACAAAATTATTATATATTTTTGTCAAATATTTTTACTTTTTACAATAAATTTTAGAGTATTAAAAATGCGAATGAATCCAATTTTAACCGTAAACATTCTAATATTATTTAAAAGGTCGATTAACCGCCTTTTGATGGATAACCTATTTTAAATCCCCTTTTTGATAATTTTATGTGTTATATATGAAAAAATAAAATTATTCTTTAGAATCAGGACATCAAAATTTACTTTGTGTAAATACTTGGTATTTTTCCGAAAAAGATCAAGTTTTAACGAATAGTGAAAAATGTTGTCTCTTAATTCAAAAACTCTTTCTAATCTAATTTATTTATATGATTTTATTTTCTTTTGAATTGGTTTTAAAGTGAAATTATAATATATTTTTACCATTTAATCCAATAGTGGTCATTGTAATTAATTTCACTTTGAAATCGGACTTAAACTAGTGTCAATATTTAGATACATTTTATTTCATAAAAACACACTATTTGTTTTGACAGCGGGAATTAGTTATTAAATTAATTAATGAAACTTATATGTTTTTAATTTTGTAAAATAGACATAATTTTTAAATTCTGAATATCAAATATAGCTTAGGGTGAATTTTTGTTAATTTTCTGAAAAACATCAATTTTTGATGAATAGTGAATCCACTAAGTGGTACTTATAAAAACTAATTTTCCATTTAATAGAAATTGTTACATCTTTGTGTTTTGAATTTCAAAAATCCGACATACATGTTTTTCATTAAGAAGTAAAATGTGGTTCAATGGGATTAGAATAATTTTTTGGTGAATAATAACTTATTATGTTTTTAATCGCGATTAGAGGTAATTAGTGTAGTTTAAGGTAAGAATAATGTTTTAATAAAATGAAATGACCTAGACACATGTCCTACCCTCATTGAATGTGTCAATTCCGACCAAGACAATCCATGGGTCAACTTGGGGACCCCATGGAGTCACTTTGGTTGGAAAATAACATAAATACCTTTTTATTTAATGTTAAAGTAAAAATGACACAAACCTGAGATTTTTTACTAAAAAAATTATTAGCTCGGGTTATAGAAGTCATATTTTTGACTATAAATAGTAATTGGAAAGATAAAAAAATTTCCCACATCATAGTAATTTTTTTATAATTTTTTAGATATTAAATAAATTAAATTATTAATGACATCATGATGATGCAGCGATGACCTGATTATTTAATGATTTAAATAAAATGGAAAGATAATGTAAAATATAAGACCTACACATGTCCAAAACCTATTGGATGGATAAATTTCGAACCCTTATCAACTTATCATCGAAACACATCAATGTGGGAACATTAAAATCCGAAACTCATTCTAAAATAAAGTAACGTTTTTTTACTTTCCAAGAGTGCCCCTCCTCTCCTCTTATAAAAAGGCCCCCACCTATACCTCCTTAACCACACTTCCAAAGCCTTTGGCTCAGCGAACCCATACCCAGTTTGTCTATCAAAATCCCCATATAACTCATTTAATCCTCAATTTGGGCATAAGTCTTCCCAAGGAAGCCTTTGAGCTCAAACCAAAGGGAGTTACAATATTTTAAGGTAATGTCTTCACTTGTGTCCTTTTGTTTTATTTTGCTTCTCCATGCCCCTAAAATATTTTTATTCAGTTCTTTTGTAACAACTCTAGTATATTAATTATAATATTATGTTTTTATAATTAGTATTCGAGCTAAACATACACACACCATCATCTAATGGTTAAAGAAATATTGTTTCTGTGGTTGTCGATTTTCTGCCTCACGAAACGATGATTGTTCAATATTCTATTAACACATTTAAAGGTGGCCATTATGATGTCACTGTATTTTATATATTATATATATGTTATTTATGTTTACTATATGCTTCTGTATTATATATTTAAACTATACCTTTATTATTTTCATGTTGTGTAAATGCGATAATTTAATATGAGGAAGTGTGGACTACCGCCCCCTCAAGTGATGTGACTCGTACATGCAATACATGGAATGTATAAAGAATGAAATTAATGAACATATGTGACCTATATAACATATATATTATAATGTAATTATAATATATATATATATATTATTTATTTTTAATTCCATTAATATTACAAAGAAAAAAATGAAAGTAGCGTTCATGCGTACGTACGGCCTACCGTCTCCATGAACGGTGCTTTTCGTTTTTTATCTAAAAATGATATGGAATTGTATAAAATTAATATGTACTGGATATATATGATATTTTAATCATTAATAATATGCTGGAAATTATTTACTAATGACTACATGGACAATCATTTTTCAAACAAGTTCATTTTTGACTCATGTACCAAACATCGACAAAATCGTCTGATATGAACTCATATTATTAACCAATTATTATAACATTAAAATATATGATATGAACTGAATAATAATATTTATAGGAGTTCATTAATCAATTATAAATTGACCTAAGTTTATTAATCAGAAATATAAAGAAACGAACAAAACAAGTTGGACTTGAGGTAAGGGATCCAACCTCTCTCTTTCTTTTTAAGTACACTCTTTTATGTCATTCCATTTATTGCTCATATTTATTGTTATTGGGATGCTATTTTATATTACTCATACTGTAATTTTTATGTTAATATTATGAGAGACCCTATTCTCTCTCATCAATCCATTTTGGAAGTTTTTAGTGGCGCCGTTAGGCTTCCGAATTTTTGTAAGAGATCTAACCTCTCTCTTTTTTTAAGTACTCTCCTTTATGTCACTTCTTTTAATCTCATCTTTGTTATGTTGGGGGATGTTCTTTTATATTCATATTTCTGTAAAATTTATGTTAATATGATGAGAGACCCTATTTTCTCTCATCAATCCATTTTGGAGGTTTTAAGTGGCGCCGTTATGCTGCCGATTTTCGTAAGGGATTTTTCATCTCACTTTTATTCCCGTGATATTTATGCTATATTTGCCAAAATTTCCTTTTAGTGGTGTATTTAATGCCCATTATTTTACTCATTATGTAATATGATTTCATTTATGAGTATTTACATCAATTTCTTATTTTCCTTCTTTCACGGGGTTCATGTCTCGAAAGATACCCATGTCGGTAAGGGAACCTTTCACCCTCCTCTTTTTAAAAGACTTCTTTTGTTATGTATTTTAATTCACATACTATTATGTTGGGATATGTTCTTCTAAATCCTTATTGATTTAAATTTTATGTCCATGTGATGAGATACCCTTTTTATCTCTCATCAACTCATTTTCTGAATTTTGTAGTGACGTCGTTAGGCTGTCAAATTTTTCAAGGGAACATCTTAACCCAAATTTGATTCTTTGGGATAAACTTGAACTCCTTGAATATGTCGTTCTATGAATATGTGTGAATAACCTTTGATTGTTTTACACTTAATATCCAGTTATATTTCGTGTATTCATTTGTCACACATAATTATGAAATTGATTTATCCTTCATCCAATGATATTGTCTTTGAATGGGACTTCATCTCAATATCTATTCATTGAGGCATATTTTGTTTCATATAAAACTTTCTTTTATACGGTGTATAAACCCCTTTGACTTTTAATTTTATTGAAAAGGAATCTTTTTTATATGAAGCGTTTACTAAACGACAAAAGGGAATGTTTTTGTCATACGTATGCGGCGACAATGACTTCTCCGCTACCGTGGCCATTATTTGAGTTTCAACTTCCTCTACAAGCCATACCTTCTTTTTAAAAGAAAAATAAATACCATGTTTTAGTTTTCTTTTATTTTGGTATTGAAAATGGTTTTCATAATGTTTTTATATAAATTTTTTGTATTGATATCTTGTTATTGAAAGGTGGAAATGTTATGTTTCCTTTATGCATGTTTTATGTGATACGATTATGTTGTGGTTCTTGGGCATTGTTATGAAGACGAGTGGTTCAGTGATAAAATAAGGGCGGGTGAGCCTGATATAGCTCTCCAATGCATTGAGTAACTCTATGGAGTGAAATGTTAAGGTTTCTCCTAAGACATTTAGGTAATATACTATGGTGGGTATTCGAAACGTAACCAAGAGGGTTACTCCCTACGTAAGAATGTTATTAATGCCTCAAGTTACCTTTATGCCTTATGATTTCTATGATTTATTCATGATTTGATATGTTATGTTAAAGTGATTATGTTTTATGAGTAATGTATGATTTCATTGATTCTTATGTTTACATGTACTCATGTTTCCTTTCCATATATTTTTATACCCCTTACTGAGCTTTTTATGCTCATCCCAAGTTATTGAAATGTTTTTCACAAGTCAAGGGAAAGGTACATGATATGATGTTAGTGTCGAGGATGTGTCAAGAAAGAATCCATGTTTTATTTTAAATATGTTTTCGTTGATGGGAAAAAATGAATACTATCTTTTATGTAACCCCTTTGTTTAAATGTGGAATGCAATGCATGTTTATGATCTAATTCTCTAAAACTCTAAACCTGAAAACATCCTCAATGTGTAATCTTGTATTAACTCAATATTAAGTAAGGTTTAAGGATGGGACCTTATAGTTGGTATCAAAGTGATTTTTAGATAACTTTACAGTTTAGGGTATTCTCTAAGCATAAGTGACAGTACCACAATGGATAGGATTTCAGAAAGAGTCCTAGTTTTAGATAAAGTGAATGAGTAAGTATATCTTAGTGTTTAACTTTCTCATTAGTACATTATGGTTTTGTTGAAATACTCACACTAACATTTCTGTTTTTAGTGAATGGATGGATCTAGAAGGCACAAAAGAGACAACGAGTTTGAAGGAAACTGTGGTGGTTATCTGGTTAGGATACTAGATTAAATGGGGGATTAAATGAGGAAACTCGTGGTTGTTCTAAACCAACTATCAAGGAGTCATGATCAACCACTTGAACCTTGGTATTTTATATAATGCATCATGTACGAGATGACCAATCGATGTGTAAGTTCAGGTAATAATTATAAAGGTAACCATTAGTGTTTATATGTTCCTTACTTTTGAGGTAATTATGGGTTATTATATGTTATGATGGAAAATGAAAGGAATCAGATAATCTTGAGTTTAAAATATGTTAGGATTATTTTTTATTATTTTATCTAGTTTTGGGGAATGTTTTAAGAATTATATAGTTTTGGAAAAAGGACAACATGCAGACCATGTGACAACCCGTCGCGTTGGACAAAGCTACGGGAATCGAACCCGCAACCAATGTTCGACTGGTATTTATCCCCTACCACTGGACTACATGATGTCCCTGGTTAGTTTGACTAATTCTTTTTAGTTAGATGATTTTATGAATTAAGATTAAGTTAATTTTGTGTTATCTATGGAAATTTAATAACCTATCATGTAGGATATGTGATTAGGTTAATAACTTTTCAACACGAGACATTATGAGCAACTCATGTTGTTTGGAGATAAATGTTGCAATTTAACATGGAAGAATATGTGACTAAATACTTCAAATACCTGGGTTTCAATCATAATTTTGTTTACTTTTAATAATTTCATGGAAAAATTGTTTATCGAATGGTCCTCATTTAACATTGGGTTTTTTTGGACACATTTTGGAGATTAAGAATAGATTTTCTTTTTATAAAGGGTTATCCTTTTCTAGATTATCTGATCTTGTACTAACCTTTTTGGTTTTTGTTTTGGTTAATGTTTAAAGACATGGTAAGTTTATAGTTCTCTTTTATGTATTATGTGATTCTCTTGAAGTTGATTATAGTACTCTTAATGTGAACAAGTCTTCCTAAATACTCGTCTTTTGGAGAAAATATGAGTTTGTGTAAGGAATCTAATAAAAGTTGAAAGTCAACATGATATGTTATTATGTTTCCTTATGAATAAATTCCTCAATAAAATTAACATAATTTTTTTTTGTCTATTAACATTTCCTACTGGGGAATCGAATACCGTTTAACCCATCACAGGTTTTTTATTTTCTTGTGGTTAACTTTCTCCTAAACATGCTTTCTATCACTCGCCATCAGAAAATGACCCTATGTTTTCTCCTCTATGTCCATGTTTTCTTAAATGGAATCTTAGTATGGGTTAACTCAGGTGACCTTTGTAATTATCTTCCTTTATTTTAAAGTGATTGTTTTACCAACTCTAGTTCTGATGTGGGACTTTTAAGGATGTTTCCAAGCTCAATTTAAAAATTGCGAGGACACAATTCCCAAAAGTGGGGAAGGATGTAACACCCCAGGTAAATAAATAGTATGAAATTTTCACATTTATCCATTTTTTGTGAATAAAATATGAATATGACTTTAAAGGGGATGCTATGCTCGATGGCGTACCCAACATGCAACAACGAGTTTCTTGGGAATCATACGTTGCACTCAAATTAAAAAAAAATATTAATTTAAATAGTATTTAATGCATTGTCGTTGTAATGGCGGGAATGAACGGAACTAACTACAAAATGATTATATATGTTTGTCAAATATTTTTACTTTTTACAATAAATGATAGAGGATTAAAAATGCGAATGAATCCAATTTTAAACGTAAACATTCTAATATTCTTTAAAAGGTCGATTAACCGCCTTTTGATGGCGAACCTCTTTTAAATCCACTTTTTGAAAATTTTATGTGTTATATATGACAAAATAAAATTCTTCTTTAGAATCGGGACATCAAAATTTACTTTGTGTAAATTTTTGGTATTTTTTCGAAAAAGTTCAATTTTTAATGAATAGTGAAAAATGTTATATTTTAATTCAAAACCACTTTTTAATCTAATTTATTTATATGATTATATTGTCTTTTGAATTTATTTTAAAGTGAAATTAGAATATTTTTTTACCATTTAATCCAATGTGGTCGTTGAAATTATTTTCACTTTGAAATCAGACTTAATCTAGTGTCAATCTTTTGATACATTTTGTTTCATAAAAACACGCTATTTGTTTTGACATCGGGAATTAATTATTAAATTAATTAATGAAACTTATATGTTGTGAATTTTTTAAAATAGACATCATTTTTTAATTCGGAATATCAAATATAACTTAGGGTGAATTTTTGGTAATTTTCTGAAAAACTTCAATTTTTTATGAATAGTTAAACCACAAAGTGGTACTTATAAAAACTGATTTTCCGTTTAAATGAATCTTTTCCATCTTTTTGTTTTGAATTTGAAAAATCCAACATACATGGTTGTCATTAAGAAGTAAAATGTTGTTCAATGAGATTAAAATAATTTTTTGGTGAATAGTATCTTATTATGTTTTTAATCGCGATTAGAAGTAATTAGTGTAGTTTAAGGTAAGAATAATGTGTTAATAAAATGAAATGACCTAGACACATGTCCTACCATCATTGGATGTGTCATGGACGACCAAGAAAATCCATGGGTCAACTTGGGGACCCCATGGAGCCACATTGGTCAGAAAATGACATAAATACCTTTTTATTTAATGTTAAAGTAAAAATGACACAAACATGATATGTTTTACTAAAACAATTTTTACCTGGGGATATAAAAGTAAGATTTTTGACTATAAATAGTCAATGGAAAGATAAAAATATTTCCTACATCATAGTATTTGTTTTATAATTTTTTAGACATTAAATAAATTAAATTATTTATGAGATCATAATGATGCAATAATGACCTCATTATTTAATGATTTAAATAAAATGGAAAGATAATGTAAAATATATGACCTAAACATGTAAAAAACATATTGGATGGGTGTATTTCGAACCCTTATCACCTTATCATCGATACACATCAATGTGGGACCATTAAATTCCGAAACGCATTCTAAAATAAAGTAAGATTTCTTTACTTTCCAAGAGTGCCACTCCTCTCCTCTTATAAAATGGCCCCCACCTCTACTTCCTTACCCAAACATAAAAATCCTTTGGCTCAGCCCAAACCTTCCCATTTTGTCTCTAAAAATCACTCTATAACTCCTTGAAGCCTAACTTTTGGCAGAAGTCTTCCCAAGGAAGCCTTTGAGCTCAATCCAAAGGGAGTTACCCGATTTTAACGTAATGTCTTCAGTTATGTCCTTTTGTTTTATTTTGCTTCTCCAACCCCCTAAAATATTTTTATATATTTATTTTGTAACAAATACAGTATAATAAATAGACTAGTATGTTGTTATAAGAATTATTAGTGCTACAATTCCACACACTTTCGTCTAATGGTTAAAGAATATACTGTTTCTGTGGTTGGCGATTTTCTGCCTCACGAAACGATGATTGTTCAATATTCTTTTAACACATTTAAAGGTGGAAATTTTGATTTCACTATATTTTATATATGATATATATGGTATTTATGTTAACTATATGCTTCTGTATTTTATATTTAAACCATACCTTTATTCTTTTCATGTTGTATAAATGCGATAATTTCATATGGGGAAGTGTGGACTACCGCCCCCTCAAGTGATGTGACTCGTACATGCAATACATGTAATGTATAAAGAATGAAATTAATCAAAATATGTGACCTGTATAACATATATATTATAATGGTATTATAATATATATATATATACATATATCTTTTATTTTTAATTCCATTAATATGACAATGAAAAAATGAAAGTAGCGTTCATGCGTACGTACGGCCTACCGTCTCCATGAACGGTGCTTTTCATTTTTTATCTCCAAATTATATGGAATATTATAAAATGAATATTTACTGGATATATATGATATTTTAATCATTAATACTATTCTGGAAATTATTTACATATAAATATATAGAAAATCATTTTTCGAACATGTTCATTTTTGACTCATGTACCAAACATCGAAAAAATGTATGATATGAACTCATATTATTAACCAATTATTATAACATTAAAATATGTGATATGAACTGAATAATAATCTTTATAGGAGATAATTATGCATTTATAAATTGACCAATGTTTATTATTCCGGAATATAATGAAACGAACAAGACAAGTTCGACTTGAGGTAAGGGATCCAACCTCTCTCTTTCTTTTTAAGTACAATCATTTATGTCATTCCTTTTAATGATCACCATTATTGTTATTGGGATGTTCTTTTATATTACTCTTACTGTAATTTTAATTTTAATATGGTGAGAGACCCTATTCTCTCTTATCAATTCATTTTGGATGTTTTGAGTGGCGTTGTTAGGCTGCCGAATTTTCATAAGAGATCTAACCTCTCCCTTTCTTTTTAGTTACTCTCCTTTGTGTCACTTCGTTTAAGCTCCTCTTTGTTATGTTGGGTGATGTTCTTTTATATTACTATTTCTTTAAACTTTATGTTAATATGATGATAGACCCTATTTTCTCTAATCAATCCATTTTGGATGTTTTATGTGGCGTCGTTAGGCTGCCGAGTTTTCGTAAGGGATTTTTCATCTCACCTTTATTCCCGTGAGATTTATGCTACATTTTCCACAATTTCCTTTTAGTGGTGTATGTACTTCCCATTATTTCACTCATTGTGTAATATACTTTCATTTATGAGTATTTACGTCAATGTTGTATTGTCCTTCTTTCACAGGGTGCATGTCTTGAACGATACCCATGTCGGTAAGGGAACCTTTCACCCTCCTCTTTTTAAAAGACTTATTTTGTTATGTCATTTAATTCACATACTATTATGTTGGGATATGTTCTTCTATATCCTTATTGATTTAAATTTTATGTCCATGTGATGATATACCCTTTTTATCTCTCATCAACTCATTTTCTGAATTTTGTAGTGACGTCGTTAGGCTGTCAAATTTTTGTAAGGGAACTTCTTAACCCAAATTTGATTCTTTGGGATAAACTTGTACTCCTTGAATATGTCGTTCTATGAATATGTTTGAATAACATCTGATTGTTTTACACTTAATATCCACTTATATTTCGTGTATTCATTTGTCACACATAATTATGCAATTGATTTATCCTTAATCCAATAATACAGTCTTTGTTTGGACATCATCTCAATCTCCATTCATTGAGGCATATTTTGTTTTATACACAACTTTTTTTTATACAGTGTATAAACCCCTTTGACTGTTACGTTTATTCAAAATGAATCTTTTTTATACGAAGCGTTTACTAAAAGACAAAAGGGAATGTTTTTGTCACACGTATGCGGTGACAATGACTTTTCCGCCGCCATGACCATTATTTGAGATTCAGCTTCCTCTACAAGCCATACCATATATTTAAAAGAAAAATAAATACAATGTTTTACTTTTATTTTATTTTGGTATTGAAAATGTTTTTTATAATGTTTTTATATCAACGTGTTGTATTGATATCTTGTGATTGGAAGGTGAAAATGTTATGTTTCCTTTATTAATGTTTTATGTGATACGATTATGTTGTGGTTCTTGGGCATTGTTATGAAGATAGGTGGTTCTGTGATAAACTAAGGGCGGGTGAGCCCGATAGAGCTCTCCAATGTATTTGGTAACGAGAAGGAGTGAAACGTTACGGTTTCTCTGAAGAGATTTAAGGAATATACTGTGGTGGGTATTCCAAACATAACCAAGAGGGTTACTCCCTACGTAAGAATGTTATGAATGCCTCAAGTCACCTTTATGCCTTATGATTTCTATGATTTATTCATGATTTGATGAGGTATGTTAAAGTTCTTATGTTTTATGAGTAAAGTATGATTTCATTGATTCTTATGTATACATGTACTCATGTTTCCTTTCCATATATTTTTATATCCTTACTGAGATTTTTATGCTCATCCCAAGTTTTGGAAATGTTTTTCACAGGTCAAGGGAGAGGTACATGACATGATGATAGTGTCAAGGAAGTGTCAAGAAAGAATACATGTTTTATTTTAAATATGTTTCCGTTGATGGGAAAAAATGAATACTATATTTTATGTAACCACTTTGTTTAAATGTGGAATTCAATGCAAGTTTATGATCTAATTCTCTAAAACAATAAACCTGAAAATATCCTCAATGTGTAATCTTGTATTATCTCAAGATTAAGTAAGGTTTAAGGCTGGGGCCTTATATGTTATGTTTAATATCATGTAACATGGGACCAATAAATTCATTTCTTATATGTTTAATATATTAATAATATACATTCATGAATATTGATTTCACCATATAAGGGATTATAGGGAAACAAAAATCATACTCTAACATACGAAGATGGGTTTATAAAGATGATGATAGATTGTCAAAAACATGCTTAGGAGAAAATTTAAAATGTGACAAAAATCTAGAATCATATAAGAGTGTCTAATTGTAAATTGAAAAACAATGGTGATATCTTATTGATGGAAAGGTAATACCATATGGGTAGTCACATTTTTGAAGGTATAACTATATCAATTGGTTACAAAATATGGGAGGAGGGGAATTCTAGATCCAAGGTATATTAGGCTATTTGTGATCTGATAGAGTATTGGAGTGAAAGAATATGCTTCTACTATTCCACCTATAATTTCTACGGTTTGTGGAGAATTCCATATTTTGATGAAAAGGAAATACATTTCAGTCCATACTAAAGTAATCCTCAAATCAGTAAAAGATTCTGAAAATTATTTCTATCTTATTAAGGGGAATATCCCCAAACCTACCACTAGTTTGAGTTTTATTATGATCCAAACCACACATATAATGAAATTGATATTGAAAATAGGCTTGTTTGAAGATGTAGTATTGGAACTCAAGGATGTAATGATGCTGAAATAACCTATTTTATTATTAATATATAGTAGGAAACAAAATTTTAATGATGAAACATCGTTATTGGATATAAATTTAACAACCCTTGTCTTTTAAAATATATTTTATATTTTTTTTATGAGATAATATAAATATAATAAATTATATTATAATTTTTATTTTATATTTTTATATTTTATTTTGATTTTTAGTACATAATTTTAATTTATTTGGAACCTATGAGTATTAAATCAATAACATTAATTATTTACTATTAATAAATCATTTTATTTAATTCCATCATCAATAAGTTTTCATGATTTTAGATAACTAAATTATTGAATTAGGATAAGATGGCATCATGTATGTTATTTGTATACATCTTAACATTTCTATATATAAATTTGAACTTATTCTTCCATGGAAAGAAGTAGTTATAGATATATCATTATAGAAAATTATTATTTTTAAATAGATTATTTGATTTTAACGTCCTTCTTGTCCATTAATTTTGGATACATTATAGGAATTATATTAGAATTTTTTTGATTCGTTATAACCTAATTATTTCTTATACACTATCAAAATTTCTTCCATTTATATGTTTTTTATCCAGGTTATGGTTGGATAATTTACCAATAATATTTTTATCCTCATAGATTCATTTCATCTGGATTCATAGATTGTGAACATGCTTTTGACCATGGTAACATTTTAACTAGTTGTTATTGTAGTGGGATAAGTTGAGAAAAATAATTTCATGTAACAAATATCAATATTTATACCTAATATATGAATAAAAATATTATGATCCAATTATCATTCAGGGACCAATCTAGTTGTATCATATCAGTATTGAAATCATCTAAAAAATTTCCCTAAAAATATTGATCTAGAATTTATAATATAATTAAAATATGAAGTTAAATTGTTTTATATAAAAAAAATAAAATTTAAAAAATTATTATTTTACAATAATAATACTAAAATTTTGAATGAAAGGGGAAAACATGAATTACAATATAATTTTAAAATTTACTAGTCAATATTTTTTCATCACTAATTTTTTAGAAATAAAATAAAATTAAATTCATAATTGTTGTATTATAAGATCATAACTAGCCACAAAATCGATAATTTTCATAAAATAATTGATGGATTTAATGCCACAAATAATTGGATTGGCTGAATAGAAAAATAATCAAAATTAAATCCCTTAACACCACATCATATAAAGTATAAATAACAACACTCCAATTCCCATATCCACTATTATAGGTGGTGTTTTCAAACAATATACATCACATTGCGTATATTATAATACAATATCGTCCATCATCAAGTGTTTTTTTGTACTGAAATATCATCTTTTTTCATTGATGCCCAAAAAGTGAAAGGGTTTCCCTAATCCTCACAATTTTATAATTGAAATTACTTAATTAAATATACTTTTTATAATTTTTATTATAATTAAATTCATTAAATTAATTTTTATTATCATCCTCTATAAATATTCTAAATTGTGGAGTACTTAAAATTTCTCATTACATCCTTTTTTATGCCATAATAATGCTAGAACAATCCTGTAACCCCAAAACCATCAAAAAATGATGAATTAATTTTGTAGTCATTCTCGTAAAAAATAAATCCCAATATTAATAATACAATTGGTTATTAAATTGAAATATTTTTTGATTCATGTAATATCACAGAAAATGGAACATTGGTATTCAATATTTTTATCACCTTCTGTGCAACAACGGGCCATACTCAACATCTATTTTGACTCTGTTGGGGGATATTTCTGGGTATTGAATTGGCTACTAAAGAAAATTATAATTGATTATGAAATAATTTTATTAACCACCTACCTAGAAAAACAATGTATAATTATTTATTCAAGGGTTTTAGTAGAAAAATTGAACAATATAATAATTTTTTCTATAAAAAAAAATTTAATACCATATAACTATTTATTTGAAATTATTCTAAATATAATTGTTTTTATTTTTAGAAACATAGATCAATTTATTCTATTGATATGTGATATATTAAATTATATAGTTATGTGATATGTGGTTCTTGGAATTAAATATCATATCAGTGCACAATTAGGTATCATGAGAATATTTCGATAGGGTAATAGAAATAATATTTTTCATTATGTACGATGCCATGTAAAAATGTCTTGATAGTATATTTATGAAATAAAACTTCATCTGTTCGCATCAATTTTTTATCAGTTAACATTATATATGAATTTATTTCTATTTTTCATCTGGATTTATTTATATATTCATTTTTTTATTTGAAAAAACTCATTTTATTTATTTATGAAATATTTTACAATTTTTAACTACTATAATTAAATAATACCTGAGACATAGTTTCATAGATCACTCTTTTATAATGATTAACATTACCTTTAGAAATAAATAAAACTAATAGATATGTTAAAGGGTTTATAAGAATAGTTATATCATTTTAATGTTTTCAAATGATGTGTTATTATTTTTCTAAATGTAATATGAAACTCTATTAGGTATCTTGTTTATTTGAGGATATTAATATATTTGATACTTGATAATGGTAGAACTAAAAGAGAGAATACAAATCCTAGTTAATGTAGGAACACCTGGTGTTTCTTAATGTTCATACTTCACTATATGATCTAGCAGTAATAAGAAGTATAATGATTTTAAGTAGAACAATTGGTGGTACAACATGATGACATAAAATCTAAATATTGTGTCTAGATACTCAATATTCATGTAGTGTAATCCTATGAGGAAACAACAACACAGTTTTTTGAAACCGCATCCCTGATCAATGTGTAATTCATAAAATACCACCATGTAATTTATAACTTTTATAGATAAATAACTGATGAGAAATGAATATATATGGTTCATTATTGATCACTATACAGAATCCATCAACTTTCTAGTAATAATTCATATTTTCCACCTCAAATTTAATTTTTGGATTTATATCATTAATGCTATTAGGATTCATAGTACACCATTAAAAACAGTTTCAAATCATGATCCTCGAATAACATATAAATCACAGAATTGTATTTAAATGGATTTAAACAATAAAAAAGATACTTGACCCCATATCATCCTCAAACTAAAGGTAATTTTGAACAGATTATCTAATCATATTATGATGTGTTGGGTTAATTTACACAATGATTCCTTGGAAATGGGGCCAGTACATTCTTTTGTTGCAATTTTCATATATTAATATCATCCACTCAAGCATATATACCCCAAAATATGAGTCCTTATATGGGAAATGATGGCATAACCCAACATTTTGGGATGAGTTTAGAGAGAGGTATCTATTTTGTTGAAAAAAGTTCGAGGAGACCACTAAGAAGGTGGTAGAAATCGGGAATTATATTTGTCTACATATGCATTGAATGAGAGTATTTGGCTATAAATATTAAAAGGTTAGGAAATTCCTAGAATGTGATCATGTAATATTGAATGTATCATCATTTATTTATATTATTTGGATTTGTATGAAAGAAATATTTTGAATATGGTAAAACTGTGTATTTCAGAACCTTTTGAGGAATTTAGGTTTATCTTATTATTCATCCTTTCCTCCCAAAATATAAACTGTTCCAGGAGTCTTCCACATGATGATGAAAATGAAAAAAATTCCAAACCCAAATCATTTGCACCCAATATATGGGATATAGATCAAACGTTATTTTATATATATTCTGGATTCTATCCAAATTACTTCCACTAGAGAAAATGAATTTAGGTCCCTACAAACGCAGCATTAAATTTTTTTTAGAGATTTAACAAGTTAGACTATAAAACATAGTTACCTAAAATAATAATGATACAAACATAACCCCTTTATTTCACCATGTCATAATATATAAAATTTTGAAATCGAAATATCAAAAGGGGGAATGATGTTACAACATAGGTCATTAAATTTTATTTTATGGGTTTTTATTCCAACTGATATTTAAATTTACCATATAAAAATATTTTACATAATATTTCATGTTTATATTTAATTTGGATTTTTATTATATTATAAACTATGTAATTTATGTGGAATATATGATTAATACATTACTAAACATAATTATTATCCATTAATTAGTTATTTTATTCAATTATATCCCCTAGCGTTTAACATGATTTTAGACAAATAAATGGCTTCATATGAAAATGTTGTCTCAAAGAACATTGTTCACCCATGTATTGTATTGTCATTATAATAAATACATTTTATTCAGCTATGAATTATATTTTTTATAGCCGAATAATTAAAGAATCTATTTTTATTTATATAGAATATCGAGGATCAATGTATCAAATGTACATACATTTTTTGATCACAAAAGGGATAAAAAATGTATTATTTTATTTTTAGAATTTTCCCCCAATGTCATGTTGACCCATAATCAATATCTCAAATTATTATGTAATGTTTGAGAGGATATATTTTTCAATTGATGATGATAATATTTCAATATTGGTAGATTCACTGAATCATATTTTAGTGATTTCAAAAATTCTCTTGACCATGAAATTTTTGAACAATATGCCTACCATATTGGATAAAATGATCCAAATACTGTTATATAATGTATTTTTAATTTCATGCCATTCTACAAATAATAAAAAATGTTATGGTCAAATTACACATCTGGGACCCATCCTGTTTCTTCCACATCAACATCGACCTCATTTTAAAATATCACTGCCTAAAATGTGGACCACATTTCACTATCTTAAAGAAAATTATAAATATATTTTTTCTTGAATAAAAATATATATTATAATTCAACCGAAGAACTTATTTTGGGTTAAAATATAACGTAAAATTTAATGGGGAAATGTAGGAATATCCCTTAATTCTTTAAATTCAGTAGTCATTATTCATGATTAAAATATGTTTAAGAAATAATATAAAATAAAATTGATTATTAACGTGAAGTAAATTATAAAAAAGACTTGATAAAATTAATTTTCATCCATATATGTTTTAATTAATTAAAACCGAAATTTTTTGGCCTTGGAGAAAAAATAATAATAATTTAATCCCACAACACCTCATATCATCAATTATAAATACCAAACCCTTATTTCCAATTTTCCAAACAGATATTGAATTTCTCATATCATATTCATTTAAAATATTCACTTCAATTTCAATATCTTCTAAATCAATGAACTTTTTTCCCCATGAAGCCATTTCTATACTATGTATTCCAAGGGAGGTTTGGGATAAAAATATAATGGGATATAATTATTTCTAGTGTACTTTAATTGATATCAATCAGATCTCTCCAGGGCCAGATACACCCCCTAGGCGGGACACACCACCATCCCTAGTGGAATCTAGTTCTTCCTGAAGCCATTGTGCAGAGAGCCATGCATTGTCCTACATTCACATGTTAGAGTTCCCATCGATCAGATTCATTACTAACTCCTTATCACTAATACCAGCACTAGTGACCCCATAATTATTTACATAGACAATACATTACTTTTAATAATACATAATAAATGAAAAAACATGCCTAATGACCATATCAGTTTAGAGACTTTGGAAACAATGAATATAATCTTCTAACATTATGAATGGTCATAAATATATCTTATAAAGATCTTACCCTTTTGTTTTCATACATAAAACCATTATTTATATCAAGGAGAAAAGAAAACATAAAAATGGTGTGGTCAAATGCATTGTATGGTTAAACATGGAGAACATAATAACCCCATAAGAATTTAAAAGTGAAAACATGAACATAAATTTTTATCTACAAAATCAAGAGTCATGAAATAAATCATGGATGTACATAAGGGATAAATCATAAAGAAAAATTAACCATGATATTATAACATTGGGATAGATCATGTAATTTTTGTAAAATAATAAACACACAATATTATTTCCATAGTATCCATGGCATAACTACCATTTCCTTTATATTGGACGATGTCCATTAATGAAATAGGTTTATTTGTGGTTCGAGAAATGTTTTATTGAACTAGAATTACTTTTCATACCGTTACTGTCTGTATCATGAGATATAATTCATTTCCCAATGCATTTTAGGTAGATATAGTTCCCTCCAATATCACAATGAAACCATTCTTTCATGTTCTACAAAAACATAAATCATTCATCAGAGCATAACCCCTGTAATAATATGGGTTTCTTAACATAATTCCTTCATAAAAAATAAAACTACAATTTATGGATTTTAAAAAAATAATTCCATCCTAAACACATTAAAATAATAGAAATAATTGAGATATAAATATAACTCTATTTTATCTTATATGCGAAAAAATATTGATAAAACAATTGAACATTATTGGAAAGGAAAATATCCTTTCTTCTTAAAATTCATTTTCATTTATCAAATTACTAATCAATTATAAAATAAAATAATTTAGCTTAAATCACACATGAAAATGTGTAGTGGAATAATCATTGAAATAATATGTTATAAGGGTGTAAAAATCTGTTCATGACATATAAGATAGAAAAACATTATCCTCTTACATTTTCCAGAAATGTCAAAAATTAACACGCATGGTAAAAGAATGAAAGATTTCATTAAAAGCATGTAGTATAAGTAAAAATGAGTAAAAATGTAATTAAACATAAATTGAATAATTTTATAAATTTATTTTTAGAAAACATGGACATGGGTGATAATTATACCCCATTTAATACATAAAAATAAACAACCTCAGATAAAAATGAGATTGCTAAATTTTCCCTTACCTTAGGGCTGATATGATTTATATGTTTCTAAATCCATTGAATTGTGGGTTTAAACATATTAATAACTTTTAATATTTAAATAATAATATTTATTTTATCATATATGATTCACTTATGACATCATATTACCCTTTTATTTAGTAAATCCACGATAAATCTACGTTTTAGGTTATATTCGTTTCTTTATTGCACGTGTTTTTAATTGTAGTTGTTGATCTTATTACATAGACATTGATTTAATTACTTCCTTAATGTAAAAAATTATTTATATATCATAAATATTCAGTATGAAAATACATAAAATATATAGATAATTTAAATGAAATAAACCATTTATTGTGATGATATAATGTACGTACGCATGAACGCTATTTCTGATTCATTGTTAAATTGAATGGAAGTAAGTAAATGACACACACACACACACATATATATATATATATTTATCCTGTAGAATAATTAAGTAATATATTTCATACATATATATGATATATACTTTATAATCATTCTAGAATGGTTAATGTGAAGAATACATCTCATCGCGTCGTGGGGAAGGAAAGTCGTACATACAAACACATGGTGATATTGATATTTATAGGATGAATAAAAGATGTATAATGATATACCATAATTATAATAGAATTTTATAATGAATAATATAATGGATTTATTTTGTTTATATTTACGTAAACAATGAATGAGGAATTAAAAGAATAAAATAAATTGAATTTAATTGGCAAAGCAATTACCTCTTCTTTGTTGGACTTCCAATGGAACTCTTCTTAGAGACACTAGGGATTCACATTTTGGGTAACCAGCACATCCATAAGTTGTCAAAGAATTTTTATAGGAGAAATTGGTTGGGATTGGTTGAGATAGAAGTCTCATGGTGGTGGGAGGTAATGTGGTAGAAGAATTCTTTTTATAAGAGAAGAGGAGGGACACTTTTGGAAGGTATTGAAATATTATTTTATTATATAATTAGTTTCATATTAAATAGGTTAAAAACTATTTTAATTCAAATATAATATGTTTACTGTTATATATCCTATCAAATAATAGGTTTTATACAATTTTAAGGTCTCAAATTTATCCTTATCTTTTAGCATTGACCCTTAGTTAACTAATTTAACTTTTATCATTTCTTGTTTTATATTCATAATATGTGGTTATATATTTACAAAAAAAATTCTAATAAAATCTAAAGTGGTTCTATACTGACATTTGAAACATTATCGATGAAATTTAGCCAAATAATAGATTTTTAGGACTGGTAAATGCATTAAATAAAACAGTATTTTATTTAAATACTCATTTATGTATTGTTTTTTACTATTAATATCTATACATTTTAAAAATCCATAAAAATAAGATTAATTTGAAATAAAATAATTAATTAAAATAATTATAGTCATAACCATCCATAAAATTTGTGTATCACATAAAAAGTTTCAAAATAAATTTATATTAATATTTATAATCTCATTTATTTAAACCATTCATTAATAAGGTAATCACTACATCATCATTGTGTCATAAATAAATTTATTAATTTACTGTCTAAAAATTATAAATAAATTACCTTGATATTGGAAATCGTTTTATCTTTCCAATTATTATTTATAGTACAATTTTTCTAATTTATAATCCCATATCAAATTTTTTTATAGATAATATACATGTTTATGTCATGTTTCCCTTTTCATTAAATTAATTCTTATAAATTTCCATTTTCACATCCAATTGGTTCCAAGGGATCCGAAAATCCACTTGAGGATGAACATGGTTGTAAATATCTCATAAAATAGTATTAGGACATGTTTTAGGGTATTTTAATGTTATTATAATTTTTTACCCTTATTTATAAGATTTACCTCTTAACCATGGTAAATAAAATAATTACTGCAATTACTATTCATAATGTCCCAAAATTAAAGATAACAATATAAAAAATTTTAAAGATATGATTAAAAAATGAAATACATTAATCAAAATTAAAAACAAAAAAAATTTAGTATTTAATTTTAAATTAATTCCCGTTGTCAAAATAAAAAAGTGTTTTCTAAGAAGTAATAACTATCATAAGATTTAGATGTGTTTATGTCAAATTTAAAAGAAAACATACTTCCAATGAAAAATATTGGATTAAATTTTAAAAATATAATCCAATTAAATATTAAAACCAATTAAAATTAAAATATAAATATATAGAAAATGTGGACGAAAAGGCAGTATTGAATTAAAATGCATTATTTTTAACTATTCATTAATATATGAATTTTATTAGAAAAATACAAAAAATTCAAAAAAGTATATATTTTTTTCTAGATTCCATTGAAGATTTTTATTTTGTGAAATATAAGTTATAGAAGTGATAGAAACATGATTTAAAATTGTCACACCATCAAAAGGCTATAAAAATGATTTTTTTTTTGAAAAATAATTATTTATCCAAAAAATTGATTTTGATGTCATACCATGTTCTAAAAAACGAGTGAGAAGAATTATAATGTTATATAAAATTAAAACATTTCTTAATACTATTTATTGAATCTTGTTTATATCCCACTAAATTATTATTTTATAATAATATATCATTGTTTTGTGAAACTAGGTATCGCATACAATGCAAGCTATTGAGAAAGGTCGCTCAAGCATTTAACACAAAAAAGTCAGTGTTTAATGTTGTGAAGTAATCCTTTATTGTTGTGTATAATATAATCCGAAATTAGTTCATTTAAAATTTGAAAAAATATATACTCATTAATGCGTGAAATAAATTCTATCCAATAAACTTGAAATTATGTGCAACACAAGACAAGAATATTTCTGCCTATACTACATGTTAATAAAATGTTATGTTTATCTCAATATTATATTGGTGTAATGTACTAAAGAATAAATCAAATAAATAAAAAAATTTTACCTCATAAAATATTGGGGGTGTTATTTTCTACCGCAATTAAAATGAATTTCTCCCTCAAAATTTTATGGGGTTACAAGTGGTTTTTTACTTAAATTTTCATTCAAGGAAACCCAAATAGAATAAAAGTTTACTAACACCTAATTTACAAAAACGAATGTTTGAAGTATAACAGTTACCCAATGTACGTCATCACTTGGGTTCCACATAAAAGAACATTGATGGTATGTGAAAACATAGATATGGAAGAGAAAATTAACCATCAAAATCTGATGAAGAGAGGTATAGAATGTGGTTTGGAGAAAGATAACTATATGAAATCCATAAATCTATGATGATTTAATGGAACATATGATTCCTCAAATAAAAACGTTCTAACATATCATTTTTGGTTTTCAAGAACCAGTACTCAATGTTTAAAATATTTTCATGAGAATAAATAATTACTTGATTTTGGTATAATGTCATCGTTTTCCGTGCCTTGGATAAATTCCACATCATAACTTATTTATAGAAATGGTGTTATACTTGTCAATCATGATGTTTATATAGATCATGTTATATAATGATAGGTCATTCCATATGTCTCTATAGAAAAAATATTAGAAAAATTTATAAAATATACATAAGTAAACATATGGGGTGATTTATCATATATGGTTCCAAAACTGGACTTATACATTATAAATAAAACATTTAATTAAATAAACCTAGTCAATACTAACCAAGGAAATCGCATTGTCCAGTGGTAGGCAATATAGTCTTGTCGCACATCGGTGGTGGGTTCGACTCCTGCAGCCTTTTCCGATGTGACTAGTTGTCTTTGGTTCAACGGGTTGTCATTTTTAAAAAACAATTTCATTATAAAATTCTAGAAATAATATTATAAAAATTCAATTTTATCCTTAAGAAATACTATTTTATGTCTAACATAATCCATTATAACCTTTAGTCTTATGAAAAATACTTCAGTCCAGAATCACATTAAAAAAATCAATTACAAGAAAGGTCATATAAAAAACATGTTAATACCTTCATTTATCACCAATAAATCATAAGATAGTTCTTCTTGGTCACATTACAAAAACATTATTGTCTTCATCATGCATTCTCTTGAGTCATGGTAATAACCTTAATTACCATTTATCATTGTTGACATCATGCACGTTTCCATAATCCAATACATATTAGATATATTCCATAAGTCCCAAAATGATGTATATAACATCTATAATATGAAAACTGTCTTGTAAACAACTCAATAATTAGTTCTCAAGAATCTATAATAATACAATTTTCTTGTTGAAATCATACATCTGTTTTTCTGAAAATTATTACCTAAAAACAAGGCACATATTAAAGATTATATTCCACTTAATCGTGATTTCTCCAAGTATATCACAATACGCTGAAATTGAATATTGAATACTTATAAATATTTCAAATATCCATTCCAATCCTTAATAAGAAACTTTTTCAAAAACACTTATATATTTTAGGATTTATATAACATATTCATTGAAATCTGAAACATATAACCCTCCATCATCCAACTTTATTCTTTAACAATTACTCAAGATCCATCATCTTCATATTTCCTAAAATATGAACCATGTCATAAGGCTTATCGACCTCAAGATTCAAAGGATTAATGTACATAATACTTGATGTACATCACATACCTTTTATAGGTCATTTACAATATCATTATCCGTAGATGTATGACCAATAATCACACCATTGTCATTATTCTCTTCATGATATTTATACTTAGGAAATAAATCTTCATAATTCTCATTATTGACACATCTGAAATATTCGATGGATAAAATTGTTCTTGTTGTTTTCGCTATTGACTAAGACTATAATGAAAAGTATGATAAATATAAAACATAGATTAGAAATAAATATGTAATGTATATTAAATATAATATTTCAATCTATGATATCATCATTTTAAACCAAGGTTAGTCATGATTGTTAAAAAAACATTAGGATTGTGACACATACATGAATAATCCTTAGGAAATCCCTAGAAATATCCTTATAAATATATATAGGTATCTCAGTAATGTTTTCACATCCTAATTTCCAATGGGTGAATAAACCATCTCTCTAATTCCAACTCTAATGGACTATAAGTATTTCTAGTAGACTGTAATTTACACCTATAGTAGAACTCCTTGGGCATATCCACCAACTAGGCAGGACACACCTCTATCTCCCGTGGTAACCATTCCATCATGAAGCCCTTTGGTGGAGACCCATGCTTCATCTAACCTTCACACATGAGAGTTCCCAAGTATCAGATTTATTCCTTACTCATTTTCTCTTTTACCTACAACAATGAACACAATATGACCAACATGGACATTACATTACTTTTTTGGAATAATTAATACAAGACACAAAAATACACCCAAAAATGGTATTAGTTTTCTTATTTTCTAAACATATAATACAATCTTCATTCTTTTTGAAAAATCTTCAAAATTTCCAATTAAGATATTATCCTTTTTTTTTGCTACCCAAAAAAATTCTTTATATTACAGGGAAATGATAAAAAACAGTGAGCCCAAATTCTCCGTAAGGGTAATCATATAGAACATAAAACAAACCCTGAAAATTTTATCATGAAAACCTGAAAAAAATTGAAATTCCAAATCATGAATCATGAAAAAATTATTGGTAGTACTTAAGGAATAAATCATAAACAAACATTTACCCTGATATAGTATAAATGTCATAAAACATGTAATTATGGAAAAATATAGGAACGTAATATTATTTCTATTGTATCCAAGGAATTTCTACAAAGACCATCATAGTGGACAATGTCCATTAATAAACTGGTATTATTTATCGTTCCAGCCATGAATTACTGAATTGGATTTACATTTCATTCCAGAAATTTCTATCTCATGAAATATAATTCATTACCCAATGCATTGATGGATGATATATGTCTCACCAATCACACAATTAAATACTTATTACATGTTCCAGAAAAACAAAAATCATTCATCATTGCATAAACCATGAAATTAAATGGATTTCTTAAACATCATTCCCTTATAACGCAATCCATATAAAATAAATAGATATCATAAAAATAAATTAATAAAAAAATTAAATAATATTTATAATAGGAATATAAATATAACCATATGAAATCTAAAATGGGAAATAAGTATGATAAAACACTTGAACATAATTCCTGAGGAAAATATCCTTTCTTCTTCAAAAACATTTACTTTTATCCAAATGCCAATAAATTTTAAAAGAAAATAATTTAGATGAAAATAAACTTGAAATTGGTTAGAGGATGTGTCAAATAAATAAGGAATTATGAAGATGAAAAAAATATGTTTATGCAATATAAGTTAAAAAAATTTTCCACTTTTGTCGGAAGTGTCAGAGAGTAACTCGAACGGTTAACGAAAGAATGATTCCTTCAAAACCATGTAGTAAAAGAAAAAAAGAGGAAATTTTTTTAAAATATATATTGAATAATATTAAAAAAAATTATGAATACTTTTTATATGAAATGGTCATTGATGATATATATACCCTAATAAATACTTATGAATAAAAAATCTTAGATAAAAATGAGAATGAAAAATTTTCCCTTACCTAAAGTATGATATGCTTTGTAGGGACCTATATTTAATATATAATTGGTTTAAACATATTATTAAATTTTAATATAATTATTATAATTTTTATGATAACATATATTATTCAATTATGACATTATATTACAATATCATTAATCAAATCCTGGTTAAATTAACATTTTTGGTAATAATAATTTTATTAATCGTATGTGTTTTGACTTTTTATTCATAATATTATTACATATATAGTGATTTAGTTACATAAATAATGTAAGATATGATTTGTATATCATAAATATTAATTATTTCAATACATATAATACGTAGATAAATGAAATTGAATACACCGTTCATGGAGACGATAATCCATACGTACGCAAGAACGATGTTTCTGATTTCTTATTGAATAGAATGGAAATATGTAAATGAAATATATATAGATATAAATAAATAAAGCAGTATTATTTTGTCATATATTTCATGCTTATATATGATATATACATTGTAATAATTCTTCAAAGGATAATGTGAAGAACAAATCTCATCGCATAGAGGAGGCGATAAGCCGTGTGTACACACACATTGTAATATTGTAATTCATGTTATGGAAAAAAGGAGGTATAAGGATGTCACATAAATATAATAAAATATAAATATCTATAATATAATGGATTTATTACATTCTTATATAATCCACATATAAATAATAATTAGAAGAAGAGAAGAAATTGAATTGATTTGGTAAAGCAATTACAGCTTCTTCATTGGACTTACTTTGGATCTCTTCTTAGGGGCACTAGGGACAGACTTTTTGGAAAACTAATAACTCCATAAGTATAATAAGAATGTTTATAGGATAATTTTTTAGTTATTGGTTCATATAGAAGGCTCGTGGTGGTGTGATAAAATGTGGGAGGAAATGCCTTTTCATAATATAGGAGGAGGGGCACTTTACGAATGTATAGAAATATTATTTTTTTATAAAATAATTTTCATAATGAAAAGTTCCAAAACTCATTTAATTCTATGATAAGTTTATTATTTTTATAAATACTCTCAACCAATAGGTTTTATAAAAGTTTAGGCCTCTAATTAAACCTTATTCATTAACATTAACCCTTAGTTAACTAATTTAACTCTTAGCACGTCTTCTGGTATATTAATACTATATAGGTAATGTGGTTACTATAAAAGGACAATATAAAATAATGTGGTTCATTAATGAAAATTTAATCAATAACTATATCATCTGGAAGAATTATATGTTTTATGTCTGTTTATTCATTTAAATAAAATATTATTTATTTTAAAACTCTTTTATGTCAATTTTTATACTATTCATATCATGACTTTTAAAAAATCCAAAACAACATGATGAATTATAAAAACATAAATAATTAAATGAAATAATGTCATAAAAATAAATAAAAGTAGTTTATCGCATTAAATGTTTCAAAATAAATTTATTTTAATATTTATAATCTCATTTATTTGAATCAGTAATTAATAAATTAATCACTACATCATTATTGTGTCATTAATAAATATATTTATTTGGTGTCTAAAAATTATAAATAAAATATATCTTTTATGAAATATTTGTCTATTTACAATTTCTATTAATGGTCGAATTTATCATCTGTATAACCCCATATTAATGTTGTCTTATTAAGAAGATATAAATATATGTCATGTTTCTCATTAATGAAAATGAATTATTACAAACTGTCATTTTCACATCCATCTGGTTCCATTGAGTCCCAAAATAATGTCATGGATAAAAATGTTTTTAATACTTCATTAAACAAAATTAAGGAATGTTTTACGGTACTTAATATTATTATAATATCTTTTTTAAACTTATTTAACAGATTTAACCTTTAATCAGGGTAAATAAAATAATTTCATAATTTACTATAAATAATGTAAAAAAATATAAGATACATATTTTGAAAAAATTGAAACTTTTGTTACCAAATATTAAATGAATTTTTCCAAATTCAAAACAGACATGTTTTAGTAATTATTTTAATAATAATTTCCATTGTCACAACCAAAATACGAGTTTTTAAGAAGTAATAACTATCAAAAGATTGACATCTGTTTATGTCCAATTTAAAATTGATAAAAATATAATCAAATTACATTTAAAATTATTGAAATAATAACATATCTTTATAAATAAATTATATTAAAGGACTGTTTTGAATTAAAATACAGTATTTTTTCACTATTAATAAAAATATGAATTTTATCAGAAAATATAAAAAAATACAAAGAAATTAAATTTATATTTCTTTCTTCGAATGAAAATGTTTATTTTGCCACGTTTAACATATAAATGTTTCAAAAGTGGATTTAAATTATGTTCTCCATATCAAGGAGGTAGAACAACAATTTTAAAAAATACTTCTTTTACCCGAAAATTTGATTTTCCCCGCGTACCATGTTCTAGAAAATTTTTAAGATGAATGATAATGTCATATTAAAATTAAAATCATGTAAATAGTATTTATAACATCTAATTTATATCCCATTAAATAATAATATTTTAATAATATATCATTGTTTAGAGAATCTCAATATCGCATACAACACAAGCTATCATGGAAAATCGCTCTTGCTTGTAACACAAGCCCAGTCCATGTTTCATGTAGTGAATGATTCTTTTAGTTTTGATTATAAAATAATCCTAACATATATCCCTTATTTATAGGATGAAATCAATAATCATTGTTACATGTAATAAATTATATCAAAAGAACATGAAATTATGTGAAACACAATAATAGAATATTGCTGCATATACTTTAATCTAATACGGTGTTGCATATACTAAAATGCATTCATGTTGTAGCATACGACCTAAGACATAAATGAAATTAAAAATAAATATATCTGATTAAATATTATGGTGTTACATTCTACCCCCCTTAAAAAGAATTTCTCCCTCAAAATTATTTAGGATTTTAAAGGGTTTTCTACATGAATGTTTATTTCATGGAAACCCACATAGTAAAAAGGGATTCTAAAACATCATTTTAAGAAGGAAATTTTGAAACATAATAGTTACCCCAAAGTAATTCATTAATGGGTTTCCACATAAGGGAACATAAGTGGTAAGTGAAAACATAGTCATGGAAGAGAAACCTAACAATCACGTTATAATGGATAGTGATAGAAAATAAAGTTGGGAGAATGTTAAATACATGAAAGCCATAATATTTACAGATTGAAGGGACAATATGACTCTTCAGATAAGTAGGTATTTCGATGTCATTTTTCGTTTTCAGTATACATTCCCTAAAGATGACTAATATTTCATGAGAATAAATACATACTTGATTTAGGTAATATCGCATTTTTTGATTACTTTTACATATTCCACTTCATCTCGTATTTAATTAAATAAATTCATATATGTCATTCTTGATGTTTATGCAGATCATGTAATATAATGATAGGTTATTCTATATGTCTTTGTCAAAAAAAATTTATAACAAGTTATAAAATATACCTAAGTCCATCTATTATGAGATTATTAGTATATTGTTTAAAAAATTTACATATTCTTCAGCTATAATATTGATTAAATAAAATAAAATAAAATTATACTATCCAGGGGCTTCTCTTAGGCCATTGTTATGAAATAATGCCATGTCACACTTCTGTTGTGGGATCGATTCTCGCAGCCTTTTCCAATGTGACGAGTTGTCACTCATCCAACTTGTTCTCCTTTTTCAAGTATACGAATATATTATTTTATAAATAATATTTAAAATATATTTTATCCCTAAAGATTACTATCTGGTGTCTAACTTAATTTATTCCAAATTTTATGATTATCCAAAATTATTCTATCTAAACTAACATTAAAAAAACAATTACAAGTTGTATAATATAACAACAATATAATAACTTCATTTATCCCCATTAATCATAAGATATATATTTGTGGTAACATTCAAAAAAATTCATAAACTTCCTCATGAATTCTCTTTAATCAAGGTAATAACCTAAATTACCAAATATCCTTATTGAAAACATGCATGTTTCCTTATTAAATAACTAATTTGATATATTTTTTTTGTCACAAAAGATGTATACATCATACATTATATAATAACCATCCTTTCATATGCTCCATAATTAATTATAAAGTAACAATAATCATTCAATTTACTTATTAATATCTAATTTATCATTATACAAACATCTTTATCTAAAAATATGTAACATATTCAGGGTTATCAAAACTGTACTAATGTGTTATCCATGTATATCACCTTAACCATAAATCAAATTTTATATCCTTATAAATACTCAAAATATCTATTCCAATCCTTAATAGATAACTTATATGAAGAAACATATATTTTTCAAGATTCATATAACATAATCTTGGAAATAAAAAACATATGCACCTCAATCATCCAACATTATTCTTAAACCATTATACAGGATCCATCATCATCACCTTTCCTAAAATATTAAAAATGTCATAACGTTTATCAACATCAATATTTATATTTTCAATGTAAAAATTTTTAAATGAACATCACATTCCTTATACATTTCATTTACAATCCCTTTTTCTTTAAATTGACTAAGACCGAAATGAGAAGTGTGAGAAATACATATAAGAAATTATAAACCAATAAGTATGGTAAATTACTTAAAATATTTAAATTTATGAAATCTTAGGTTTAACACTAGGGTAGTCATGATTTCAAAATAAACCCTATGATTGGGACCTATACTAAAATAATTCATTGCAAGGCCCTAGAAATATCATTAGACATATTTATTGGGATCTCTCTATAGTTTACGCATCCTAGTTTCCAAAGGATTGACTAAAAATTCCCTCTGATACCTACTCTAATGGTCGAGAATTATTTCTAGTGGTGTAGAACGGATACCTATAGAAGCACTCCATGGGAGTGTACACTCCATAGGCCGGAAAAACCACCATCCTCAATGGAATCCATTTCCTCATTTATCCCATGGCCGTAGAGGCATACATTATCCAATTATTGCATGTGAGAGTTCCCAAAGATCATATTCATTCCTACATCCTTTTCATTGATACTATGTCTGAAGACCTGAAATTTACAAACATTGAAATTTCATTACATTTGAGAAATAATTATAACTAGGTACAAAATTATTCTTAAATACCATATTAGTTTACTATCTTTTGAAGATTGAAATAAAATATTCTAATAATGTGAAAGATCATAACCATCTCAAATAAATATCTTCCCCATTTGTTTTCCTTTCTAAAACGTTTCTCTATATCTAAGGGAATGTAAAACATAAAAAAGGTGAGCTAAAATGATAAATAAGGGTAATCATGGAGAACATAAAACAAACCATATGTATTTGAATGTGAAAACATGAACATAAATTTTGAACATCAAAAGCCTAAGTCTTGAAAGAAATATTTGATGTACATAAGGAATAGATCATAATAAAACATTAACCATTATATAATAGAATGACAATAAAAAATTTTAAAAAGTATAAATAATATGAACATAATATGATTACCATAGTATCCAAGGCATAGAAACCAAGACCATCATAGTGGACAAAATTCATTACTAAATCAGGTTTACTTACTAATCCATCCAAGTATTACTAAACTAGATATACTTATCATTCTAGTCATGTCTATCTCATGAGATATAATTAATTACCAAATTCATTGGAGGGAGATATAAGTACCACCCATCTCATAGTAAACCCATTCTTACATGTTCCTCAAAAACATAAATCATTCATCATTACATAACCCATTAAATAAAATAGTTTCTTAAACATCATTCCATATTAACACAATCCATAAAAAATAACTGTTTTTCAGAAAAATAATTACATAATAAAGACAATCAAAAAATAATATTAGTGATTAAAATATAACTATAGGCCACATTATATGGAAATTAATTTTCATAATACAGTTGAACTAAATTTCCAAGGAAAATATCCATTCATCATCCAAATAGTATTCCTTTCTCAAAAAAAGAAGAATTTTTAAATGAATGAATTTAGTTGAAAATGCACGTTAAAAGTCATGGAAATAGATTAATGTAAATAATGTGTTATGAATATGTTAAAATCCCAACATTCCATATTATTTAAAATCACATTATCCTCATATATTTTCCTAAAAAGTCAAAACGTAACTCTTATGGTAAATGAATAAAAATTTACTTTCAAACCATGTAGTAAAAGTAATAAATGGGGAAAATGACTTTAAACATACATATAATGAATATTAAAAATTTTAGGGAATTTTTTTTTGAATAAATGGACAAGGATGATAAATATACCCTAGTAAGTACTTATAAATAAACTATCTCAGATAAAAATGTGATTAAAAAATTATCGCTTACCTTTGGTCTGATATGTTTTGTACGTATCATGACCTCTTTTATAGAGGGTCTAAACATATTATTAACTTTTATTAGAAAAATAATAATATTTATGATATCATATATGATTCACTTATGAAAATATATTACAATTTCATTTATCTAATCCATGTTAAAGTAAGGTTTTGGGTAATAATCATATTATTTATCATACCTGTTTTAAATTGTTGTTCTTGATTATATTACATTGATAATTATTTAATTACTTAAGTAATGTAAAACATTATTTAAATATTATAAATATTTATTATATAAATAAATACATTATATAGATAAATGAATTGGAATACACCGTTCATGGAGACGGTAACTCATATGTACGCATGAACGCTATTTCTGTTTCCTTATTGAAATGAATGGAAGTAAGTAAATGAAATATATATAGAAATGAAGCAATAATGCAGCATTATTATGTTAAATATTTCATAATTATCAATGATATACATGTTATAATCATTCTTTAAATGATAATGTGGAGAATAAATCTCACCCTGTTGTGGATACGGTAAGTCGTATGAACACACACATGCTGATATTGTTATTATAACGATGGATAGAATGAGTTATAAGGTTATATCATAATTATAATAACATCTAATAATGTTTAATATAATGAATTTATTAAATTAATATGGGATAAACATATAAATAAGAAGTATAAGAATACATGAAATTGAAATTAATTGGTAAAGAACTTATCTCTTCTTCGTTTGAATTCATTTGGATATCTTCTTTGGGACACTTGAGATGGACTCTATTGGTAATAGGGTCCTCAATATGTTAAATAATATTTTTAATCGTAGAGAATTTAATGGATTGGTCGACCTAGAAGACTCAATGTTATGCAAGGAAATGTGGAATGAGATGCCTTTTTATAAGAAAAAAGGAGGGTCACTTTAGGAAGGTGTTGAAAAAATATTTTATTATAAAATTATTTTTGTTTTCAAAAGGTCAAAAACTCATTTAATTATATGATATTTTGATAATTTTTCAAACTCCACTCAACCAATAACTTCAAGAAAACATTAGGTCTCAATTGTAACCTTATCATTTGTCTATAACCCTTAGTTAACAAATTTAACTCTTACTATGTATTCATGTATATTCATACTATATGATTAATGTAGTAACTATAAAATAAAATTAAAACTCAAGTGGTTCATTAATGACATGTTCAAATTTATCTCTGTAATTTTATAGAACATATATATTTAGGACTATAATATAATTTAAATAAAATAGTATTTTTTTAAAACTTATTTGTGACAACATTTCTACTATTCATATCATGACTTAAAAATCCATAACATGATTCATTTGAAAAAACACCATTAATTAAATGATAAAAATTCACACCCATCCAAAAAATTCATCGATGGAATTAAAATATTCAAATTCCATTTATATAATTATTTTTAATCTCATTTTCATAAATCATTCATTAATATGGTAATCATTATATCATCACCATGTCATAAAAAAATTTATTTATTTGGTATCTATAAATTATATATAAAATACCATGATATAGTAAATAATTTATTATTTAAAATAAATATATATAGAAAAATTTAAATTATGTTTAAACCCTTATTAAAATTGTTTCATTAAGAAGATAACATTATATATCATGTTTCATATTACGTTAAATTAACTATTATAAAATTTCATTTTCATATCCAAGTAGTTCTATGAGGTCCCGAAATCAACCCAAGGATTTACATGGATGGAAATATCACATAAAATTGGATTATGATATTTATTTGTGTAGTTTAATATTAATATAATAATATTCATTACTATTATTTACCGAAGCTATCCTTTAACTATGGAAAATAAAATAATTCCCAAAATTATTATTATTAATATATAAAAATAAATGATAAATACTTTCACAATTTAAACATTATGATTCCAAATATGAAATAAATTTCTACAAATTCTAAAAAAGAGAGATATTAATTAATTTAAAATTTATTTCTGTTATCAAAACCAAAAAGTGGGTTTTAAATAAAAATTAAATATCAAAATATTGACATGTGTTTATGTCCAATTTAAATGTGAAGGTGCTAATAATGACAAAACATTGGATTAAATGATAATAATATAATCCAATTACAATTTTTATACTATTAATATTTTAATCTGACTATATAAATTCACTATATGAAAGGGAATTTTTGAAACAAATTACAGTATTTTCCACTATCCATTAAATTTGGAATTTTAACAGTAATATTACAAAAATTCATTGAAAGAAAATTTTTATTTCCCTATTTCAATGATGATGTTGTTTTTTTAATTTAAATTATAAAAGTGTCCAAATCTATATTTAACATAGTTTCTCCATCAAATGGTGGCAAAACTGTTTTTTACAAATACTTTATTTCTTTGAAAAATTGAATTTCTTCTCATATCATGTTATAAAAATGTGTAAATCAAATTATAATGATATATTAAAATAAAAACGTTGTTACTAATATTAATAATTGGTAGTATATATCCCATAACATAATACAATTTTAATAATTTATTGGTTTTTAGTGAAACTTGGTATCGCGTACAACGATAGTTGTTGAGGAAGAATGCTCTAGAATTTAAAGCAAGACATTTCGGTGTTGCATGTAGTGAAAAATTCCAATGGTCTTTTGTATAAAGTTATTCAAATTTAGTTAATTTATACATTGGAAAAAATATAAACATAGTTTTTCATGAATTAAATTCAATCAAAAGAACATGAAATTGTGTGCAACACAAGCCAAGAATACTATTTATTATACTACAAGATAATACCTTGTATCATATAGTACCAACTAATTGTAGTGATTTGTACAATAAAAGACATAAATGAAATTAAAAGAAATTTATCTCATTAAATACAGTGAAGTTATAACATCAATCATCCAATTCATTTTTCAAATGAAATTCCATTCTTATCTTTTATTTTATAACTATATTATTTATATATAAATTCTTTAAATTTTATATTATTACTATGCATTTTAATTATTATAAATTCATGATTATTTAACCCCTATGTAAGGCCCTGACCATATATATAACATATTAAAGTGATTTAGAACTCAAATTTACATACAATAATATTTCAAATTTAGAGTTTTAGAGAATTAGGAAACTATTTCACATAATAATGTTTATATTTAAAATCAGACTCTAATACTATGTATTAATCATTACCTACTAGGAAATACTTTTTAATAAAATACTACTTCTTTTTTCAACACAAATTAAATTAATTAATCCTGAAATCTTTTTTTATAACAATAATAATACATATAAAAACCCATTTTAAATCTTTGGAGGAGCACAAAAATATATATAAGGGATACAAAAATTTGAAAATACCCTTATTCTTTTGTAAACTTGTATATGCATGGATACTTTGTCCTGATGTAATATATTCTATCTTTAAGAGGTAATGAATAATTTCCATTTTAAAAATAATCTCATTGCATAACCTTTTTTTGTCAAATGATTATCTTAAAAACATAAGAAGATCACATAATAGATAAAATAACATGGGACATTATCTTATATAAATGGAATAATCATATAGTTGACTTCCACACATATGAGTATTAAAAAAAGAATATCCATATGGTTGACTTCCAACTCCAATGCGTTGGAGGTTATATTATAACCACACATCATTAGTTTATCAAAGAACCTAATATATAGTTTATCCCCGAACCACTCGTATTTGGTTAATCAAATAATCACACTCTTAATGTACAAGAACCATTATATAATCATTTCACATAATATAATTATATTATAATAATTTCACTCATAAATATATATTTTCAATCACATAAAATCATTTCATGATGTTGAAATAGGCAGTTCATTTTCAAAGAAATTTTCAATACGAAAATACCAAAAAGGTAATAACGTGATTCACTTCAATAATTTTTTTTATTATAGTGGAATCCAATAATCAAATAATGGGCATAATGGAGGGGAAATAGTTGTTTTCATATAAGATAAAAAGAACATTCCCCATGTTGTTTTTCAAAATGTTCAAATTAAAAATCTTAAAGATATTTCTTTTAAAAATCATTGAATAAATTTAAGAAATCACCAATAAATTACTTTTTAATTTTTTTATATACATATAAATTGACAAGTAAAATAATATAATGAATATATAAATGGAGAAAAAATTTATTAAAAATTAATCATTATCATTGAAAACATCCCATACCATTGTGAACATTTAAATTAAAATCCACATAAAATTATTTCACATTAAAAAAACTAATAACTTGAGTATTTATATAATATGGATACAAATTAAAAATGGGAATGTACATACAAATAATTAAATATAAAATATGTATATCGTAAATAAATGACTCAATGAATGGAAATTGAGACGATGTCCCATACATTAAATCGAACTGGGGTCATACATTATTAATATTCTAGAATAATAAACGTAAGTTAATTTCTAAAATCATGAATTTTTTTTAATTCGTATTATAAATTTTATATCACTTATTTCCATGTTATAACAATTATATATTTGTTTTGGTTAATATCAGATGTTTTCTCAATTTTTAGTACTTGAGTCGAAAACAAACATGCTATAATGTTAATTGTCTATGTGGTCAAAATTACATCACCTCTAGAATACTATTCATGTCCTAATGATCATTTTAATACATTAATTATACTTTTATATCAAACAATTATACATTTTTATGAAAAATGAACATTTTTATAATCATGGACATGGTAGGTCGCACATGTGCAAGTGTATCATATTCCATTATTCATTGATCATTATATAAATTATGTAATTATTATTTTAACATTATAAAAATACCATAACATCTATAGTATATTATTAATAATTTAAATATACTTATATGTATCATTAGAGTTATGTACTGAATAATAATAAATGACATCATTTCGTAGAGGTGACAATTCACATATATGCCCGAACAATGTTGTCATATTTATTTTCTTAGAATGTAAGATTTTAGTCAATATTTTATTTTATAATAATGATTAATATGTCATGAATCACACATGTTAAAAATAATTACATCATTATAGCCATTAACGAGATATTGTTACGGAAAACAAATTATATAAACTCATTGAGGTGATAGATCACACGTATGAATGGTCAATTAATTGTTTTAATTTTTTATTGGAATTGGAAATGGATTTAGGGGATGATAGTAAAATAATAACATATAGGTTTTTTTATGATACTATATTTATTATCTAATAGTTATTGGAAAAATTTTTAATGGGGATGAAGAATCAATATTGTAATACATATTTAAAAATGATACATTTCATTCAGATGATCACATTTCTGAACAACGTAACACCTCTAAGGAGGTTGTTATGACTAAAATATGGTGTCTATAATGTATATAGTGATTATTGGAACGTTTTTGGGGAGATCTTGGCTTATCCAAATGGGTTTTTAAGCATGAGAAATAGAGAGGAATGAGTTCCCTTTCTATAGGGGTGTGGAGGGGCACTATTGGAAATATATAATATATAAAAATAATATAAATTAATTTTCAAATAAAAATGTTTAAAAACATATTTATTTCTATTATATGAAGATTTTTAGTCAAATATATGTCATCGAATTAAATTTATGCATGTTTTGAATATTTTTTAATACCTATCATATTGTTTTTACCCCTTTTAACTCTTACTGTTTTTATCAATAATGTTCCACTTAGAGAGTTAATATAATAATCATAACAAGACACATGAAAAATGAATGAATCATTTGTGAACCTTTTATATTTATATAAACTTTTCATACAAATTCATATATTTTTATAAATTTTATATCATTTAATTAAAACATTTATATTCTAATATACGAATTTTGTAAATTTTGACACTATCCATTACATGAATATTTGAAAATATTATAAAAACATTATTCTATCACATAAATGAATTTATAACATCCATAAAATGTATAAAGAATCAATAAAATTTATTTCATACATCAAAGAGTTGAAAACATATTAATTTTAATCTCATTAATATATTGTATTTGATTCATCATTTAAAAATCTACCACTACATCCTTATTGTGTCATATTTAACTATAATTATTTCATGTAAAAATTTTATTAGTAAATTACCATGATATATATAAACATTTTATCATTATAGTTACTATTTATTGTCAAATTTAACTTTTATATAAACAGATATTAAAAAAATTACTTATTAAAAATACAAGCATGAAATTTTAATATATAATTAAGAAAACATAATAAATGGTATAATCATACATAATATGAATTAAAATTTTATTATTTCATATTATGGTCTATGTTCGTCGATAATAAATTATCACCTGAAATTAGTACAAGTGTTATGGAGAATTTTTAATTTTGTAATTTTATTTATAATTTTTTTACCGAATTTACCCTTTAACCATGGTATATAAAATACTAAAGTTACTATTCAAAAATTATTATGTGTATCCTATTAGGAAATAATTTTAAAACTGATTACAACCATGTATGTATTTTTATAAAAATTCAATTCACTTAAGTGGAAAAATTATTTTTAATGCTAATACTACTGATGTGGCTATCATGATAGTAAAAGAGAAGTCCAAATTTTCAATGACTTTATATATTAAATTTCAATACAAAAATCATTCCAATGAACTAAATTATATTAAATGATAAAAAACATAATGTAATTTAACATCAAAACCATATAAAAGTATAATCAAAATCAATGAATTAGGCTATATGTTGTTTTGATCTTAAAAGAATTATTTTTCACGATTCACTAAAAATTGAATATTATCATAAAATATAGCAAACATTTATCATATGCAATATATTATGTCCCTCATCCAGATAAAAAGATTATTTTGAAAAATAAAAATTATAAAGGTGAATAAACATATAATTATAAAGTATTATCCATTATTAGGTGGTAAAACATCCTGTTTTGAAAAATACTCATTTTCCCAGTAATGTTGTATAATTTTTAAAAAACAAATAATATGTATCTTAAACATTATGTTGATTTTTTTTTCAATAATATACTCCAAAAACTATTATTTAATGACATTATTAAAAATTATTCACATTTTAATTGTTGTTCGTACAAACATATTCTTAATATTCAATTGGTTTTCATTATAATTTCAAATAAATTTTTGAACCAATGAATCACTATAAAAAATTTGTAATCTAATTTTTCAAATTTTTGTTACAAATATTTATTCCCTCCATTTTAATATCTATACAATAAAAAACATTATTAAATTATAATATTTTGATGTTTTTTTAAGCTCGATGTTTTATATCATGTACATTATCAAATATTGTGTTTCCTTTTAAAAACTAAGGAGGTCAAATTATCCCCCATTGAAAATTTCATCCTCTAAATTTTAATTTTGGTTCAGTAACTAATGTATGAGTTTTCAAAATACCATTATTGTAATCCAACATTTGATGATTGTTTAACGAAACAATAACATGAAAAGAAAGAAAGGAAAGAATGATGATCACTTGAGACCACACATACTAGGGTTCTATGTAGGAAAACATTAACATAAAAGAGACAATTAACTCTCATATTCTAAACTTTAGTAATAGAGAAATTATTTATGGGAATTTTAACCTTCACAATTACTTAAATATGTGATCGGTCAAAACTGTTTTTAAAAATTTTTGTAGATAACATTTTTTCTACATGAGAGATGTTCTTATAGTGTTGATGAATTAGTTTACTACTTGGACTAAGAACATAAGGGAATATAATTAATTAAGATATAGATTCATATCCTTTATTTAATTTCAAAAATAAAATCCTTATTTTTTTCTAAACAAGGAGTATTGATGGTGATTTTTTAACACCTTAATCAATTCTAGAGAATCAATAAATATATAAAATAATAATACATATTTTATTTTGTCTTGGAAGATTACCTAAAACAAAAATGGCTAGGATAATATTTTCAAATTCACAATAATTAACAAACCAGTAGATGGGGAAAAACTAATTTTAATCTCCAAAGTTTAATTGTAATACCATATGGTCAATGTATAGAAGTCAAAAAATTACTATCATTAAAATCCCTAAAACAATCCAAACTATGTTTGAATCCTAAAACATAGAAGGATTCGATTACATAGTCATTGAAAACAAATTTTATCATTTATCAACAATAAAATTTAAAATTATTAATTCTTCATCACATCAATTTAATTGGTGAATCAAAAATTTTCAAAGATATGTTAATCATTTCCTTAAAAAACCCAAATCACCATAAGTTGACAATAAAATCATATATTCATAAAAAATAAAATTATACCATTTCAAATCAAATAAAATATCAAATTATTCTTCATACATTAATAATATAATGTTACCCAAATAATTAATATCATCCAAAATAAAAGTTATCAAATTATACCCAAATCATTTTTAATCCCATTGTTATCTTATCAATAAAATAGATTATCCAAATATCATCTTATTCTTATTATATTAAAATGATTAAGTAAAAATAAAATTTATTCTGACTTAGGACCTCACGTAAACCATTGGTTGGTGATGCACCCTTGTCTCACATCATTTTTAGGTTCTAAACTCTTGGTATTTCCCAACACGATGGGTTGTCACCCATCCTATGGGTCCTCCATTTTTAGAACTATTTAATTTTCATAACAATACCAAAATAAAATCCTAAAAAATAACTTTAAAATGTTTTACCCTAAAAGGTTATTTCATTCCTCTCATTTATCATCCAAAAATGTAATAACCCAAAATTTCCTAAAAAATGAATGTCTCTTGAAATACTGTTAGTTAGCATAAAATATCAAAAACATAATTCATAATGGGGGGTTTCTAAGACATTTAAAAAATGATTATCCAACTAATTATAAACCCATGATGATAGATTCACCTCTGATTAAATCATAGTAATCATTTATGTTATCTTATCTATACAATGATATAAACAATATGGCCCTGATATTAAACATAACTTATTCTAGTGATTTTGAACTAGAATTCACATATGGGAATCTTTCCATTATATTTTATTTTATAATTTGATAAAACATTTACATAGTGATATATTAACTATACAAGTTGACTTAATACTTAGGATTAATTCTTTCCACCATGGAAACCCTTTTAAAATATTTAATTACTTCTTTTTCATTAACATCATAAATTCAGACAACAGAAATATTCTTCTTCCATACAAATCTTATGACCTAAAAAAGTCATTTTAAATATTGGATGAGCAGAAAAATCTTTTTAAGTGATACACACATAAATAAAAACTATTATTCTTTTGAAAAAATGTATTCCAAGGGATACTTTATCATTAAGTACCACATTCCACTCTTAATAAGTATTTAATTAATTCCTTTAAAAATAAGCTATTTTTATAAAATTATGTAAATAAAAAATTATCATAAAACCCTAGAAATATCATATAACATATAAAGGTTTCAGGTCCATAAGTATTCTACATACATTGAAGGGGGGTGGATCATGATATGGATATTCATTTTAATATTCATCCTCCCCAAATAGTTATTTACCTATTTATTATAAGGATCACTTTTTTAAATGTAAATGTTGATGTTGATCTTATTCATTCAATGATTATCAGATGATAATGATTTAATTTTAATATATGAATGAAAGGACAATGACGTGGTGGTTTTTACATAGTTCACCCTCACATAGATACATCTAGGGAGCATACAATAGGGACGTACTAATTCTACCATATTCACTGAGGCTCATTTCCTATAATGATGTTAGAGTAAGATCTTCTATGCCCATGATCACTGCCTTTACAAGGTTTAGAATATTATCAAAACATTCTCATGGGTTAGTCCATATGTCTCTACCTTTATATCATTGCTGGTGGGAAGGATCATCATCCTCCACTTCTATTACTCATAGATCTTGGAAGGGATTCAAGAATAGCTTATATACTTTAATGTCCAAACATTATATCTAATGAATACATCGACTTTTCGATATGGATTTTTTTTGGAAGTTCCACTTTTATCAAACAAATGAATAAAAAATTACCACGGATAAATGGTTCAATTCCCCTTAAAAATATATTGTAATGCTCAATTCCTTCACGAATCTCCTTTTGTCGAAGATAAAAAATTTCCACAATACACACATTCCTTTTGCGAAGCTCACATAGCCTTTATGAGGCACACCTATGTCACAAATATAAACTAAGCCTCATGAAGATAAATAGTTTTAGTGGGATTTATATAGACATCATGAATTCTATCCTTTTATTTATAGAACATTCAGTTGGCTTATATACTTCACAGACATCATCGTATAAACCCCCTTTAAAAACCCCTTCATGAACCACCTTCACCAATCTCATGACATATATTTCTTGTCGGGTTTCGAGCTAACTTCAAAAGGATGTAGTTTAGTACCCATGTTTTGAGTTATGTGGCATTTGATTATGCATTTTTATGTTTTTAATGTGCATGGGATGATTTTGGACGAGGTTGGGATAGTTTGAAATGGTTTTGTATGATCTTGGAGGCTTTTAAAGGGGTGCACGATTTGAGCACGGTTAGTGGAAACCCTGTGGATTCTCTAGGAATCCAGGCAAGGGAGATAGTAGGATCCGCATGGCTTGTGCCTAGTTTTCCAAACTGTGCGAGGAAACCATGCAGACCCTTGATCCCAAGGCAATAGTGTGCGCACGGTTAGTGCACGGTTTTCCAAACCGTGCGGGCTAACCGTGTGACCACTTAAAAATAGGGTTATAAGATTCGAGCTCCCTCGGTATTTTCCTATTTCACTCTATTCATCATACCACTCGATCCTCACTCTGGATTTTAGGTTCTCAATGGTTAAGGGTTCTCTCCCACTATAGTTGGAAAGAATTTCACAGGGGTTTCAAGGCAGTTTGAAGGTGGTTTCTCTTAGGTAATTCTTCTCTCATGGTTTCTTTTTGGTTTCCTCTAGATCTTCTCTTCCCTATTTCTTGGTTTTCTAGATCTACACATTCTATGTGTAGATCTATGGTTGTGGTTTCCATGGATGATGACTTGAAGGCTTCTGAATGTTAGGTAAGGGGATCTAGAGAGGTTTTGGTTGTGCATTTTCCGGATTTAAGGTGCGATTGTTCGTGGGTTGATTTCTCAGGAACCCTAATGATAGTTGGCTTCTATCTCGAATCCACATGGATAGAAATACTTTTTTTTAGCAAATAATTTTTTTTTCTTGAAATAAATTGAGTTTTGATGTGAAAAATTGATTAGAAATCCATTGGGTGCTGTTTTGGGGATTTTTGGGAAAATGAGGGTTTTGTGGTGAAATGATATTGTTGTGGATTTTAAAATGGAGATTTTAAAATGGGATGCTATGGTTTATTTGTGAATATCATTGATTTAAATGGTTTTCAATAAATTTTTTTGTTTTATTGAATTTTTTTTTGCCATGGAAAATGGTTTTCAATAAATGGTTCATTTATTGAAATGGATTGATATGCAATGGAATTGGTTGATTGCGTGTGGTCATGACCATGGTGGGTTATATGCTTCACATGCATTGTTTAGAATGTTGTGTGGAAGTGGTGGCAAGTACCACTATAAAAATCGGTATGGATAGTGGATGGAAGGTCCACCATCAATGGTAAGTGGACGAGAAGTTCCACTAAGTGTGAATGGGTTAACGGGTTGGACGGAAGCTCCACCATTTGGTTGTTTGGTTTTTTGGTCATTGGATGTGCATTGAATTGCAAGATGGAAGTTATTTTGTGAATGTGTAAATGATGAGATGGTTTTTAGCATGTTTTATTTGGCTTTCCGTTGGTTTCTTGGGTTGGATGTTATGTCTTAGTAAGGGCATGTTTGGCTTACGAAAATGGTTTCACTTGGGATTTAATTTATTTAAACTGTTTTATATAAATGTGATAACAGTTTTATCCTATTGGTGAGTGTACAGTAGTCAATGGGGAAATCCTACTGAGTTTTAGTACTAACCCCATGCTTTGGAACGTTTGTGTCTTTGCCGATGTCGTGTACCGTGATGTTGGAAAAGGTAAGGAATCAACCTCCTTTAGTGGTGCGTTATGATGTCTTGGTGGATCATGGAGCATGGAGTTGGGTGTGGATCTGTGGAGGTGTCATGGCTCATGGTTCTTGGGATGTTTAGTTTCCGCTTGTAATCTGATTTTGGTGGACATATCTAGTTTTATTGGTTTTGGGTTGTATTGTGGAACAACATGGTTTTTTTTGGATTACATGTTTGGGTGTTTTCATGACATGCATCATATAGTGGTTGTTATTGGATGGTTTGGTTGGTTTTTTCTTAAGGGAAAATTATTCCCCAACTTTCTCATTAAGCCCTCAGCATTAATTTCCAGCCTTTGGCCTCTTGGGAACGTCACTTAAGGCCATGTAGCCCTCACTACCTCCTCAAGCCAATGAGGTAGGGGAAGGGTGTTACAAGTGGTAACAGTTTGTTCGGTCCTTTGGAGTTGATTCTCAGATTTGGTGTTGACATTTGTTGTGTTACATTCCTTGAATCAGGATGGTATCTAGGTGTAGAAATGTCAGAACATTGAAATTATATCATAAAAGGACGTAGCGGACCCTTTTATGCAGAAATTCTTGTTACCATGGAGTTGGGTACATAAGTGTTTTGGATACACTTATAGGCATTGGATATCTCATTATCATGGGTGTATCCAATGATATGAGCATGGCATGCATGGTAGAAATGACTTACCACTAGGATGAATATTTCAGTGTTGTATAATGATTTATTATGTGATATGAATGTGTGAAATTGTGATGTGAATAAGATGGTATTTTGAAAATGGTTTGGTTTTAAAAATGGTGAAACATGGCACATGTGGAAAATGTGGAAAGACATATTTTGATAGTGTTGTGTAATGTGATTTTAAATGGGATTTCATGATGTCTACGGAAGTTAGACTCATGGTTGTTTATTTTCTATTTATACAAATGGCACTGGGTAGGTATCGTAGAGACCTGTCGGAGGAGGCTGCTGAGAATGTGGTAGAACCTGATCCTCAGGTGAACCACAACTAGTGCGAAGCATAATTCAAAGCATAGTGCAAGCTTTCCAACCTGTGGAAAGTGGAAACAAAGTGGATGAACCAATACATTTGGATCATGCGGTTTAATTTCAAAAGAAGAATCCACCCAACATCAGGGGTGATTCAAAGCCAGAGAGGGTAGAAGTATGGTTGAATAGAATGAACAAGATCTTTGAGTTCTTGGGAACTCATGTAGAGTTAAAAGTGAATTTGGCCACATATATGTTGAATGATCTGGCCCTTCAGTAGTGGGAGTTGGTAGTCCAAGTGGGGATGAACCATGGTATGATGTGGGAAGACTTTGAGGAATTTTTTAACAAAAAACTCTACACACATATGTTTAGAATTCAGCATACAACTGATTTCATCAGTTTGAGGAATGAGATTATATCATTGAAAGAGTATGCATCTATATTTATGGACGTAGTGCGGTTTTCACCCGAGGTGGCATGTAGCACGTCGTTGAATGCATGGATATTTGAAGTGGGGTTACGGGAAGAAATATGTTCAATGATAGTGGTGTTGTGTATAGATGATTACACAGAGAAAGTAAATAGATCCTCAGTGGCTGAGAGGGATTTTTTGGGGGCTCCGGGTAGAGGAATCATGATGGTACCCATGGGGAACAGTGGGAGCTCTAATTCTAGGTTCAACCGAAGGAGGGACTCATATTCTCAGGGCTGGAATATGGATTATAATCAGATGGCAGGATTGATAAATCTTCCTCTGAATCCTTAGATCTTTTCATGATGTTTTCAGTGTGGTTCTAGAGGCCACATCAAGCAAGATTGCATGACACAACCTTGAGCATGTAATAATTGTAAGCAGATGGGGAATTTGTTGCATTATTGTCAGATTTCTCCATGTTTGGGCATGCGCGACACTCCTCAGGGATCACAGACATTGTATTCTTTGATTGGATGGTGACAATAACATATCCCTCATCTGCTGAGTAAAGTGGGTCATGGTGATTCTTGGAATACCACGATTCATCAACAAGGAAAAAAAGAGCAGAGTGTAGAAAGAAAACATGTGTTCAGGGTTGAGTAGGTTGTTTTGGATGATTAGTCGGGATAATCCATGGTGCATGGAATTATACTTTTAAATTCTACCTTGATTCAAGTGATGTTTGATATTGGTGCTTCACACTCTTTTATTATTTCATGTGTGGTTGATTTTATGGGATTAAGGGTAGAAATGATGACCTCGATTGTGAATACTCAAAATACTCTAGGTCGAAGAGACTGTCATGCCTTCTTGTGTACAGAATGATTTATCATTGTGGGAGAGATTGAGATAATGTGGAATTTCTCAATGCTTTAGATGGATGGCTGTGAAGTAATCCTGATAATGGATTGGATGGTGGCGTTTATCACCCACATAGACTGCGATGAGCAGAAAGTTGCTATTGCAACACACGTTGGCGTTAGACATCTCTTTAGAGGGGAGAAGCGTGAAAAGAAGGGTTCAATGGGGTTTTTGGCACCAGAAGTGGGTACATTATCGTATCAGTTTGTGGTTTTTTTTGTTAGAATCAGTAGAGGATGTTAAGAAAAGTGTTCGTCCAACTGTGGTCGATCATTTCATTGATTTTTTTCCTGAATAATTCTCTACGTTACCTCCTTTTAGAGAAGTGGAGTTTAAGATTGATCTCCTTCGAGGGACCAGTCCTATCTCAATTCGGTATAACTGGATGACACCTATTGAATTACTGGAATTGAATGTCTTGTTGGAAGAGTTAGAAAACAAAGGGTTTATCAGGCCTAGAACGTCTATGTGGCCAGCACCGGTGTCATTTGTCAAAAAGGCGGATGGAAGATAGAGGCTCTTTGATGATTATCATAGACTTAACCAAGTTAAAATAAGGAATAGATATCCACTTCCTTGAATTGATGATTTGTTCGACCAGTTTAGGGGAGTCTAATGGTTCTCCAAGATTTAACTGAGGTCAGGATATCACTAATTGTGGGTGAGGAAGGATAATATTCCTAAAACAACTTTTAGAAGTATATGTAGGCATTATAAATACGTGGTTATGCCCATTGGTCTAAAAAATGTGCCAGTGGTGTTTATGGAATTGATGAATCAGATATATCAAGGTTATATGGATTCATTTGTGGAGGACTTTGTAGATGTTATTCTGGTGTATTCAAAGACAAGGGTGGACCATGATTAGCACTTGGTGACAGTTCTGGGGACCTTTAGGGATCACTGTTGTATGCCAAATTGTCAAAGTGTGACATTTGGATATAGGATGTTTGTTTTCTTTTCCATGTGATTTCTAAAATAGGTGTTTCAGTAGATCTAGAAAATATACAGGTCATTATCTTGTGGAAACCACCAAAGAATGTGTTTGGGATACGGTGTTTTCTTGGTCTAGGTGGGTATTATCACCGTTTTGTTCGTGATTTTTCACGTTTGGCTTCGTTGATGACATCTTTTACTAGGAAGAATGTTCCATTCTAGTGGAATGATAAGTGTCAATGGTGTTTCAAAGATCCATATGATCACCTTACATTAGCTACAGTATTGGTTTTCCAAGAACCGGGAAAAGGTTACGTGGTGTATTGTGATGCATTGAGATCAAGGTTAGGGTGAGTTCTCATGAAAGGGAATAATGTGGTTGCGTATGGATCATGGATGTTTCGGGTGCATGAGAATAACTACCCAACTCATGATTTTTAGTTGGCAGTAGTGGTCCATGCTTTGAATGTATTGCGTCATTATCTCTTCGGTGATAAATTAATAGTATATATAGATCAAAAGTGCATGAAGCACATTTTCTCACAAAATGGATTTTACCTTGAGGAAACGTAGATGGATGGAATATCTCCAAATGTTTGATTTTGGAATAATTTACACACTAGGTAATGGAAATTATGTGGTTGATGCATTAAGTAGAAGATAATATGCTCATGTGGTGAAACATGCATCAGACCAGTGGCAGTTGATGTCGGTAATAGCTGATATGCGGTTGGAATTTGAGGACCAAGGAAATAAATCAGTCTTCTTTTTAGTTTTGTTGTTTCCTAGCTTTGGTGGCCTGGTTAGAGAGGCACCGTTTTGTGATTATAATTGTGTGACCATTGGGATAAGACTCAATGCTGGGGAGACCATTGAGGTTTGGAAACTTAATGGAGATTCGGTTTTGTGTTTTCGGAATCAGATGGTTGTACATGTTTCTTGTCAGGAGGATATTCACAGGTCGTATCATCATCCCAAGTGGTATGTTCATCCTGGAGTTCAGAAAATGTGTAAATCATTGAAATCATAGTTATGGTGGGATGTCATGAAAAGTACAGTGGCTGAGTATGTTTTGAGATGCTTGACTTGTCAGCAGTTCAACACAGAGCATCAGAAGCCTTTGAGAATGTGGTTGTCTTTACAAATCCATGTTTGGAAGTGGGATCAGATAACGATGAGGTTTGTCATAGGTCTCCCAAGAATGGTCAAAAAGCACGATGCCATTTGGGTGATAGTGAATCGGCTAACGAAGTCGGTCAATTTCACCCTGATTCTCAAATCTCATACGGTGGATGATCTATCCAAAATCTATATCTGGGAGGTGTTAAAGATTCATGGTGTTCTAGTTTCGAATGTAATAGATAGAGATTCAAGGTTTCTATCTCGTTTCCGGAAATCCTTATAGCAAGCCCTTGGAGCACAGTTGACGATGAGTACATCATATCACCCTCAGATGGATGGTCCATCCGAGGGGATGTTACAAACTCTGGAGGATATGTTTCATGCTTGTGTCATGAATTTTGGTGGCTCGTTAGAGGAGAACTTCTCATTGGTTGAGTTCGTGTACAATAACAATTATCAGGAATCTATACAGACGGCTCCGTTTGAATCATTGTATTGGAGGCCATGTCGTTCTCTACTATGTTGGGGGGAAATAGGTGAGTCATCCAGGTTTGGACCGAGCCTTGTCCAAGAGACGATAGAGAAGATCCAGTTGATCAGGAAGAGAATGGAGAAGAATCAGAGTCGTCATAAATCATATGCGAATCATCCTCGATGGTCATTGTCGTTCGAGGTGAGTGATCATGTGTTCTTAAGGATCCCTCCTAGATTGGGACATCATCGTTTTGGGAAGCATGAGAAGTAATATCCGAGGTATAATGGGAGTTTTGAGATTCATGAGAAGGTTGGTGAGGTGGCTTATCATTTGAATTTTCCTCCTAGTTTTAGTGCGGTGCACAATGTGTTTCATGTGTCGCAGTTCAAAAAGTATCAGCCAGATCATGACCATGTGACTCGATGGGATCATGTTGGGCTATGACCAGATGATTATTTGGTGTACGTTCCAGTGTAGGTTGTGGATAGTCAAGCTAAAGTCTAGCATGGTAAAATCATCAGCTTAGTTTGTGTTTTGTGGAAACATGGTCAGATTCAAGAGGATACTTGGGAGCGGGAAAAAGAGATGGTCGAGCAGTGTCCCGAGCTCATTCGGCAAAGGGTGAGTTCACTACACTCTTGGGGAAAAAATGTCTAATGGTGGGGAGAATATAGTAACCCCGCGGTTTTATGCATTTTTATGTGTTTAAAGTGCATGGGATGAGCTGGGAAGAGGTTGGGAGAGTTTAGAATGGTTTTGGATTAGATTGGATGCTTTTAAAGGGGTGCACGGTTTGAGCATGGTTAGTGGAAACCATGCAGATTCTCTATAAAACCATGAAAGGGATACAGTAGGCATCCCATGGCATATGCATGGTTTTCCAAAACGTGTGAGGAAACCATGTGGACCCTTGCTCTCGAGGCAGTAGCGTGCACACGGTTAACACACAGTTTACCAAACCGTGCAGGCTAACCATGCGGCCACATAAAAATAAGGTTATAAGATCTGGGTTCCCATAGGAACAACCTATTTAAATCTAATATTCCTCCCACACGAGCCTCATTCAGTAATTTGGGTTCTTAGGGGATAAGGGTTCTCTACCACTCGATTTGGAAGCATTTCAAAGGGGTTTCAAGGCGGGTTGAAGGTGGTTTCTCCCGAGTAAGTATTCTCTCCTTATTTCATTGTGGATTCCTATAGATCTGCTCTTACCTCATTCTTGGATTTCTATATCTACACATATTTTGTGTAGAACTATGGTTTTGGTTTCCTTGGATGATGACTTGAAGGCTTGTGAATGTTAGGGAAGGGGATCTAGATAGGTTTCAGTGGTGCGTTCGCAGGATTTGAGGTGTGATTGTTCATGGGTTGATTTCTCAGGAACCCTAAATGTTTGTGGCTTCTATCATGACTCCACTTTGTTAGATCTAATGTTTTTGGTAACAATTAATTTTTTTTTCTTGAAATTAATTGTGTTTTTATCTGCGAAATTGATTTGAAATTCCATGGGTGATTTTTTGGGATTTTGGGGAAAAGGAGGGTTTTGTGGTGAAAAGTTATTATTGTGGAATTTAAAATGGATTTTTTAAATTGGGATGATATTTTTGATTTGTGAATATGATTGATGGAAATGGTTTTCAATAAAAAGGGTTGTTTTATTGAAATGTTGTTTGGCCTAGAAAATGGTTTTCAATAAATTGATAATTTATTGAAATGGATTGACATGCAATGGAATTGGTTGGTTGCATGTGGTTGTGACCTTGTTGGGTTATATGCTTGGATTATCTTGATTGGAATTTTTTGTGGATGTGTCAGGAAGTACCAGAATAAAATGGTAGATTGATAGTGGACGGAAGGGCCACCATCAATGGTATGTTGGCGGTAAGTTCTACTAATTGTGAATGGGTGAACGAGTTGGACAGAAGTTCCACCGTTTTGTTGTTTGGTTGTTTTGGTTTTTTATTATGCATTGCATTGAAAGATTAAAGTAGTTGCGCTAACGTGTAAATGATGAGATGGTTTGTAGCTTTTTTTATTTGGCTTTCCCTTGGTTTCCTGGGTTGGATGTGATGGCGTGGTAAGGTAATGTTTGGCTTAAGAAAATGGTTTCACTTGTGATTTAATTTATATAAACTGTTTTATATAAATGTGATAACGGTTATATACTACTGGAAAGTGTAGGAATGTCATTGGGGAAATCGTACTGAGTTTTAGTACTCACCCCCTTTATTGGCATGTTGGTGTCCTTGCAGATCATGTGTACCGTGACATGTGAAAAGGTAAGGCATCAATCTCCTTTAGTTGTGCGATGTGATGTCATGGTAGATCTTGGATCATAGAGCTAGGTGTGGAGCTATAGAGGTCTCATTGTTCATGGTGCTTGGGTTTTTTAGTTTCCACATGTACTCTAATGTTCATGGACTTGTCTGGTTGTATTGGTTTGGGGTTGTATTTAGGAACAACTTGGTTGTTTTTAGGACGACATGTTTTGTTGTTTTCTTGACATGCATCATATAGTGGTTGTTACTGGATGGTTTGGTTGGTTTTTTCATAAGGGAAAATTGTTCCCCATCTTGATCTTGATGCCCTCAGCATTAATATCCCGCCATTGGAATCTTGGGAATGTTTCTTAATTCCATGTAGCCCTCACTGCCTCCTTAATCCAATGTGGTAGTGGTGGGGTGTTACATGTAGTTTTCTATTTATTGGTGTTCCACTAATTCAAAAAAAATCTGGGCCACATTAACACCAATTTGAGATGATTGTTCAGTTCCATCACGATGATATCCTTTACCGCAATGTTTCATGGAAATTCCCCATTCACGGTTCAAATCTCAATCATGGAGAATTCTGTCGAAAACAATAGTGGGGTTAAAAACTATCATGGCTCCATGATGCTCTTTTCATGATTCTCATGTCCTTTGCTAATCGAGATTCTCATCACTTTTCTTAGTGATCCGCGACAGAATTCACGGATCCCTCACGAGACATTATTAATGAATCCCATAATCACAAAATTCATTCCATTATAATATTTTCATATGGACTTCATGAAAATCCACTATCCATAATAAAACCAAACTGAAAATCACGGTCCCTATAAATTTGGAAAACATTCAGAAATGGAATCACTCTGTGAAATCAATTTTATTGTGATCTTCATGGAAATCAATTTTTGGATCTTGGATGATTGTGAACATATTTTCTAAAAAACTTCAATGGAGTCCCCAATATACCTTGGAAACATGCTTTGTCAACAAACACAATTGAACCATAATACTACAATGTTAACATGAGGAAATTTTTCCCAAAAAAGGTTAACATGGGACATAAATATTCATAAATGGGATATCTACAGAATCTAATTCTAAACATATCACTCTTAAAAATAGAATATCCAAAAGACCAACTTCAATACACAATTCATTGGAGGTTATAACCTATCCCCTTGTCTGAGGGTTATCTCAAAAACACCCTTCATTGGCTTATCACCAAACCACCAATATTTGGTTTATCACATAACAACATGTAATGTTTCCATGTACCGTTATATAATAATAACACATATAATATTTTATTTATCAATGTATCACTCATAAATATTTATTTCCAATTACAATAAATAATTTCAGAATATTGAAATATAATATCCATTTTATTATAATTCAATACAAAAAATACCCAAAAATACCGAAGAAGTGATTTTTTATTAAAATACCCATTAATGTTTCTAAAGGAATCCAAATTTCAAATAATGGTCCTCACAGAGAATAAATATTTGTCACATTATACGATTAAAATAAAATTCTCATTTACATATTTCATAATTTTCCGTATAAAAACTAAAAAAAAGATTCATATTGATGGAGTTTGAATTAATTTAAAAGTAGACATAAAATGACTTTTGTAATCCTCTATCTTCTATTTAAACAGAAATCTAATTTAATATCATTAATATTGTAATAGAGAATTATTTTGAAGAAAACTCTTTAAACAATAAAGTGTCCCAAACTACGTTGAAAAAATAAATTATATTCCTCATGAATGTGTATCCTTTTAAAAAAAATTATAAAAAGTGATTATAGATTTGATAAGGATATATAAAAATTCAATGAGTCTATATATAAATTTTATAAAAGAATAATGTTTAATATCGTAAATAATTGTCTCAATGAAAGGTGATTGAGAAAAAGTATTATACCTCAGGTCTCACTCATCTAGTAGATTAAATATTTTCCTGAATAACAAAAATAGTTCAATTTTTACAATATTGTTAAAGAAAAAATTTTATCATTCATTTATAGTCACTTATTATAGTATTGTTATAATTACATAATTATTTATGTTCATATCAGATGTTTTGTCGATATTCATTAATTGACTCGAAAATGAACTTTTTAGGATGTCAATTGTCCAAGTCTTCATAAGTACATCATATCTAGAATAATATTCATTAGATAGTTATAATTTTTATACATTAATAATACTGTTAAATCATAACATTAATTATGGGTATAAAAAATGAGCATTTTTATGATCATGGAGGCAGTAGGTCGTACGCACACATGAGTAATGTTCTCCATTTTTGATTGATCAACATGAGAATTAGTTATGTATTATTATAAATTCAATGAGTGATAATAAAATCATTAATATATTATTAATCATTTAAATATACATATATATATATATATACATATTTTATAACTGATATTTGGATTAAAAACGATTGACCACGCTTCATGGAGGTGATGGTTCATATGTACACATAAACGAAATTATCAATTTTATGTGCATGGAAATTAAAAACAAAGTTGATATTTTATTATATAATAATGACTAAAATGTCAAGAATATCACATATTTAAATTAATTCCCTCATTGTAACCCATCATGGGAAATACATATGAATCAAAAAAAATTCAATTCGTGGAGATGATTGTTCACATATACTGAAAAGTAATTAATTCATTTCCATTTTGATTGAAATTGAGATGAGTTTATGATACGATATTTAAATAATAATAACTTTGTTCATTGTGGATACTAAAACTTTTATGACATCATGGTTGTCGATGATTTGAATGAATGTTAAGAACAATTAAAATAGAAATACTTAATTAAAAATTTTATATTTCATTTGGATGATCACCTTTCATAAAACATAAAAAATAAAATGAGGGTGTTCTGACTAACATAACTCATCTAAAATGTGGGTAGGTATTCTAGTAAAGGTTTTGGAAGAATATTTTCTGAACTAGATGGTATTATATGTGTGTGTAATAGAGAAGAATGAATTATTATTTACGAAAGGGATGGATCACTCTTAGAAATATTAAAACTATTCAATTAATAAAAAATCCTTTTCTTTACCAAATGCATCCAAACAGATTTTATCTTGAATATATTATGATTTGTGGTCGAATACCCATCATCAAATTAAAATTATTAAAATTATTAAAATTCTTCAATCCTTATATATATGTTTTAAACCCTTTTATCTTATAAAGTTTATCATGTATGTTACACTTTGGGAGTTAAAATAAATACCATAATAAATCAAAGGGAAAATGATTATGTCGTTAATGAATTTTTTTTAATTATAACAATTTTTTGATGAATTATAAATTTTTCATTAAAAATTATATCATTTAATTAAATATTTTATATTTTATTATATGAATTATATCAATTTTGATAATATTCACCTGTTTACATTTTTATAAAATCATAATAAATTGATTCATTCTAATAAAATTCTTTATATCATCCAAAACATGTCAAATTCATCCATAAAATTCATTAATTACATCTAATAGATCATATAATATTTATGTTAATATTATTAATATCATTTAATTGATTCATCATTTTATAAATCAATTTCAACATCATCATGATTTTATAATAAAAAATTATTATTTAATGTCAACAATTTTTTAATAAATTATCATAATGTATGTAAACATATAATATTGAAAATATCAATTTATTGTAGAATCTACCATTTATGGAAACCAAATTTAAAAATAATATACTTATTAAAAATATGGCTATGAAAAATTTAAAGCATTTTTAAATAAAATATAATAATTGACCTAACCATACCAAAGTGGCATAATAATGTTATCATTTCATCCTTAGGATTATTTTGGTTGAATCTCGTTTATCAAATGAAATTAGGACTACTGTGTAATTTTATAATTTTATAATAATCTTTTATCCTTGTTTGTGTAATTTTCAATATAATAATAGTAAATAACATATTAACATTACAATTCACCAAAACTATGTTGTTCATATTTTACCAAAATTTCTATATTGATTACAACCATATATGTTTTTATTTCAAAATATAATTCATAGATTTGGTAATACTATAATTAATTCTAACCCAACTGATATTGATAAAATGTGGGAGAAAGATTTGTTCAAAATTTCAATATGTGTTTTTATATGATTTGAATAAAAAATAATTCCATTGACCTAATATGGATTAAATTATAAAAAAATAATCTAATTACACTTATAAATCAAATAATAGTTTAACCTAAAAATATAAATTAGACAAAAATGATGTTTTGAACTAAAATATATAATTTTCAATATTCATTATGAATCGATTTCTATCATATAAATACCAAAACTTTCTCCAAAGAAATATATTATCATTCACTTATATATAATAATATTATTTATTAAAATAGAATATATAAAAATTAACAAATTTGGGATTAAAATGGGATCTCCATCATTTGGTGGTAAAGCAATATTTTCTGAAAAATAACTATTTTTTCAGTAAAATTGAATAATGTATAAAAAAATAATACGAATTATAATAATTATAATAAGTTTTTTATAATAACACGTCCTTTATATTCAATAGAATTTTATTTTAATTTTTAATTATTTTTCTCACAATGAATCATTATATATACATGTTTAGACCATATTTTCATAATTTCGTTAACAATGGTCATTCCATTCATTCAATCAGCTTGTTGATAACTACCATATTAAATAATAAAATTTAGATGTTTTTTTGATCTCAATGAAGCGTATCATGTATGTTATCAAACATTGCGTTACCATTTAAAAAATCCAGGAAGTTCCACCCTTCGATTATATATATTTTATATGCCATTATATTTATTGAAATTTTATTAAACCAAAAACCCATCGAAATTTTTTAGTTAATAAATTTGTGTTGTATTCAATGAAATAAAATCCAAGTATGGATACAAAAAGTGGGTATGGATCTAGCCACGTTTTACATAGGAAAAATCACCCCTAAAAACGTGTACTTTGATTTTACATGATAATTACCCGGTGTAAGAAAATTTGCCTTTTTTCATACATGTTTTGACACTGCCAAAAGATATTAAGGCATAATATACATGAATCATAAAAACCACTATAAAGGATTTCCTATCATTTCATTTCAATCGTAACATTTAAAATTAATATATCATCTCTTATTCCTGTATTGGAGAAAATTATTTTAAAACCATATAGTTATTTTAGGTAGATGTGAAAATCCTATAAGTTATGAATCATTTAGATATTATTATACGTATATATATTATTCTTTCCTTGAAAATTATTCCATGTACTATTTTCATATGTGGTGGAATGTATTGGACAATTATGTCATGGGTGGGGCCATGAATTATACATCTCTTTAGTACAATGTTTTCTCTAATAATGCTATTAATAGATGGTAATGAGAGTTTTTTCACCATTTGTATATAATTCTTTATAATTGGGCCTTGAATGTCAATTTAAGATATTAAAAATTATTCATTCCCATTAAAATATTATCAATTATTTTTATCCATGCACGTAATTATTATAATGATACTGATCAATTTTTTTTCTTTAACATTCATTTCAAATGACATGACATTGTATTTATATTCATGTCATATGCATTATTAATAATTTCATCAATCATATGATACCCCTTATAGACTGTATGATATCACACCATTATATTGTTTAAAATTCCCTATATAAACCAGGAAGTGTACTATGCTTCATAATAGGGTATCAATGACTACAATAAATGTTTCAGGTTTTTAGATGATATATTTTTATTTTCCAAGGGAATCTAAATCTATAGTATGTTTATGGATTTAATGTACCTGTTAAAATGTTATATCCTCATTATTTTTACCATTTCATTAAAAAAACATATTAATTATAATAGCATTGGGGTCATTATACATGGTCCTATAACCCATGAATACGATTATTAGAATATGACATTGATACAATATTTCATGGAAAAACCATGATCAGGCCATGAGCATAGTCAAATAACTCTATGGATTCAATGAGACACCCTGGTTTCCTTCCTATATCAAGAAATTGTATGTCCCATTATGGACACTTACTAGAAATATTATAGTCCCCACAAGAGTACAATTTTTGTTAAGTGTGTTTTTTTCTCCCTCACACACACACTTATATATGTCGAAAGGGGACACATATAATTATGATTACACTAGGAAATATATTCTTTACTCTGGAGTTTTAATATGATAGGATTTTCAAAAACTAGGTTCACTTACTTTACATTGTAACTAACATTTCAACCACTATGTTGTACTTTTAGCTGGGTGTTACAATAAAAAATTTTGGGGATGGATTTTTTGGAAATATATGCTCCTCCTAAATGAGGATTTCCCTTTTATGGATGTGTTAGGAATTTTTTTGGCAGAATATAGTGTTATTGTTAAAGTGTGTATGTGAGGATAGGAGTGCCTCTTTTAAAATAGAAAAGCGATGTCATTTTTGGAAATAACAAATTTATGGGACAAATGTATGACACTCTCAAGGAATGTGGCTCCAAAATTAGGAATTAATTTAGAGATTAATTGATAAGGGTAAAAAAACTAAAAAACTAAATTAAAAACATTGTTTTTACATGTAAGTATCTTTATCACTCATGTTAAAAAAAATTTATTTTAGTTTTTATTTTGATATCATGTATTTAACCTAGAATTCTATCATTTAGATAAAAAATAAATTGGTCCTTATTATATAATTATTACCTATTGGCTCCATATTTTCAATTTTTTAAATGTTATTTTGGTTATGAAGGTGTAAAAAATTATTTTTTAAAACTTTATAATTTATTAAAAATAAATTTTGAAAAAAGTATTACTTATGGTGTAAAATAAATAACATTGGTTTTTAATTTAAAAAAACTAAAATTATATTGTATAATATAAAATTGAGATTTGTTTATTAGTAAATATTTCAGAAATATCGAATAAAAAATCTTTAATTGAAATTTTATAAGATGTGTTATTCATGAAAACGTTATTTTTTAATATTAACAAATATATTATTCCATTTAAATATACCTAAAATAAAACATGAGCACAATTTAAATTGATTAATGATATAATTATTTCTACTTCTTAAATCCAAATTCCGTAAATATTATAATTCATTATTTGAAAATAATCCAATATAATATTGGAAAATTGTTTATATTATAAAATATACTTTCAAAATGTTACCTATTAAATTTTTATTATTTATTTTCAATTAATAATTAATTAATTCGAAATATATTTTTGATGTTATCAATATATATTGTTATTATCAATTCATAAAATACCAAATTTATAAAAATAACTCCCCAAATTTGGGAAAAAATTATTTTAATGTATAATAATTTTTATTTTATTTTATTTAGGTGTACTAATTTAATTTAATTTATATTATATTCGTAGATTACTTTTATTTATATAGATATTTCATAATGTGGTTACTGATATTAATTCTACAAAATTTAATAGTTATTTTTCAATTGACATAACCAATGATTATATTTTTATAAATATATATTGTGGGTGTGTTCAAGTTTGGTCTTGTGCTTGGAGAATTCTGTTAAAGAAATATGATTAATTTAATATAAGTCATATATTAAAACATTATGTTGTGAGAATTTAATCAAAATCATTCAGGTGACTTATTGTTATTAAAAAATACAAATTTTCTTGGGGATTTAGATGTCGACCCTTCAAAAATATTTCCAAAGGATTAAAAACAAATTACGTCAGCATTTGGTTATGGAAAACTCATTCTCCCAAATTTTTAATCACTCCTAATTTTTTTGGTAATTCAATATCTCCCAACTCAAACATAAAATAGAATGAGATAAATTGAAACATTGGAGATAAGCAATATGAATTTATAAAATGTTTCCAATTAGAATAATTGTTAATTTAAAATTTGCAGTTGTATGATGGGTAATCATATAAAAACTATATGTACATAATAACCAATAATAAAACATTGAATATTGATTTGATTAAATGAAATGGAAATAATAATGAAAATTTTGACTTAGATTAACTCTCCCCATCATTATAGTGGCTACAAGATCCAACTCTGATGTTTAAAGTGGAAGTACATATAATTAAAATTACTCTAATTGTTATTATTTTTATTATTTTGGTCATATTATATATATATATGATTTTTATTGGAAGAGTATCCATAATGTTTCTATATAGTATGTGATTTTTTCATAATTGATAATAAAAAATGAGGATTTGGTCATGCTCATGAATAACATGTTGAATAATTAGGAAAATATATTGAGAATATTTTATTAGTAGAATTAGGATCCAGCGCTACCTAATCCTTATCGATGCAACAAATTATATCAAAATATGTAGATAATGATATTATATATATATTATTTCTTTTCTATGGAGAGTGTTTTGAATGAGTCATTTTTTAAATTTCACTTTTATTAAAAAATCACGCGGGAAATAATCGTGTTGAAATTTTCACATTAATAATAATATTTACAAAGTATCTATAGGATAAAAACTAAAACCTACTAAAGATAATATATTTCATGGGATGCGTCACTGACCAGCCAAGGTACCCTGGTAACCCAATAACTGAGCCATCCCTATCATAGACTTACGAGAATTCATGATCCCAAGGGGTTAGCATCTAGCACCAACAAACATAAAAACTCAATGAGGGACCAATTATTCCACAAAAATTGTAGATATGAAGATTCCAGATACCATAAATAACAAAGGAAACTCTTTTGAAAGTAATGTTCCAGAATAAAACAAGGCATAAAAAAGCTCAATGTAATATAAACCAATTTCCAAAATGTAGGAAAACATCCAATTCCCTATGAACACAACTCACCATGTCTAAGGATCAGTAGATGTGTATTACTCTATTATATCCATATCCCTTGCTCGAACATATAAGGAGATAATCAAAAAATATCAATAGGCACATGGTGAGTGTGTGATAAAAATCCATTTAGGTTCTAAACAAGGATTCCATAAAAAAATCCTATTATATATTAACTAATGTAATGATTTAATTTTTATAATAAACAAGATTTATGTTTTAATGAATAATTAAAAAATTATACTATTCAATTCAAATGATTGAAATTTCTAAAACCAACATATTTAGAGGTGATGTATTTTTTTTATAAAATAGTGTCTTAAATAATATTCATTATATCAAAAATGTATATATTAAATCATCTGTGTATATAATATAGTTAAACAGTATTGAAATAAAATTACATTTAAAATATAAAACAGGGAAACATGGTCATCTTCCAAATATGTATCAATGTTCTGGGCTATAAGACTACAATCTCTATGTGATCACAACATCATGTTTATTCATACGCCCCTCTAACTCTGTCTAAAAGAGACTCATCACCATCTCATTGGGGATGTGGCCTTAAAAAATTGTGTTTTATATTATTATATAATCATAGAGTGTGTCCAATCAACACCAAAACAACTTAATAATTTCATGTTCTCTTAAAAAATCAATGATGGGTAATTTATTTTAAGTCATATTGAAATACAATTAAATTATATTCCTCTAATTTCAAATGGAATGTTTCCATTAAAAACCAAAACATGATTTAATAAAAACATTCCCCTATTAAATGATAAAATCACAAGAATTATATCAAAAAAATTATGTCATTTTATCAATTTAAGAAAATTCCATCAATTCTATTTCCATAATTAAAATCCATAAATTCAATTGAAAACATTTCCATCCATTTTCAAACTAACCCCAATAAACCAAAATTGGGGTTTTTCCCTACTACATTCCAAACCATATCAAACATCCCAATTCAATGGAATTGTTTTTTCATTAAAACCAAAATATAAAAATTTCATAAAATTGAATATCAATCAATAACGAAAATAGATCATGAAATTCGGTGTTTTTGAATTTCCCAAAATTGAATGGAATCGATTACACTTTTATGAAACTAATGACTCGCAATGAAAATTGATAATGATATCAATGTCATAAATGACCTCAACAAAAATCCTAGGAATGATATTTAGAGACATGGAGTTCAGATATATGAATTTCAAGATGATCCATTGATCCCAATGAATGAGAAATATAGGAAGTTATGAAAAACATATATAATTCCAACCCATGGATCCACAACGCAATAACAATTACTATCAATGGGAAAACAAAGGGTCATGAATGGATTTAAGGGCTCCAAGATATCATGGGGAAGGAATTGTGATATGATACATGATATTAGAGAGGATCTAAAAGGGATATATCATCCATTCTACCCATTTTAAAAATAGTTGTCATTGTATTACATGATGTGTATTTCCATTACATGTTGTGGAATAGTTATGTTTCACAACCATCGAAAAATGAATTGATTTAAATGATAAACATTTATTAAATGATTCATTATGTGAAAAGAATAATCACATTGCGTAAAATTTTCCATTGTGCATCTTCACATAGAATGAACCGTTTCAAGATTTGTTCCCAATAACCGTTACATGGTGTTTATCCTAGTTATACGATGTGAAACCCTCCTACAGCCTACAAATACTCCCAATTACGGATGAGATTCCAAAAAATATCGATCTTCCCAATTATAGGTATCATCAAAATTTATTTCCAACCCTTCCCTGGTAACCAAAAGAGAAAACCATGAAATGTTTAAAGACATACTTATTGGATTGGTAACTGGATGTCACAACATCCCCACTATAAAAACATTTGGTCTATAGAAAGACTATTAAGAAGTATCCATGAAAAAAAAGATGTGGAAATTATTCTCTCATTAATGCCTCTCATTCCAACATCTCATGACTATTATAACCACTCTTCTATTTCACATGAAATAAAGGTATCATCCTCCAATGAATTAACATTGTTTCATAATCAACTATCTCAAGTGGCTGCTCAGTCAAAGATAAATTAAATTCAATCTCAATATCAATATTGGAACACCCCATTCTTCCAGAACTTCTTTTCCTTTGAATAATGCAGTAGATTTCATTGTATGCAACATGGAGTTTTAACACACCACGTCCAATGAAACTAGTCGTTATGAATAGTAATAGCAACCTTTTGAAATTTAATAAAATTTAATTTTCCAAATGGACTTCATTTATGGATTTAGAATATCAAAATTAACTTAGGGTAAATTTTTATATTTTTCTAAGAACATTCATTTTTTGATGAATTGTGAAAACACTATGTTATTATTTAAAACTGAATTATTATTTAAATATTTAGTTATTTTATTTTAATTTATTTTTGGTCAAAATATATACATAATACCTATAAATTTTCTATGTAATTCCTTGGTGTCATTTTATAAAAATTTTAAATATATAAAATTTTATTGAAAATTTTACCCACTTTTTCCCACATTCTAGGAGCATTTAAAAATATGAAAAAAACGAAATTTTACCACTTCAGTGTGTTGAATTTTAAAAATATGAGACAAAAGGTTGAAATCAGTAAGTAAAATGTGGTTTAATAAGATGAAAATATTTTTTTGGTGAATATTAACTTTTGACATTTTTTAGAACTATTAAAAATAAATTGTGTAATTAAAGGTAAAAATGTTATTATAATAATTATAAAACATTTCCTAATTCTTTTTAAGAAGAGTAATTCAACCAAAAACAACCTTAGGAATATTATATGATCATTTTGGTCCAAATGGATTAGAGTAAGAAATTTATTATTATTTTATTTAAAGATTTGTTAAAAGTGTTAAATTCAATGTTTGATAACTAAAGAAATTTTAATATAAGGTAAAACAAATTATAAATTCGACTATAAATATTAATTATAAAGATAAATGGATTTACAACATAATGGTATTTTATTTTTAATTTTTAGACACTATATAATTTAATTTATTTATGACCCAATGATAATGCAGTAATTACCTTCTTAATGAAATATTAAAATAATTGATATTAGAAATATTAAAATTAATGTAAATTGAGACATCAGATGAATTCCACTGATTTAATATTTTTATATGTCATGTTATGGTTGATTAAATAATTTTTTCGAAGTAATCAAGATGTTATGATTTTCACAAAAACCAAAAACTAAATATTCTCAAAATTGATATTATTCTTTTTTAAAATAAATACTATATTATTAATAGATATAACATTTTTAAAAATCTTAGGTTCGGCCAAATGAATTAGATAAGGTAATATATATTAATAATTAACCACTTTGGGTTCACATGTCATGTTATATTATGTTTATTAACCATATAATATAAAAATACAAAGAGACACGGTAAATGTCAAACTATTTAAATAAGATTGAAATCTAAAATATAAGGTTTATATGGGAACCTAGACATGTAAAAAATTATTTTAATGTTTTTAGACCCATATTCACTGTATAGTCAAAATAAATGAATCTGGTGCCCTTAAAAATCGTAATTGATCTTATTATAAATTAATTGTTCTAACTTTTCCTTAAGTGACACTCAACTCTTTTATAAAAGTTTACATCCCCTTATCTTATATTAACACCTCCCCAACCATTTCGATCAGCCAACCCCTGCCCAAAAATCCTCTAAAATATCGTCCCTTGGTCCTAGAGTCCTTAATTTTGTTATAAAGCCAACCTTTGGATCCCTTTTGATCAACTCAAAATGAAACACCAAAAAAGAGGTAATAATTTCACTGCCCTCTTTCAAGTTCTTTTCTTCGTCCACATACTCGTTATTTGTGGTTTACATAAAAAAATATTAACTCCAGTAAAATTTACATTCTTTGATTTTCTTATTAATACGGTACATACTTATTCATTATTCTATCCATCCTATAAATTATATTGTCAACATACATGTGTATGTAAATCTTAACGTCTCCACGTCATGGTGTAGTTTTTTATTGAAACACTACATTATTTGGATGGGTATAATAATGATTATAACTAACGTAAATAATAAATATAACATGATAATATTTCTCTATATATTATATACCATCTAATTACATTCGATTTCACCATCAATATAAGGATATTGTCGCTCGTGCGTACATACAGATTAACGTCTCCACGAACAAGATGCGATTCATTCCCCATCATAATCATTAAAGAATAATTTTCATTTTATGATTAAAAATAATTTTTATTAAGATTATATCATTAAGTATATGAATCAAATACATCCTATCCAAAAAAAACATGGCTTATGTAAGCAAGCATATTACAGAAAACGAATCAGTTAACACTCGAAACAATGATACTATTAAAATATTATTCACAAAGGAATATTATAATATTATAAATGATATCATATTTTTGAATAAAATTATTTAATAATTTAATAACCATGTTTTAACTATTATAAAAGTGTTTAACATACCATCAACTAATGCAAGGTACTTAGTAATGGTTAATTCGACAATCACTTTACTTTTCCAAGGTTGTTAATATATAAGTATATACTGGGACCAAATTATCATCCACATCCGTGTGTTTGTAAAAATGTTAATCAAAAGATATTTAAAATTTACTATACTATGTGTTAAAGTAATTTATAACCTAATTTTATCATATATGTTTTGAAAGGAATATTTCTGTCGTTTTCAAAATATGGTTCTTTCTGACCTTTTCAACAAAATTAAGGTAAGAATGTCTTTTTTAACTTGTACGACGGCTACAACTATTTTATGCCGTTATGTCATCATTGAAGCATCCCATACAAGATTATAAAAATGTATTCAAAATAAATGTTTTCTTTTATTATTATCTGAATTTTAAATTATATCAAAATAGAAAGAGGTATTTATTTCAAATAGATTTCATTTCATTAATGTCAACATCCATTGATTGATTTTTAACTTGTTTGAAGTTGATATATTATGATACAAATATTCTATATTTTATTGAAGGTTCTGTGATAAGTTTGACTATGTATGTGTTATTTTCTCAGAATTCATGGTTTATGGATAAATTATTTAGATTTCATATGTTAGTTTTTAAATGAATGTTTATGTCATGTTTAAACATTTTCATATGAGGAATGCATTGTACTAAATAAGTTACGGGTGGAGCCTATCACAGCTCCTCGATGCATTGGTTGGTCTCATGAGGCAATCTTGTGTCTTGGCACAGGGCCTTGACATAATCTATTTTTAGTCTTAGCACAAGTCTTGAATTTTTTGTTACGATGTCTAGAATTATGCATTCCATCATTATGAATCAGCCTATTGATATTTCATATGATTATTCAACTTGTAGATTATCCATATGAATATGTAAATGTAATTATATGATTTTATATTTTCCATATCATACTGAAGATTATGTTTAAAAGGATTTATTGTTAGTCTTATACATTTCCTTAAATGTTGATACATACTTATGAATGTTTCCACTATATTTTTATCCTTACTGAGCATCTTGAGCTCACCGCATTGTATGTTTTATTTTTCCCTAGATGAGAAGAAGTATTTTATGGTTGACCTGCAGGGATATGATAAAAATATAAGTTTTTTCAATGGGGAAAAATTTTGTTGATGATTTTATTTCATGATGTAATGTAAAACTTATGAATGTATCTAGTACATCCAAGGGTACTAAACTGATCGGTCTTTCTGGACATGATTCCTTGTATGAATACAATGTTATGTAATAATTACCGACTCTGTGTAACTCGGGTCGGGGTGTTATAAATATAGCTCCGAATGTGAGAAGAATCACATAGATTATTTCATAGCTGTAAAAAAAGAATACATTATGTATTGATGTTAGAAATGGTGGTAGTCATATATGGTTAGAAACATTCCCCACCTTCTAAAAAACCCAAAAAGGAACCACAAAATGAGGATAAATCATCCCTTTCCACCCAATCCATCGATGAACCAACAATGGTGAAAACTTTCAACAACACTTATTTAGAAATTGAGAACACTAAAGTTCTACCGAAATGATCAACATAAGAACTGTATAAGCATTATTCCAACAAATTTATCTAAGTAATTAACTAAATCATTGATATAATCTATTTCCCCAAACATGGTCTAACCAAATAACATCCACCAATCTCCGACCAACATAATGAATATTTATAAGGATGTCCATACAAGGCCTCGAAAGGTAACATTCCGATCATGGATTGGTAAATATTATTATGTGTACACTCCACTAGCCCCAAATGAACATCCTATGCTCCAACATAGTCATGAACACATGCAAGAAACATATCCTCACGAATATATATTGCACATTAAATATTGACATCTAACTATGGATGGTTGGATGTGGTTAAATGAACATGAGATCACAATGCTTATTGAAGACCTCTTCAAAATTGATATGTGAATTGAGGATCCCGAAAAGAGACTAGAGTAGAATGATATCTATTAAAATGGACAATCTAATATCTGTACATATTTCCTAACTCCTAAACAATAGTTGTATCACAAATTTGGATGATCTAAGATGACATGGTCAGACCATCGATCACAACCCACATCACATTCACCTATTTCTGAGTTTGAGGCATCCCAACCACAACTTCCATAGAGATATCATCATTCTTATAAGTTGTTACCTAAAGAGGATAATTTAAACATGATTGTTTATCCTGTCTGCACGTCACCTCATGTCATGCATAATAGTGGGAATCAAACACAGCATTTCCCTATCTAATATATAGCCACGTGAACTCTCACAAAATGTCTTTGAACAATTTATCAGTTCATCGGTACATATGCCAGTAAGAATTATAGAAATCCCCTATCACATTCTTCCATGTCACTATGAGTACAAGGTAACAGTTCTATTAAAACATAACAACCACTTGGGAGAATAGCTACAGGGAAATAGTTCCCCAGCATAATGTGTTTTTCTAATGCTACCAAATTCATCATCATGCAGTTGATCATAAGAAATCATATTAGGAGGGGTAGATCGTAACTGGATTCTAGGTAAATAAACATCATCCCATGATTCATAGACTCAATTATGTGATTGTTCCAATTGGTAAATTACATTTTTACTCTTCCAATGATTCATTCACTACGTTGTTCACATGTATAATACTCAAATTATTTTAAATTACATTAACGTTCCTTGGGTTATAAGCCATTTAAATGTGTAATTATTTTAGGTGCACCTCTAAACACCTCTGGTGGAGATTCAAATAATTGTTTGAGAAGTTATAACTCTAGGTCTTATTGTCTGAATGCAAAATAAACCTTTATCTATAATGTTGTGTTCACCAACTCTTATTTGAGTGAATCGAAGATAAAATTTAGGGGTCATGGGTGGGATAATTATTCTCATATGGACTAAGCTGAAGAGATCTAGAAGAAAAAAAATCATCTCCCAACCTAAGAATACACTCAATACATAAACCAGATGTAGCATTGAATACCACATAGCCATGCCTGACCAATAGAAGAGTTAACACCAGAATAGTAGTGAAAATTAATTTTATATAAACAATATAATTCATATATCTATTATAAAAAAACAAAACTCCCATTCGAGTTAGTGATGTCATAATAGAATGTAGCTTCAATAATTTGTTCAAAAACTGGTGATAATATCTAGATAGGATAAATAAGAAATGAATCATGATGATATTATGTAGTTTCTACCAAGTCATAATAGGATTCCCCTTCTAAGGATCAACTTATATCACTTGTTTTGACACCACGTTTCCAATAATTTCACCTCCCAAATCCATAAATATTACATCAAATTTTTGGAAAATTGTTGGTGATTTACCAGAAGACCAAAACTTTTCTCAGATGATATAAATGACCCATTACATAATTAGAGTAAACGGTGTTTTAAACCAAAAAGGCTACCAAAATGACATGAAGATACTTATGGAATTATTTTGATCAATAAGTCCATGAAAAATATTGTATCATTTTTCATAAAAATGGGAATAAAAAGCTACTTATTGTAGACATACCTTCTCAGAATGGTGGTTTTATGAATGTCATATTCTTTTATCCTTGGATGATGAAAACATCGTATAATTTAAATGTTTTAAAATCACTATCCCCTTAGAAATAATAAAATTTAAATTCAATTAAAAGAAATAGATATTTTTTCTTTATGATATCTTGATTGAGATTTTAGTATTCAACCGAGAAGAAAATTGAACTATTAGCTTTCATCGAAAAGAGAACTGCTTCCACCAAATGGGACAAACTCGGTTATATAAATCCTTTCTCATGATTATCATCCAATTATAACACTATATCATTAATTTAATATGTTTTCCTGCCATTAATGGTAATATTAAATGATTGAGTACCAAGATTTAAGTCAAATGAAAACTAAACCTCCAATACAGATGATTAAACAAGATAAATTAGAAGGAAACATGTCATGAAACACAATGAAAACTAGATGGAGATACTTGCTAAAATATTCCATCTAGAGATCAAATAAATATATTGAAATTATCATGAAAACTCTAGAAAATAAGTTTTAGCTTTTCTCCACCATGGGTTCCATTCTCCATGAAATACACGAGACACACCACTAGATGTACTTATGAATACACATCAATAATAAAATTCAATATGGGATTTATTGGCAACGATCTAATCCATTCTGAAAATTATATCAAGAGGTTTAATGTTGATTAAAAAACAATTCAATTCCATATAAACATCTGATAGAGAGAAGACACATGTAGGACTACTTAAACTCTCTCTATTTGTATTTGGGGGTGTAGGGATATCCATTAATTATGACAAAAACTTCATATGAAGATTTATCATTTTAATAATATGGTTTGAAGTAAATGAATTATATTAACCAAGATCAAATAGAGAAATCAGTAATGATATAGTTATAGAAATGGAACCTCTCACACTCACAAGACATGTAGTCTCTTCCTCTAGAGATTCTTCATGTCTGTAAAGCATCTTTGTTCCGGATACATGTGGCCAGATCCCTTTTAACAAGATGCATCAAATTTACTCATAGGTTTACATGGATTTTATGAACCAATTATACCATTGTCACGAACCATCCTCGGGGCCCGTGCCGTGACTACCCCAAGCTCACCTTCCATAGGTTAAGGGCTGGAGACTAGCACCAAAGGCATAAATACAGATAAAAGGGAAGGAATTTACTTTATATAAGTAAACAAACATGATAGAGTAATTACAATGAAGTAAACACAAAGTTAACTGAGTAAAAAAGTATGTGCTGTTATGTAAATGGGCCTGAATACAAACCCAACTGAATGTACAGTACAATAGAAAAGAAAGAACAGCTGCAGTAATGTAAACCAGCAACCACTGAGTCGTCCTCCGGATATCCCACCTGAAGGGTGGGTACAAATGGTCTCCTCAGCTCCTCGGGTTCGGCCGTCCGCTCGGTGTACGTCCCGCCATGTGGTCCACCTCCAAGTACCGTCCCGATCCACAACACTCCACCTCGATTAGTGATATCTGTCGTCTGCATCCAACACAACGTAGTGCGGGAATAGCCCGTACAGGGGTGATTATACGATTCTCAATATGGACCCCAAGACTCTTGAAGGTCTCCCATAATCAACAAAGTATAAAACACAAATGAATGATACAAACACGAAGTATGAACCAACTCTACTTAGGTATATTCTTATATATATACCTATGTCATCAATTCTAGTTTGGCTCCAACTCACAAGCCCAAGTACATCCCAGTCCATATTGGAATGATCAACCCAGTCCACTCAGGAAAGCAAGTCAATCACATCAATTATAATGATTGAAAGTAAAGAATCATCTCACACATGTATACTACTCATGAAGAGGGGTGGTTATGATAGATGTAGCCTCAGAATCATCTTCTCTGCCGAACCCACGTAGGATCCAAGTACAGAAGTCAACGTTGTCGATCCCATGTAGGAGCCTAGTACAGTAACCATCACTGCCGAACCCACGTAGGATCCAATCACAGTCGTCATCGCTACCGAACCCACGGGGGATCCAAGTACAGTCGTCCTCACTGCCGAACCCACGTAGGATCTAAGTACAGTCGTCATCTTCATCACTGTCCCATCTAGCTCTAGGGTTCCCGCACATAGCACGCTCTATTCCGGGAGGGGCCGCTCCACAATCCAAGGGGTTCGATACATAAACTTTCACGAAGTCTAGAGTTGATGTATCCCAATATTCTGTCTCATAAAAATAAAATCAACTCAATAAAACATCACATCAGTCGGACACCCGGTCTGAAAGTTATTGGCATTTCCATCCCAGGGGCCCGGTTAGAAATACAATAATTTCTTACCCGACCAATATCCAAATTAATCCGAAACTCACATAGAGTATCTTTAAAGTACCTTCTCATCTAAATAGTCCCAGTGCCGTAGAGGGCGCGTTGATCGGATGTGCGGTCCATAAGTTATTCGTGTTTAAGTGAATAATGGGCCTAGCCCGTTCATCCAAGTGGGCTGATGGGTCAGATTGACATAGTTTGATGGGTCTGACCCAGAGGTGGTGTCAGATTGGTCCGAAGAAAATACTCAACTCGGCCTGATAGGACGCGGCCCAACCTGGAGGGGTGTGGCCCAGCCCAGCGGGGTGTGGCCCGACCTTTCTGGCTCGGCCGAAGACGAGCGGGATTCTGGGGGGGTCACCCCCGAATTTCTGCACCGGCGGCGCCGCCCTTCCCCAAACATGCCATATATACCGGCCGGACTTCTGTGCATGCGAGCCGCATGGGCGGGCTACCGATCCTGCAGTGGGGCACCCTCTTGGTCACGCGGTCCATCTTTTCCCAGCAAGATGACGGGCATGCAGGTCCTTTAGCGTGGCACCCTCCTGGCACTGCGGCTCCTCTTTGCCAGGCCGGCCCATCGGGCCTACCAGTTCTTCCCCCGAAGAGGCCTGTGTAGCAGGTCGTGGTTCTACCTGCTCAACCGGGGTGACGGTGATGACCTTATTTGTTGCATTCCCAGCATGACACGACGACGTCGTGGCTCCACCACCTTAGTTTTCCAATTCTGAATAAAATAAACAAATTCAATGGAGGGTCTTTGGGCCGTGTTTTTTCGGCCTGTGACCTCTGCGTAAAGGGATAGAAAATGGCCGAGGTAAACAAGATGCTCAACGACAAACCAAAGAAAAATTTTAATCCATTAAAATTGAACATAACCCCAACTCAATAATCGATGCTGAACATCCGTGTTTCCATTGACAGCCTCGCAAGATGAGGATCCATAAGTGATGATGGAGAGCGCCACAGAAGGAAGTGACGTCTCTTCTTTTGTCATAGAGAGATGATTATAAAGTGAGTCATCATTGGCGAGATCCCGCATCAGTGTCACCGACCTTGCAATAGTGGAAGAAGGGAATAGAGAATCAGGGGTCACTGAGTCAAAGATCTTCATCAGAGAGTTGAAATTATTCAACAAAGGGGATGAAGCGTTCTTCAAAACTCTAGAGCTCTATCCCCAAAATCTCAACACAACAAGCCCAACTTAAAATTAAAATAAGGTATATGTTTATTTTATTAAATCATTCCATGCATTAAAATTTACAAAATTCAAATTCCAATTCACATAATTATCTAAAACATGCATTGTCTAATTATTTAAGTGATATGTTGGAATGTTTTAATGATGGAGAGAGGGGAGAGGAATAGTTACTCAAATAAATTCAAGGGAGGTGTCAAAATTAAACAAATGAGTTTAATGGGATGTCTAAGGGGTTTTAGGGAATATGAAGTGTTGGGGCTTGTGTGGGACCCACCTCACAAATATCCTCACATGGGTAGTTAGGGGCCCACCCCAACTTCCCCATGTAGGATATAACAACTTAGATATAGAATAAAAATTGTTCCACAATTTTATTCACTTCTTATTTAATCCACAATTTTTAACTTCTCCTCCAACGAAAACACAACTACGGTAAAGGTCACTTTAATTAATTATTGGCGTTGCGAGTTCATTGGTGCCCTTAGATTTAAATTCCGATCACTAGTTCAAAAGATAGAAAAACCAGCTCATTCGTTTACTGAACGTACCTGAGCTAAACATCGAAAATTGATTCTAGTAACACCGGGCCCCAGAATCAAGTGCCGTCAGAAGCCAAAGACTCCTAAAATTCCAAAGTATTTATGAGAATATTTTCCGTGAAAAATATATATCTTTACATTACTCCCACCTCAAGGCATTACGCCCCCATAAAGATAAATCATAAACTGGGGAAACAAATGAGGGTTTACATGCACGCATCGTAGCATCCCGCTCCCATGTGATCTCCTAGAGGATTCCATGCTCCCAACGAATGCATGCCCAAGGAATATACTATCCACGTTGGACCCTCTCCTATCGATCCTCGATCTTCAGAGAGACTTCTGTAAATGATTCCCCATCATCAATATCCCACCCCCGTGATAAAGGATATGCATTGGGTCATGCACGTATCTCCTCAGCTGAGATATGTGGAAGACGTCATGCACCCGGTGCAACTGAGGTGGAAGGGCCAGGTGATAAGCCACCTCGCCTACCCTACTGAGAACCTGGAATGGTCGAATAAAGCACGAAGATATCTTTCTGCCCCGAACAAATCTTCGCAATCCACGTCGAGGTGAGACTCGTAAGAAAATGTGGTCACCATCCTCGAACTGCAGTGTTCTCCACCTCCTATCAGCATAGGAATTTTTTCTACTCTGTGTAGTCCTCACCTGCTCCGGGATGATCTTCACCTTCTCCTTCAAAGCCTAGACCATCTCTGGTCCTACAAGTGCTGACTCCCCTGGGTCAGTCCATCATAGAGGTGATCTGCATGGTCGGCTGTACAATGCCTCGTATGGTGACATCCCAATGGTGGAGTGGAATATTTTGTTGTACGCAAACTCCACCAAGGGTAGGTGATTCTCCCAGCTACGACCAAAGTCATTTAAACATGCATGGAGCTTGTCCTCGAGTGTCTGAATGGTCATCTCTATCTGGCTGTCCGTTTGAGGATGAAAGGTGGTGCTCAGGAGTAGCAGCCTCCCAAAAGGCTCATGCAACCTCTTCAAAATCCAGGAAGTAAAGAGAGATTCTCTATTATAGGTGATAGAAAATGGAACACCATGAAGCCCTGCGATCTCCTAAATGTATAGGTGTCCCATGATCTCCATTGAGACATGTTCTCTGATAGGTATGATGTGGGCCGACTTGGTGAGTCGGTCGACAAAAACCCAGATGGAGTCGGGTCCTCTGGATGTATGTGGAATCCCCACCATGAAATCCATGGATATCTCATCCCACATCCACTTCGGGACCTCTAAGGGTTGCACCAAGCCTGCTGGAACCTGGTGCTCCGCCTTCACCTGCTGGAAGGTGAGGCATCGTGAAATGAACTCTGCCACTGCCTTCATCATACCTGACCACCAGTGTTGTCATCTGAGATCCTAGTACATCTTATCCACTCATGGATATACCGTAATAGGGGAATTGTGATACTCTCTTAAAACATCCTCATGCAGTGCAACTGGTACCATGGTATGTCCCCTGAAGAGGATGACTTTCTCTTCTCCTTCAGAAAATCCATCAGGCACCATCCCTGTGGAAATATGACCACGTCGCGTCTCACAGTCAACTTCTCCACGCTGTGCCTCTCTTGCCCGTTGAAGTAGTGGATTAGTGACTGTGAGGGACTATAGGAAGGCATGCCCATCTATATCCACAATGGATATTTGCAAAGCAGCTAACTGATCGACCGACTCTCTATGTAGCTGAATGCCCGTTCTCTTGCTTAGGGAATCAGTTACTACGTTCCCATTCCCAGGAGTATAGACTATCTCAAAATCATAGTCTTATAGGAACTCAAGCAATCGCTGCTGTATCAGGTTCAAGAACTTTTTTGAAAAGATGTACCAGAGACTCTGGTGGTCAGAGTAGACTGTAAAGCGCTCACCCATCAGATAGTTCTACCACATATTTAAGGCGAAGACTACTGCTACTAACTCCAGGTCATGGGTAGCATAGTTCTACTCATGCTACCTCAAATTTCATGATCCATTAGCGATCACTACCTTCTCCTGCATCAGGACACACCCGAGTTCGGTCCTTGATGCATCGCAGTAAACTACGTACCCTATGCCCTCCTCTGGTAGCCTTGATATGGGTTCACTGGTCAAGCTCTGTCTTTGCTCTTGGAAGCTCTGGTGAAAAATATCTAACCATATGAAGGGTTTCCCCTTATTCATCAATGTTTAAAGCGGTGCTTCAACTGTAGAGAAGTCTGGAACAAGTTTACAGTAGTACCCAGCCAGACCTAGGAAACTCCGCACCTCTGTCACGCATCTGGGTGGCTCCCAAGCAGGTACTGCCTCGATCTCCACAGGATCCATAGCAACTCCCACCTCAAAGATGATGTGTCCCAAGAAGTGGACCTCCCAAATCCAGAACTGACACTTCAAGAGCTTAACATAAAGCTGGTGCTCTTGATGTGTGTCCAATACAACCCACAAGTGGTAGGCATGCTCCTCCTCAGAAGTCGGGTAAATCAGTATGTCGCCGATGAAGACCATGATTAATCGATCAAGGAAATGCTGGATGATCATGTTAATGAGACTCATGAACACTGCTGGAGAATTGGATATGATGAAAGGCATAACCAAGAACTCATAGTGGCCATACCGACACCTGAAGGCCATCTTCTGCATATCCTCATCTTGAAATCTGAGATGATGATAGCCAGACCAGAGGTCTATCTTTCAGAACCATCAAGCACCTTTGAGCTATTCAATGAGGTTTTCAATCCTCAGGAGTGGATAATTATTATTTACGGTCACCTGATTCAGGTGACGGTAGTCGACCCATAGTTTTAAGCTCCCATCCTCCTTTGGGGGAAATAAAATAAGAGAAGCCCAGGGTGAAAAATTGGGTCGAATGAACCATTCTCTGAAAGTCATCCATCTATACCCGTAGCTCACGATGCTCGGCGAGATCCATCTAATATGCTGGAATAGATATCAGTGTTGTCCCGGTGTATGGGTCAATTTAGAAATATACCTCTCTACAAGGAGGTAGTCTTGGAATTTATTTAGGAAAAATGTCCGCATAATGATCCACCATAATAGGAAAACTTGGACTCCACACATCAACCGCTCCGAGGATGAGACTAGCAAACTGATGTGTGATCGGCTTCACTCTCATCTTCATAATCCCATCTTACGCTGCAAAGGCTCCCTTCTCGCCGGTGAAGGTGATCCTGCTCCCATCTATGTGGACAAACCACAATTTTTTCTTAATACAGTCAATTTGGTCATGGACTGTAGATAACCAGTCCATACCAAAGATGATGTCATAAGGCCTCGATGCCACAACAAGATGACCCCAAAAAAAGCTATCACCTCCTAAAGTGAGCTCACACTGCTGGCACCAGCACTTAATTGTCGTCTCTGCTCTCATAGAAGTCTCTAGCCCTAAGGATTGAGCCAACGGCTCCGTCAGAATCTCTGAGCTCCGAAAAAGGGTTGGGACAATAAAATAATGACTCACTCCTGTGTCTATAAGAACAATATCAAGGGTGGAGTATACAAAGATAGTACCTCGAATCATCTCAGGTGCACCATGGTCATAAAACTCCACTTCCAGAAGCTGAGCATGACACTGTCCGCTAGCTCCCTGTGGTCAGGGTGGAACTCCTGGTGGTGGTAGTGGTACAACATCAAAGTGTCGCCCACCACCCTATGCTCGGCCAGCTCCTCTTCATCGTCCACCTACTCCCTACAGACCTCCACAGTCCAACATCTACCTCTTCCTGGGTGGTCCCTCAACTGTCTGCTTCTCCTCTGCATGGCGGGTCGGGCAGTCATGAGCCATGTTGCCCTACCCGCCGCATGCATAGCACTTCCTGCCTCTCATATGACTAGATCTATTTCGTTTTCCCCGCACCTCCGAACCATTATCTTGAGGTTTCCCACCTAACGGTCGTGTCCGCAAGGACCTCTGTGACATTAGTCTACTGTCGGCAGCAGAAGACTCTGCTACGTGTCGCCCTATGGTAGGCCTCGCTGCTGGCGTAGGCTCCGCAAGGAAGATCTCCACAAGAAGGGCTTGCTCTAGTACTCATGCCTGCATCAGAATGCTGACGGAGATCATCGAAGCCCTGATCCCATGACTCAGTCCCTGCTCAAAGGTTAGGGATCAAAAGAATGGGTCTCGTACCATGTCCGTGGAGTAGCGTGAGAGGTCGGTAAATCTCTCCGAGTACTGGGCTACTGTCATGCTTCCCTACCACAATTGTAGTAACTCCTGGATGTGCACCACACAGAGGGTCGCTGGAACGAACTCCGAGCGGAAGAGGCTCTCGAAGTCTATCCATAGTAGAGATTCCATGTCATGCTACTGGAGAATCAGGCTCCACTATCTTCCTGTTGCTGCATGCAGGAGTCTCCCCACAAGGATCACCATAAGATCTGCGGGTGTCCCTACCGACCTAAATACACAGAAAATAGCCTCCATCCAATCCTCAGCTGCCTGAGGGTATATCTCTCTGTGGATCCTGGGAGTCCTCTGTCGCTGAACTCGTGTAGCGAACTCAGGAGGCGTGCACTCTCCGCTTCTCAGGCTGGTGGTATCGGTGGCCCAGTGGGTAGAGGTACCGCTGGTGCCTCCGCGGTAATGGGGCCCTACACCGAGGCCTTGTCACTCGGTGGGCAGCCATCTCACACGTAACTGGGAACCCTAGCTGGCTGCCATCTTGGGGATATCCTGAAAAGAAACAGGTGTGCCATGGTTAATACAATATACCTGGTGAGATGACACAAAGTAAAAACTAAGAAAACATATGAAACACACATGCAATCAATGTTTTCATGCTCTGAGCCAGAAATCAGAAGGCATGGTCATTGTGTATGGATACGTCATCCGGCGCACCAACAATGGACTCCCTGGATAGATAACCACACTAAATACACTTAACACTATTTCTTCACAGAAATAGATTATCAGGGTCCTCAGTTTTTCGGTAGAACCAACTCCTCTGATACCAATTTGTCACGACCTATCCTCGGGGCTCGTGTCGTGACTACCCCAAGCCCGCCTTCATTAGGCCAGGGGCTGGCGACTAGCACCAAAGGCATGAATCCCGATAAAAGGTAAGGAATTTCCTTTATATATGTAAACAAACACAAAAGAGTAAGTAAGATGGAGTAAACAATAAGTAATCTCAATACAAAAGTATGTTCTGGAATGTAAATGGGATAGAATACAAACCCAACTGAATGTACAGTACAACAGAAAATATAGAACAACTACAGTAAAGTAAACCAGCAACCACCGAGTCATCCTCCGGATATCCCACATGAAGGGTGGGTACAAATGGACTCTTCAGCTCCTCAGGTCCGTTTTTCAACTCTTTGTACATCCCTCCAAGTGGTCCACCTCCAGGTACTATCCCACTCCACAAGACTCCACCTCGATTAGTGTTGTCTGTCCTCTGAATCCAACACAATGTAGTGTAGGCATATCTTGTGTAGGGGTGAGTATATGATACTCAGTAGGGACACCGAGAATCTTGATGGTCTCACAGAATCCAAAAGGGATTAACCACAAAGTAAAGATACAAACATGAAAAATCAACCAACTCTAATTAGGTATATTCCCATACATATACCTACGTCATCAATTCCATTTTGGCTCTATCTCATGAGATCAAGTACATCCCAATCCACAAAGGAATGCTCAACCCAGTCCACATAAGAATGAAAGTCAATCACATCGATGATAATGATTGAAATTCAAGACTCATCTCAAATATGTATACTACTCATGAAGAGGGGAGGAGATGATAGATGTGGCCTCTGAATCATCTTCCCTTCCGATCCCACATAGGATCCAAGTACAAAAGTCATTGTTGCCAAACCCATGTAGGATCCTAGTATACTAACCATCACTGTTGAACCCACGTTGGATAAATGTATAGTCGTTATCACTGCTGAATCCATGGAGGATCCAAGTACAATATTCCTCCCTGTCGAACCCACGTAGGATACAAGCACATTCTTCATCGTCGTCGCAGTCGCAACAATCTCTAGGGTTTCCGCACACAGCACGCTTGATTCCGGGAGGGTATGCTCCACGAGCCAAGGGGGTCGATACATAAAATATCATGAAGTCTGAATTTGATGTATCCCAACATTCCGTCTCATCAATAGGAACCCAACTAAACAGATGACGCATCAATCGGACGCCCAATCTGAGAGATATTGGCTTTTCCGTCCTAGTGGCCCAGTTAGAAATACACATGTTTCTAACCCATCCAATATCCAAATTCTTATGAAACTCACATAGAGTATAAAAAATTAACCGTTTCATCGAAAGAGTCTTAGTGTCGTAGACGACGCATCGTTCGGACGCATGGTCCTTAAGTTATTCATGTTTAAGTGAATAACGGTCCTGGCCCGTTTAGCCAAGTGGGCCTACAGGTCGGATTTACCCAGTTTGACGGGTCCGACCCAGCGGGGGTGTCAGACCAATCTGAAGAAATTACTCAACTCGGCCCGAAGGGACGAGGCTCAGACCATCGCAACATAGCCCGGTGTAGCCCGGTAGGCTCGCTCGGGGGGCCGCGCGACGCGGCCGAAGCCGAACATGTTTTAGGGGGGCGCCCATATGGTTTTCTACAGCAGCGGTGCCAGGTGGCACCTCCCTTCGCCAAACTGGCCGGCTACATCGGCCGGTCTTCTGCACGCGTGGCTCGCATGGGTGGGCCATTGATCCTCCAACGAGGTGCCCACCTAGCGCCGCGACTCCTCTTCGCCTGGCCAGCCGACGGGCTGGCTAGTTCTTCGGCTAAAGCGGCCTGTGTAGCGGGCCGCATTTCTTCCCGCAAAACTGATGCCAGCCTCCTTTTTCACGTTCCTGGCATGGAGCGACAACGTTGTGCCTCCCCCTCCTTTTCTTCAAAATTCTAAATAAAATAAACAAGTTCAACGGAGGGTCATCAGGCCATGTTCGTTCGGCCCACACCCTCTGCATTAAGAGATAGTAAGTGGCCGAGGTAAACAATATTCTCAACGACAACCCAATGAACAATTTTAATCCATTAAAATTGAACTTAACCCTTTCCTCAATAATCTATGTCGAATGTCAACATCACGGTTGACGACGTCACGAGATGAGGTTCTGTAAGTGATGACGAAGAGCGCACAATGAGGAAGAGGAGTCTCTAGTTTTTTCACGAAGAGAAGATTATAAGGAGAGACGTCGTTGGTGAGATCCCGTGTCGGTGTCTCCTCCCTTGTCGCAGTGGAATAACGAAATGGAGAATCTGGGGTCACGGAGTTGATGTTTTTCGTTGGAGATTTGGCGTTCTTCAACAAAGGAGATGAGGCGTTCTTCAAAACTCTAGAGCGCTCAACCCAAAATCTCAACACATCATGCCCAACACAAAAATAAAATAAGGCTTCTCCTTATTTTATTAAATCATTACATGCATTCATATTTACAAAATTCAAATTCAAATTCACTTAATTAATGAAACCATGAGTTGTCTAATTAATTAAGTGATAAGTTGGAATGTTTTAATGATGGAGAGGGGGGGGGGGGGAATATTTACTCAAATAAATTCAAGGGAGGTGTCCACATTAAACAAATGAGTTTAATGGGAGGTTTAAGGGATTTTAGGGAATGCGATGGGTTGGGGATGGTGTGGTCCCCACCTCACAAATAACCTCACATGGGTAATTAGGGGCCCACAACAACTTCCCCATGTATGATATAATCACTTAGATATAGATTAAATATTATTCCACATTTATATTCACTTCTTAGTTAATCCACAATTTTTAACTTCACATCCCATGAAAACGCAACTACAGTAATGGTCCCCTTAATCAATTACTGGCTTTGCGAGTTCATTGGTGCCCTTAGATTTCAATTCCGTGCAACAGCTCAAATGATAGAAAAACCCACTCATTCATTTTCTAGACATACCCAAGCTAAAATTAGAAAATTGTTTCCAGACACACCGGGCCTCAGAATCAAGTGTCGTCAGAAGCCAAAGACTTGTAAAATTCTAAATTATTTAAGAAAAAAATTTCCTTGAATCATCTGGCTCTTTGCAACAAAACAATTTAGAAAATATAAGGAAAACACTATGTGTCCTGAGAATCCACATGATCTATTGTTCATGTCTTCCTTAGTGACAACCCTCATTGAATATCCTAGATTTCCACACTTAATGAAAAGAAATGGATATCATCCAAGAACAATATGAGGTCATTAATGACCCTATCAATGATAGTTACCATGATAATCATCACACATCCCCTTTCCATTAAAGGAACTCACAATACCATTGGAGAAAAATTATATCCCATCAAACCTAACATACCAGCCAGGTCAATATCAACCATCATCCACCAATCCATCACAATATCATATGTGAGGAGATTTATAAAGAATCCATGATAATAGGAAAGATATCAATATCCCAACTCAAAATTTATTCCCATCATCCTCTCATTATATTAAATATTAATTATAAACAACACGAGTTCCTCAAATATATTTGAATACTTAGTCACGGTTCTTTCAAACTTCCTAAGCATAAAGAACTCAATATCCTTGTCTAACACCATCGATTCTTGATCGAACAGTTTGGTGAACAGTACCTTTATGTTATTCACTTCTATTACCTCGTGATTCTCAGTCATCACCATTATGTCCCACCATCCCCTACTTGGTCAATCGATCTTGAAGGTGTCACACATTTCATTGATCTTTTATCTTGTCTCCATGAACTCAAACATAATTTATCTCTTTCCAAAAAATTACCTTGTATATTTAGGATATGTGGCTCATTTGAAAAATAGATTCTTCTTGAGAAGAAAAACATGATAACTATCTTTGAGAACATCCCTCTAGGGTTCCACAACTAGAACATGAATGGGAACTGTAGGTGGTTCCTGTCTCATATCATGGAAAGTCCACAAAATCACATCACCTAGATTTGGGTCCAGTAAGGTATTCCCTCACATTGTTTCCTTAGTTTTTTCCACCTAGATCTTATTCACATGACTTCTTCGAGGCATGATTCTACAAATCATCCATATAAAACATCCACTACATTAATTCATCGCCAATCAGAGTAATGAAGGAACTATAATCCCGACTAAAAGAAGACACATGATTCGGATTTCACACTATCCAAACAAAAATAAGAATAACACTAGAATTATTTACAAATAATCCATTCCCTAACAAACCCTGGTGACTTTAGGTTCATTGCAGGGATATATGGCTAATAACTCAATCACAATCACCACTTTTGTCTCAACAAGATTTCACAAATTCATTATAACATCATGAAAAAATAGGAACATAATCATACCCTCTAAGAGATATTTTCACTAAATAACTTAGGTACCCTATTAAAATAAAAACTAAGAGGTCCCTTACATAGCCCAAATTGTGTTCCTAATCCCCATGGTATAGAAACTAGCACCTAAAATAATAGCAAATTAAAATTTGGTATGATTTTTTCCACTAACAATGCAGAATTAAAGAAGTAATAAAATATAAATATCAATAGAATATACCCTTTTAGTTATGTAACCCAATATTACAAGGAATAAATAAGCCCAATTTACTATAACCCAATTACCAAAATGGTTGAAAACATCCCAAGTCCCCAAGGACACAACTCACCCCGTCCAATGTTCAACTATTAGATCTACCTATTGGAGATCCTTTCCACATTTTCAAAACTATATGGAGATAATCTATATACACAAAATGGCACAAATATGGTGTGAGATAAAATACGAATAGGGTCTCCCCATGTTTTCCATAATATATTACAATAATATAATATCTCAAAGAATGCATTAATCAATAAAATAAACAGTTTTTGAATTGTAAATCATATTTAAACTAATCATGAAATTATATTCAAAATATTGAAAATAATTTAGGAAAAATCATTACAAGCAATTTAATATTAGTAAAATAACTACAAGAATAAAAAATTAGATAAAAATGTTTCAATAAAATTTTATGTGCTGGTGAAATAGTTTTACAATATTGGTATAAATTCAAATCTCAAATATAAATAATCAAGAAACATGGTCATAATCCAAATAGGTATGAATGATCCATGATAGAGGAATCTTCATCATTTAATTAATCATGTAAATATGTGTATACACATGTCCCTTTATCTCTGGCCAAATGTGACAAATCACCTTCCCATCAGGGATGTGATATGTTGCATTAATGTTTTAGAATGTTGTTTAATTGTAGTATATGTCAAAGTAGATAACCAACTATCTATCTCATTCATATTCCCTTTCCCAAAAAATAATTATAAATCTATATCAATACTTTATAAAATAAAATTAAATCTCATTCCCCCCATTTAAATTTCCAAATTTCTATTTAAATCCAAAACATGTTTTAATCAAAAACATTCGTCCTTATCAAGATAAACCCAATAGGTTTCAATTAAAAAAATTTCACCACATTTCAACATTTGAAAATTTCCATCAATTCTATTTCAATAAATATAATTCATTAAACTAATTGAAACAATTTCTTTCTTTTTGAAAACATAACATAAATCACCCAAATTTAGGGTTTCGTTCCAGTTTCAGGCCAAAATCATTTCAAACCTCACAATTCACTAGAACATGGTTTTAATAGAAACCAATTGAAATTTATTTGAAACAAATATATTTAAACCAATAAATGTAATAGATCCATCAATTCAAGGTTCATAAATTTGGTTAAATAGGATAGAACACATACAATTTCATAAAACATATCATCTGCATGGAAACCTTCCAATGAGAACGAAAGAGTATAAGTACTGGAAACAAAACCTATGAATGAGATCCTGAAATACATAGTTCATATCTATCATTTTCGCAGTGATCCATCAAACACAAAAAAGGATAAATAGAGGACGATATGATGAACGTAGAGTATTATTTCTTGAAACATAAGTGAAATGTACATTAAATGGTCATTGAAGGGACCTAAAAGGGTTGGATCGATCGAATATCATCTAAGAAATTATTTGGGTAAATATATGTAAAGTTTAAGTTGATCTAAATTAGATATATCATCAATGATCCATAATAAAAAAATTGTTTCTATATTACACAATGAATAAGACCATTACAATTATGCAAATATGAATGTTTCATAACTTCCAAAAACCATGTAGCTTTAAATGAAAACCGGTTCATTAAATAAAACATGATGTATAAAGTAAAATTATTTAATATATGATTTCATGGTGTCAATATTCTCATGGAATGATCTTTCTCACTGTATACCCCCATCATCCTTTATATGGACTGTGATCGTCAAGTTGCCACCAAAGACACTCTATTAAGAATAAGAGTCCAAAAAATCATTGACCTCACCATTATAGGAATCCTCATAATTCATTCCCAACCCTACCAAGTAATATTAAAATAAATATCCCTGACATGTTTAATGAAATATGTATTAGATTGTTAATGGGATGTTACATAATGTTGAATAAATATGATGTTTTAAATGTTAAAAAATTATATTCCACGAGTTGAAAGAAATGGAACATTATTTAATGATAACTATATTAATGTACTCCATAGATGAATAATATTTTCAACATATCATTGACAAAAACACTATTTGATAAAATTTTTCTGATGAAAGAATCTATAATATATTGTAAAGAAAATTTACTTTATATATGGAATTAATTCACACAGCTTGAATCATTGTAAACAAGATATAATAATTGATGCATTGTAAGAATGTTGGACAAAATAATGTGGGGAATCAAAATATTAATTAAATAATAGATTTTTATTAGTGGAAATATTCATAAATCAATTATTTAAAATTAAAATTATAAGGGCAATTTAGGTTGTAATGAAATGATGTGATGATGTTGAAAATTGAGGAGACACATTACAAGTAGAATGAAGAAAGTAATTCCAAAATATGACGAGGTGTTGAAAAAAAATACTAAATTAATATTGAAGATATGCTGAAAAATTATACATAAAAAATCAATGTTACATACTTTTCAATTTTAAAAATGAAATTATTCACATGATGAATGATAAAAGGTGGGAAATTTTAATATTTCTCAATAATATTACTATTGGGTTAATTAATGGTTAGAGAGGGAATATAATTTCGGTTAAAAATAGAAGCGATTATAGGTTACTAAATGGATCTAAGACCAACACATCACATTAATAAAAAATTAAACACTATATTTATTAAAAAATATCAATTAATGTTCATTTATGCGTGTAAAATTGTTGTTGATGTGTATATGCATATATATCTATCAATGAATAAATTTAAAAGTTTCAATAATTCGATTTGAAGAATTTATTGATAAATTAAAATTATATTCCTAGATAAGACATTAATGATGGGAATCTAATGTAATTAATAATTCTGATAAATCCATAAGAGGGAGAAAAGATCACAAAAAATACACCAAAACACAATTTTATATAAATATAGAAATTTAAGAAATATAAAGAAATATATGATTTTGAGGTATGATAGTAAAGTATATTGCGCATATTTGATTGAATCTAAATTTTCTATGAGGGAAAATAGAATATTTAGTATCAAGATATAAAAATGGGAGAAAATAACAAATCATTGAATATTTTTGATATAAATACTAATTTGAGTTTATGTAATACAATCTGTGAAAATTGTAATGAACCACACATATAAAGAGAAATTTGTATTGTTATCACAATGTAGTGAATTTTATATAAACTTGTGATATCATTCTTAATTACAATTTATTTTAATCTAGTTCTCTCTCTAATAGGCATAGTGTTGATTAATTAATATACTATTGGACATATAAATCTTTTTTATATGATATTTTTTTTATTCGAAATCCATAATTTAATAATATGTTATTTGAAATCATTCAAGATGCATAAATAATATGAAAAAAATTCCATTTCACTTATGATTTATAATTTATTATCAATAAATTGGTAAATAATAAATTAATTAAATTTTCATGTGTTATTGTTGAAATGTGTAATAATGTCAAACTAATAGGGAGAGATTGATGTAACAAATATGATTTTGATAAATGGAGATAGTAATATTATATTTATCACTAATGTGTCAATTATAGGAGAGTTAAAAATATTTTTATGTTTGGTGCTGATAATAATCCCAACATAAGTGGAGATAGATATGGAGATAATTCCATTGACTATAGGCAATGTCTATTTATTTTTGGATTTTTGGACTAAATAAGTCATCAATTTAGTATGATATCTGATGACAGTTGGTATTCTTTTACAATTAATGAATAAAAAATATAGTATAATGTTGATTGAACAATCTAAAACATGTTATTGAATGGTATTAGAAGTTGCACATGGTTAATGGATACTTTATCTACTTTGTTGAAAATAATAGTAGGATGGAAGGTTGAGAATATTTCATTGGATAATTAATCATGAATATTAATAAAATATACAATGAATATCACCTGGATGATGGCTTTATATGATTTACTATAAAAATGATATTGGTGAGGAATTAGAGATCTATCGAGGCATTGGATATTGATAAAACATGTTTTTGATAGTTTGGAAATCAATTTGATGATATTATGAATAATTTAGTTAAAATTCAAAATTCATTTACATTTATTTCAGACGTTTTGAAATGAATATATATTATTTTATAATATTTTAATATATTTTTTAGATATTTTGATGAATTTCAAGGAATTTGTAATTTTTTTTATTGATCAAAATTTTAAGAGTATATGGTGTTTTAGTATACATTTGAATTGATGTTACATATGATAGATGAATAAAAAAATTATAACAAAATAAATATAGAACAATCAGATGCTAGCCTGAAATATTAGAATCAGTACATGTTTTTGGGGATGATACATAATAATACATCTAATGTCATGTTAATTTTTATGTGTGGTCTAGGAGATATATATATGTAAAGGATTAAAATAATTGCAGGTTTGAAATTAGAAAATTATAAATCATCTATATGATATATAAAGATTTATAGGTCTGTAAAAACATTTAATAGATTGATTTATAGGGGTGTTAGTATAGGATGTACAATGCTACTCATTATATATTAACATTGGGAAATATCACAATAAATTCTATGATAAATTTTTTCCCATTGATATGTATGTGTGATCATAATTTATAATGGTAATATATATTTTTACGTAGAGGGAATATTAGAAATATGGAAAATTAAAAAGTTATAATATACGATTTGGCAGTAAATCCAATGTTCCAATGTATATATGTCTACGATGTTGAGAATATGTTAGAGTCTCTTAATGACTGTAAAGGATAGATAAAGACATCCTTATAAAAATAAAATTGCTATTAGGATTTCATTAGTGAAACTTGTTTGGCAAAGGTGATATTAAATTTTCACATAATGTTTTCAATAAATATATATGATTCTATTGAATGATATAAAGGTTAATCTGTTATGAAATTATGATAAATCATATATATAAATCAGTCAATGGATTTTTTTATTGATGATTTCATACGAAAAACATATTGGTTAATATTTAATTATTAATGTAATTATTATTTGATAATTAAAATATATTTAATTGAAAATGTAACATCCTTATTATTATATGGTTTTCAAATATGGTGATTGGAAAATACTTTCTTGAGAACAACGATATAGGAGGATAGGCTATTATTTTAAACCATTTTGAACAATAATATTTTTTTAATATCAGTTCAGATAATAAATGAGGAGGTGATCAAACTACCACATCATAATAAATAATTTTAATATACAAATATTTAAGTACTAGTATTTTCATACATTTCAAATGATAATGGAATATATATAAGTTGATAAAATAAAGTTAATTAGAAATAAAAAATGATTAATAAATATCCTGAGTAACATGGAGTTCGAGTTGATAGTTGGTTTATGTAGATCATATATTTTATTTTCATAAAAATTAAGATGATTAAGTAATCCAAATAGGTACTACAAATATATTCTCATTATCAAAAATTATAGAATACATTTAGGATATGGGAATAATATGAATGAAGTTTTACCAAATAAAAATTTTATATCCTAGAAGATAGAGTAGAACAATGAAAAGGGTAATTTGATGGATGCTTACAATGCTACTATTTTTTTTTGATTCTATGAGTCGGGATAATAAAAAATAAAATGAATGATCAGACACTAATGAATAGATATTACAAATAATAATGATCTATATCAAGTGAGAAATATCATGATGTCAATTTTTAGATATTTTTTAGTGATAAGGGAGAAAAAATCATTTATGTGAATGTTTCCATGAGTAAGTTGATGATTAGAATGATAGAGAGTACAAGGACAATGTGTATTCTTATATTATTTTTCATGAAGTAGATATCTAAGGAATTATTTATGGAGGATAATGTACTTTATTGATGTAGTGTAATTCAATTGAGTATTGAATAAATTTTTCAGGAGATTATTATTGAGTAGAATTGAATACTAGTGGGTTCCAGTAAAATCGAAGACAAACCACTATGTAGAAAGTCAAATATAATCAAAGAGTGATTTTCTGTGGTATGTTTATTTCAGCACCATCAAAAATACTTTTCTAGAGTGAAAATAAAAAATTATATTTTTTCGTTTAATGATGGTATTGTCCCATCAATTAATAATCAGTCTTCTATAATTTTGATTTTTTTCCAAAACTCATCCCATACATGGTAAAAATTAAATACCCCCTTTTGGGTCTAACCATGTGAAATTTATAATTTCATAACATTTTATTCATTTAATAATCCTTATATTGTATTTTTTTGTTGGGAAATCCATAGAAAGATCTATAATGACTGGGATTATATCAGTTATTATTATTAATTAATTACCAAAATTTTGAGACCAGGCACTGAGATGGAAAACAATTCCAAGGCATAGTGTGCCCAGGGATGATTATGAAAATATGATTTGTTTTTAATAAATAGTATTAGCTAGTTTCTATAAAAAGGGATAAAACTCCTAAACATGTGATCAGATCAGAATACTGAGAGAATAATTGTGTCTCCAACAGTGAATTTAGGTTCGATTTTCGCCTAACCTCTACTAATGTGGGTCAGGAGTGATAGTCTGTTTTTGTATGTAATTATCTTTAAGATTTTTAATAAAAATATTTTTTTTCACGTTACATTGGATTCTTTTAATTAAGACCTTTTTTCTTGAATAAATTGTTATCTCTATAACCTTAGAAATTACTCTTGGGTAAGGAGACTAAAACTTTTCGACAAGTTACCACGAATTCTGACAGATCAAGAATCGATGAAGTCATGGTCCTCTATTATTCTCTAACAAAAAATCCTTACATTATGTATGATGTTGATATTTAATGTGACTTTCATTACCCTTTTAGATGCAATGATGAATGCTGCCCAACAAAAAAACAGCTTGATTTACGGTTTGATTGCTTGCATGATTGGTGTTATGCATGCAGGGATTTATTGGGGATTAGATTATTGTATTGATTTGTTCTTTATTATTATGTGAACATTAAATAATCAAGGCTGACATGAAAAATTTCATGATAATTTCTATGGGTATTGTTATGTTTTAAAATATTCTACAAAATTTCTCATTTTCTTTACATGTTATTCATATTCTCTATACCCTTTGAAACCCTATGATATATTCGAATTGAGAAATGATCCCATGAAACCACTGCTTAGGACCAATAGTAGAGCAAGGTAGTGGGAGAAAAATGTGGGTTGTCACTGGTCTAGGTGGACGATGTGCCGACATGTCAAGGCCACTGGTGGGGTAGCCATTGGTGGAGGCAGTAGTGGCCTAGAAGGGGTAATCTTGCCAGAAGAATAACGAAAGGTTGGCTGGTGGCCTTAGTGAGACACATTCCATGTGAGACCGTGTTATAGGGACCATACGTTAGAGGGAGAACATAGTGGAAGTGGATTCTTGCGGAGAGCAAGTGCTTGAAGCAGAATCCCATGACAATGATCGGGGATGTAACTCGTAGTCTCGTCGAAGGGAGGCCACATGAGAGGTTAGGGAATTGTACTATGTGAAGGAGGTGGGACGACCACATAAAACACATCACAACTCCATGTTAACTAAAGAGAGACAACTATGGTGGGATGTTTCTCGTTCAAACATACTGGGCCACATGCGTTGTGACGTAATAGATCATCTTGTCCACTCAGGTGGCCCGGATGGTCGGACGTAGCAGCCCATCAACCTAGCGAGCCTAGTCTAGAAGGGAAAGCCAGTTTGGGATGAACGTACTAGGTAGGGTTGGTTTGGTCAGTTCATGCCAGGTTTAGTGGCTCGAACATGTCCTAGGTATGACCTTTTCAGAAAAACTGTTGTAACAATCAAATTGTGGGTCTTTTTCACTATCTATATCCAGTATTGGAAACTAAGAAAATATAATGTCCCTTTATGATAATCAATTTCAGTATTTTCAATATTTTAAATATTAACAATTGATATGATGTGTATGTTACTCATTATAATCCCAATATGTGTGGAGTCCTATGTAAGGTTGTGATTTGGTTACTATATGAATTGGGGGCTGCCTGACCAATCAATGCTTCGTGCATCATCGATGGTTTCTGTACCATCAAACTTCTATCCTCCATCGATGATCTATATGCCATAGATGATCCAGGTTACACTGACACACTTAGCGCCATCGATTCTGCGGGCACCATTGATGCTCCGTGTTCCATTGACACATTGTGTGTCATGAATGATCTGTACATCAACAAAACACTGTTTGTCAGGGAAATTTTGAGATATATAGAGTACCAATAAAAATATTACTCATTTTTATTTATATATATATTTGTGTGAGCTTATTATATATCATGTCTTTTCATTGTAGTGTACTCTGTGTGTTATCTTTTGGGTTTACTTTATTTGTTTCCTTTTTGGTATACCTCATTTATTTCAAAGTATAATTTTCATTATGGATTCAGGGTTCCCTACATAGTATTGTTTTACTGTCCCCTACATGGGATATTCCCTCACGTGTTATCCCATATGCAGGAGATCGACTATTTAACATAATTATAAGTGAAAAAGCACTAGGTGGATCCCAGAGGGATCAGAAAGTCATGTTGTGTTCCTATAAATTCAATAAGGTGTCTTACACCTATCCTTTTGTTAGGGTTTTTTACGGATGAGTTTCATGAATTTTTTCATTCAATTGACATACTCTTTCATTCGGTGGACATGTATTATGGCCCTATTTACTTTTCAAATTTCATAATACCAGACTCTATTGATGGTATCATAATGTATGCATATATATTTTACTTATAATTTTTATATTTCGTCTTATTAGTCTTGGATATGTGTTCAATGTGTACATTGACATTGTAAAATTTCATCCATTAGTGGGATATGGATACTCGGTGCTAGTTTCCACCCTTAGCCTATCGAATGCATGAATTGGTTAGTCATGTTTTGGGCCCCACAAGGTTGGTTCGTGATAGAGTGGTATAAGATGCAGGCCGGTTATACCAAAAGAACTAGGTGACTATGAGATTAGATTGGGGAAACCATGATTTGTGTTTTTTGTTCAGCTTTCTGTCTAGGGACTCCAGTGTTGGTGTGGCGGTCGATGTATCCATACACCCGGAATCGGACATATGATTTTTGACTGTGTACTATAAAAAACTTGTTTTTGTGGGGAAAAGAAAATATAAAGGAATCATTTTTTATTTATGTGTGTTATAATGTATATCCTGAGTAAGCTCATCAGGTAAACTCTATTGATTGTTGTACATCATGACCTATTTGTAGACAACATTCTTGGATTATTATTATTGATCATGAGGATGATCATCCATGAAATGAGGGGATTGTAAAAAGACAAATACTAGAGAATTAACCTCAGGGTTGTGTACTTCTGACCCCACCCTTAAAGGTAAGCAGTTACTACTAGTGATACTGGTAGAGGAAGCACATAAGATAACTGCATTTCATGAGTTCTGTATGAAGTAAACTACTTGGTTTACTAGTTATCTAGACCCATTTGAATCCAATTATTGGTTGGATGTTGTTAAATATGTATTCTTCCTTGTGATGATGCCTTCTGACTAGATGATAGTTCTATAAGTGTGCCTTCTTTAGGGATTAGCAGGGTGATGGTGGATCATAGTGATCCAGATGCATGATGAGATGACTATATATTAGGTATACATTGAGAACCCCTTGAGGGAGGAGTTATTTCCATATATTTTATGCTCATTTCATATACAGATTCCCATGCATATATAGCAGGGTAGTCTGATAGTAGCAGAGTACTGAGAAAGATTTCAATATATTTCTCTCCACACAACAGATATGGTGTGGGGCCAATTCTTAGGGACCAAACCATGAATTAGGTGTTATACTAGGAGAGCAGGGCCTCAATGATATAAAATAATATCCCTACATATGATGGGGTACTAGAGAGAGCATGCTAGTGGAGAAATTTTAGGAGGATCATAAACTTGTAGTGGGAGCTACTGGAAAACACTCTCTAGTTGAGTCTTTGGTGGTAGGATGAAACAACATATGAAGAGACCCATATGGGTTATGCACTACAGGGGAAGACCCTATGATTCCAAATCAGTGGTGTGGGGATTCGAGGGTGGAGAGAGTTAGGTTATGTATAGGGTGTGTAACTAATATGTCTATTGGGGTCATAGGGCTCGATATTTCCTTACTCGTTGTTCAGATGGTCAATATATAGTGAAGGGACTACCGAGGGAGAGGATGAGGTAGGAGTTGAGTGCGGTGATTACATGGAGATGGGACATTTATTTCTATTGTTTGGGAAAAGAAATCACATGGTATGTAAGAAAGACTCAGTCATAAGAGGGTTCATCTGGTTATGACCTTACTTTCTAGCCTCACCTTTATTATTGTTATTTAATGGGTCTACATTTTCCTACAGTGGTGGCACAATATAAAGATGAATTTCCATTGGATTTCCTTATATTACCTCCATGTAGAGAGGTAGAATTCTTAACTAACCTATAACACATGAAAACAATGATTTCTATCCCTACATATCATATATCTCTTGTGAAGCTACGTTTAATGAATAAATATCTAGAGTAAAAAAAGAGGAAGGGCTTCGTGAGACATGATGTTTCAACCTCGGTGACCCTAATTTTGTTTTCAAAGAAGGAAGATTGTTTCATGGTATTATATGTGAAATATGGTGCTTGAACCAGGTTTTACTGAATAATAAGAAACTACTACCAAGGATTGATGGCCTCTTTGACTAGCTAAATAGAGCATTGTGGTACTAAAATATAGACCTCAGATGTTGCTATCACAAGCTTCAAGTACGAGATAAGGATGTATCGAGGTCATTATTCAGATGTCGGTATGAGCACTAATAGTACATATTGATTTTTTTTGGAAACATGGATGTCCCAATAGTGTTTATTGGACTCATTAATTGGATCTTCTATCCATATATAGACTTGTTCGTAGGGATCATTATTATTGAAATCCTGTTGTACTCGGTGCCCAAGGAGGATCATTTGTTTTAATTGAGGATTGTTGGGACACACTACGAGAGGACCACTATTGTGGGAATATCTCTATGTTTTACTTATAGATCCGTGTGGTCTATATTATAGGACACCTAATTTCAAAGGTTGGAGTTGTAGTGGATCTGACAATGAATTAATATATTCTTGCATGGGATCCACCCAATAGTGTTATTGAGGTGTAGAGTTTCTTGGGTTCGTCTTGGTACCATTAGAGGTTTTTATCCTGTAGTTTTGAGGTAGATGCACCCTTGTGGGCCATGAAATGAAAATGGTAGCCTTTTTTGTGAATGAAAAAGTGCCAATAGTGCTTTCAAGAGCTGAGAAAATGTTTACAAGCTCTCCCATATTGAGACTACTGGTGGAGGGAATCAGATATGTACTATTATATGATGCATTCGAGATCTAAAATGGTTTTTTCCTCATGAGTGGTTAAAAAAGGATTACCATGGATTAAATAATGTTTATGTAGAATGAGTAGAACTATAAAATCCATGTTCTTGAGCATGTAGTGGTATTATTCACATTGTTGATGTGGATACACTAACTAGAGGGAGATTGTTTTACCATCTACTCTAACCAAAAGAGTATCGATTATATATTATCTGAAAAGGAACTGAACATGAGATAGAGATGATGGATATAGTTCATCTAGGAATATGTCTTTGATATTTTATATATTCTGGAAAGGGGATCATTTTTGTTGACACTCTCAATAGGAACTCCTGTTTTCAGTTACTGAGTGAGGTGTCAGTGCAGTTCACTGCATTACTAATATCCCTGTTGGATAGAGATTATACATATTTTCTCCATTAATGTTTTTCACCCCTATACTATTAAAATGAGTATGGGGGTAGAACATGGGGATATCAACTGTGAGAGCTGACATGCTCGGTTTTTATTGGGAATTCCCCTAGGGGATATTCGATAAGTTGGGATAATATAGTTTTTTTCAATGGGTTCACAGTGGTACCAGTGATATTATAGTAGGAGGTTCGGTGGGAGTTCCACACATAACATTTGGATGTACATCCAGGTGTGGAAAAGATATACAAGGACCACTGACATCAGTTCTAGTGGAAGGGGATAAAGATGGAGGTGGAAGAGTTCATTTCTCAATGCCTCACATGACACCAAGTGAGGGTTGAACACAAGGTTCCAATGAATATATTCCAAACATATGATGTTCCATGGTGGAATTGAAATGTGATATCAATATAATTCATGATAGGATTAAAATGTATATCTTGGAGACACAATACCATCTGGGTGATCATTGAACAACTAATCTAGTCATCCCACTCCATTCCAATCTATGAGAAGAGTTCAGTAGAGTGTTGGGGATGCCTCTTCATCTATGAGATAGTTCATCATTTCATTGTTCCATCGATTATTGTTTTAGACCAAGATTATAATTTCACATGCCGATTTTGGAAGGGATTTCATGAGGTTTTTGGGGATTAGTTTCACTTTTTCACAAAAATTCATCCACATACAGATGACCATATTGAAATGACCATCCATGTTCATCAGTTCATTCTACGTGCTTGAATCTGAGATATTAGATGTAATTGGGAGGACCACCAACCACATTCATAGTTTTTGTAAAAAAATAGGTATCACCCAACAATAGGTTTGGAACAATTGAGACCTTTAATGGAAGGTCATTAAGGTCGGACCTATTCTAGATGTTATCAAAAGAGTCAGAACTCATGGATCCATAGTTGGTGCGAGATACCATTAAGAAGTTGTAGATCATCTAAGAGTAGATGTTGACTACAAAAAGTAAAATAATTTCATATGATGATATGTTATAGAGTCTTATGTAGTTTTAGTATTGAGACCATTTGTTCCATTACATCTCCCCTTGATAATGATTGCAGTAATTTGTTCGGGGAGGCATGTTACCTACATGTTAATTTTTTTCGATTTAAGAATACGATTAGAGTTGGCGAGGTGCATTACTGTTTAGCTATACCCTTACAGTTTCCCCATTTTCATGATTTCATCAATGGGTTATTGCTGGGAAGGTACATAGATGACCCATCACACGTCATCAACTGGGGAGAGGTCAACATTGATGTTGTGATATATTTTAGAGAGTACATGGTGAAGATAAAGGATCTACATGAGACGATACTTCATGGGTGTTTGATTCCTCAGGTGCACATTCAGAGGCGACATAAGATTCCCCATGAAATTACATGGATTCCAATGGAATTTATTTGAGCTCTGTAGCCTCATAGTTGTGTTGATAAGCCCTTATTTTGTCTTTCAATGGCATAAATCCCTATAGAGGGGGAATGTAATGACACGTATATTAATTGGTTTTATGTTTATAACATAATTGGGAAAATTTGAAGACCAGACCCAGATATGGAATATGGTTTCATATCCAATTGTGCCTTTGGGAATTTACTAATAATTGTTATGTTTTTAATATAAAGCATCAACTAGTTTCTGGAAAATGTGGAATATTTCATAAATGGGTTCCTGGATCAGAAATCTGAGGGGACCGTTGTATTTAGAGAAGCGACTTTCCCTTTTGGGGGGCTTAACCTCCCCATTCGTGAGTTGAGGGTGAATGTTATTTTTTGGATGTAATCATCATAAATGTATTTAATAAATATATTTTATTTGATGCTACATTTGTATTCCTAATTAAGGCATATAGTCATGAATCTTGGGTTATAACCATTACCCTGGAAATTCCTCTAAGGCACGGAGATAGAAACCTCTCCAACGAATAACAACAATCCCAAGTCGAAATAGGATCGATGTAGACCCGACCCTCTATTTTTCATTGACGACTGGTCCAACCACGAGGCAAGAAGTTTATTTTAAATTTTATTTCCTTTCCCCTTTTTAGATCAAATGAAAGTCTTGGACAAATATATAAACATGTTGATCCACTGTTTAATCACTTATGGGATGGGTGTTATGATTTTGGCATTTTATTTTGGAATATATTAGTGTATTGAATTTTTCATTGTGATTATGATAACATGAATATATTAGGGATGACACAAACAAAGCCATGATATATTCTATGTGCATTTATGAGCATTCAAACATCCACCTCAGTCTTTGGTGTTCATTACATTTTCTTCACCTTGTCCCAATACTTTTAAACCCAGCGTGAAATATGAATCTAGAACAGATCCAAATATTTCTCTAATATGGTTTAATGATAAATGAATGAGTTTACAACAAAAGATAGGGTGGATCCTGTACAGGTGGATAGCGTGCTGGTAGTGCATGTCCGCCAGCGGGCTATAGACAACAGAGTTAGTAGTGTACCATCAGGGGATGTTGGGACTAATGGAGAGAAAAAAGGCTAACCACAAGTAGGCTATCCCTCATTGGCAGTAGGACATGGTCCATTCATAACTGTGTCAGAGTGATCCCACAACAGAAGCAGTAGTGTGTGGCGATCAGTGGGAAATGGAACAAGGTAGCGCCAGAAATTTGGGTTGTAGCTTAGAGCCATGTTGAAGGGATCCCACAGTGGAGTGGAGACTGTGAGACCTGGTGGAAGGTGTGGGGCTGCTATGTGAAATTTGGAATGACTCCACATTGATAAGAGGGATGCATTAAGGGAGGGTTGCATCCAGCGTAGACAAACATCTCATATTTTGTTTCCCTGACCCGAGGAGTCGAGAAACTCCAGAGGCCTGTAATGATGGACCTAATAGCCCAATGGGCGATGTGGTTTTGGTCCCGTCAATCAGGTTATGTTTGGGTCAGCTATACATGGTCAGGTCCAGTAGGTCATACCAGACCAGAGTTAGAATGATTCATAAAAACAACCGTAACATTAAAACATTGTGTTTGTTTGACGAGTTGTTTATGTCATTAGGAACCTTGTGATAAGACTATACATTTACGATACTTTATTTCAGTATTTTTAAAAGATAGAGTATGAACTATTGGCTTGAGTGTTTGGTTCTCTGAGTACAGGAACACTACGATCATAAACCCGTGGCTGGCTGTGACTTGGAGATTGTGTGACTATGGGGATGCATTACCCAATGACGCTTGATGTTCCATCGACACTCTACTCCATCAACTCCCCATGTTCCATAGATGATCCGAGCACCATAAATGGAATGGGATCCATAGATACTCTCTATTCCATCTATGTTCCATGATCCAATGACCATTGGTTTTGCATTGATTCTCAGTGCATCATCAAAACTCCACGTGTCATTGAAACTGGGAGATCTTTGGACTAGAATAGAAAATCATTCCCTTTGTGATTTAGACATATACATGTGTGAGATAACAGTACTTCATGTGTTTCCTTTATAGTGTAATCCATGTATTTTATTTTTTGGTGATCATTTGTGATTACAATGTGGTATATTTCATGTATTTCTTAGTGGTATATACTTTTTGGTTTTAGGGTGTCCTACAGAATATTTATATACTCACTCATGCACAGGAAACACCCAAATAGCTCATTAATTATACAGACAAGTGACAAATTGACTCTGTTAAAGGTGGACCATGACTAGGTGGTTCTTAGAGTGATTATATAGATGTGTTTGGGTCCTATGAATTCTAAAATATCTCATAAATCAACCCTTCATGTAGGATTTTTTAGGGAAGAGATACTAGAACTTGTGCACTCATTTGTTAGAATGTTTTTTTGTGGGACCATGTATTGACCATGCTTACATTCTAGTTTTCCATCTTTTTTACTCTGTTTTAGGTGACTTGTTGTATTCATGCATTGTTTACTTCACGATTTTGTGCTTGGTGATGTGTGCGTGTGTATATGTGCTTAGGAAAATGCTGCCAAATTTTTGGATATGCATACTCAGTGCTAGTCGATAGCCCCTGGCCTATAGGAGGCGGGAAAGGGGTAGTCATGGAATGTGAACCTCTTGGATGGTTCATGACAAGATCAATTGAATAAAAGATAATAATAGGGTATTAAATATTCAAATAATGAATTTAAATAGAAAAATAAAAAATTAATAAATTTACACTGATTACCCCCACGTTATAATTATTAGAGATTCAGGATGGGGAATTTCTAAACTAATGAAATTTTGGAGGAATGTGGGAAGCTAATACATAAATTCTCTATACTCTAAAATAATAATTATAATATGTGACTATAAAATAAATCATAGAATATTGGATAATCCAATCCCTAAATGTGATAAAATAATATGTTGAGAAACATGAACCGTTATCATGAAACAAATATCTTAATCATATACCTATCCAACAAAATCCATCCCTAAACATTCTGAACACCACCATTATTGACCATTTTGGGATTCTATGTGATTCCATTTAATGGAAGGGTACAATATGGAGGAACTAAACTATGAACCATAATGTGGACCATCAAGGAATGAATGTGAATTTAACATCAAAACATAGGAATAATGAAACCATCACATCCACTAAAACATCCCAATACATCCCATACATCCCCATGATAGAACATTATTAGAGTAAAATATGTTGGTATAGACTATAATGGAAACAATTATGGTCATTAAAAATAAAATAAAATCAATGTGATGATAAAATCACTTGTTAGAGAAGGAATCTAAGAAAACCTAAGGAAATGTAAGGATAGAAGAAGTAATATGGAATAAAAATGGAATCTCAAAGCCCAATGAGACAATAATATAGACACAAACATGTACATAGAAGTGATATAATACAACCAAAAAGGATATTCATGTTAAATAAGTGACATGGATTCCACCAAAATTTATTTAATATGTTAACATTAGTTTAAAATGTGAGAGGTAAAAGAGAGAATGCCCTTGGGGAATTCAAATCCAAAAAATAATTAGTAATTAATTAATGAAATAATGTTATACTTTGTCAAATTATTTAATTCCATTAATATCTTATTTACCAACTACATTCCATATATTTAAATATTGTCATATATTAATATTATCATCAGTACTCATTATTGTAAAATTATTTCTATTATAACCAAATTATTTAAATCATGTTGGATTTCCAAAAATATTATTTCGGATGAAAATATATCATAAATGTTTTAATTATATGAACTATATATAAAAAATTATACATTATCACTATAAATAAAATATAATTTTTTATTCATGTACTTATTTTATCCCTTTCACATTTTCCAATTCAATTGATAAACAGTTTTGTATATATAATTTTATCATTTAGAGCCCCATTTCAAAATCAAGAATCATGTAGACAAAAAAAAACAATATGTAAAAAATTCGTCCAATTATTGTTTAATATAGAAATAAATTCTAACTATTTCTATATAAATAAAAAAGTTAGTTATTATTAGTCATTCATAATGTAGTATATGCATAATGTTCATTCAGTAAAGAACACATTATATTATGATGATACCTATAATAAGATAATGTTTTGTCAAACCATAATGTACTCCTTTCATAATAAGATAAGGTTTTGTCAAACCATATACAGGGGGTGGATCTATATAAGAATCAGGTGGTGACATTTCTACTCTAAATATAATGTACTCCTTTCATAATCGAAATTTGTAACCTCTTTATTCTTACAATAAATTTTCACATCACTGTCTAAAATCCAATCCATTCTGAGGAATATATCTAATTCAATAATGGGTATGGTGATGAGATCATAAAATAAAGAACATTTATATGCCCTAAGGGTAACTGATTCCCAAAACATTGTTGTGATGATACACCACTTAGTGTGTTTTTATTGACAACTCCCTTTTAATTCAAATTGAAAATATCAATTTTTCTCAACAAACTGGGAAAATATGAAACAATGAAATGATTCAGAATCAAATAAAGCATTGGATAAATTTGAGAAAACCATTAAAATACCTTCCACCACATCTTTAGGAGCTTCATCCTCAGCAGTAGCGATCACATAAGCATGGCCTTTCTCCCTTATCCATTTCTGATGATTTATTCCTTGGAACATAAGACATTCATTTACATAATTTTCCTTTTCTCAAGCATTGTATCATTGAAAATTGACAACCTATTTCTTCCCATTGTAGTAATGATATTTGTGGACTTCTTTACCACACTTATAACTTACTCCATTCCTTATAGGAAAATACTAGGGTGTTTCTTTCCACATTTACCACAGGATGGATATTCATCATTTCTCTTTTTCCACTTGTTTCCATTTCCAGAGTGTTCAATACTTATCTTTTTCTCTTTCTTTGATTTAATTTCACAAAAAATAGAGAATTATTTTTATATTATGATCACGCATGAGACAATATCTCGATATGATGAGAAGGATAGTGAGACAAATGCATGATGGAGAATTGGTTTTAACCCATCAAATAATTGATCATTTTTACACCTTGGGTTATGTATATAATCTGTTTCCTAACATACTAACATTTTAAAGTTGTCATCATACTTTAAGATATTATCATCCTCTATTTTCCACAGACTCAGTAATTAACTTTCCATATCCGCTCGATGGTCATGAGGAATGTATTTTTATAAGAAAATATCATTTAAATCCATTCATTCCATGTTCAATATTATTCATATTCCATTTTTTATTCTGAATAATGACCACCGTTGATCTATATCTCATTTGAGAAGATAATCATCCATGAAAACTTTTTCCCTTTCACTACTCCCCAATGCATGACATAATTTTTCTAGGGAATTTATCCATTTCTCTGCTACTAATGTATTTTTATTCCCATAGAATGTTGGTGGATGTTTTCTCTTGAAGCGGTCTAACAATGATCCTCCACATTGTGGATGAGAGTGCTCCATATGTGTGAGGTAAAAATTCATAATCTGGGTGAGATGTCCCAGTATAGTGATATGCTGATCATCATCACTTTCTTCACAACACCACTATAATTATCTTGAGTCGGAGTCTAATCCCGAAATGTATTATGTGAATTTATACATTTTCCATTCCTTCCACTAGGCACCATTTCTAAAAAATTGCATACATTAAATTAGTTTATGAATCACAATACTAATTGAAAACTTGTAAAACCATTAACATAAATTGAACTCATTATGGATATAATCCATAATCATAAAAAAAATTACTTTGAGAATGTATATACTAATAAACCCTTCATAATGGTTTGTAATGAAGAGGAGAATTATCCTACGAATCTCCCTTCAGAGTGTCATATCCAAAAGTGCAGCACGACCTGTTGTCATGCAGTAGTTCCCATTTAATCCTTACTCAAATTTATTTTTTCTAGTTTTAACCCATGGTACATCTGTGCCGGATCCGCCTCTACCAGCTTGAATCCCGACAGAGATGTATTTCATGGAAAACACACAATATCTCTACAGGACCAAAATTCTTGGAAGACCTTCTATATGAATTCTCAAAGTCTATCTAAAGGTTGTGTTCTCTAATTAGTGATTTTCTAAATATAGATTCCAAGGTCTGTACTAAACGTACTATGATACCCACTGTAATGCTTGGACCCCAGTTTCCCAACGTCGGAAAATTATTACATAACATTTTCAAGATAAAAGGAATCATGTCCCGTAATACTGACTGGTTTAGTAGCCTTGGAATTACAAGATAAATTCATACGTTTTGCATTTAATCATGAAATAAAAAAATAAACAATCTTTGTTCTCCTTTTTAAAACACTTATATCCATTGCATATCCCTGCAGGTCAACCATAAAATAATTCTTTAATTCCTGGGAAATGAAAACATATAATGGGGTGTGCTCAAATTCTCAATAAGGATAACAATATTGAGGAAAAATTAATAAATAAATATATAGATTTAAAGAAATGTATAAAACTAAAAAATGCATTTTAAATTTAATCATAAGCATACTATTGAAAATATAAAATCAAATATGCGCATTTACTTATTCAAATGGGTATTCTACTAGTCGAAAATTCACATGCAATGTCAATAGCCACATTCATAAATATGGAATTCATAATTCCAGACATAATAACCACATACTCAATAACTTTTTCCATGACTACAAATAATATTTTTTCCAGGCCTTGTTCTAAAAAAAAGATTGTCTCATGAGAGATACTATTACATCGAGGAGCTATAATAGGCTCCACACATCACTTTATAAGTCATATGCATTTCACATATGAAAGGGTTTAAACATAACATAAACATTCATATTAAAACTATCATAAGAAATATCAATAAATTATTTCTAAACCATGAATGTTATAAAAATAACAAATACACATTCAATTATATACATAACCCTTCAATAACGTATGTATGATTTATATCCTTATAAATCAACATAATATAGGTTTAAAATAAATCAATGAATGTTGACATCAATGATATCCAAAAAAATTTGACTAAAATATATCTTTCTATTTTGAAATAATTTAGAACACATGAAATTATAAAAGAAAATATTTATTTTGAAATTATTATAATATGCTTGTAAGGAAATATTTGATGATGTTATAATGGTGTAAAATATACACACACTGAACATAATTTAAAAATTGCATTCATACCTTAATTTTGTCATAAACTCCATAAAGTACCTGGTTCAGAAAATGACAGAATGATTTCTTTCAAAAAATATAAGGTAAAATAAGGGTAATAATGAATTTAACCAATTTTTTGGTAAATAGAAAAAAAAATTGAAATAAATTTTTACGAAAACATAGATGTGGATGATAAAGATGTCCCAACAGATATTTATGTAGAAACAACCTTAGATAATAAAGATATTGAGAAATAAACCCTTTCATTGTACTTTTCATTAGTTGATGGTACGCTAACCTCATTTATAATAGTTAAATAATTGTTATTAAATTATAAATCAACAATATATACAAATATGATATCATATAGGATCTTCCAATATTGCTTTGTTAATAATATTTTAGTAGTATCCTCGTTTCAGGTGTTAACTGATTTGTTTTCCATCATACGCTCAGTTACGTAAGACAAGTCCTTTATTGAAAGGATGTATTTTATTAATATCCAAAATGATATTATGTTCTTAATAATTATTTTTAATCATAAAATTAAAATTAATTTTGAATGATTGTGATGGGGAATGAATCTCATCACGTTCGTGGCGATGGTAATCTGTACATACATCGAGTGACAATATCATTATATTGATATGAAATTGTATGTAATTGGTTAGCATTTCATATATAAACAATAAATAACATGATATATTTATTATTTACATATTTAAAACTCATTATTATACCCATCTAAATAATGAAGTGTTTGAATAACAAACTACACCAAGAAGAGGATATGTTAACATGTACATACTCATCTGTGGTAACTTTGTCATTCATATGATAGATAGAATAATGAATATGGTTTTATCATTTTTATAATAACATCAAAGAATTTATAATACACTAGTTTTATTATTTTATAGTGGAAAAAAGAAAAAGGAAGTGGAAGAAGAAAATAACTTGGAAGAGCTGGTTAAATATTTACCTCTTTTCGAGGATCTACCTTTTGATTTGATAAAAAGGGCTCCATAGGCTGGCATTAAGACCAGAGGAAGGCCTCTAGGATAATGGATGGAAGTTTGGGAGGATATTTTGGCTTGGATTGGATGATCTGAATGGAATTGAAGAAGTGAAATTATGATAAAGGGAAGTAACATTTACCAGAGAGGTGAGGGTCATTATAGGATAAGTTTGAAATATTATGTTATAATAAAATTATTTTCTGTTTTTAATGGCTCAAAAATGAATTATTTCAAGGAATAGGTGTGTATGGGTCGACAAAATATCAACAAATATGTTTTATATAGTCATATATCGTCATATTAGCCTTATCATTTAGATTTAACTCGTAGTTAATTAGTTTGAAATTTAACATGTCTCATTATATTTTTATATTATATTGTAAATAAACAGACTATAACTAGCCAAGATAACCCCATGTGGTTCATTATTAATACATATAACCTTATATAGGTCCTTTGAAAAACCTTATATTTATCTGAATATTATATCAATTATTAAAATAGTATTTGTTTTACAAAATCAATTATGCTAATTTTGAAACTATTTAGTATTTGGTTCCTATGAAAATCTTAAAAACATGATTACTTCGAAATAAAATTATTTAATAAACCCTGTCATGTCATATTAATTTCTAAAACTAGTGGAATTCGTCAAAAGTCTAAAATTACATTTATTTGGATATATATAATATCAATTATTTTAATCATTCATTAAAAAGGTAATCAGTTCATCATCATTGTGTCATAAATAAATTAAATTAAAAAATGTCTAAAAATTATAAATAAAATTCTAATAATTAGTAGATATTAATATCATTATAATGAATATTTATATAATAATATAGCTTATGTATAACACTATATTTAAAATGGTTTAGTTATTAAACACTGAATTTAACTCTTGTAACTCTTCTTTAATTAAAATAATAATAAATGTCTTAATTTAATCCAAGTGGATCAATGGGGATAATATTTTATTTATAAAGTTTCTTATGGTCTATTTACAATTTTCTAATATAATTAGGACACGTTTTAGGTAAGTATAATATCTTTTCACCCTTAATAACCCTATTTAATTTTTAACTGTGGTAAATAAAAGTAAAAAGTTACAATTTCCCAAAAATTCTTTTCATCATATTGAACCACATTTTAATAATTATATTAGGCGTGTCTATCAGATTTTTGAAATTCAACTCACAGAATAGGTAAAATTATGTTTTATACAAATTTGTAATTCCACATAGATGGTGGGTAAAACACTATAAAAAGATCAGTAAAAAATTTTATATCTAAACTTTTTATAAAATGACTCTAATGAATAACATTAAACATATATATGTATTATGAAATTTTTTTGACCTAAAATAAATTAAAATAAAATAAAAAATCATTTAAAAATGTTGGTTTTAAATAATACGAAGTGATTAACACTATTCATAAAAAATTTAATGTTCTCAGAAAAATACCAAAAATTCACCCTACACTAATTTTGATATTCAGAATCGAAAATTGAAGTAAATTTAAAAAACTAAAATTTATAATAATCTAAAAACTAGGTATTACTGTTCAGAAAATCTACTTTGGTCATGGCCTGTTAAAACTCCATGTTGTGCACAATGCATGCTACTTCATTATTAAAAGGGAAACATACCACATAAGCTAGGTTTGTTAGAGTTTTAGTTTTTGGTGAATGATTGTCTCACAAAATAATGATTTTTAATTTTCCACTATTACCTCTCTTAGTGAAACATTTAATTGAAATTTTATTTATATATAATATATATTATTTTTAATATCATTATGATTTTTTAATTTTTATTTAGAACATACTGTTATGCTTTCTATGTTGTTTAAATATGATAATTTCTTTTGATTACGTCTAGAATACAACAGGCTCAAGGTGATATGAATTGTTAATTCCATACATGGAACATATAATGGATGGTGTTAATAAAAAAGTTAACATTTATTATAATTATATAATAATTGAACTAAAATATACATATGTGTCATTTATCTTTCTTTATTCAAATAAAGCTACGAAATGAATGTATTTTTCATGCTTACTTACGACCCACTGTCTCCATGAATGATACACTTCATTTATAATCTCAAAATATTAACGACTACCTTAAATATGTATGTACTGAATATATAAGATAATTTATTCATGCATTAAATTATGGTTATTCTTAAACGATGATAAAATTCGAAATAACACCAAATAATATGTCAAAATGTTCATGGGAAAACTGGGAAATTTACACCTGAAATAGTAAAAATAATGAAAGAGTGTTAACAAAGGAGTAATAAAATAGTTTAAGAAGATAAAATATGATATTATAAATATGATTATATTTATAGTATTAGTTAGTTACATATTTTAATCCACCATACATGAGGATAATGTCCACACAATTGAAATAAGAACAAGGTATGAGATTTCTATCTCATTTTTTTACATCCTTGAGATAAATATATTCAACACATACTTATTTTTAATATAAACATAATTATAAATTACAAATTGTATGATTTTTTTCTTAAATTGGTTATGAAGAAAAATTAAATCAATAAAATAACATTTAACCCATTTTATTTTATTTGACATATTTTCATATATAATTTTTATAAAAAAAGCGAATTTATATTTTTGTCATTTTTACTTTGGAAAACTACGTTCTCATCTTGTCATCAATTGTCATTGTAAATTAATATAATTCAATTAAAATATTTTAATTTCGAAAATTTAATTTAAAATTTTTATTCTTCATAATTTTCATTATATAAGAAGTTTGAATTTTTATTTTACACATATTAATAATTATAATTGTAAAAAAATCATCTGTTAATGTAAAAATGTGTTTACCATGGGTCAATCTAAAATGATATGGGTAAAATTTTTAAAATGTACAAAAAAATATTGATAAGATTGAAATATTTATACCTTAAATATAATATTATATATAATTTAATTTTTTTATCCTCATTAAATGTAAAAAACATGGGTACACCTTATTTTATTCTAATCATATGATTTGTGCCCCTCGCCAAACATATAATGTTGTACATGTTATCCGCTCCATTTCACACATCCAAATACATTGTTATCGAAAAAAATCTCCAATAGCTTCCTAAAGTTCCTCCTCTAAATAGATAATCCTTATTTTTCATAAAAATCCAACCTAGGAATCATTTTTTTAATATTAAAAGATGTTTTTTTGATGATGTTGTAACTCCTCTGACCAAGCGTTTTTCTTCTTAAAACCCCATAAATTATTATCAATCCATTATAATATTAAAACATAAGATCTTAAAATTAATTATATTTTATTAGTTTATTGTAATGACTTAATATATGTCCACTACCATGATATTTGATATGAGATCATTATTCATTAGATTGGTGGATTGTTTCCATGCAAACTAATGAAATTTTTTTTCTATCAAAACTTATTTTGAACATATATATTTATTCATTATGTGTATATATGTAATATTAATTGAACTTTTATACTTATATAATTATTATATCATATATACTTTAATTATCAACATTCTGTGGAAATTTTATAATGTCGCTCATGAGTTCAACGGACTATCGCCTCACGAAGTGATGTAATTCATTACAAAGAAATTGTAAGTTAATAATAATGTTATAAATGAAAATATTTGACATATATTACATAATATTTATTATTATATGTTTATAATTTTCAACATTTATGTAATTATAGAACATTTTTGAATTTAGGGGGAATATAAATGAAAATTCCCAGAATACGGAATAAAAAATTCATCTGTTGGTTAAAAAAAGAACATCTCAAGGAATTTTTAATTAAAAGGAAATAAAATTTCAAAAGAAAATAATATATATTATTATATATAATTATAGTTTTTTAATATATTTATAATAAAAATATATTTAACATACATTACGTATGGATGTTTAAAAATAGATGTAAATATATGAGGTAAGTAATTTTAGTTCATTAAATCCTTCATTGAGACATTTGTTATTTTATTCACTTATAATATTTTATGTGGTGTATATAACACCCATATGAATTTTAATATCGTAAATATATTTATTAAAATTAAATACTATGTTTCATTTAATGTAATAATTTCATGGGTATTTCACCTCAATTTTAAAAAACGGTAATGATTTTATGTAACAATCTAATTGATTATCAAGATTGTTAATGTTTGTGGTTTTGAGGATAAAATATTATTATAAATCACACATGAAAATAATATATTTAATTTAAATCTATTTATATCATAAAAATACTAGGCATATGTTCATTTTTCTCTCTTTATGAACTCAATATTTCATAAAATTATTTTCTTTAAAATCACCTACATTTCCCTCTTCCGTTGAAAACACATTTATCATCGAAAACCATATATTAAGAATGTTTTTTTTAATGTGTTCATAAAATCATCCACTGGAATAATTTAATACATTATTAACCACTTTTTAATATTTAAATATATATTTTAAATTTAGGCTTCATTTTTTTAAAAAAAATTAGCATTTTTCTTTTACGAAATATATGAAACAAATCATCATTTTAATGTATATAAAATGAATCGAAATTTTGAATATCATTACCAATAATTTAAAATAATATTCCTTTACTATATTAAATTATTATTTACAAATCATAGTATTCAGAAATTTTTATATGATATAAAATAATTCATGGTTAAAAGTTTATTTGTCTCTATAAATAATTTAGATGACCAATAAAAATCATTTTCCATCAATCATGAAATATCTTGATGTAACCAATTCCTTACATGGAATATGACCCAAGTATATGAGTTTTGTATTTCTATGAATGTTTTATATTTATGTTATCATAATTTTTATGAAAATATATTATATTCCATGAGTTATACAATGAACAAATTGTTATAAAATTATCTTCACTTAGCATGTAATTATATAATGAAATGATTACATGATTATGATGATGGTATGTTTTAAAAAATTCATAATATGAGTTATTTTTAATGGATCCTAATTAATTTCATGGTATATGATATCATTAATATATTATTTTATTTCAAAAAATATATTTATGATTTTTATTTTCGGATATGATAGACCTACATCTCCCTCCAATGTAGTAGGTGATGATTTTTATCTGATGAGAATAACTGGAGAAAAATTGGGAGTATACCCAAATAAATTAGTGAATATGTCTATAATGATGTTCTTTGGGTGAAAAATGACTACAAAGAACGTTTGGTGAGTAAACTGTTCACACTATGGTAGCCCTGGTATTGTACCTTGACTACTAGGGAAGTTATTTTGTATACTTATCTGTATGAAATAATTCTATTTATTTGACCCATTTTATGCTATATTGGTTCATATTTTATGATTTATTTATGATCAATGCATTTTTAACAGTCAAAAAATATTCCATGACCTAGTATTTTGACCATTAAATTGAATTTTATTATTTTCAAATGTCATGCTGATGTTTACATACACTTTATCAAAATTTGGGCCTACTAATCTAATTTATTTACCATTATTGAGCATCATATCTCAACCATTTGTAAGTGTGATTTCTCATTTATATTTTAATTTTTTATGGATTATATTTATAGGACGGGTGGTAGTTATGATGAAAAATGTGTGATATTAATTTTTTCGCATATGAAGCATTTTTATGCCTCCATGATTCCTAGTGGAATATACCATTACAATAATTTGGAATGTGTCTTTATAATTTTACAAATATAAATTTATGATATTTAATTTCTTTATATGTAAAATATTTGTTCCTATATTTTGATTTATAAAATTCTATTAAAAGAGGATTTGAATCCCTAGGTACAATATGCCACTTATTAAAACTTTTTTTCATTTTGAGAAATATCTAACGGTTAGTTGTTCCTCCTATCCTGTCAAAATTACATTGAATAATCTACATTAAATTACTAGGGGAATAAATTCTACATCAAACACATTTAATCACTTATAAGGGAATATAGTTAGAGACATAATTTCACTATAACTAAGAGAATTTCCAGATTCATGACACAAAAAAGAAAATGTTTTAGAATCAAAATAAATTATTGTTTATTATCATTTGAAGAAATCCGAATAAAAAATTGGAAGCCTTAGATCATGAATATGAAATAAAAATGTAATATAACCATTTTTTCAATGGTTATTATGAAAAAATAGAAAGAAATTGTATTTTATGAAGAATTTAGTACTTGAGATCCTATTATTACATGTAAACAACATTTACTAGCCTATCACATGATGTGGACTCTTAAGCATATTTATTCGCAATAATAATTAAAATATAAATTATTGAATGAATTAATATATTTATTATAATTAATTTTAATTTTAATAATATTTATAATGATATTATGTTTATTTAATAATTTATTATTTTCCCAGAAATATTGATCTCTAGGTGAATAATTAAATTAAAATATTTTTCAAACCATATAATTTATGATATTTTTAGGATGTAGGAATAAAATATAATTATAAAATATTCCATTATGATAAAAGTAAGAATTAAAATTAAAATTAAACGTTTTAAAATAATTAAATTAATTTATAAAACATTATTCTACATACTAATTCTTTAGTCTCAACATTTGATGAATTATATCTAACGAGAAAGTAGTTATGATTTTGAAATTTTCACGAATTTTTTTTAAATATAATATTATTAAATGGATTTCAAATATTCAATCAAGAAATACTATTTTTTTAAAGAAGGAAATTTTATTTTTTACTCAAAAATATAATATTATAATATTTAATCTAAATTATTTTGATAATGAAAAAAATATTTTTATAAATTATTTTCTAAATAATAATGTATAATTTCATTATATCAAAATAACATAATAAAATAAGATCCTAGAAAGTTGATCTTGTTACATTGTGGTAAATATTGTGAATTATTGGTTCAGGTGATTTCAATTGGGATTTGGAGGAGTACGGGAGAATATTTTGTGTGTTTTGGTGGAAGGGGGAGTTTTGGATGTTAGTGTAGCACCTAAAAGTGTCACCCTAATAGTAGAACTTCACAGTACCACACTTGAGGAAGGACCTAATGTTATCACCCTTGATGAATTACATGATGTTAGAAATCTATGGGTAGAACCTCACAGTAGTACCATAGATGTAGAACCTGATGACAGCACATTGGTTGTAGTACCTAAAGATTGCACCCTAGTGGTACCACCTACCTGTACAACTCATGTGATATAAATTGAAGGTAGGATCCTGAAATTACCACCTTATGGTAAACTCCATAAAGAAGAAAATGACCATATATGAAGATGTAATATTCTTGGTGGTTGCACCTGATGGTAGAATGCAGGTGGAGGCACTTGGACGTACCACAAAATTGTATCATGTTTATAAGGTTCTAGAGCATCGAATTATTCAATTTATCTATATTTTTTTAGGATAAATTCATTTAAAAAATTGTATTTATTTAAATTAAATAAGTTATTAATGAAGTATAATTATATTATCAACTTATAAAATCCCAAAGACAATTAAATGGAATTAGCATGTGCATTTTATGAGATATCCCATTGATGGTCATGAAAATCCATATTATTAATGCATGTTTCAAATCAATTCATTTTTTGGGAAGATAATTCCTTCTTCATTAATTATTATTATCTCTTGAGACTATATGTTTTGAATCCATTAACATGGAGTCATTGACCCATGTTTCTTATTCCTATTTTTGTTGTTCTAATAGAGGTTGCATCATGGACGTGAACCCCTTATATATTTCGTTTAGAAAAACATGTGAATAAGTATTCTTACTAGTAGGTGGTCCCTCATTTATCACATTATGTATCATTGGGATGGTTTAAATCTCATAATATTTTAATTATATTGGAATATCTATGGTAACAATAATATATGAATTTATATAACAGAAATTTAAATGTTATGTTGAAGTAAGTCTCCAAAATATACCATTTTTGTTATTATTGATGTTATGATGTGTATAAGATACACCCCACTAAATATAAAGGATAATGGGAGCCTCTATTTTTTTGGGAGTTATGAAGCCTCAAATTTTGTGATTTTTTATGTCAACAAAAAAATGATTATGATAAACAATTTTGGTCATATAAATAATTGTTTCCGTTGGAAATTTATTCATACATGAGAATAACATTAAATGTATTTTGAATCACTATAAATAATTATGAATGAATCTAAAAAATGGTATTATTTTGATGTATAATTTTTGAGATATATCTATGTATGATGTGATGTTAGGTTATTTTCTCAGTTGGTTTTTATTGAAGGTGGGGTTATTTGGGAGTTTTGCTGAGGAAGTGGACACGGTTCTATTGGTGGATGTGTTGGATTTATTTGGTGATAACGATTATTGTTTTATATTGATGTTTTGTACTTTATAATTATAGTTTTCAAACTAGTTATAATGTTAAATAAATTATAAAATTAATGATAATATAGAGTGGTATGAAAATAGATAATTAGTTATCAGTTATTTGTTATATGGATAAATGTTATTGATGGAAAATTTATTATAACATGATATAATAATGACATGAATATACCAAAAATAGTTGAAGAATTATTTATTTATATGTTTCTATTTGGTAATAGAACATTTTTAAATTTCATTTAATTACATAGAAAGATGATTTGTGGTTGTGTTTTCTAGGGTGTAGTTATGAACATATTGTTGGAATAAGACATTGCACTGGATGGGAGGAGTTTTGGTTATGATTCTAGTTGGATTGTGATGTTACATTATATCCATTTTTATTATAATTTGTTATATATATATATATAAATTGAATTTTTTAAAATTTAATAACAATCCCCACCAATTTAAAGTACCATGTGCTGATAAACACTCGCTTTGTGTGACGTATTTCAAAATATCATGGCGATGATGATGGATTGTTTGGAACCGACTCATCAATGTTCCCTCTTCTTGGTGTTGATGATAAGAATAAGTTGTGATGATTATAGGTCAAAATTTTCACTTTTTATATTTGAAATGAATTATTAAGTTCACCAAGTTGTCTTTGGGTGTGATGTAATGAAATGACATCAAGTGGTGGTTGGGCATGGTAAGATGAGTAAATATGATTTATGTCCTTTTGGATCATGAAACCCATCTTCACTGGTTATGATCTATGATGTGTTGTGATTTCCAACCTATCATCTAGCATTATTTGATGTGATGTGATGTTAATTCCATGGTGGTTGTGGATGGGATGTGATGTGATGTTATATTTTTTAGATGATGAGATGGTTATATGTCATTTTCCGTTAATATTTCATAGATGCTAATAATAATTTAAGTGGTGTGGTGTACCTATCATATCTATTCATCATATTTTATTGTTATACAAGATACATTACATGATTATTAATCCTTTTTGAGATTGATTTTGGAATATTTATCTACTTAGGTTTTGATAGTTCTATTTTTGTATCATAGTTGTATTAATATTCTATTTCACATGTGGATGGTATAATATGATTTTCCTAGTGAGTGTAACTATTTTCTTACCCAATATATAAATAATTTTTTTCCCTGTTCTATGAGGAATACATGTGTCTCGATGGATATTTCTAGCGTGGATTTTTTGATAATTGTTGTGTTTCCACCTTACCATTTATATTGGTAAATGTTTTTTGAGTCATATATATATATTTTCCCAAGAATAATTTGATGATTTTTAGTGTACATAAATGATTACATACATTTTCATAGGGTTGATTCATTATAACATATTGTCATTTACAATTATAATTGGGTAATGCCTCCCACATAATGATATTATTATACACTTGATTTAACTCATCAACTCGTGACCAACACGAAAATAGATTTTGGTGTTATTATCCCTATTTCCCCATTTCATCAATGGATGGGGTACCATTAGATGGAGGGATTGTGAAAAGTGGTATCAAATGTGTAGTTTCATATACAAGGAAAAATAAATGTTTGGCGTAATAATGATTACATATGATGGTATAATAATATTTTAAATTGTCATTTGTACATGACATAAGCTTCGATGGCTAGTGGGAACATGATATTTTAGGCCCCCTTGCCACGTTATGGTCCAATTCAAGGACACTGGGCCTATTTAGTGGCCATTTGAGGAGTCACTTAAAAATGGAAGGATCCTTGTATTGGTAAATGAATAGTATTGACCTCTATTATTTTATGAAATTTTTTGTGATGTTTTTTGAAATTACAGTGACATAAACTAATCTTAAAAAAATTACGCACTATAGTGCCTAGGAAATTGTTGATTCCTATTTTAGCTATGGAACCTAGTAAACATCTTTTTATGTCCATGGTATTGTTGGTTCAATAAGCTTATCTGGTTAATAATCGAAATCTTGGTCTAGATAAGTTGGATGAAATGTGGTAGAACAATGTTTATTCCATTTTTTGGAAGTCTATGAAGAGGTATTGAGGGAAGAGTTTTAGATATATATGAAGAGAAATATCTAGTGAATCTAGATATTTCTTTTAGTTTTATATAGTTATGACGGGGTATTGGCCCCCTTAGTAGAAAATTAGATGCATGTATTTTTGCATTGGTTGTAAATTAGGTATCTTGATGAGTAGAAGGATGATGTTTCATTATGTGTCGACTTTTTTAAGGCCATCTACGAATATTACCATTAATAAAAAAATTCTATAAAGATATAGGGTATCATATATCTTCATCTAGAATGTATGTCAGATTAAGAACTTGGGATTAGGTTCATGGTATTATTACATTTCTTGTTGGATATTTTTTTATAATTGGAGTCATGGGTGAGGTATTTTATGGGGGAACTTCATCATTATATCCATGATGAATTCAATCCAATTACAATAATAATGTTTATATTAGATCTAAATAATAATTTACTAATCAAGATGAAACTCTAGTTATGTGTTTTTCCATCAGTGTTTATACAGTTGGACTTTTTGAGAAATAGTGTTTTCATTGGTATGTTATATGTTACAGAACAATCTGAGGATTAGTTTAATAGGGATTTAATCTCTCTATCATCCCATTATACTTTAGGTTCTTGTGAGTTTCTTGATATTATTTGGGAAATGGAGATATTATATTTGGTCTTTCGGGCTTTTGGGGATAATCATGATCAGTACACAGTGCTTGCTCTATATTATTTTGGTGGAGTGGATGGGTAAATTGTCTTCCACAATATCTTTTTCTGCTAAAACCATTTCATATGTTAGAGTAGTATTCTTATTCTGCACTTATATGGGGTGGAGTAAGTATAGTCTTACCTTAATATTTTCTTAGATAAAACTGACCATGATCTAATCATAGCTATGAAGTTGGATGTTAGTACAATTATAGAGGATACAGTTTTAGTTAGTTTTATGATGTATAAGTAGGGAAATGAGAGGGTTCAAAGATCATTAGAGTTTGATCAGTCTGTTGTGTACCCTTCTTTACAAGAGCTTCCCACTCCATAGTTCTACACTCTCATTTTCACACTCTAGGATATTATATAGAGAACATTTTCATTCCAGTGGTGTTTAAAATTTTATTTTGAGTCAAAAACATCATATTTGATGTGGGTAATGGATATGGACTACTGATAGGGCCACATTGGTCCTATGGGGATATTTTTTTTATTATATTCATATATATGATGTCACCCTTATCATCAACAAGTTTTTTTTGTTCCATTGTTGTCTTTGTTGGATGGAGATTTGTCTTCTCGGATGATGATGTAATGTGGGAATATTTAATTGGAGAGTGGATTCACCTATCTTGTAGTAGATTTTTATTTTGAATTAATTATTTTATGGTCTATCTATCTATTTAATCTGTAATGAATGAGATAATTGTGGTTCCAATTATTATTAGGGAGAATCTAGATTTTTTTCTAGAGGATGATATGAAACTACCACTTCAAGGTGATGATTATTTTTAGAATAGACCAACATCTTGATGATTATACAAATTTTTTGGATCTCTATCATATCAAAACATATTATTAATATTATTTTATAATTCATATATATTATCACATAGATAATGGTTTCAACTAGACTAATGTTCCATTTTTTGTGATATTATATTGTTTGTCAAGAATGAGAATATCATTATGAAGTTGTGTATATACTAAAAAATGTTTAATTTACTGATAATCGTGATCTTTTATTGAATTTGTATGATTTTTGGTCATCTTGACTATAATATTGAATAAATTCATTCTTCGAGATTGACATATGGATTATTTGACAGTATTTGTGGTTGAAGGAGGGTGATGTCTTAAAGACTCACATTATATACACGTATGAAGCCCTTCAGTTCATGGTAATGTGTTCAGGGGAAATAAAACCCTTGATGTAGTCATGGGGGAAATGAACACTCTGATCCATGAACTCACTGAAAAAACATCCTTTTTTATTGATGACATATTGATCTACCTGAAATTAGTGGAAGTTCATGACAATCACCTTATAGAAACATTATATGTCTATAACACCACCAAATATATTGGAAGATGTACATGTTTATTTTTATGAAATGAGAGGATCATTTACATGGGTATGTAGTTCCCATAATGGGTGTGTTGTGGACCCATCAAAGGTCGTGTTAGGTTTTTATTATGTAGCCAATATGAATAATGTCCCATATTTTTCATGTAATTTTTTTAAAATTATATGGAATTATATCAACATAGAACGCTTTGATGGAACATGGTTCCGAGGCTTGGGGTTCTTAGAATAAAATTTTTAACTTATTTTAATATACAACCAGTAAACATGTGAGAAGGATTCTTCTAACTTTTTAACCAGTGCTCAAATCAAAAATATAAGGGCACCACTGAAATTAGAATACCATCATTCACCTAGAAAGGACTTAAATTCAAAAAGAATGGTTAATCTGAGAATTTTTTTTTTGAACTTGTTTGGAAAATAATAATATAAAAATTAAATGTTATTTTAATTTATTTCTCAAGTGTTGATAGGAAGACAACGACGTTGTGGTGTTGCGATGAGTTGACAATGAGGCGTAATTAATTAAGCCCCATGATGTATAGTTGTGAACATGTAAACACTACGTGGTTTCATAAATTAAACAACATAATGACGCAAAATCACATCATAACAAAAACACTGTGATGTGTTTTTTTATTAAATTAACACATTGGAATTTTGGGAGTGAAACAATGGACAATTCTCTAATGAACCTCTAGTGAGTTTCCATAACAATGTAGATTGACGAACAAAGGTGAAACATCACTGACTTTGATGTAACATAATGAATGAAGAATGGAAGAAAAGAAAAATGATGATATATTGAACCATCAAGGATGGATCTTTATAGAAACAAACATCAAACGAGGTAGGGTTATTATTCTAGTTTTAAGATTTCCCCATTCTTATTCAAAACGACGAATGCAGATTAATCCACAATCATGTCAATAATCAGATCATGCATTCTTGTGGGAGGGTTTCACCATTGGGTTTTATATTCGAGATAAATTTTATTGTAGATATACTTTTAATATCGATCATTCACTTCATTAAACCACAAACGTGGAGAGTGTGGGCCTAAACCAATAAGGCCTAAAACCCTCCTCCATGTCCATTCATGGAGGATGAGTTTTTGAATGTTGTCATGAATAATTAAATTCTCTCATAGGGAAGGTGGAATCCCTATGGTCCCGTAGGTGTATACGGTTCAAAAATGGACTACTGAAACAAATCTTCTGGCTTGCAGAAGGAATAACCATTGGTAGTGGCCGCACCTGGAATGAGGTGGTGCACCGCGATGGTGTGGACAGGCGACACAAACAGTCCCATCGTGGATGGAGATGAAATCATCCAGGGCTGCTCAAGAAAGCTGGCAGCATGCCATCGATGACCGCATGTGGGTGTCCCTCTGGCCGGATCTTCCAGTCGCGTCCCAATGTTGTGACCACTTGACTACGATGGATAAAATACCCCTTGACGAAAACGGGGTGAGGTGGGGAGCTAGAAATTCCTACATACCACATCTCGGCCAGACCTATGGCCACTCTTCCTCTGGTAGCTGGGCAGACTATTGGGCCGGTTTCGGTCTAGTCAGCCTGACTAGGTCGAACCAGACTCAGACCCCACAAACCCCTTTTTCAAAAAAAACCTCAATAACTAAAAGAACAGTCTTTTGATTGATGTGATGTCTGCACAATGAGGACCCTTGTGACAAAGAGGACCTTATAAGATATTCTACGTGTGTATTGGTGGTTTTTGGAGTACGTATAGGTTAGATAGGTCACGAATCTAACTAGGACCTTTTTTCAATAATTCTCATATCCTGTAGACTGGGTACCCATTCGGCGTGCCATCTATTATGTTGGGACCCATATGAGGAGGCGATTCATTTGGTTACTCTATATTGGAATTTATGGTTGTTGAATTATGAATTATGGCTTTATGAGTAGATTATTAAGAAATCATGTGTGCTAAGTGCGAGAATCTTGTGGCTGGTTGTGACGTGTTGAATGAAGAGAGGCCTTTCGTGGGTCCGCATAAGAAAACCCTTTATGCATTATGATAATAGCGACCCTTCATGTATCAAAATAAGAATGAACCTTCGTGGATCAGAATGAGAGTGACCCACCATGGATAAATTGTTGGGTGACCTATCATGGATCAGATGACGAGAAACTTATCGTGGATTAGCTGTAGTGATAACCATCATGGATCAGCAGCTGAGCGACCATTCATGGATCATCAACTAAGCCTCTCAATATTATATGATGATCCATACATATGATTAATCTTCTTTACTACTTTACTTAAGTTAATCCTAGTGTGAATGTTGTCTTTATCTTTGTTATTCACATTGAGAACCTGCATTATGGTAATTTCAATTGTGTATTTCTATGATACATGAGTTGGTCTTGGGGTCCTTGATTTGTATTGTTATACTCACCCCTCAAGGGGATTTTCCTATATCGTTTGTGACATTCAGAGATGACAGGCAACATTGAATGGGACTCTGGGGTGCCAGGGCACGACGATGCTCAAAGGTGGATCAATGCACGTGGTGTGATGCAGTGACATATAACAGTGAGATTTACATACCATTCAGGTAAAATCATTTGTAGATGATGTCAAGCGATTTTTCTTCTTTCCTTTACTTTTCATTCAGTTGGGATTATATTCTGGCCCCTTTACATTCAGTTTTCACCTTTTACTCTCAGTGGTGCTACTTTGTGGTAGTTATATTACTTTCATTCCATTGTGGTTTTCATTGTGTAATATAACATGTCTGTGGGTGTACTTGTTTAAATGAAATGACCTTCCTTTTTTAGAAATTCCATTCTGAAGCTTTTCACCTACCCCAGCCCCAAGGAATGCAGTCATGGGGTAGTTATGGCATTTGATCTGGGGACGAGACTTGACAATGTGGAATCAAACGTGGTTAGGTATAAAAAATAAAATAAGAGTGTGTATTTTCAATGTTTGAAATAGTTGTTTGTTACAAGAGTATGGCATTCTGTCTGGGGATTCCAGTGTTGGTGCGGTGGCCAACATATCCATACACCCTTACACATAATTCTGTTATCTGACTCAGTACATGAAAAAACTATTTTCATTTGTTTTTTTCATGTATTGTTTTGAATATTCTCACTAGGTATTACTTAATTAATGTGGAACATATGTTTTTGTGTAAGATGCATTAACATGGACATCCATTTAGGATTCCAATTATAGATCAAAATGATGGTCCTCTGAACTACGAGGCTTGATCAGTGTAATGACTAATTGCAATGATAGAACCTTTGGGTTGTGTACTAACAGAACCACCACTGGGAGAGAAACTGTTTCTACCAGACCCTCAAGATGAAATTTTGAACCAATTGGGCGCGCTGCACGAGTTCCAAATATAGAGGCCTCCGGGGTTTTGAGGAGAGGAAAATCCTAAGGAAGCTGATTATTTGATGGTGGTAGAAACAAGGGTTTTTCACCAAGTAGAGACACCTACAGACCATGTACTAGTCCTATAGGCTATCCTTTTTCAGGGCACGACAGGGAGATGGTGGAACTAGACTCTCTTGACACACTAATTAGTAACCCTTGCTTATTGGGACTTCAAGATCCAATAAATAGAAGAGTTCATTCCACGGACAATGTGCTCTTCCCATATTATGGTGCTACTTCACCTACGGTAGGGTGTCTTGACTGAGGCCCAATACAAAATGATGTTTACCAACCTCTCCTACTACTCAACCAACATGGTACACGACCCATTATTTATGGACTGAACCTTTGAGGAGGGACATCGATGGGAGATCAGGGTGTCAATGATTTATCTCAACATCCTATTACAGGATTTAGTGCTTGAATGTGCTCTACTGGTGGAGAGATCCTTAGATGAGTGGGAACCGAGAATTAGAGCTACCACTGGACAACAAGGGGATGAATCATCCGAAATATACTGTCAGAAGACGATGTAGTGGCCCAAATGGTCCAATCCTTTCAGAGGATGACCGCGGGTTGTAGGGTCGTAGGTGAGGATATCATGCGGTAGAGGAGGTCACCTAAGGGATAGAATATGTTTCTATTGTGGAAGGTAGGGACACGTGGCTCGTTATTTCCCGAACAACTCCACAGATGACAAACAAGCGGTCAAGGGACCATCGAGGCAGAGAAAGTGGTTTTAATGAGGAGGACCATAGGGGTAGTGGATGTGGAAGTGGAATGGGATGAGCGGCCGGTGGTGGATAATGATATGAGGTATGACCTCCACCACCCCCAGGTGGTCCACCATTGGCTCAGAGAGCTAGTGGATAGGGGCGATCTCAGCTTTAGTCAATGAAGGCTTATGACCATGCTTCTCTCGATTTGATTAGATGTTTTATCTGTGACAACACAATCATAGAATCATTTCTTACAGAAACAAGTGCATGTCACTCTTTCCTTTCCATTGACCGTATTCGAGGATTAGATATTTCGGTGGAGTCATTGACTATATCCTTAGGATTAGAGAATACCATGGGAGGGGATTCTATGATTACACACTAGTGAATATATTTTGAGGTTACCTTTTGAGGTGATATATTTAGCTGGGATCTACTAGTAACAGTGTAGAGTATTTACGACGTCATCTTGGGTATGGAAAAGTTATCTTTATTCCATACTCAGATCGACTGTGTTCGGTGCAATTTTCAGTGTGGAAATAAGATGGAACCATGATTCCCTTCACCAGAGAAATGTGAACCTTTGTAGAACATGATTATCATTATCAGAGGTGGGTGAATTAGAATCACCTAATAGTTGGGTATCCTCAAACTCGGTGTAGTGGAAGAGAGGAGTCTAGTTTTTCATTTAGTGGTGGAAGAATATGAGGATGTAATTCCAATGTATTTCCTACTACAACCTCCTCGCCGAGAGGTAGATATAAGAATTGACTTGTATCATGGGATGGATCCAATATTTAACACGGCATATCAGATGGGTACCATAGAGCTCCGGGAGTTGATGGTAAAACTAGAGGTCTTCCAGAGGATGGGGTTAGTTTGACCAAGTGTTTCTCCATGGGAATGCTTTCTGATGTTTTCCATGAAGGTTGATGGGACCTTAAGACCATTCATGGACATCCGATAACTAAACCATGTAACCAGGAAGAACAACTATCCACTATTAAGGATTGATGATATATTTAATCTACTGAAGAGAGAATGGTGTTTCTTGATGATGGTCCTCAGATCAGGATATCTATAGTATCGTGTAAAAAATGAGGATGTACTGAAGAAATACATTAGATTCTATTACATCAACTATGAGTTTTTATTGATGTTTTTGGCATGACCAGTTATCCAATGGTGTTCATGGGACTCATGAACAAAATCATACAGCCTTACCTTGATAGTTTTGTTGTAGAATTCAATGATGACAACTTTGAATACTCATCATTGGAGGAGGAGCATGCTACACAACAATGGATTGTTATATATACACACTGAGAGTACCAGCTCTATGGTATGCTCATGATGTTTCATTTTTGGATTTTGGATGTCTAATTTCTGGGATACGTCATCTCATAGGCTGGAGTTGTTATGGATCTCGTGAAGATAGTGGCTATTCTATCAAGGGAGCCACCCATGTGTGTGACTGATGTGAAATGATTCCTGGGGTTGGCCGGGTTCTAATGAAGGTTTGTAAAATACTTTCCTAGAGCTGTAGCACTATTTGTAGATTTGACATATAATGTTCAACCCATCGTATGGATTGGGAGGTGCCATCATAATTTATATGAGTAGAGGTGAAGGCTAATGAGTTCCCCAATGCTAAGACTACTAGAAAAGGGTGTTGGGTATTTTGTATTCTTCAATACATCATGGACTAGATTGGGATGTGTTCTATTTCAGTAGTGAGAAATGGTCACCTATGGCTCATAAATGTAGAGGTAGAATGAGAAAAACTACGTGACCCATTACATGGAGTTAGCAGTAGTCGTCTTTTATTTGATGATGTGGTAGAACTACTTGAGGGTTGAAGATTTTACTGTCTAATCCTACCACAAGAGTCTCATGTATATCTTCTCATATAAGGACGTGAATGATATAAAAAAATTGTTGGAGTTCCTCCAGGACTATGAATTTGAGATAGTTTATACTATTTTGTAGGTGAATGTGGTGTCTTACACACTCAGCGAGAGGTTGGATTTATAGCGGATGAGTTAGGTGAAGGAGTACCAAGACACGATGCAAATATCATTCGTGGTTGATGAAGAAGGATTTTACCTATAGTGTACTACTTTCAAACCCCCATTCCATTAGTGAGTTAGGGATGAACATTTTTTGGATGTCTTATGCGAGGCCTGACTTGATTAGATATCCTCAGAACAATCTCTAAATGAATTTTCAATATGTGGGGATAGTTTCATCCTTTTCATAGGACTCACCATAGTCCTAGTGATATTTGGAAGGGAGGGGTTTATAGATCTCCACATATCCCATATAGATGTTCATCATGGTGTGGAGAAGATGTTCTAGGATCTCTATCATCAATACGGGTTTCCAGGGATGAATAATGTTGTTACAGAGTTTATTTCTTGATGAATCACTTGTTAGCAAGTTGACATTGAGAAACCGGTCTGAGAAAGATTAACAAATCCACTGGACGTATCAGAATGGAAGTGGAATGGTAACCCCAAGGACTTTGTGGTAGGGTTACCACACAGGTCTAGGGGCCATCACTCAATCTGGTTGATCGTTGATTGACTCACCAGGTCATATCATTCCCTACAAATCTGGGAGTAGGGATAGGTAGAGGGCATGGGGAACCTCTACGTCTAAGGGATAATATGGCTTCATGGGGTTCCTTCGTGATAATTTCAAACTATGACGCATGATTTATATCCAGGTTGTGGAAGGGGTTGCAGTATGTATTCTGGACTTAGCATCACTTGAGCACAACTTTTCACCCCTAGAAATATGGTCTGATGGAGTGGACCACGCATTCTAAGGTGGACATGCTTCATTCTTGTATCCTGGAATTTTGGCCACATTTGTTAGGACCATCTAACTTTGCTGGATTCTTTGTAACAAAAGATATATCACTACACCATTGGAATGGAACCGTTTGATGCCTTGTACATGCAACCATGTAGATCACCTATATGTGGAAATAATATAGGGGAGTCAACACTAATGGGATTAGAGATAGTATGTGATACCACTTAGAAGTTTCAGATTATCTTGGAGCAGATGAGTACTCAAAAGATAAAAAAAATTCATTTGATGACAAGAGGAGACCCATGGTGTTTGAGGAGTGATACCATATTTTCCTTCGGTTCTCACACCAACGGGGAATATAGAGATTTGGTTGTGGTGACAAGATAACTCTGAAGTTAAAAAACCATTTCATATTCTGATCAGAGTTGTGGAGGTGGTGTATTGAATATCTCATCCCCCAGAAATGCATTTGGTTAATGATGTTATTCACGTGTCTCAACTAAGGATGTTTATGCATGAACAATCCCCCAACAATGACTAGGTCAAGCAAGGCATTGAAAATGGAGACACAATTATAGAGTTCCTAGTAGAGATAGAGGATCGAAAAGACTGGGTCCTTCATGGATGGTAGATTCCTCTGTACTGTATTCTGAGGCATCAAGAGATCCTCTATCAGATTATAAGGGAGAGGGAGGCTCAAATTAATGCTCAGTTTCCCATTTGTTTGATTTACAATTATTATTTCGTTTGGTGACAGAAAGACCTATAGAGGGGATAATGTATTGCCCAGAAATTTTATTGTCATTATTTTATATTATATAAAAATATTTCGAGACCGAATGCTTTTATGACACGTGATTTTGTGGCCCGGGATGTCAAAAATGTAATTTTGATTTTATTTTAATGTACATTCATTGATCGTGTGATCAAATTTATTTACATTTAAATAGGAGCTCGGATAAAAAATATGAGGCCACCGTTGAACTCAGAACACCAGGATTTTCCTTAAAAGAAATTATCATTATCCCGAAAGGCTCGACAAGAAATTTTGTTTTTCAGGATTTTTTGAAAATAATAAAATAACATGAAAATGGAATTTTATTTTGTTTCTCAACCATTTAGTGGAGGGCATCGACACTATAGAGTGCCGACTAGGTGACTGCGAGGAGAAATAAAGGAAGTCCAATTATGGCTCATTGTACAAGAGTAATCTCTATACTATTCAATAAATTAAATAGTGTAATGATGTAATTGTTGCAGAATAACAGAGACATTCTGACATGTTTCATTTTATGAAAATAGCTCATTGGAATGTTGGGAATGAATATGTGGTAAATTCTCAGATAAAACTCCCGGGAGTTTCCTCTCCATTGAAGAATGAATAATGTTGTTTCAAGGTCACCTAATTTGACATACCGTGAAGAGTGATGCCATGAAGCAATGAAGGGCATCGACCTCTTGAACCCTCGACCATGAAACGCTATAGAAAATAATTTTAAATGTATCAGGGTATGATTTTTGTGTTATGGTTTCCACATACTTATTCTAAATGTCTAACATAGATTAAACCACCTATAGGTTAATCCGTGATTCATTCATTCGTGCGTGAGGATTAGGTTCTTGGGATTTCTATTCAGGATTAATTTTTTTTATTAAATTGTAATAATGATCATTCACTAGTTTAAAACACTAATGTTCATAGTGTTGGATGAAAAAAAAACAGGACCCTACCACCCCGAATTGTGATTTATTGGTAGATTAATTTTTTTAATGGAGAAATGATGATTTTGAGGTCATATATGTGATGGTGGAATCTCCATAGTACTGTAGAAATAGATGGTAAGAAAAACAGACCACCATAGAAACTCTGGTTCCCACATAATGATCCCACAGCATGCCGATAGTGGTTGGGAGCATTGAGAGGCGGCGCCCCGTGATGGTGGAGGGTATCAGCGATAAAGGGTCATAGTGGTTTGGGGATGTGGGGAAACCAACACTGCACATGATTAAAGACCGCGTGTGGGATTCTATCTGGTCTGACCGATCAGTCGCATTGAAAAGGCACGGTTGCTTGACTGCGGTGGGGAAACCACCCATGGTCGACCGCCATGTGAGTTGGGGAGACGGACGTCATCACCAGATGAATCCCAGATGGACAGAATGATGTTATGTCTCAAGCATACCATGAAGAGCGGTGATCTAGACCTACATTGTCAGGCAGCCCACGACCTGATTGACCAGACCCGAGATTGGTCTTGTCTTGGTTGGGTCTGCTTACCCGGTTCATGTTGGGTAGGCCTGACTAGGCCAGACCAGACACAGACCCCACCAGCCCCTTTATTTAAAAACATCAATAGCTAACTGACCGAGCATACTATTGACTTGCAGTCTATGTCACGATGAATCTTGAGAAGAGGTGGGCCGTCTGAAAAACTCTATGTGAGTTTTGGTAGAAGTTGGCTTACGACCGTGTTGGTTCGATCCCAAATCATATCGCCCCCTTTTTTAAAAAATCCATATATTATACAAACGAAGTGTTCGTTCGAGATTCCATATGTTGTGTATGTACCCCAATGTTGAGTTGGTAAATTGGGTTATTCTATGTTGGACTTTTTTGAGGTTGAGGTTCAACCATTTGTTTGAGGATAAAATTATCTAGAAATCAAGCATGATAAGTGGTTGAATCCAATGGATGATTATGATGTGGTGAATAAAGAGTGACCCTTCATGGATCAGCACTAGAGAGACCCAATGTGTATCATAATAAGAGGTAACCTTTGTGGACCATCATAAGAGAGACCCTTAATGGATTATCATGAGAGAGAACCTTAATGGATCATCAGTAGCATGAATCATTATGGTCCAATCGTCGAGCAACCGATCGTGGATTAGAATTAGAGTATGTTTTTGTGGATCTCTAGCATAGAAACCGTTCATCGATATGTATTAGAGCCTCTAAAAAGAATATGATGATACATCCTTATGAATAATCATCATAACATATGTACTCATGTTATACTTAAATTGATCTTTGTCTAATGATTTGTGATTCACATTGAGATCTTACATTGTGGTATTTTCTATAATAGAATTCTGTGGGACCTGATATGTTTTGGAGTCCTTATTGAGTGTTGTTATACTCAACCCTACACATGATTTGCCTAAAATTACTGTTCCTTGTGTAGATGATGTATATCTTTGACTAGAAATTTGGGGATCCTGGGCAAGACGGTGCTTGGAGGTGGATCGATAGACGAGGTGTGCTGCAGTGATATCTGATAGTGATATGTTCCTACCCTTTATGTAGGATCCTTAGTGGATGACCTCTAATGATTATATATATTTTGATATATATTCCATTTAGTTGTTCTTGTATATTGGCATCTTTACTTTAACTTTACACATTTTACTCTCAGTGGTGGTACTATGTGGTGGTTGTATTACTTTCATTCCATTTTTTGTTTCTTTTTGTAGTATTCCATGTCTGTGTGTGTAAATGAAGAAAGGAAAATCCTTCCATTGTGGGATATTCATTTCCAGTTCTTTTCACTAGCCCTTAGACTATGGAAGGTGGGCTTGGGGTAGTCACTGTGTGGGCCCGAGTTACGGGTCATGACGATTTGAGTGTAGAAAGGGTACATATTTATCCTTGTATTAAAAGCTAAAAATATAGAACATTATATAAATTCCTAGTGTTTTTTCCATGATGAAATCATTGAAATGGATGGAATGGGATTTTATCAAGACCAACCTTTGTCATATATCATTTGACTACCTAGTGGGGACATTTTTTAAACCACAACTACTCTAATTTCAAGATGAAGTGGTGATGTTGAGGTCTTTTGTGAGGCTTCAAAAATGGGATTGGGATGCATAATGATGTATTAGAATGAAAAAATATATTATATTTATGTGTATTCATATCCTCATGAGAATAAATAGTCAACCCATGATATGGATTTTGATGAAGTAGTTTTTTCACAGGATATGTGAAGAAATTAAATCACTGGGAGTGACTTATTGTGTTCACAATTAAGAGTAAAATGGTGTACATCTTCTCTCAAAAAGATCTAAATATGAGTAAGTTGAGGGGGATAGAGTTCCTCCCATATTGGTTTATATGATATCCTATTCCTTTGTAATGAGGAATTCTTTTTATATATATTGTGTCATATTTTTGGAAAGAATGTGGTTATGGAGTATAAGGAAATTTATATATCTATAGAGTAGTTTTCAGACTGTCCCAGGGATGTGAGAGTAGTTAATTTTGATGGTTTCCTATAAAAAATAATAGATCTTACTTCTATTCATGTGATAGACTCATATTGTAGATACTCAAAGGAAATAGTGTTTCACTGTCATGTTTTTTTTGTTATTCCCAAGAGAGAGGGTATGATGACGGTAAAAAAAATCTTTTTTCAAACATATGATATTTTATATGGTATTTATTCTTGGGGGAGTCCTACATGAGATTCATATGTCACAATTTCTTGTGAACCTTTGAGTTCCCTTCATGAAAAATGTCTTTAGGATGTAGTTTTGACTTTTTAAAATGAAATGAGATGTTTTAGATAATGAGTCCAATTTTCTAGTTTTATAGATGGTAATTTCTAGGAATCTTTTATCAAGTTTGTATTTGGAGTCATTGGATGTTTCCATGTGTATATAAAAAATCAGCATCATATATTTTTTTCACAATATTACCTTGTGATCTTGGTGGTTAAGATGTTGTTTAGGTAATCATGGATTAGTCGACAAAATAATCTCACTTCCTAGCGATCTAAGAGTCAAGAAATGTTTATCGCATGGAAAATATGTATTTGGATTTATTTTTTTGGATATATAGAGTTTATAGGTGCATTTTCTATAATAATCAAGTTATTACTACTTCATAATATTTTGTGGGATTGTATAATGAATTTGGAAATTTATAAAGACTCGTCGTCCCCCCCCCTAGATGGATGGAATGATGGACATGAAGACCTATATAGTGAATGATATCATATAGATATGTATATTATATTTTTGTTATCATGTGAAATGAAATTTTCTTTTGTTGAGTTTTACAAAAACTGTAGCTATCAATCATCAATCATCTTGTCCTAGTTCGAGGCACTATATGGGAGGTTATATCATTATTTATTGTGTGGGGATGTAGTGGTGGAGTCAAGATTTCATGGACATGAAGTGATTTTTATCATTGTAAAGGCCCATAAATTTCAAGGAAATTTGTTTCTAAATTTTCTATGTAATTTTACAAGAACACAGTTTCTGACGGAACCTGATTCCGAGGCCTGGTGTGCCTAGATTCATTTTCCTAAGATTGGCTCGGGTACGTTCAGTGAACGAACGAGCGGGTTTTTCTAACTATTGAACCAGTGCTTGGAATCGAATTCTGAGAGCACCGATGGAATCGCAGTGCCGGTACTTTCTTAGAAACGCCTATTCCGGAGTTTCATTTGCTCTGGTGTGGTTTTTAATTTTTGTGCATTATGTTAAGAAATAAAATAAAGTGGTGCAACAACTTTATTTTTATTTCACTTAAGCCACATAAAAGCCACTTAAAGCTGCTTAAGCTAAGTTAAAGAGGATAGGGTACAATTCAAAATATCCTACCCTCTTGGTAGGATATTTGTGGAGTGGGGACTGCACGAGCCCACCTTTTCTTTTCCGCTAAGTAACGCACCCGCGAAAACCCCTATTGTTTGAAAGTCAAATGGAGCGTTTCTTAAACAATTAAACGCTCCTATTAATTGGGTGGTTTTATTTGTTGAATTAATTCTATGAATTAATGGTTTGTTATTTAACTTATCTCTTTTTTCGTTTGTTGGCATGTTAATAATATAAGGCCAACCCTATTCTTCATAAGTGTTGTTCGTTGAGAGGATTTTACAGAAACCTCATGTTCTTCATCCTCCTTCGCGAAGAACGCGAAGAAAGAGAAGAACGCGAAAATGCAAAGAACACCGGCCTTCGACGAAGGGCGACAAAAAATGCCGAGCCCTTGGAGATCGATGACGCGACGCCATGTACCGCGATGCCGGCGATTCTTCTTCCGTGACGTTCATCTGCGACAATCCAACCCCGCGACAACCTTCGATCGACAACGAAAAGGTAGGGGGTTGCGCTCCTTTTAAATTAATTGTGGATTATATCAACAATATGTATTTAATTATTAATAATTAAATTTCTATGTTTTTTATCATCGGAGATCGTCGACGCGACGCCACGATCACCTCCTTCCGCGACGATCATTTCTGCAAAGAATGCGCGCTCGACGACTACGGCGAGGTAGAGATTTTTATTTGAGAACAATATTTAATTCCTGTGATTGTTTCTTTTAAAATAAATATCCCAGATCATGTTCAATTTTAATTCTATTAAAATTGTCCCATTCTTGTTATTCATGTTTTGAATATTTTATTCCCGATTGTTATCACCTAACGTGGAGGGTGCGGGCCAAACAAACACAGCCCGAAAACCCTCCGCAGTTCTTCGTTGATGTGCAGATTGGCAGGAAACAACAAAACAAGGTGCATGGGTGATTTGTTGATTCCGCAGTGAAGAAAGGGACCAGGGAGGAGCTACGGCGCAGATGGGAGTGGAATCGGACCACCGGAGCAACTCTGGTGGCCCACAGAAACCACCGGCGGCATGGGTCGCCAACGGCGCCCCGGCGCGCCGCCGGACAGAGCCACCGCCGCCGAAGCAGCGGCGGCTGCAGCACCAGCGGACCCGCGGCTACGCGGGTCCCGTGACACAAGGGACACGGAAAAGCCGTGTCCGCTGATCCAGCACGGCCCCATGCGGGTCGCAGCACTTCCTTCCGCGGGGGCAGCGAGCCCCGCGGCTTCCTCCGCTCGGCCAGATCGGCCGAGCCGAGCCGGGCTGACCCGCCAGGCCGGGTCGCGCCCAGGCCGGGCCGGGCCGCACCGAACCGGGTCGGACCCGGTTCGGGAAGACCCAGGGGGTTGGGCCGGGTCGGTCCGACCGCAGACCCCCCGTCTTCATACCGTTTTTGGTCTTTTACTTGTATCTGGAGCTACGAGCCTCCGAACGATGCGCCATCAGCGGTGATGCAATCCTTGGGCCGGGACGGTCGTTTCGGTATATCACACTCAAGGTTTCGTAATACTTTGGGTTCGGCCGGGTTGGTTCGTACACGAAACCAACCGGGCCCTCGGAGCAGAAACGCTCATATCTTGAGCTTCGGAAATCCGATCAACGTGCTGTCGACTTCGTTGAATTTCTCTAAGTGAGACGGATCTTTTGGAATACTCCAACCGAGGTTTAGACGCAGGTGGATTACGGTCGGTTTGGTTTTTCCATAAAAAGCAACTGGTCCCCTAGGACGAAAAAGCCAATATCTCTCGGACTGAGCGTCCGATTGACGCGCCGTCTGCGACATTGAGTTCCTATTGGCGATACAGAACTTTTGGATACATCAACTATGCACTAGGTGTCAGTTGATGTATCATCCTCTCGGCTCGGGGAGCGGACCCTCCCGGACGAGCATGCTATGTGCGGGAACCCTAGAACTGGCTGCGACTGCTACTATGACGACGACGACTGTGAAGAGATCCTTAGTGGATTCGACGACGACGACTACAGCACTCAGCGATCCTTTTTGGGTCAGTACTACCGATCCTGTGTGGGTCCGATCCTGTGTGGGTCAGCGCTCAGCGGTCCCGTGTGGGCCAACGCCTACAGGTGCTGTGTTGGCCTGATCCTGTGAGGGTCCTTGTAGGGGTTAGTTACCTATCGATCCTTTGTGGGTCAGATCCTTTGTGGGTCATTGCGGGGGTTAGTACCTATCGATCCTTTTTGGGCCCGATGACTTAGATGGATTAGTGATCATCTCTATCGTCATTTGAAAAAGTATACCTGTGTGAGATGAAACCTTGTTTTCTTTCCTTTGTGGACTGTGTTGTGCTACCCCGTGTGGATTTATGTTTTACATTCCTTTGTGGAATGTGTTGAGCTATCCTATTTGGATTTCACGTTTTGCATTCCTATGAGGACTGTGTTGTACTTGAGCTCAGATGTTGGAGTCGAGTGAGAAATGATGACTTAGGTATATTTATCGGCATATACCTAAGAAGTGTCAGATGTTACTTCGTTATTGTATCTTTCCTTTGTGGCTTATCCTTTGTGGATTTTCGGAGACCTTTGGGGGTCTCGGGGTCTCAACTGAGTAGCTTATAATCACCCCTGCACGGGCTATGCCCGCACTACATTGTGTTGGTTGCAGACGACGGAAAGTGCTGATCGTGGTGGAGGCTTGCGAAGCAGGATGATACCTGGAGGTGGACCACTGGGCAGGATGTACTCGGAGCGGTCGGCTGGACCCGAGTAGCAGTGGAGGCTTTCGGTACCCACCCTTCAGGTGGGACATCTAGTGGACGACTCGATGTTGCGGCTTTACTTTTCAGTTGTAGTTTTATTCCCTTTCAGTTGTACTTTACAGTTGGGGTTGTATTTCCGGCCCCCTTTACTTTTCCGCACTTACTGTTGTACCATCTTTTGCTTAGTGTTTACTTTTCCGCTTTCTTACTCTATAGTGCTTGATTACATTACAAAGGCATTGCCTTCCCTTTTTACCGGGATTTACACCTTGGTGTTAGTTGCCAGCCCCTGGCCTTTGGAAGGCGGGCTTGGGGTAGTCACGACACGGGCCCCGAGGACGGGTCGTGACAAATTGGTATCAGAGGCAGTTCGGTTCTACTGCGGACTCGGATCATTTATATGTGAAGCAATAGTGTTTAGCGTATTGGGTGTGGTTATCAGTCAAGGGAGCCCAGTGTTGGTGTGGCGACCGACGTATCCATACACCAGGACCCTAACTTTTGATTTCTGACTTAATGAACGAAAACATTGATTGCATGTGTGTTTCATGTTTTCTTTGTGATTACTTTGTGTCAGCTCACCAGGTATAATGTTCTGACCGTGGCGCACCTGTATCCTTTTCAGGATGGCCCCATGACGGCAGCCATATAGGGTTCCGAGAGTCGTATGTGACGACAACCCGCCGAGCGATGAGGCCTCAGTACAGGGCCTTTTGATGGCAGAGGCAGCGGCGGTACCTCTACCCGCCGAGCCACCGATGCTTCCAGCACCAGCCGGTGATGATGCACGTCGCCTCAGTGCACTGCATGAGTTCCAACGCCAGTGACTGACCAGGTTCTGTGAGGAGACGGACCCCCAGGCAGCCGAGGACTTGCTGGAGGCAGTGGTACGAGTTTTCAGGCTAGTGATGACACCATCAGACCTCATGGTGATCCTCGTAGTGAGCCTACTGCACGCAGATGCAGGATGACGGTGGAGCTTGATGATCCAGGTGCATGATGAGGCCTCTCTCATATGTACATACTTGAGGGCCTCTTCCGCTTAGAGTTCATCCTGGCCACCCTCCGTGCGGTGCGCATCCAAGAGATTCTTCAGCTGCAGCAGGGCATCTTGACGGTCGTCCAGTACTCGCCGAGATTCACCGATCTCTCGCGCTACTCGGCCGACATGGTACGGGACCCGTCCTTCCGGGCCAGGACCTTTGAGAAGGGATTGAGACACGATATCAGGGAATCACTGATCTCCATCAGCATCCCGACCCTTGCAGGAGTACTAGAGCGAGCCCTTTGGATCAAGAGCTTTCTTGTTGAGACTTCTCCAGCCGCGAGACCTACCGCGGGGCGGCACATAGCAGAGTCTTCTGCAGCAGATAGTCGACGGATGAATCAGGGGTCCAGGAAGACCAGACCCTCACGTAGACGCCCTCAGGACACTGGCTCAGTAGTGAGGGGCACACAGCACGGAGCCAGTCCTTCGAGAGGCAGACAATGCTACACTTGCAGCGGGTAGGGTCACAGGGCTCGTGACTGCCCGACCCACCATGCCGAGGAGCAGCAGACAGTTGAGGGGCCACCCATGCAGAGGTAGAGGGTCGACCGTGGTGGTCCGGAGGGAGGAGGCGGACGAGGTAGAGGATCTGGCCGAGCAGCAGGTGGTGGGCGACGCTTTGACGCTCTACCACCACCACCACCAGTAGGCCCGCCCCGACCATAGGGAGCTGGCAGGCAGAGACAGGCACAGCTCCAGGCAGCGGAGGCCTACGACCATGGCGCGCCCGAGATGATTTGAGGTACGATCTGTGTCTATTCCACCGTTGCTGCAGTTCTTATAGACACAGGAGTGAGTCACTCTTTCATAGCCGCTTCCCTTGTTCGGAGCTCGGAGATTCCGAAAGAGCCGTTGGCTCGATCCTTACGGCTAGAGACTACTACAGGAGAAGACTCGACGATTACACACCGGTTCTGGCAGTGTGATCTTACTCTAGGAGGCGAGATCTTCCGCTGGGATCTTCTTGCAGTAGCGTCAAGGCCTTACGACATCATCTTGGGCTTGGATTGGTTATCTACAGTCCATGAACATATTGACTGTATTGGGAACAAGGTGCGATGTGTTCCCACCGACGGGAGAAGGTTCACCTTCACCGGCGAGAAGGGAGAATTCGCAGCATAGGATGGACTTCCACAGAGGAGAGGACATCCCATCACTCATCAGTTGGCTAGCCTCATCATTGGAGCTGTTGACGTGCAGAGTCCTAGTTTTCTTGCAGTGGGGGATCAGTACGCGGACGTCTTTCCCGACGATGTTCCAGGGCTACCTCCTAGCAGAGAGGTATAATTTCATATTAATCTGTACCCCGGGACAGCCTGGATATCCACTCAGGCATATCGGATAGCCCACGCTGAGCTTCGAGAGATACGGGTATATTTGGAGGACTTGGAGGGCAAGGGTTTCATCTGACCCAGTGTTTCACCCTGGGATTCCCTGATATTGTTCGCCAAGAAGGCGGACGGGAGCATGCGACTGTGTGTCGACTATCGTCACCTGAACCAGGTGACAGTGAGGAAAATGTATCCGCTACTGAGTATTGATGACCTCTTAGATCATCTCAAGGGAGAACAGTGGTTCTCAAAGATAGACCTCAGGTCAGGCTATCATCAGCTCAGATTTTGAGACGAGGACGCACAGAAGAAGACCTTCAGATGTCGGTATGGCCACTATGAGTTATTGGTTATTCCATTCAGCGTAACCAATACTCCAGTGTTGTTCATGGGCCTCATTAACAAGATCTTTCAGCCATACCTCGATCGATTTGTCGTGGAGTTCATCGACGACATTTTGATATACTCGACGACTGAGGAGGAGCACGCCTATCACTTGTGGGTTTTACTAGACACAATCCGAGATCACTAGTTTTATGGAAAGCTCTCGAAGTGTCTGTTCTGGATACGTGAGGTCCACTTATTGGGACACGTCATCACTGAGGCGGGAGTTGCCATGGATCCTGCGAAGATTGAGGCGGTGCTATCTTGGGAGCCACCCAGGAGCGTGACATAGGTGTGGAGTTTCTTGGGACTAGCTGGATACTATCGGATGTTTGTGACAGACTTCTCTAGAGTTGCGGCACCACTCTCAGCTTTTAAAAAGAAGGGGACACCATTTTTGTGGTCAAACAAATGTCAGCAGAGCTTCCAGGAGCTAAGACAGAGATTGACCAGCGCACCTATCTTGAGATTTCCTAAGGGGGGAGTAGGGTACGTAGTCTACTGCGATGCATCAGGGACCAGACTCGGATGTTTCCAAATGCAGGATCGGGCAGTGATCACCTATGGATCACGTCATTTGAGGCCGCATGAGCAGAACTACGCTAACCATGACCTGGAGTTAGCAGTGGTGGTCTTCGCTCTGATGACATGGTGACACTATCTGATGGGAGAGCGCTTTACAGTCTTTTCTGACCATCAGAGTCTCAGGTACATCTTCTCGCAGAAAGACCTGAACTTGAGACAGCAGTGATGGCTCGAGTTCCTCCAGGACTATGACTTTGATATAGTCTATACTCCTGGGAAGGGGAATGTGGTAGCTGATGCTCTCAGCAGGAGGAAGGGCATTCAGCTACTTGAGGATGCGACAGAGCAGCTAGCCGCTTTGCAGATATCCTTTGTGGATAGAGATGGAGCATCCTTCCTTCAGTCTCTCACAGTCACTCCTCCACTACTAAAGCGGGTCAGAGAGGCACAACGTGGGGACGCTAACTTTGAGACGCGGCGTGCACAGATATCCTCAAGACAATCTCCTGATGGCTTCTCCTTTGGAGCCAAGCACGACATCCTTTTCAGAGGACGTACCTTGCTACCAGTTTCTTTACGAGAGGAGGTGCTGAGAGAGTTTCACACTTCTCTTTTGGCGGTACATCCTATAGTGGCGAAGATGTACCAGGACCCTAGACGACAACACTAGTGGAAAGGAATGAAGAAGGTTGTGGCAGAGTTCGTTTCTCAATGCCTCACCTGCCAGCTGGTGAATGAAGAGTATCAGGTAGCAGTAGGCTTGGTACAACCCATGGAGGCCCCGGAGTGGAAGTGGGACGACATTTATATGGACTTCGTGACTAGACTTCCACGCACTTCCAGAGGTCACGACTCCATCTGGGTGATTGTCGACCGAATCACCAAGTCGGCTCACTTCATACCCATCAGAGAGTAGGGCTCAGTGGAGATCTTGGGGCGTCTCAACGTTCAAGAGATTGTACGGCTTCACGGTGTGCCATCATCTATCGTCTCTTATCGAGATTCTATCATTACTTCCTGGATTTGGAAGGGGTTGTAGGAGGCGTTCGGGACACAACTACGTCTGAGCACCGCCTTTCACCCTCAAACGGATGGTCATACGGAGAGGACCATTCAGTCTCTCGAGGAAATGCTCCGTGCATGTGTCCTCAACTTTGGTCGCATCTGGGAGGAGCACCTACCCTTGGTGGAGTTTTCGTAGAACAACATCTTCCACTCCCCATCGGGATGGCACCATACGAGGCGTTGTACGGCAGACCATGCAGATCTCCTTTGTGTGGCACAGACCCTGGGGAGTCAGCAATTGTGGGACCAGAGATGGTCCAGGCCACGATAGAGAAGGTCTAGGTCATCCAAGAGTGGATGAGGACAGCTCAGATCCGGTATAAGTCTTATGCTGACAGGAGGCGGAGGCCACTACAGTTCGAGGATGGTGACCACGTCTTCTTGTGCGTCTCACCTCGACGTGGATTACGAAGATTTGGATGAGGTGGTAAGTTGTCTCCACACATCATCGGACCATTCCAGGTCATCAGCAAGATTGGCGAGGTGGCTTATCGCCTGGCTCTACCACCTCAGTTGCACCGGGTGCACGACGTCTTCCACGTATCCCAGCTGAGGAGATACGTGCACGACCCGATGCATATCATTGACCAAGGGGGGCTAGATGTGAATGATGGGCGACTTTTGCGGAGGTTCTGGTGGAGATCGAGGATCGACAGGAGTGGGTCCTACTTGGACGGTCGATTCCTCTTGTGCGCATCAGATGGCCGCACGGGAACCTCTAGGAGAGCACATGGTAGCGGGAGGCTCAGATGCGTGCTCAGTACCCACTTTTTTTACCCTAGTTTATGATGTATCTTTACGGGGACGTAAAGCCCTGAGGTGGGAGTGATTTAAAGACCCGTAAATTTCAAGGAATTTTTTTTCTTAATTTTTTTTGTAATTTTACAAGAACGCAGTTTCTGACAGCACCTGATTCTGAGGCCCGGTGTGCCCGTAATCATTTTCCGAAGTTTGGCTCGGGTACGTTCAGTGAACGAACGAGCGGGTTTTTCTAAATTTTGAACCGGTGCTTGTAATCGAATTATGAGGGCACTGATGGAATCGCAACGCCGGTACATGATTAGAAACGCCTCTTTCGGAGTTGCGTTTGCTCAGGTGTGGTTTTTAATTTTTGGGATTTAAGTTAATAAATAAAATAAAGTGGTGCGACAACTTTATTTTTATTTCACTTAAGCCACATAAAAGCCATATAAGGATACTTAAGCTAAGTTAAAGCGGATAGGGTACAATTCAAAATATCCTACCCTCTTGGTAGGATAATTGTGGGGTGGGGCCCGCACAAGCCCACTGTCTCTATTCTGCTAAGTAACGCACCCTAGAAAACCCCTATTGTTTGAAAGTCAACTGGAGCATTTCTTAAACAATTAAACGCTCCTATTAATTTGGAGGTTTTATTTTTTGAATTAATTCTATGAATTAATGGGTCATTATTTAACTTATCTCTTTTTTCGTTTGTTGGCATGTTAATAAAATAAGACCAACGCTATTCTTCTTAAGTGTTGTTCATTGAGAGGATTTGAAAGAAACCTCATGTTCTTCATCCTCCTTCGCGAAGAATGTGATGAACAAGAAGAATGCGAAGAACGCGAAGAACACAAAGAACGCAAAGAACGCGAAAAATGCCGACTTTCGATGAAGGGCGACGAAGAACCCTGAGCCCTAGGAGATCGACGACGCGATGCCAAGTACCGCGACGCCGACGATTCTTCTTCCACGACATTCTTCCATGACAATCCAACCCCGTGACAACCTTTGATCGACAGCGACAAGGTAGGGGGTTGCGCTCCTTTTAAATTATTTTTGGATTATAACAACTATATGGATTTAATTATTATTAATTAAATCTATATGTTTTTTATCCTCGGAGTTCGTCGACGCGACGCCATGTTCCGCGACGACGCGACGCTCTTCCGCGACGACGCGACTCCCTTCCGCGATGCGACGATCACCTCCTTCCGCGACGATCAATTCCATGAAGAACGCGCGCTCGACGACTACGACGAGGTAGGGATTTTTATTTGAGAACAATCTTTAATTCCCGTGATTTTTTCTTTTAATACAATGAACCCGGATCAAGTTCAATTTTAATTCTATTAAAATTGTGCCTTGCTTGTTATTAATGTTTTGAATATTTTATTGCTGATTTTTATCACCTAACGCGGAGGGTGTGGACCAAAAAAACACAGCCCGACAACCCTCTGCAGTTCTTCGTTGATGTGAGGATTGGCGGGCGGTGACAAACCATGCCGCAGGGGTGATTCGTTGATTCCGAAGTGAAGAACGGGACCTGGGAAGAGCTACGGCGCAGACGGGAGTAGAATCAGAACACTGGAGCAACTACGGTGGCCCGTAGAAACCACCTGCAGTGCCCCAGTGTGCCGCCGGACAGAGCCGCCGTGGTGGCGGTGCAACCAGTAGAACCTCGGCTGCGCGGGTCCGGTGACACAAGAGACGCGGCAAAGCCGTGTCCGCTGATCCAGCACGACACCACGCGGGCCGCGACACTTCCTTCCGCGGGGGAAGCGAGCCCCGCGACTTCCTCCGCTCGGCCGGGCCGAGCCTCCCCGGTCGGGTCGGGCCGTGCCGAACCGGGTCGATCCTGGACCCGGGGCGAGTCGACCAGTTTCGGGCCGACCCAGGGGGGTTGGGTTGGGTCGGTCCGGGCCCAGACCCCCCGTCTTCGGACCGTTTTCGGTCTTTTACCCATATTTTGAGCTACGGGCCACCGAACGACGCGCCGTCAGCAGCGATGCAATCCTTGGATTGATACAGTCGTTTTAGTATATCACACTCATGGTTTTGAAATACTTTGGGTTCGGTCGCGTTGGTTCGTACACGAAACCAACTAGGCCCTCGGAGCGGAAACACTCATATCTTGAGCTTCGGACATCCGATCGACGTGCCGTCGACTTCGTTGAATTCCTCTAAGTGAGACGAATATTTTGGAATACTCCGAATGAGGTTTGGACACAGATGGAGTACTGTCGGGTTGGTTCTTCCTTAAAAACCAACCGGGCCCCTAGGATGAAAAAGCCAATATCTCTCAGACCGGGCGTCCGATTGACGCACTATCTGCGACGTTGAGTTCTTGTTGGCGATACAGAACTTTTGGATACATCAACTCTAGACTAGGTGTCAGTTGATGTATCAGTCTCTCGGCTCGTGGAGCGGACCCTCCCGGACGAGCTTCCTGTGTGCGGGAACTATAGAGCTGGCTGCGACTGCTACTATGACGATGACGACTGTGAAGATATCGTCAGTGGATTCGACGTCGATGACTACAACACTCAGTGATCCTTTGTGGGTCAGTGCTACCGATCTTGTGTGGGTCCGATCCTGTGTGGGTCAGCGCTCAGCGGTCCTGTGTGGGCCAGTGCCTACAGGTCTTGTGTGGGCCCGATCCTTTGCGGGTATTTGTGGGGGATAGTTAACTATCGATCCTTTTTGGGTTATATCCTTTGTGGGTCATTGCGGGGGTTAGTACCTATCAATCCATTGTGGGTCCGATGACTTAGATGGATCAGTGATCATCTCTATCGTCATTTGAAGAAGTATACCTGTGTGAGTTGAAACCCTGTTTGCTTTCCTTTGTGGATTGTGTTTTGCAATCCTGTGTGGATTTACATTTTACATTACATTGTAGATTGTGTTGAGCTATCCTGTCTGGATTTCACATTATGCTTTCCTGTGTGGACTGGGTTGTACTTGAGCTCGGATGTTGGAGTCGAGCGAGAATTGATGACTTAGGTATTTGAATGGGTATATACCTAAGAAGTGTCAGATGATACTTCGTGATAGTATCTTTCCTTTTTGGTTTATCCTTTGTGGATTTTCGGAGACCATTGTGGGTCACGAGGTCCCTACTGAGTAGCTTATACTCACCCATGCACGGTCTATGCCCGCACTACGTTGTGTTGGTTGCAGACGACGGACAATGCTGATCGTGGTGGAGGCTTGCAGAGCAGGACGGTACCTGGAGGTGGACCACTAGGCGGGATGTACACGGAGCGGTCGGCTGGACCCGAGGAGTAGTTGAGGCTTTCTATACCCACCCTTCAGGTGGGACTTCCAGTGGATGGCTCGATGTTGCGGCTTTACATTTCAGTTGCTGTTTTTTCCCATTCAGTTGGGCTTGTATTTCTAGCCCCCTTTACTTTTCCGCACTTACTGTTGTACCAACTTTTACTTAGTGTTTACTATTCTTCTTGCTAAATCTGTAGTTCTTGTTTACTTTACAAAGGCAATGCCTTCCCTTTTTACCAGGATTTACACCTTGGTGCTAGTCTCCAGCCCTTAGCCTATGGAAGGCGGGTTTGGGGTAGTCACAGCACGGGCCCCGAGGATGGGTCGTGACAATCATAATATAGAATTATCATTTTTTGAGATTGGTTTAATGCTATTTTAAATAATAAAAATTATTATGATGATCGATGAAGGTACCACTATGATTTTGAAGATAGAAACCACTTGTTATAGGGGGTTTGCACTCAATGTTTATATTTGATGTTTGGAAGTGGGTGTAGGATATATCCATGGATTTTTGTGCACGTTGATGTGTTGTTGTAAATTAGTGAGGTGGATTATCAGTAGTCAAATCCTCCATGATTGGACGTGACTCTTGACTTCATCGATGTCTCTAATATAAATTGATATCTTCACAATGATCCCCAGGTTATTGACTGGAGAAGGTGAATATCTAGGATGAAATGAAGTTTACAGGGAACATAGTGAATATCTAGCATCAATGATAGATATTTCCATAACGAATTACCCAATAATTTTATTGGTTTTTTGGTTTCATGGTGATTTTGAAAGTTTACTTTAGAGCGTGCGATGAAAATTCTATTCGAGTAGTCTTAGATGGGTCGAGTTTTTTCTTATTTGGTTTTTATTTCATGATCTGTTTTTTGATCAATTATATTTTAGATGATATGTTATTATTCCATGTTCATATAATGTGATATAAAAGATTCAATGCTAACAAATAAAGGAAACCCTAATTCATAATGGAGACATGTTGTAATTTATTGTGATTAAGAACACATGTGAATGTTAGTTCCATCCAAATAAAATTGTATCATGTCATAAGAGATGTAATTATTTGATTTGTGTACATGGGTATCTACTGTGCCTTAGTGATTGGAATTTATTTCATTGACTATATAGAGTTTGAGATAGTAATATTGATTTTGAGAGAGGTGTTCAAATAGTTTTTTTTTAGTTGGTGATCTTGGTTTGTGGTGGTGTTTCAGAAATAATGAGATACATGAGATGTATCTCAAGGGATGGATGTTCATAACTTATCCGTCATCACATCTGGGTAGTTTTTGAATCCTAAGGGAATTAATATTTTGATAGTTATAATTAATATTATCTTAGACATTTTAGATTTCCATAGTGTTAGAAATCGTTGGATTAAGCTATTTGGCAGAAATCAATAGGTATATTGAGGATTAATGTATGAAATTGGAAGTGTATTGCAGGAAACATGTTTTTTAGAGGACATTAGAACCCTGACATTAGAAATTGACATAATAAATCATGTTTCCGCACCAGACTATAGAACCTGATGGTAGAACTCATTTTTTTGTCACCCAATAATATCACGATAGTGGTGGTATATGTTTCTTGATCATTGGTGGTAGCACATGGTGGTATTTCCATTTGGGTTTCACATGACAATAGAAAATTTTTGGTAGAAACTGACGGTACCCCCCTGGAAGTACCACTAGATAGTAGCAACCCAGTGGTAGATCCTTCGGGTAGAACAAAATTGTTAAACACTGGTGGTAGCACAAGATGGTAGCACCATGGTGATAAAACCTCACTCTAGAACATAATTTTATCACCCATCAAAATCATTTTCAATATTTTCAGTATTTTACTATTTTCCATAATCATCTCTTATTGAATAAGATATGTTTTTCAAGACTTAATTACTATATATAATATTGGTTTAATAGAATATAATTGTTATTTACACTTCAAAAATGTTTATTTATTTAATTGCTGAATCTTGTGGATATGATGATATCAACCTTTTTCTATCTATTAACACCCTTTAAAATACTACTAGATCTAGATTTGTTTTTTTTAATGTGAATATGATTCTGCCATTCATTCATACATGTTATTTATCAATTCCAAATGTTCTGAATCCCCCCCCCCTTGGAGGCATGAAATCAATTTTCTGATTTTGGTTTGTGTTTTTGCTATAGAATATCTGTCATGAAAGATAACCCCCAGCATTTTTACAGCAAATCAGGTGATGTTTATTTCTTCTGGGTAGAGGTTCATTGATTTATCACATATTGAATAATGTTGGTATGGGTTATCTCTTATTATCTCTTCCTCATAGGGTCATATATGGAATATATAATATAAATTAATTATTTTAATTGTAATTTAATACTGAAAGGGAAAGAGATATTTTTAATTTATGTTATCTTTGTATTTATTGCAGATATGAACAATACAAGATAATAACTTGCAAAAAATCGGTCGTTAGTATTTTTTTTGGCAATGTAGCTACGGTTTTTGGAAGCATATGATTTTATGATTCATTTGTATCGCCCTAATAAGAAATTTTTAATCACTTATAGTTTGTTAAAAATATAGATTTCCCAGTAAAATTATTATTTACATAGAGTACCCAAGAAATTATAGTGGAAAGTTATTAATCCACTTATAATAATATAAATTTGATCCGTTTTATGTCGTGTAACTGTTGAGATATGTAATTTTTTGATAGGTAGTAAGTCCACAATCTGGGGTGGTTTTGATTGAATGTGGTGGTGATCAGCCGGTTGTCTTGAGTAAGAGGATGCAAAAATAATTTTGGCTATGTGGGGTTTTAGCTTGAAAATATTATGATATATGATGTTTTTATGTGTTGTATAATTATATTTTTAAAAAATGTTATGGAATTATATAAATGATAATGATGAAATCCATATGGTATGCGATTAACTTTTAATGAATAATTAACAATTTTATTAGAGGTTAAATGGAGTTGAATCAAAATGTGAAATAAAAATCTTGAATAATGATATTAATGGACCAGAAATAATAAAATAGACATGTAATTTAAATATAATTGTTTGATGTTGGATAATATGAAAACAATATTTTAATTGAAAAGGATGAAAAAATGGTGATTTTTTTAAGATGTTTTTATAAATTTATTGTATTCCAAAAAAGTGGTGGAGGTTTCATGGAGTTTTAGAAATGAGGAGAGATTATGATTAATGTTTTTTTAAATATATAGGTTCTATTTTTGCGTTATTACAATATATATTTATATATATGCACAATATTCCTTTTATTTATTTATATGTGTCTCCCATGTTGAGTACCTAGTACAAATAACTACAAGATCAAGGGGTGTTTTTCACCACATCCCATCACTGATGATTGATTAATGGACACCCGATCTATAATAATTCGACATCCGGGTGATGATGACATACACATTATGTGATGTATTTATGTAAATATGTTTCAAATTATATATGTGATTTTCGGTGGTGTGTTTTCCTGGGTGTCATCATGTGATATGTGATGTGATGGGTTATGGTGGGGTTGTTAATGTTATGAGGAGATAAGATGTTTTTTGTACATACATTTCAGGATTCCCAACTATAATGGTTATTATATGAGATTTTGTGTAATGGAGTAGGTTTACTGGTTTAATATGGGATGTTTTCGTATGGCCTATATATCTTTTGGAAGGATTTGATGTGAGGTTTTATTATATGGAATATGTGGGAGCAGCGATATATTTTCTATTGGGGTTTGAGAGAAGTTAATTAATAGGAATATGGTTTGGGTATCACTCATTGATATTATTAATATTTTATTATTATAAATGGATAATTTAATTGTTCAGTGAGCCTTGGTGATAATGGGTGGGATAGATCTCTTATATATCTGTTGTTGGTTCTATTTTTTTCTCCCTGGTGTAGTAGTATTCCCTTTTCACATGCTTATGGGAGACCCTTTTTTCCTAATAATTATAAATGTATGATCACCCTCATATATATAAAAATTTTATAGGATTCCATATAGACCATGTGGAATTTTGTAGACATTATTATTTTGAAATTATGGACAACTTCTATTTTATCCCATTGTCAATTATTTTGGTACTTATTTTCAGAAACATTTGTATGTCATTTTGTTAAACATGCACTGTTGGAGTTTTTTTGAATTAATTAAATTATATAATGATGTCTTATATTGATGATTCATCTTATCTTTGAAATGATTTTTTATAAGTGGGTAATACCTTTCTTATAATGATAAATATATTACATCAGTGCGAGTCACAAACCTAGGTCATACTGGAGGCATGAATTGAGGGGTCATTATCTCCTATTCAATGTAGTCTTAGGATGGGTAACATTGGAGGTAAGTGATATGAGAGTAATTTGAAAATAATATTATTAATATATTTTTTATACATATAAAAATTATATTAAAGCTAATTCACCTAGATTTCACAACAATTTCTTATGAAGAATAGTAATCAGTAAAAAACTCATTTCTCAATAAAAATAATGAATTTATAATATTTATATTTCATGTTAATTTTTTGATATTGAACTGTAAATTTGGAATAATTAAATTATAAATTTTGGTCTATGACACCCTTATTGAGTAACATGGATTAAATTATATTTAAAAAATAATCAAATTACCTTTTTAAAATTTGTTACCAAAGAAAGAAATGAGAAAATATAAATATTTAATGGACAATAATAAAAAAACATGACTATAAAATTTCTATATATTATTGGATGAGTATTTACAACCCATTTCCACCTCACAATATATTATATCAAAAAAATGCATTCATTTATCATTTAATCGTGTAATGATATATCTCAAAAGTTCAATGTTTTCACAACAGTGATATTTTCTTCACCTATAAAGGGTACTCACATCCTAAACATCATTTTAGAACAATACCATATTATTTATTATTAGAAATTTGAAATCATTTTACTCTAAGAATCTAGTACCACATTTTTAGATATATAGTCAACATTATTTTACTTCTGACCTCTATTTCAATTGAAATTTCTATGATAAATCATTTTCTGACTAATTTCATATTAATGTATTCTTAGTCTTTTCTTATTAATAGTATTCTTACAAACCTCATATATATATATAACAATTTAAGGAAATTAATATAATTATAATATTGAGATGATATTATATCATTCAGACACCAACTATTTATTAGTTTCCATCAAATAAAAATGTCATTAATACATATTTAAGGACTTCCTCCTTCAAAAAAAAGTTCTCATTTTATTCATCGTACCTCCTTTCATTGGTCGATTTAATGATTTCTTTGAAAAATATAAACTATATATATAAGAAAACAATGAATAAAAATTATAAATTATTAAATATGTTATTTCCATATAATTAATCAAAAATGTAATTTTCTAGTCATGTTTCGGATAAAATATTATCAAAAAAATGTATTTTATCTTTTTTTTTATTTTTTTTATCATATTTGTTAGAAATATTTTACTATAACTCACAATTATAAAAAAATTAATATTATAATTATTATCCTACAGTATTTTTTTCAAAAATAATAAACCATTTATAATCATCGTTAACCATCAATAATATTATGTTCATGTTTCTTTAGTTAAATATGTACTTGTACAATTCTGTAAAACACTATCATGGATGAATATGGGAACAAAAGTACTAATACTATTACATTATAATAAGAAATTTACATTTTTTACTAGTCCTGTAACGGTATTATTATGTAATGAAAATATTATTAAACAATATATTTGATCATTAAAATTACTAAAATAAAAAAACACTGCGTCCATTTTCCAGAATCATAACTAAAACATTGAGGGAATGATAAAACATAATTATAAATCAATAAATTATTTGTAGTCTTATAATTTATATTATATATCCATTATCAAATTTGTTAGATAATGAATGAAAAAATAACATTTTATATTCTATTACACAATATCAAAATAATAAACACACCATGTGATAAAATATATAAACAGAATAGATATAATATTCTTAAGAACTATATTTCATGTTTAAAAATGAAAATAATTGTGTTAATGGTTATTTATTTATGGATTAATATTAAAATTTTTGACATAAGAGTTTATATTATCTCAATGGGGGTCTGGGAATGATGTAAACGGTTTCCATCTCAAATTCATCTCACCGGGAAGTGGTTTGAATTATGAAACAAATTTTCATTTTGTAGTGTATAAACTATATATTTTAGATTTATTATCATGAACCAAAATTTAAGCATTTTGTTTAAAAAATTATATTCATAGAATATTTAAAAATTATTTTTATAATATATTTACCTGGTCATTATTGTATTTTTATCAGAAGTTTTCTTATTTGTTAGTCATAATATATTCACCACTTATTTCATTTATTGTACTGCATAAATTTATGAAGTCTAATGTTATAAAAATTTGTCATCAATTTGTTTTTAATTTCTTGTATGTATTTTTATCCCTCCCTCATATTAGATGGATTCATTAGTAACTAATATAGTTGTTATACAATGTCTTACACATAGGGTAAAACATTCTATATATTATTAATCCAAATATCATTGTATATTCCTTTAAAATATATTCACCTAAAAATACAAGATGGTGGACTAAATTTTACAATATATTATTCAATGGGTAATCACCAGAAAATGGATAGTTGATCATTAATTCATCTATGAATCTGTTATATGATGAGTAGTTATATGATAGCATACCTAGCTTGGCACACATGTGGGTTATGATTTGGAACATTCACATTGTCATTGTTATCCCTCATGAAGGATTTCCCTAACCATTTACTTGGTATTCAACAAATATGAATTGTTGAACCCAATTACACCCTTCTATGGATAACTGAAATAATTAAATGTATCCACCCAACTATATTTCATTGTAAATTTTATTTCATGTTACTTTTATGTTACCAAATATATCAATTCTGATAATGATATGTTCTTCAATAAAACCTCAATATTCCAATTAATTGGGAATTATTTTCATTACATATTATTAATTATACTATGACCTATATTTTTCTTCATCTGGAGGCCCATCATGGAATGGTATAAAATATTCTTTCAACAATTATATTGATTTAATTATGTTAATTAGGTTATTAGTGGGTCCTCATAATATATGATCCCATAATATATTTATATCTCTCTGATAACAAAACCACTTGGGGTTTGTTGTATATATATCCCCATATCTATATATTATAATCGAATTTGGAAATAAATTTATTTTTAATATCAGAATTCATGGATTCATTGAGTATGTTATGAAATATTATATTTCTCATGACTTGATTTAGTGTTTTGAATATAGAATGCCATTAGTTTTAGTATATTTTGGTTCCATGTCATTAAATTATTCCTTGTGTATATTATATTCAATTATTATTTTATTATATATTTGTTTTTGTTATATTCCAAAATGTGTTAATTATCTCACCCATATTTTTTATTCTCCCTTGGAAATTTTTAAAATAAAACTATTTAATTTTAAAGGATTTTATAGTACATTTAATAATTTAATCATAAGTTTTTTATGATTAATGATCTATATTATAATGTTATGAATTTATTAATCATGTATTACATTGACACTATTCTATTAAATCCAATGTGGAATATTTAATTATATAATAATAATGTAATATAAATATTATCTCTAGGTTTTTTGTGTCTAGGATTATAACTTTCAATAAATTATAGAAAAAAATTCCAATAAATATATCAAAAAATAAAATACATGTTAAATTTAGCCATTATCTTATCTAATGACACATTTTCAATAAGTAAATAATAAGAACATATAATGATTAATGATGGATCACTTTGGATATTTTACTAGTCAAATGTTCACCTTGTAGTTATTATCCCAATGTTTTTTATGTAGTCTTTTTGGAAAAAAATTATATTCCATATCTACCTTATATACAAATTCTCTTTGGAAATATAGAATAATGTCTTATTGAATAGATTTTATATTGGGGAGTTATATTAATTTGTTTCAGCTTTTGCAATCTGTTTTTGAGTTTTTGAACTATATTCAAAATAGTAACTCACTTTTTTCGATAATGATTAAAGAAGATATATCCTATTAATTATAAACCTATGTCTGTTCAGAGGAACTTCATCATCTTATAATAATATATTTTAGATAAATATTTCCTCTGAATAAATTACTAAATAAAATAAAATAAAATATTAATTATATAGGATTTCGACGAATACCTTCAATATGTATTCATAAATAATTTTAACGTTGTAATGTAATCTAAAATTTGAAATTTCCAAGGTAATTTAAATAAAAATTTGATTTATTATTTTATATCTTCAAATGTCTCAGATTTTTCCAATAAAATTTTATGTACACCATATATTTTCCCCCAAGATATGTAATTTTCAACTTCTATAATCTATGAGATGGTGTTTTCTGATTCCACTTGATAATAACACATTCATATTCTTCTAACTAATGTGAAACGATTTTCAGTTCCATACTTTTTCATGATCTAATTATATGATTACATATATTCTATGTTCATCATAAAATCCAATCTTGTATTAATATTCACTATGAATCCCATGAAAAATAACCATTGATTATTTAATAATGTTACATAATGAAATAATGAATGTGGTTGTTTTGAAACATCATTCATCAAGTTGTTTAACTAGTATAACGTCTTTTTGGAAAACATTGAATATGTCTAAAATTATTCAACATTATGAATCTAACATTCCATATAAATTCACATTTCAAACATACCCGATAGCTACTTTGTCTCCCAAATGTACTCTTCTTGGGATTACATATGTATAATCCCCTATGAACCCATTTTCAAACGTATAATTGAATGATATACCTAACTAAATAACCCATGATCCATGCAGAATGTTCACACTATATAAAAACTATTTCCATGTTCCAGTGTATATTTAGAATTTATTGTTTTGGATTTTCATAATCCTTCTTGATATGTCCTTATATTCCCAAAATACAACTTCAAGGGACATTATAGGATGTTCATATTCCTCTGATTTAAATATATTTTTGTATAAGGTGTTACATAAATCTCTTGTATTGTTTTTAACACAATAATAACGACTTCTCTATTTTGAATAAATCAAATTCTTTTCATCAAAAATGAAATAATTTTTTCATAAATTATATAAATATGATAATTTAATTGATGAATATATTTATAATTAAATGATATTCGGTATTAATTTAAATGGATTTTTTATGTTATATTAAAATAGAATTTATTAATTTTAATTGAAAAAATACGTTTAGAGTTTTTTGTTGTTAATTTTTTTTTCAAATAAATCAAATCAAATACAACAAAGGATAAGATATTAATCTCTATATAGATATATTTATGGATATAAAAATGGGTTATGGAATAATGTCTAAACAAAAAATAGATTCATTTTGTAATGTATCATTAGGTTTTAGTAGAGTATGGTATTTTGAAGAAAAATTTCAACACATTTATATTTTTTATACATGGTTTTTAATGATGGTAATTTGAGATGTGTAACTAGGTTAGTTATTTATTTGAGTCATGGACTGTGTAAATGAAATACAGGGTCGGGCCATTTGTGTGACTATCACGATATTAATAGAATATAATAAAAAAATTACATTTATATGCCTTAGGTAATTTAAAAAGATATTAATTTAGAATTTAATTTATAGAATCGATGAACGAGTGGATGTGAAAGTTGTACCTAAAGTCATCATTGATTTAAAGGATATTTCCTCTAATTATTTTAGTGGTGGATTGACATGCATGTGGATTAAAGTTTTATTAAGAGAAAAAAGATTATTATTCAGTATAGTATTATTCTAGGGATGACTGATTAAATCATTTTTATATTTTAGTAGAATGGTTTAAAAAAATATAGATAATGAATATAGGTCAATAAATATGTGGTGGGTAGTCATCTTACCTGAATTTTAATTCTACCTTCTTTGAGATATTCTATCTTTATTTCGTAAATAATGGAAGGATTGGGAAATTTATAGAAATTATAATTCTTGATCAATCAGTAAATTCATATCAAATATTTTATTATGAATATTTATTCAATTTTAACTTTTAAAGTGGTGATTATTGACTCTTTGTATGTCTATGTGATTTTTATTTTCCAAAATATTTAAAATTATTAAATTAATATGATTTAGGACATGAGAATACATTGTAGATAAAATAACTTCATTAAAATCACTATATAAAAATACACATTATATCATTTCATTTCAATTTTAATGAAATGTAATAAAATTCCATTTAATATAACTACCACTGTTGTAATGAAGAACACATAACACAATAGCCATTAACTCTCAAGGGTGAATCATTTAAAAAAATAAAAATTATATAAAATAAATTGATGTTGTGAAGAAAAAAATATTCAATAAAATAGACATGGTATAATAAAAAATATAAGGATATTAATTATTTTTAATATTTAAATAATATTTATATATAACGTATAATATGGAAATTGTAAGGTTAATAGTTTTTATGGGAATTTGTACACATGGAATTTTATTTTTGCAGTTTTAACTTCTATAAATGTCAATTATAATAATGATGTAATTATAATATATCTATGTTTCGAATTTAATATATAATGGTTTTGTATGATAATATTATTATTACCTTTTAATAAAATATATTCATCAATGTATAATAATGTATTTATATTCTTATACTGTAGAAATGAGTATACTAATTTTTTGTACCAAAGTATTGATTTTGTAACATTATAATAGTTTTATTTAATATTTATATTTCTTATTTATAGGGCTTTAGTTCCATATAGTGGAAATCAAATTTATAATTAATACATCATAATATTCCAATGGATTTTTGTTAATATTTTTTTGACATAGTAAAATTTTTCATGTGTATTAAAATTAATTTTTCTAATAAAGAACTTGTTTTTACTTAAATATTTAAGAATATAATGTGTTAAATAACAAGAAAAAGCTAATATATAAAATTATAAGTATTAATTCAATTTATGTTTAACAAAACAATAGAATTAGTTTTCTAAACCAACTATTCTGTTTATAATGTAATAATATATTAATTTTTTTAAATAGTATTTTTATGACAAAAAATATATAAGAATTTTTTTATTAATGTTTTAATATTCAAAAAAAATATCTTATATTACAAATACCTTATTATTAAAACATGTTAATTACAACATGTCATGAATTTTAGAAAATATAATGTCCATGAAATGTGAATAGAAATTAAAAAAAATTCATCCAAAATTTGTTATAAGTAATACATCATCACCCAATTAATCTACAATCTAAAACCATTAAGAAAACATAATATTTCATTATCCCTATCAATAAGCCTTGGGAAATTATATGGCTATATAAGGGTTTCGAAATCCATCTTCACTTATCTGTCAATTTTTTTTAATAGTTTCCTTATGAAACATATTGAGATATAGATTTACAAATCCATATATTCATTTCATACTTTGGAAACCAAATTTATCTAAGTCTATGTAATCCATTATCAATATTTGTTTCAGGAAATAGATATATTCGGGTTTCAAAACCTTTACCATTTTTTATTTATCAAAATTATTTTCATTTTCCATTACATTTGTAAATCTAATAAAATTTTGTTTCATTATTTAAATTTCATAATTTTATTATGATGATCATGTTTAAATTATTTATACTTATACTAACTTTTATTACATTTCTATATATTATTAAAAATGAATTTTTCCTTAAATGGTGATTTATCAATCTTCTCATTGGCCTCTAGCAATTTAATTCATTGAAATATTCTTATTAAAATTCACTATGTAAAAAAGGTATCCAACACTATTGAAAAATATAGATGGATATGTACATTCAAAATATGAAAACGCTTAATTTTTCTTCAAGATATATATATATATATATATTAATCACTAAAATTCTCTTTTAAGGGAATATTAACAATTATTATACCAATAACATATTTATTAACATTAATTGGTTATTAATGCTTGCATATGTAAGACAAAACATTCTAGGTATTATGATATGTATTGTTAAAATAACTCTATCATATAGTGAATTAATTAGAATTATATTGTGATGCATGGTACTCAAATTAATATTTCTCCTCGATATTGGTCCCATTGGATAAACTAATTTGATGTATTTGGTGTATTCCTTCCCCATTATATATGATGCCATCACATAATGACTAAATGGTAATATTATGATGTCATGATTGAGGCCCTCCCAATAAAATTTATATGTTTTTGATTATGCATTACATTATTATTAATACATTTATTGTTATTATATTATCTATTTATCATGTATTCTATTAATATATCCTTCTGTTATATAATAATTTTTTTTATTTACTCCCAAAAAATAATGTTTTCAATTATTTTTCCTTGGTAGATTCCAATGGACACAACCCCTTCTATATAACTATTTTCACATTGTCATATTGAATATATTTTCCCCAAGAATCAATGACGAGTATTAGAAATGATCAAATGATAATCTAAGAGTATTTGTAATGTTTCATTGAATTTTATGTAATGATTTAAATTTATTAATATAATATAATGATCATGTTTATATATATCCTCATATGACTACTAAAATGGTTTCCCCTGTGTAATTTGTTATCATATATTAAATATTTTTTTAATAAAAAAAATGTGACTCTATGTTATAGGATTTGGGTTGTTTTGATGGATGTTTTATGTAAGATTTATATGATTATCATGCTTCTAATTTTATGAAGTGTTACATGGTATTTTTGAAAATAATAGAAAAAGGTTTTTAATATTTTGTTTCTTGGAAGTTATAATTATTAATGAAGGGAGAATAATTGTTATCACCTCAAATCAGTTTCATTTAATCGTATTCCTTTAAATTCTGTACATACGTTTTTCTGAATATGGATCATGACTGATTGTGATTATTTTGAGATTGAGACATAATTTCTCAATAATTACAGAGAAATCGATAATGAAAATTCTTATGTGTAAACTAATACATCTACAATTAATGAATATGATTTTTCTCATGGGAAATATATTGTGAACATCCTGGGCGATGTGTTATCGAAATACTTATATGTGGTTGTTTCACTGTTTAATTTCATTACATCATGAATGGAATCATATAATTCCAAATTTTAGTATAATCCAAGGGGAGTTATAATATAATATTTTTTGATGAGAGAAAATTAAAATTTATGAATATTAATATCATATTTATTTTATATAACTATAAATGGAATTTCACTGTGTTACATATAAAAATATTATCGAATTCAAAAATCATTACATTATAGACATTTCATTGATGACATTTGTTCTGGATAAAATTTCATGATGAAATTATTGTTAATGTGTTGAATTATCCAATAAATTAACTCTCTAGTAAATGTTTGGAAATATGTTTTGATTATTAGTGAACTTTTGGAAATAAATTAATATTGTGGTGAGGTTGAATATAAAATCTATTTGAAATAGTTTATAGTTGATTGTTGGGACCAATTAGTTAATAATTACACCATGTCTAATGATTTTTTTCATACATGGTTTTTTAGGACTAATTATTCAAATTCCATTATATTATTCATGAGAAAATTTTTATTAGGGTAATCAGTACAATATCATAACCCATGTTATATTGTCAATATATAAAGGTATAATTATCAATAAAAATTTGGATATGAATAATGGTTATTCAATCCAAGACATGTGGGATTAAAAAAAAAATGTTATTTTTTTATGATCATGTGTATAGGATAAAAGTATCATCTATAGTCTAATAGGAATATGATTCATGAATATGTTTAAAAGATGAACTATTATTTATAGTTCAACAATTTAATGATAATATATATCATAGGGATCATTTAATAATTTTAATAATTGTAATTGCATTTGAATGGGGCATAATATAGACACTAATAGCTCTTTGACTTGATAAATTTTACATTATTAACTATTTATGTATGGATACAAAATTTCAATGCGTTTTTTATGATAATAAGTTTATATTTGAGTTTAAACATCAATTAAGAAACATATTGATTAAGGTGTTGGGTATTAATTGCTGAAAAAGGAAAATATTATTTAATTGGCCATAAAAGGATTGAAATTCCTGGATTATGGCTAGTGGTTTGTGTAAAATCTACTAGGAGTGTAACCAAATTTCTTATGATAGGTTAATATAAATTGAATGTTATTTCCATAATTCTAGAAAGAAAAAATTGAATTATTGTATACAGAATATTTTTCTAATTTATATTATTAAGATTTAATTTTTAATATTTTTCCAATACCACCCCAATCGCAATCATATAGATTTATCATTGGGTTCCCACCTATTTTTATTCATCTACCTTATCTTCCTCTTAATTTTCTACGTAATAAATTGGATAAATAAAATATATGAAGATGAATCCCACTAGTTCTCAATTTAATAATGTAATACTCCTTTACCTATATTTATCTAAAAATATTTAAAATTATTTTTCTTTCTAGTACAATAAGTTATGTTCATGTAGTGTAATTGATAATGTAATAAATGGAATTTTATCTCTTAGTAATCTAGATTTATTATTCCATTGATTTTACGAAATTTATATATTCATATTAGTATATTTCCTGATGGATTTATTAGGAATGAAAGTGAGTATGATAATAATTTGATATGATAATTCCAAGGGTGTTTGGGTGAGGTTGATAAAATAATCATTATACAACAGAATACATAACACATGTGGTGCATCAAGTTTTATTATTATCTATTAACTATATTCATGATTGGGGGATGACTTTATTATAATAATAGTTCCATATAGTGTGTTTGTAGTTACCTAGATAATTTTTGGATAATTCATTATCATGTCTTATTTGTAACAACATAGATTAAATTATTGTAATTAAAAAACATTAATTAATAATATTATAATAAAATTAAAACATTAATATATTTTCTAACAGATTTTTTAATTTGATTGTAATAATAATGATTTCGAACAATGTTGGTCAGAATTATCCTATAACATGGAGAAATAAAAATTTATGATTATTTATAACAATATTATTTAATTATATCTCCATTAATTTATAATAATATGTTATAATATGTATAATTGTAAATTTAAATGACATTATCTAATATTAATAGATCCAAATGACATTATATTTTATTATGTAAAATTTAATGTTAAAAAATGAAAAATTATTAATGTTATAGATGGATTTAATCACAAAATTTCAACCCTAAGGTTCCTATTAATAGATCGAAAGGTTGTTTTGTCATTGCGAAGAAGATAGTCTTAACTGTTTTCTCACATTTTCCAATTATATTATTATAAACATAATTTTTTTAAAAAAATAAAATATAATATTAAACATATATAAAATATACTATTCTATTATTATATAGATGGAATAATATTTGGCCATCTTCTTAGCCATGAATAAAAAAAATTTGACCATCGCTTACGTGTACGGTAGAATACTGCCTCAGGAATCAATTTATTTTTTTTCATCACCGACTTAGATGGATATTAACAATGATGTAAATCATTAATATATAATATTATATTGACATAATTTTTATTATATATGACTATTATTTATTCCAATTGATTATCATATCAGTGATATTGTAAATGATATAATTTCCCTTGAATAACCATGTCCTACCATCACCATGATGTGATTTGATTCATGTTGGATGTCCATATTTCAATAGTTAACTATAATATTCAATATATTTTACAATTTCTATATTTATAAAATTAATATATTCGTGTATATTATGGAACAATTTTCTTTGTAAAATAACCATACCATCCAAAATAAAACATGCATGAGAAAATGAAAGAGTTAACACCCAAAAAAATGTAATAATGAAATATTCTTAGAAAATGGTTGATGAAAAGTCATAATAGGATCATATATTATATTATAAATATAATTATTGTTCCTCTAAGAAATAATTACATGTTTAATTACCACATATATTACTATTAATAATGTTCAGCTCGATGTAATCTTGAGTAAAAGTATACCATCTCATGTTCCACTCCATTATGATATATTTCAAATAAATAAATATTTATTTAAATTTCATGTATATAATACCCCTTAAATTTATTTAACTATAGTATATATATATATATTTATTATAATTAATTTTTCAATTCATGTTTTCATATTATAGTGTTACCTGTTGATATGTAACAATGTTGGTAATAATTTATTATAGTTATCTTAATCATTGTGATTGTTATAATTCTTGTTGATAGAATAATATGAACCATATTTCCAAAAGTTTATATATTTCATTTTACTCTATATATTTAATTTTTTAACAATTTTCTACTATAATTTTCAATATTTTTTACTTGAATCAACCAAATATATGTTTTAAATAAAAATAAACTTATTTTTTTATATGTTTATTAATGACCATATTTCGATCAAATATATTTGAAAATTGACTTTTAATTTAATTAATAAATAATGGGTTATGATAGGAATTAATTTTTACTATTTAATAAAACAATAAATCTAATTTTTTAGTAAATATGGTAATTTATATTCTCCAAATAAAAAAAATTCTAGTGTCCCTTTTATCATATAATGCTTGGATTAATTTAAATGCTTCCATAAAAAATTTACAGTCTTTTAGATTATTCTGATAAACTAAGATTCTTTTAAAAATAAAAAATAAAAATAAAATATTATATTAATTTTTAAACTATATTTTTTATTCTAGAAATTACTAGAATTTAGAAACAATCATATATTATATCTATATTTTATTATTATATTTTCTCAAAACCATCACTTGAATTTGGTCATTGGAAATTAATTTTCTCATAAATATAAATATTCTTAGAATAATGTTAATGATTATTTAAAAAACAATATCCCAATACTAAATAAGGTTTTTTATTTTGAATTTAATTTAATCGATGGGGTATTCAATCATTTTCATTATTCTTAATTCAACAATGACATTAATTGATAAAGGATCTTTTACAAATTTAATTGATGATTATTTATAAATATAATTACATGAACATATATTTAATGTAGGGGCATAGTTATATATAGGCACATCATTTACTAAAATTTCCCATGTTAAAATTAAGTTGGAAAAATGAAATTTGTTTCTATTGTGTATCGACATAATTTATGTTTTCATAGAACAAGGATTTAACAACCAAGATATAATTATTTATGAAATCGTAATTTCGATTATCATTAATTTATATCATTGAGAGATGATTTATAATAATCTTATATATTAATTCATTAGTATTATCCATTTATTTGCTTCATAAACTTTTTATTGCTTAAATGGATTTTTTCGAGTTATTTACCTTAAAATATTGTCTATTACCTCGTTAGTGATGATAACATTATATATATATAACCATTAATAATATTTTGAGATATATTCTATTTTTAACTTTATATGATGAATATGTTTTTTAATGTTTTAACAATGTCGAATATATTCTTCGCAAACAATTTATATTTTAATTTCGAGGTAAAAAATTGGAATAATATATATATATATATATATATTGTTCTTCCAGACTACTAAACTAATTTATTCATTATGATGTGATCCAATGTATAATTTACCAATGAAATAAAATTACATCCAAGTCAAGGTTACTGGATTCATCGTTGTTATAGTTGGTATCAGATCTGGTTTTGTAGATTCCCTGGGATCCCGATTATGGAAATCATATCTTGGGTAACATAAAAATATGAAAGCAATTTGTGATATATCAAATTGTGAAATAATATCATATTTATTTTTTAAAAATAATGAATTACATGGTATTCTGAAAAATAATTTGATGTATGAATACTGCAAGTTAACATTGTTTGGGAAAATATTCATCAAGGTGTAATAACACAGAAAATAGATGGTTGAGTATCTCTCAACCAACATTAAATTGTATTCTATATAGACCCTTACAATCAAACTTGATATTATAATCTAAAAATATATTCTTAGGAAAATTGAAATTTTCCATCAAATACATTATGATTGATTTTAATATATATTTTTACTTAACAATATTCTATAAGTATAAGAATTTATAATTCAGAGATTGAAAATGAATAATTTTTCAAATTAAGTTATGAGTTACAATTCATTTATATATATATATAACTTCAAAAAAATTATCAATTATATTATCTATTACATTATAATAAATTTTTTTAAATTTTTAGTTGTAGATGGAATTATATAATTTAACATGTCCAATAAAAAAATTTATCTATTGATAAATCCAATACCACAGGTCTTGATGCTGGGGATATCATGGCTATTTTATGTAAGATGGAACTGTTTATAACTAATAAACATTCACATATGGTGAATAATGATTTTCATAGACTGAAACACCTATATATAGATCAAATCATGTGATAGAATCCCAGAAAATTTAGTGGATCTTTTTATCCAATAGATGATGATAAACTGCTTACATCATACGAAATGATATTTCTAGCCTTATGGAATAATTAATGGAGAATGTCATAATAGAATCATATTATCTACAGGGAGGTAAATATCTAAAGGTATAATTTTTATGGAATAATATCGTTGAAGATGAAATGGTACACCAATAATGTATTTATTGTAATGTGATTTTTTTTTATAAAATCATTCATTTCCCAATGAACTTAAATAAAAAAATTCATCATCAAAATGAACATAGATGAAAAAAGGATTATGGTCTATATGGATACATATAAAATACTCTATATGTATTATATGGATTACATGAATAGTATGTCAATATTTAATGAAATTATATTTTAAGTTATTAGGTTGAGTCTTCTAAGGATATCAAATTATCAATCTATTTCATCATATGAATAAATATTTTCATATGCCATCAAAAATGAAGGATGTATATAGATCTTATAAATTCTTGAAGAATTAGGAGAATAATATATCAACTGAACCCTAATAATAATATAATATATTAATGTACAAGAAAACTGAATAAATTTCATTCATATTAAAATTGAAAAAAGTATGATCCTTCAAAATTCATGAATGTAATGACAGTTTGATTCTACTATGGAAAAAAGGTCATACATAAAATGAATTTAAGGGTATGAAATATATCATCATTATAAATTATTGCACCTATAATTAAAAGTAAACTTTATAAAACTAATTTTTCAAGTATAAAAGGAAATATTTGTACAAGTGGATAAGTGGAGAAAGATAAGTATATGTGATTTCTACAGTTGAGGTTGTAGTTTCTAATGTCATTTTTCTGGGCACATTAATCATTTATGAAATTTTAGACAATAACGTATTGAATTTTGAATTTTTTCCCAATATTATATATACCTTGGTTTCAATTATGATTGGAAATTTCATGGGAACAAGAAGAATAGAGATATGTGTATATATTATATTGGAATTGTATCTAAAATATTGAATTTCAAATATGATCCATTTATGACAAATAAATATTATATATTTCCTAAATATTATTATATATACTGATTAAATTATAAATTCATTTATATTTAATTGAATGAAATAAATAATGTGTAATTTATTAAAAATATAATTATATTCGAATTTAAAATGAATATGGGAAAAACATATCATTATAGTGGATAATTCGTAATCTGAGGCATGTCAAGATATAGCTAATGCAACTCTTCTGAATGACATCCTTGAGGATGAATAGAATATATGAACTACATATGAAATAAATAATATTCAAATTTATGATATACCAGTTTTTAAAGAATATATTAATGTATTTCCAGTTGAACTATATAGACATACTCCATTACTAGGTGTTTGGGTTTTCGATTGTTTTAATACCTAATATAAGATCTGTAAAAAATATTCTAAAAAATGGACTCAAATGAATTTGTGGATCTAATGAAAAAAACTTGTGTGATTTTATGATAAAATTTTATATTACAATGGGATTCACCTTAGGGATCCTTTGTCGGTTTAATTATAAATATTGATGGATCTATGATCCTCTTATTTTATTACAGGGAAATCAATTCTTTTAGTGTAAGGAAAAATTATAAAATTTCTCACGTAAATAAATTATATGATAATAATCATTGAGAAAAAAAATTCATTGATTTGAAATTGTTATGGGTATCAATAAATATTAATAGATTATGAAATTAATCTGAATAAAAATCTTCTAATGAGTTATAGAAATGTAAAATTTACGGTAATAACTTGAATAACAAATAAAGAATAAAATTTAATTATTATGATAAAGTGAATATTCATGGAATATATTTATGGTTTTAATTAATTTTTATGGATGTTATATTTTTGTATTGTAACATATATTAATACAATGAGTACCAATTTAAGTTCATTGTTGATACTCGTAGAATAAATAAGAAATTTGTGAAATTTGTGACCTATGAATTCTGGAATCATTAAGCTTCCTTCTGTGGACATATTTTCTGTAAAAATGGAGTCTAAATAAATAATGTGATGATATTGGATACCATTTAATGTCCTACACCAAATAAATAACCATGATACATATCCTCATTGGTTGTTAATGTTACTAATAGAATTATGTTCAGAAAATGTAATGATTGGACAACCGGTTAACCAAGATTGCATTAAACGGGTTAAGTTCATGTGGATAATGAATGTAAATATATTATTAAATAATTGAGATAGATTTTTTTAAATGATTTTATTTTTAACATAAATTCCATAAATGATTTATTTTTAATATATTTTGAATCATCACTTATAGAGATTGGTTTTTCCAGATGTAGAAATATGACATTATTGAATATGCATCAAGCATGTTAGTGAATCTCGAACAGAAAAATCCAACCTATAATCTTGAGTTGAAAAATGTAATATATTATTAATCATAAAAATTCATTATTTTAATTAAGAATGATGTACAATATAAACATATGAAAAAATTTTAAAATACATCATTTCATTTAAATATCCCAATATGTAGAAAATATGATTGCATGAGCTACATAATGAAATTTATTTATCAAATACAATAACACCAAATGAAGGAAAATATTGTAGGATATGAATTGATATGAATTTGCGTGGAGTAATGTCTAAAAGAAGGACTCATAGTGATATTATGTTTATCAATATAGTATTTATGTATATAAGAATTATTATAGAATGGGATACATCACACCATTTTCAAATTAATGAGAAAAAATATTTATTGTGACTTATAAATAGATCTCAGTTTGATGATGGTATGTTTCTATATAAAATTAATGAAATAAACGAATGGATAGTCGAAGAATTAATTTATGAAGATATACTTATAAAATTTTGAAAGAGGATATGTGATCTATAAATACCTAAGAAAAAATTGGATGTTTTGTATTATTCTCTATGATTTTTTTTCTACACCATGGATGAATCAAGATCTATAGGGATTCGAAGGAACCATTTGGTTGGGCTAATATGATGTGAGAAATTACTAATTATGTGTCATTACTAATGGATTGTAAGTAGGTGTAGTCTATAACGTATCATCCAAGAGTAATCATTAAACCAATACATATTCAGTTTTGAAATTTGGATGATATTATAGTGTAGTTTTTCACTGGATTGCTGAATAATCCTATAATGAATGATGTGATATGGGAAATTAAATTTTTCGTAATAAAATCTAAAAAGTCCCATAAAAATTGATGAAATGACTCTATAGATCCAATAATGACTCTTTATTAAATATTTATTAATTATTAACGGTGAACCTATATCAAATTAATTTATTAATGAACCCTGGTTGACATCAAATTTATTGAAATTTCATCAAAAGGCTTTTGTTTTTAAGAATCATTTCTCTAACACCAACCATCATCCAAATTATAGAATATTGAAAACAAATATTTAAACATTATAACAGATTTTATATCATAATCAAAATAATTTCAATGAATCTTTGATCATTAATCAAATTTGGAATATTTTTCCTACAACTCTACTATGTAATCATATAAACATATGGTTATGTATGATGCATCAAATGGAATGAGATGTAATACTACCACATATTGGAGTGAATATTGAGAAAGTGAACAAATAAGTTTTGAAAATTTTATGAATTAAACAATAAAGTTAATGACAATTCAGATTCATATTGAATATGATCATAGAAAAATATTATGTAGTACCGGTAATCCAAGCTATGATGGTGAATTGTCAGTGGATATCATATTTTCTTCAATGTATCTATATGGTTTTCTATAATATGGTTTGGTTAGGAATGTATACTAAAAACTATGTACAATGTAACTTTTGATATCATATAAATTATTATAGTTTTGTATTATTATTTATGACGTCCACGTTGTCTCCCTAAAGTATATAATGTGTTCATGTGTCATTTTTTAGGAGTAAATTGCCCGAAAAATGAATGTTCTCATCTATTAATAAATATTATTGGAAACTAATCTATTATACTATGAGTAACACATCCATATTAATGTCAAAATTGTGTATGTATTTAGGAATCATATTACTCAATTTGAAATGATTCATTGGATAAATCATAATATTGAGGTTGAAATGTGGGAATGATAAGATGTTATGATAAATAACCAACCTCATTTATTCCAAATGTAATATCCAGGGACATTTCATTGATTAAATTTTAATGAGAGGAATGAATGTATTAGAATAGATTTATTTTTAATTAGTAGATACTATATTGCAATAAAAATACATGACATTGAAAACATTAGTATGTAATGGTGAAAGAATTAAAATTTTATATTACTAATTTCATTTTTAATCATACTTTGTAATAATAAACAGAGGATGTTTTTATTAATTTCCATTTATAAATAAAATATAACAAAGATTTGAAAATTTAGTATTAAAATTTTAATACATTCACTTATAATAATTTGTTTTCATATTTACAACTAAACATGGATTGAAAATTAATTTTAGATAAATAAAAACAAGAAAATTTGAATGTTTGAAGATATGTTTTGTAGAACACTATTTTTACATTCATAGTTTAATTTTACTATAATTAATTAATATAATAATTATTGATAAGAAATTAATTATACATCAAAATATTATATAAATAAATATATTGTTTTAAACATGTATAAGTATTAATATATGACATTTAGTTAATATAATATCATTTTATTCTTAAAAATTAAATGTTTTGAAATATAATTTGTTGAAATGTTTTTTTAAAATTAAATTATATTACTTATAGAATATAAATTATGAAAGTGGAATCCATTATTTAAATCTTCCTAACTAATATAAGGTTATATTTCCTACATAATGCTTCTCTATTATTAATTTAAATATCAATTAAAATTAATAACTATATTATTTGTCAAAAGTGGATTACCTAAGGTTAATCAATAACGATATGGGTTAAAATTTGAAAAATGGTGTATTATGAAACATTAGGTGGATGTATATTACATTTACCTTATCACAGTATTATGTTAAAATTTTGGTAAATATTTTTCATGGAAGGTAAATTGAAATCATTTTATGACCTGAAAATTATAAAACTACTAAACTCATGTCAATTATATGAGGTCCTTCCCTTCCATAACATATTCATAAATATGAATCCATTTTTATTATATAAAACCTAAAAATATATCTCCAATATTCATTTATGTTCCTCTAGTTTATGTTAATCGTAAATTTCAGACGATATGTTTCATTAAAAGATATCCAATGTAAGGGTTTTTAGCTAAGGGTAATCACTTCATCATGATCTATATTTTTTACCAAATAGTTTAATGAATTCCATAATGTTTAACAATTATATTATATTGACAGAAGTATTTACCATAACATGAGATATTATTTTTTTTATAGAATTATATTTATTTATCACTTTCTCAATCAAATTTTAAACAGAACCATTGTTCGTGTGAGTGGTGGACTACATCCAAAGTAAGTGATATAATTTATTTTTAATCAATGACGTACATAGATAATAATAGATTAAAAATGAATATATATAATGTGTATTAAATTATATTAGTTCATTTCAAATATAGGGTCATCCAATTCCCCTGTCTTTCACAAACTAAGTGAATGATAATGCCTCTTCTGTGTTTGTTAATCCTAATGTCTCTATGTAGAGATGTTAGTCATTTTCTATTAAAAAATTGAATGATTACAAAAAATATGTATAATTAATAAATAATATATTTATAACATTATTCTCATTTTTGAGATTATCGGTATATATTATATTCCCAAGAATCATATCATCATTGATAAAACATGCATGAAAGAACAATTAATTTAACACACACCACAATGGTTATAATAAAATAATATTAGGTAATATGTGATAAATATTACATGATGATTATATATGATGTTAAAAATATAAAAATTTTGTATTATATAAATCATAAAATTCGTTAAAATATAATTTATGATTTTAAATCAAAATCAACTAATGTGATGGATGGGTTAAGTGATTTCAAATCAATTCCAACTCAACTGATGAATATTAGCTATTAATCGCCTGTTATTTTTTTATGTGGAATATATACAATAACCATTGATTTATTTATGATGAATATATTTTTAATAATGATCATGAATGTTACAAATACTTTTTAGACATTATATTTGTTTGAATTGATATGATACCAAAGAGATTTAATTTTTTTTTCATATCAATATTTTTGGGATTGGATTAATTTTCTTTGAATGAATCATACACCATTAATTTCATAAAATCTATATATCTTTTTCTCCTAAATATATTTAATGTGAATCTATAATATAGTCTATGTTTCCACATTTTTTCAATTTAATAAATAAATTACATATTTTTTATTAAAAATCATATCTTTTTTCATTTTAGAATATATATTCTAAATCCAATTATACAATTTTCACATAAATGATTTAAAAATGTAGTACTTTTTTATTATGAGAGGAAATATATTACTATCCTATAATTATTAGATTTTTTTTTTGAATCATTAATTTCATAGGAATATATTATTTAAAATTTCAATAAGAAATTGAAATGAAATTTCAATTTTTATTGTATATGAAATTATCAATTATTCCCTCCACCATAATAATTTTATGTCATTTCGTCTATACCTATAAGATCTCAATGACATTAAAATGTAAACATGTAAAGACACCAAACCTGTCCATCCAGATTCAGTGATAAAAACACTGTGTAATTAATTTTAAACATTGTATATTTCTATCAGAGTTAATCAAAGATAAAATAGAACATATAATTAGCCTTTCCATCACTACTTCCTTAATCGAATTCAGCAGTCTTATAATATCTAAATCACTAGTGAAAAGCATTATAAAGGCATGCTAATAAAATTTCCTAGAAATGGGTTGTAAAAATTATGAAAAATATTTTATAAAAATTCATTTTGGAAAATACATTTTGAAAATACTTTTCAACATTATATTGAAGATACATTTGAAATTAATTTTTCAAAAACGTATGATTTGTAAAAATTTTAATACATTGAAAATACGTACACTCTAAATTATAATTAAAAATAATACTCATATTTCAAGAAAAACCTTGTGAAATTTAAAAAAAACACAGTGGGGCCACATGATACATTGAAGGTTGTTCTAGCCAACCCAAATTCATGAGGGATGGGATCACTCCTCCATTCAAAATTATGTTTACAATTTTCAGGTGCATAATTTTATAAGAAAATTCTTTAATAATTTCTTATATATAATTACAATTTTCAAATAAGTTTTTACATTAAAATCAGAAAACCCTATATATATACATATATTAGTTTATATATATATATTTATACACATGATAATGTTTATTAGATTTGGATCAACTGAATGTCATCACCATTAGTAATTTCATAAATATATGGAATTTTGATTAAAGAATAATTATAATTAATGTAATAACGTTCATTCATTAAAATCATAAAATCTATATTAAAATAATTGTGCGACAAGGGATAATTTATTCAATTCCATTGAAAATAAAACAAATACTCATCAAAATTAGACTATTGTATTCATGAAATGTCCCATTTTATATATAATGACCATATATTATAATATGAATGCCATTCGTGGTTTTACATAAAATGAAATCATTTATTAATTTAAACCCACACAAAAGTTAATAATATTTATTTATTCTATGATCATAATTTAATATAATTTCTTCTAAAAATTTATTATATATAAATTTTGAAAAAATAAAATATCATTTATTTTTAATTATTAGACTATAAAATGAAAATCATTAGAACTATTTTATTTCATATTAAAAAAATTGAAATTACTGTATAAATATATATGTTTTTGGGAAAAAATTGAATAATATTATATAATTTTAATTCCATTATAAGATTCTTTAAATTTAAACTCCAAATAGAAAAAATTAACTCAAACAAATATTCAGAACTAAATTTTAAAAAATAGTTTTTTTCAAATTTTGAAAAACTTGAAAATATTAAATTATAAAATAATTATCTTTAGTAATAAATATATTACATATGATAAAAAATAATTTGTTTTATATTAATTCATTCATATAAGATAACTGAATAATAAATTAAAAATAAGCATTTACGGATCATTTTTTCATCATGTTTGAGAGTCTAATTTATGGGATGATCATTTCAGTGTACCAAAAATGAGGGTTCCATACATTTTGAATAATATTAAATAAAAATCATGTCTACTAAAATAAGTTTGTTTAATAGTGATACCAAAACTATATATATAAATATATTTATTCACCCTTCATTGGATCCTTTTTGTCAAATAGTATAAAAACCTGATTCATTGGTCTTTTAATAAACTGCATCGTTCGAGATCAAAAATATAGTTGTTGAAATAAAATATGTATCACATTTTATATTCATTAAATTTTGTTGGCCTGAATTAGTGTACTTATTATTGATGTTCATGTTACATATAGTTAATCAAGGATATTTAATGAAATCATGAAAAATAAAACCAACAATATAGACAATAACAAATAGGTATTTTAAAAAATGTATAACATTGGGTGAATAAAAATCCATATAATCCAATTAGGGACATTGATGATAATGGTGGAATAAAATGATGAAACAAAAAAACTCATATATTTATAGTTCCAATAATAAAATTGGAATTAGGTTTATTGAGAACAAGTAGAAAATGAATTTAATTTCTTTTATGGTGGCCAAAATATTAAATAAACTATCCTAGAATATATTTTCTAACAAAAAAAATGGATGAGGATGATTATACAAGCTTCATCATCCTGATACCAATCAATCATATTTATGTGATTTATCCATGCTAGTATTATATCTCAGATATGATTTTGTATAATGGATCAAACCCTCTTGGTCCAGTACAATTCCAAAAACTCAGTCCCATGAAATTGTTCCACCTAAACAGTTGCAATGTAACGGTGTCACTAGTCATGGTGACATTGTGACAGTGGCACCATGGTGGTTGTACCATCAACGTCTCACACTGAAATATTGGCTCTATGAATGTGTCACTCTGAGGGTGGAACCATGAGGGTGGAACCGTGAGGGTGCCACATTGGGGGTGGCACCATGAGGCTGGCACCATGACCGTGGCACCGTTATGGTGTCTCACAATACAGGGTACCACTCTTGTTCTTTTTGTCCAATTCTATACTTTTTCCACTCCCGCAATGTATCTTTTGATGTGTATTTGTTTTAATACCCCTTTAAAATAAATTTAATGCCCATAAATTTTATCTAATATCCTCCCAAGAGCTGGGGGACCAGTGTCTTACCAAAACTTGTGGTTTTTCCTCGGTGCCACACCATTTACTTGTACTATCTTGTTCCTCCCCTCTTATGTATTTCCCACTAATTAGAGGAAATCCTATAAAAAATATATGTTATGGACCCATCTCTGATGATAATTACTAAATAAAAACTAATTCCATAAGGAGTAACTATCCAACCATGTGGTGAAACCATGACCCCCCTTTAAATAAATTAAAATTCATATCTTATAGCTCCATGATTTCACATTTTTTTATTTCATTGTAATTCTTCTTCTTCGTGTCTAGTTTATTTTCATTCCATGGTGAATTTGAAGTCCCCCTTCAAGAGGCTAGTAGTGTGCCTATGATGGAGCCTTTCGTACTCACCCTAGGAGTCCCCGATGTTCCTCCACTACAAGTCCCACATTCCCAGTTCTTGGAACAGGGAGAAAAAATCGACCTTTGATCATCCTGGTAGGGTTATTCTTTTGCATCTCTTTAATGTGTGTCACTCGAGGTGGAATGTTAACGTTCTGTTAGGGATGGATGAAACCAAACCATAATGAAGTTAAAAAATGAACATTTAAATAATGGAGGGGTGTGTTTGATGATATTGTTGTACTATTTTACATTTTCTAATATGTTGTGAATTGTATGGGCTTATGTACACTGAAAATCATAGATGTTGGTAGTCATTACTTGTGCACTATTGAACCCCTGTATTCTCTGATGATTGTAGGACTGTAACATGGAAATTTTTTAATCACGTAAACTCAATGGATTAAATGGATGTCTAGTGAAAAATAATCCTTGTGTGATCACATCATCTAGCCAAACAAAAACAATGAACTCCATGAATAGAGTGTTTGAATATAGAAACTCCCATGATCTATCATGGTAATTTTTGTGGTTGTTCTTCTTGATTATAGTGGTGATGAAGAAGGGGTTGGGATACCCTATTACAGTATAGTTGTTGGTTTTTCGATTTGAGGTCGTGGTGTCCATATGTTAGGACTTTGTTTGGTTCTATTACTTCTTGGGATCTCATAGATCCCTATTTATTGTGCCCATTCCTGAGATTTGGATGTGAATTCTTAATATGTTTCTTGGTTTTTTTTCCATCCTTGTCTTTTGGCTAAGCCTGTTAGGTGCCCAGTAGGGACGAATTATTTAAATACATCCACAGAAAATTGATAACAAGATTGGGTTCAATGGGGAATTATTTTCAACGAATGAATAAAAAATTGGTCATCGATGTTTTGGTTTTCTGAATTAATAATGAAGAGGGTGTTTTTTTATGGGCTAGTTTTAGAACACCATGGTTTGGATAGGTTCTTGTTTACCAATATGTATAATTTTGTTCTTATGATGCATATTCATGCACCACCCAAGTTGATAACTTCATGTTGAACACCCCAATTTATTGGGGGGTATTTTTTCCAAAAACTCTTATAAGTAGCTGGTTATTAGTACTTTTTATCATTCCTATATAGAGTTGGGAAGGACTCATCGAGTAGGATGTGACAGCCTAAGGTCCATTATAGACCATGATAACTTGGGCTGGGTAGTTGTGGTGGTTTTCCGAGGTGTGAATGGGTAGGTTGTTTCCCAAGTGTCATCAGGATGAGGCCCAGGTGTCTCCGCACATGGATTTAGTTTTTTTACCCTAGGTGTTTGCATGCGTGGTAACGTGTTGTTGATGGGCCCATGTGAGTGCGAGAGTGATATGTGGTTGTGGTGTCCCCTTTTTGTGTGGGAGTGGTATGGTAGTGGTACTTCTGTGAGTATTTCGGGGGAGGTAAGATGCATAAGACATCATTAGTAACAAGTGGTAATGTGGGGTGGGGTACCCAACCAAAAATGTGTTATTACTAATACCATACACGACTTGTGTTATTTGAGGAGTGTTCCTTGGTGAGGTTTGGGTGGATTATTTCATTACTGGGTTCTATCGTTATCTCCTTTTCTCAGAAGGCATTATAATTCCTCCCCACTTGTGCACACGATATTTTGGTTATCACTAATTAGTATACATGTATGCTCACCCAACTTATATAAAATAGCTTTCAGGTTTTTATGAGGATTTTGAGAATAGGGTCGGACCCTACTAGTTCGGATGAAGGGGAAATTGAACTTTTTATTTATATTTTCTTTTGGTACATCCCTTGGGTGTTTTATTTGAATTATAGAACATTATTAATGGATCATGACTATGAGAATTGATTATTTTGGTTTCACATTTTCTTCCACTTATAGTGTTGCTGAGATTTACTATCTTGTATCCATATCCTACTAAATAAAAATGGTAACACGTTCCATTTTACGTGTAATTTTATACCATTAGTGTTGGTCACCACTCTGGGGACCATTAATGGTGGGGCTCTGGGGTCATTATCCCCACTTAAACTAAACAAAGGAAGGGGTTGACAATCTGTTGTCTCATCCAACATAATATTGGAGGTGGGTCGTGAGAGAAAGGTATCATAGGCGAGGTTGAGAGAGATGATGGACATTGAATATAGTCAGAGTTTGGATAGCATGGGATGATAGGGAAAGAGTGTAAGGAATACTTATTTGTGTGAAATAGGCCAGGTAATACCTTATAGGACGTGAGATTTCACCCCCATGATCCGAAGCAAGGACACTGGACCTACCGAACGACATAGTGAGGCTACACTAATTGCAGGGTAGAGACCCTAGGAAGGTACATGAATCATAATGGCTTGACTAATTTTGAGTCTTTGGTACATTATGGCTCTAAATTAAATAAAACATTAATGAAAAATTTAAAATTAATCCTCTACACTACTCGAGCTTAGAAATTCCTTGTTTCCATTGTAGATATGGAACCCGGACCACGACCACATGTATTGCGGGAAATTGAGGAAATGGAAGCTGATTTAGTAGATTAGCAGTGGGATGATCTAGAGGAGGGGGATAAGAAGTGGAAAAAGAGACTTCAAGACTTTCAGAAATAGAACATTGGGATTTAAGAGGGAAGCATATCAATCACGGAGACCGAGAGGAGGATCAAGGAGGTGGAGATAGAATTCAGCTCGATCCGGGCTCCGGAGATGTACGAGGGGATCCTATGGTTGTAAGGTATATGTAGGGGACAAAATGAAAGTGGTGGAAACTCTATCCTGAGGAGATGAGGGAAGCGCAAGTTTCATCGACTAACATCAATATGGAGTTCTGTGTAAAATTCCCCTCTTCCATGATGATGCCGGAGAAGAGGTAGGAGCTACTCTCCCTTCAACAGAGGACCATGTCAGTGAGGGAGTTGGGTATCATTTGGAAGGATCTATGTCGCTTTACTTCAGACCTTATTTTGGGAGAAGAGTCTCGGGTGAGGAATTTAGAGGAGGCACTCTGTAATTTTCTTCAGTATTTGTTACTCTCTTCACTCTACCAACATTCTTCGAGGTCCAGAAGAGGTCCATAGTTATAAAGAGGATGTACACTCTAGGAGGTCTTCTGTGTGAGGGGAGACAGTTGGTCTCATCAATATGGAATGCTATCAGCAGCATGCCTCAAGTTTCATGTCCTTCTAGGTTTCGACTTCTTGGGAGCAGACCATAGCAGTTCAATTTCTGATCTCCCAGTCCTCACCCATTCATAATGGGCCCTAGGAACTAGATGCTTTATCTATGGAAGATGTGGGCATATTTTAAATCAGTTCCTAGACTGAGTACAATTAGGTGGGGTGGGAAGGTTCCACACCCACCTTGGTAGCAGTAGTTTCCCGCCAGACCCTTTCAGTAGTAGCAGCAGGGAAAAAAATCTCTCGCTCCTCTGAGAGCAGACCTTACAAAAGGGTGTTGACCAGTGGATGCTTCTAAAGGGCCACAACTAGGGAGTGGTCGGCGATGCGGCCAATAGCCGATCTGTAGAGGATCTGGGAATGGTTTTTTTCATGACGCAAAGGCAACAGTTCCAGTTGGGTCAGAAGTCGTACAATGAACGATCAACTTGTTTAGTACACTTTCCTATTCCATGTTTGAATCATGAGCTTCACTGTCCTTTGTTTCACCCATTCTATCCCATGCTCCAGGTATATAAATATAGAGTCTTCTCTTAAACCTAGTTTTGAGCACACAAGTAAGAGTTTAGACCAGATTGTATTTTTTTGCCGAGGATATAGTCTCTTGTTTGGACAACATCAATCCAGTTGGGACCTTCTTTTTTCTAAAATGCGACCATATGATTCCATTATAGGTATCGTCTGGTTTTTCTCCATATGTGTTGTTATCGACTTCATTTGAAGAAGTATTGTATTTTCAATTATCGGAAGATTGTGTGTGACTTTCATCAGCGAGTGGGGTTTTCAAGAGGGCACCCATCGAGTGGAGCCCCTTCTTTCATTATTAGCAGAGCATCCAGTGGCATCATAAGACATATATATATTTAAAATTCATGGAGACCTTCCACGAAGAGGTGGTGATTCTACCCCCGTAAAGAGATGTTTAGATCGGGATAGATTACATCCCAGTGCTTGTATGATTTTGATGGATCCCTTTTGGATGACACATTCTGAGTTATGGGAGTTAGGAATTCAGATTTGATGATCTGATAAAGAAGGGTTTTTTCGACCAAGTGCTCCATCATGGGGATCTCAAGTCTTGTTCGCGAAAAAGGGTGATGGTAGTCTCACACTGTGTATTGCATATCATAGGTTGAATCAAGTAAAAGTCAAGAATTGTTACTCTCTCCAAAGGATAGATGAACTTTTGACTAGTTTAAGGGGGAAGGGGTGGGTTTCTATGAAAGACATTTGTCCAGGATATCACCAGTTAAGGTTGAATGTGGGTGACATCTCAAATAATTCCTTCAGGTGGAGATATGGGCACATTATGTTTGTGGTCTTTCCATTCAGCGTAATGAACACACCAGCCTGCTTCATGTGACTCATGAAATGTATCTTCCGAGAATATCTGGACCATTTCTTTTTCATGTTTATCGAATCATCCTGATCTACTCTAGATCATGGGAGGGTAGCGTCGAGCAACTGAGAATGGTTTTAGAGGTCCTACAACATCACCAACTCAATAGAAAGTTGTACGAGTGCATGTTTTGGACACGAGAGGTGCACCTCCTTGCACGCGTGGTGTTCAAGAATGTAATATTGATTGATCCGTCGAATGTTGAACCAGTTGATTCTTGGGTACCACCCAAGTATGTGAAAAAATTTCATAGTTTCCTTGGTGTGGCAGGCTATTATCGAAGGATCGTGCCCGACGTCTCTCGAGATACAACTCCTTTGAGAGCTTTCAGCAGAAAGGACTTGGCCTTCATGTGGAGTGAAAAAATTTCATCTCATCTACCTTAATCTGAAGGGGGAGATGGTTAGTGACCATGTGATGAGGTTATTATATGAATTGGTGATGTTATAGGTATTCCTAGATGCATTAGGAAAAGGCATGGGGAGTGTGCTGAGGAAAAAGCAAGGCCAATCACCTATGTGACTAGTTAGTTTAGTCCCCATGAGCCCAACTATTCCACCCATTACATGAAGCTCACATCATTTATGTTATCACTATAGTTTTATAGTCACTACCTCATTGGGGAGTGGTTTTAGTTCTTCACGGATAACAAGGACATGATTTATATCTTCTCCCACTGATACATGAACTTGCATTACCAGAGGTGGATGTAGATTCATTAGGACTACAACTTCAATATTTCTTGCACCTCAGGAATGTGGAATGTGGTGGCTGATTCTTTGAGCAGGATGTTGCAGAATAATGTTGTTCTAAAATCGACAGATGCTTAGAGAGTGAGTGAGGAGTTGGCTGCCCAACACTTGGATGAAAGGGTGGAGGATGGTAGAGGATGTCAATTCCAGATGATAGAGAATTACTCTATGTTGTGGAATGTGGATGAGTCTCTATGGGGGGATATAGAGGCATAAGTGATGCGCGATGGTGTTAGCTAGGGTAATTATTTTTAAGGGTGTTCATAAGATGGCAAAAATCAGATGTTGTTTCAAAGGACATTTTTCTTCCCCATGGGATTGCAAGAGAGAATTCATGGTGAGTTCCACCACACCAATTGGAGGTACACCCATGAGTTCCCAAGATGTATCAGGGTTTGAGGGGTCAGTTTTGGTGGCCCTGGGTGGTACAGGCAATTGAAGAGTTTGTGACTAGTTGCCCCGTGTGTCAGCAAGTGAAGGCTAAACACCGCATCCCAGGAGGTCTACTACAACCTTAAGATGTCCTCGAGAGGAAGTGGGATGTCATATCTATGGATTTCATCATGGGAATACATAGATATCAAGAGTTTTTCAATGTAATCTAGGTTTTCGTAGATCAGATAATGAAATCAAATATCTTCTTTTAAATCAAGGAGTCGAGCACGGTGGATTCCCTAGTAAAGAGGTACGTAGACGAGGTGGTTTGGTTTCATGGAGTACCGATGTCCACAGACTCTGATCGGGATACTCTGTTAACCTCACAGGTCTGGAAATGATAGAAACTGGTTTAGGCTCCCAGCTATGCCTCATCACAGGTTTCTGTTGTACCCCTCTCTCTTGGATTTTAATGATCAAAATCACTCTCATCGTGTTCTAACTTGTTTTCAAGTGTTTTGATGCTAGGAAAAAGGTTTCCCGGGAGTTGGACCAAGAAGGCTGATAGTGGACTCTCTGAGTCCACCGGCCAACCGGTGGATTCCCACCGGCCAGCCGGTGGTCTCTGGCAGAAGCATTGCTTTCTTCCAGAGCCACCGGTAAGACGGTGCTAGCGCACCGGCCAGCCGGTATGGGCACCGGGCAACCGTTCATGCCCACCGGCCGGCCGGAGGACCCAGGCAGTAGGCTTGCCCACTGCCTGGTGCCACCGGCCAACCGGTGGATGACCACCGGCCAGCCGGTGGAACCCAGACAGAAAGCCTGCTCTGTCTGGACCACCGGCCAGCCGGAAGCTCAGCACTGGCCAGCCGGTGGACCACCGGCCCGCTGGTGAGACACCACTGGCCAGCCGGTGTGCCCAGTCAAACTAGCCGTTGGGCTTTGACCAGACTTGTACTTTTGACCCCCAACGGCTCCGGAAGCCCTCCAAAGGCCATATTGAAGTGTTTATGGGTATTTCTCCTATAAATAAGAAACCATGGATGCCGGGAACACAACTGAATCATATTTTGATGTCTTGACGCTCTAACGACAAATATCCAATGCCTCTTGTGATCTATTTCCATCCTTGAAGCTTGATCTCCCTCTGCATCAGCTGCTCTCACAATTTTTGCGCTCAAGGCTTCCGTGTGTTTGTATTATTTTTGATTAGTTCTTCATTGGGTTTGGATTAAAACTAACCTCTCATTTCCATTCTTTCATTCAATTGGGCTTCTTGCTACAACCATAATAAAAAAGAAAGCTGTACGAAGGTGTTCTATCCTACCTTAAAATGGCTAGTGGGTTTCTTGCTACAACCATAATAAAAAAAGAAATTTGTACGAAGGTGTTCTAGCCTACCTTAAAACGGCTAGTGGGTTTCTTGCTACAACCATTAAAAAGAAAGCTGACGTATTAATCTCTCAACGGTTCTTGTTGGGAGCGGAGACATAGGCTTGGGAATTAAGCCGAACTTCGTTATCAAATTGTGTCTTGCCTTTTTTTATTTCCGCTGCATTGAAAAATTGTTTTAAATTGTTAATTATTTTTGAAAAGGCAATTCACACCCCCTCTTTCCATCCTCTACGACCCAACATTTGGTATCAAAGGGAGCGTTTGTGTAATACCTTAACCGGTTACAAACTTAAGATCCTTAGTGATGGCTAATTCCTCGCATGCTTCCGAAGGGTATTCTATGACTCTGGCACCATTCTTTGATGGAACCGATTACACTTATTGGAAAACTCGCTTGATTACTTTTCTTAGAAGCATTGGTTATCCTATCTATAGGATTGTAATGAAAGGATATACTTTATCTAACAAGGATGAGTCCAAATGGACCCCCGAAGACATTGCCAATTTTGAGCTTGATGGCGAAGCCATGAATGCTCTTCATTGTGGGCTAGACCGTAATGAATTCAACCGTGTTTCTACTTTCTCCACATCTTATGAAATTTGGAAACTTTTAGATGTAACCCATGAGGGCACTAACAAAGTCAAAGAAACTAGATTAGACATGTATCGCCAAGATTTTGAAAGTTTCACCATGCACCCACACGAATCATTTACTGAAATGTTTACTCATTTTACTAACGTTTGCAATGGAAGAAAATCTCTTGGTGAGGATGTTTCTGCAGAAATGATGGTCAAGAAGATTTTTTGGGTCCTACCAAGCTCATGGGCACCAAAGGTGACCGCAATCCAAGAAGCAAAAGATGTCAAGAAAATGCCGGTTGAAGAGCTCATTGGATCACTCATGACCTACGAGATCACCATGAAGAGGCAAGCCGATAAAGAAGGTAAAACCTTCAAGGAGAAAAAGAACATTTCTTTCAAAGCAAAGGAAGAAAGCTCCTCTACTGATAGAGAATCCGAGAATGCTCAACTATCAAGAAAAATGAGCAAATTCATGAAGAAAAAGAAGAACATTCGAAGGGCACGAAAGGAATAGCCCAAAGCGGAGAATGATGTTACATGCTTTGAATGTGGAAAGAAAGGCCACATCAAACCGGAGTGCTCCATTTTCATGAAAAGGGTAAAAGAAAAGAAAAACAAGAAGGCTTTCAAAGCATCCACATAGAGTGCAAGTGATGACTCCATGTCTTCAAGCGACTGAAGCGATGAAGGTGAACAATGCCTAATGGAATTTGATGAGGTATCCTCTTCCGACTCCTCTTCCTCATCTTCCTCTTTCAATAATGACATGTCCTATGAAGATCTTCAAAATGCGAGAGATTAATTAGAGGAAGGTTTTCACGAACATACCTCTAAATTTATGGCTTTGAAAAAGAAAAACAAAATTCTCATTTCTGAAAAAGAACAACTTCTCAAAAAAAATGAGGAACTTACTCTTAAGATCCAAGATATTCCAAATGTTGATTCTTTGAATTCAACCATTAAAGATCTAATGGAGTCTCTTGCCACGTTCACCCAAGGTGAACAAAATTTGACCAAATTACTAGGTTCTCAGCGTTCGGCTAGAACAACACATGGACTTGGCTTTAACAAACAAGCCACTTCTTCTAGAGCACCCACTACTTTTGTAAGGGGGAGCTCTCAATATAAATTTTTTAATTATTGTAAAAAGACCGGGCACATGATTTATGAGTGTGATTGTAAAAATGCAAGGTATGGAAGCCCCAAAACCATTACCTACTCGGATGAGTATTTTAGATGGCAACCCTCTAGAAAAATATGGGTTCAAAAGTCTCTTTTAGCTAATCTTTCCGGACCCAAACTTATATGGGTACCAAAATCTATTCTCTCATGATTTTGTAGGATTAACGCCAAAGAAGTAGGACTTCGAAAGGCTCATGGTATCTCGACAGCGGATTCTCGAGGCACATGTGTGGTGATCCCTCCGAGTTCAACTCCCTTGAAGAATTCGATGGAGGATACGTCACCTTCGGTGACAATTCAAAAAGCAATATCGTCGAAATAGGTACCATTGGATTTGGTAGCACCTCTTTAATTAAAGATGTTTTATTTGTTAAAGGTTTAAAACATAATCTAATTAGCATTAGTCAACTTTGTGATAGTGGTTTTTCGGTGAATTTTCAAAATGATTTATGCAATGTGTTTGATTTTCAAAACAAATTGATATTTTATGCTTCCCGTTTTCAAAATGTTTACATTATTGATTTAAAGTCTTTAGCTAGCCAAAATGTTAAATGTTTAAGTGCTCTTGACAATGAGTCTTGGCTTTGGCATAGAAGGTTGGGGCATTGTAGCTCTCATTCACTTCTAAAGCATAATAAGAACAAGCTCATCTGTGACCTTCCTAAACATAAGTTTAAGAAAGATTTGATTTGTGAGCCATGCCAACTTGGAAAGCAACACAAGTCTTCTTTCAAATCTAAGAAGGAAGTGTCCACTTCAAAATCTCTTGAGCTCCTACATTTTGATCTTTTTGGTCCTACCCCTGTAGCAAGTCTAGGTGGAAAATTCTATACTTTTGTCCTAGTAGATGACTTTTCTAGTTTCACTTGGGTTTTCTTTTTAGCTCATAAAAATGATGCTTGTAGAACCTTTTTGAAATTCTCTAGGAAAGTAGAAAACGAAAAAGGATATAAAATTATATCTCTCCGCAGTGACCATGAAGGTGAATTCGAGAACAAAGAATTAGATGAATTGTGTTCCTCTCAAGGATGCAATCACACCTTCTCTGCCCCTAGGACTCCACAACAAAATGGAGTGGTTGAAAGGAGAAACCGAACTCTCCACGAAATTTCTCGAACCCTCCTTAGTGAATTAAACCTCCCTCAATTTTTCTGGGCCGAGGCAGTTAACACTGCTTGTTATACTATCAATAGAGTCCTTGTAAGACCCATTCTTAAGAAAACCCCCTATGAACTTTGGAAAGGCAAATTTCCCAAAGATGGTTATTTTAAAGTGTTTGGTTGTAAATGATTTATCATTAACACTAATGATAAACTTGGGAAATTTGATGTCAAATCCGATGAAGGTATTTTTCATGGGTACTCCAACTCAAGCAAAGCCTATCGTGTCTTCAAAAAACGTTCAAAAACCATCGAAGAATCATCTCATGTCAAGTTTGATGAAAATATTCCAAAACCCCATCCGGTCATTGAAGATGTTGAAGATATGCTTGGTAAACTTGAATTAAATGATTCCTCTTCTCCTCTCAAGGAGGATGATGATCATTAACCTTATTCTCCTTCTTTGCCTTACACCTTTCCTATGGTTTGGAAACCTTCTAGAGACCATCCATTAGAAAATGTTATAGGTGATCTTCAAGCCGGTACTCAAACTAGAAGATCAATCCTCAACGAGGTTGAACATCAAGCCTTTATTTCTCACCTAGAGAATCAAACCATTAATGATTCCATTAATGATGAGAATTGGGTTCTTGCAATGAAAGATGAACTAAATCAATTCTCTTGAAAGGATGTTTGGACTCTTGTTGAAAGACCCAATGATCATCCAATTATTGGCACTAAATGGGTTTTTAGGAACAAACGTGTTGATCAAGGAAATATAACCCGGAACAAGGCTCGCCTAGTAGCTAATGGCTATAATCAAGAAGAAGGAATTGATTATGGTGAAACCTTTGCGCCCGTTGCTAGATTGGAATCCATTAGGATCTTGTTTGCTTTCGCCGCCCACTTAAATTTCAAACTTTTTCAAATGGATGTTAAAAGCGCCTTTTTAAATGGTTTTATTTCAGAAAAAATATTTGTTGAACAACCTCCCGGTTTTGAAGATCCAAAATTTCCAAATCATGTTTTCAAATTAACCAAGGCTCTATATGGCTTAAAGCAATCCCCTCGGGCTTGGTATGAGCAGTTAAAAAAATTCCTTTTAGAAAATGATTTTAAAATGGGTCAAGCTGATTGTACCCTCTTTTTAAAACACACTTCAAAAGATCTTTTAATCGTCCAAATCTACGTCGATGACGTTATCTTTGGTTCTACCATAGAATCACATTGTACTGATTTTTCCGATTTAATGAGAAAAGAATTTGAAATGAGATTTATGGGGGAATTGAATTTTTTTCTCGGTTTTCAAATCTTTCAAAATTCAAAAGGTATTTTTCTAAGCCAAGGAAAATACACAAACGAGCTCTTAAGTCATTTTGGTATGGATCAAGTAAAGGAAATTAGTACCCCCATGAGTACTTCTTGTAAGATTATGTTAGATGAAGTCGGGAAACCGGTTGATAACAAGCTTTATAGGAGTATGACCGGGAGTCTACTTTACCTAACTGGAACCCGTCCTGACATCATGTTTAGTGTTTTCCTTTGTGCTCGTTTTCAAGCCAATCCCAAAAAATCTCATTTTAAATTGGTCAAAAGGATTTTTAGGTATTTATGAGGATCCAAAAACATTGGTTTATTTTATCCTTCTAATACTTCTTTCGAACTTTCTTCATATTCGGATGCTGATTTTGGCGGATGTCAATTAGATCGAAAGAGTACTAGTGGAACCTGTCATCTTCTAGGAAAGTCCCTTGTATCGTGGAGTAGCAAGAAGCAAAACTATGTTTCTCTTTCTACTGCTGAGGCCGAGTACGTAGCCGCTGGGAATTGTTGTGCCCAAATTATTTGGATGCAGCACACTCTCTTGGATTATGGATTTTCCAACGATCATGTCCCTATTCGGTGTGACAACACTAGTGCCATTAGTATTTCTAAGAATCCAATACAACACTCTAGAACAAAGCATATAGACTTAAGGCATCATTTCCTTCATGACCATTTTCAAAAAGGGGATATCACTTTGGACTTCATTTCTACTGATTTCCAATTAGCTGATATTTTTACCAAACCGCTCCCGGTTGAACGTTTTGATTTTATTAAGGGGGAGTTAGGAATGATTCATCAATGAGCACTATTAAATATTTAACTCTTTTTTATTTTAATTCTTCTTTTTTGTCTATCTAATTTCTTCTCATTTCTTTTCTTTTTTCCTCCTATTTTGATAATCCCAAAGGGGGAGAAATTTATCTGTTTACTAGTTTCATATTTCAATTGATTAAAGATCTCTTTTTAAAAGTTCAATTTTTTTTAAAACTAGTAAGTTATTGATTTTGTTCCTTTTAAAAAAAATGACCTATGGTTACAATTTCAAAATGACTCATTCTCTTTATATTATGATCATTTTCAATACAGGGTACATCTCTTCAATTTAATTTAATTTTTTTTGAAATGATCTCTAATAATTTTTCATGTCCAAAATTTTTATTTAAGTTTTCAATTGGCATATCCTTTTTAAAGCTTTATCTTTTGTGATTGTGATCATCAAAATAGGGGGAGATTGGTGTACCCCTATCTCTTGGATTTTAATGATCACAATCACTCTCATCGTGTTCTAACTTGTTTTCAAGTGTTTTGATGCTAGGAAAAAGGTTGCCCAGGAGTTGGCCCAAGAAGGCTGATAGTGGACTCTCTGAGTCCACCGGCCAACCGGTGGATTCCCACCGGCCAGCCGGTGGTCTCTGGTAGAAGCATTGATTTCTGCCAGAGCCACCGGTCAGACGGTGCTAGCGCACCAGCCAGCCGGTATGGGCACCAGCCAACCGGTTCTTGCCCACCGGCCCGCCGGAGGACCCAGGCAGTGGGCTTGGCCACTCCCTGGTGCCAGCGGCCAACCGGTGGATGACCACCGGCCAGCCGGTGGAACCCAGACAGAAAGCCTTCTCTGTCTGGACCACCGGCCAGTCGGGAGCTCAGCACCGGCCAGCCGGTGGACCACCGGCCGGCTGGGGAGACACCACCGGCCAGCCGGTGTGCCCAGTAAAACTAGCCGTTGGGCTTTGACCAGACTTGTACTTTTGACCCCCAACGGCTCCAGAAGCCCTCCAACGGCCATATTGACGTGTTTATGGGTATTTCTCCTATAAATAAGAAACCATGGATGCCGGGAACACAACTGAATCATATTTGGATGTCTTAACCCTCTAACGACAAATCTCTAAGGCCTCTTGTGATCCATTGCCATCCTTGAAGCTTGAGCTCCCTCTCCATCAGCTGCTCTCACACTTTTGGCGCTCAAGGGTTCTGTGTGTTTGTATTATTTTTGTTTAGTTCTTCATTGGGTTTGGATTAAAACAAACCTCTCATTTCCATTCTTTCTTTCAATTGGGTTTCTTGCTACAACCATAATAAAAAGAAAGTTGTACGAAGGTGTTCTAGCCTACCTTAAAACGTCTAGTGGGTTTCTTCCTACAACCATAATAAAAAAGCAAGCAGTACGAAGGTGTTCTAGCCTACCTTAAAATGGATAGTGGGTTTCTTGCTACACCCATTAAAAAGCAAGCTGACGTATTAATCTCTCAACGGTTCTTGTTGGGATCGGAGACGTAGGCTTGGGAATTAAGCCGAACTTCGTTATCAAATTGTGTCTTGCCTTTTTTTATTTCTGCTGCATTGATAAATTGTTTTAAATTGTTAATTATTTTTGAAAAGGCAATTCACCCACCCCCCCCCCCTCTTTCCATCCTCTACGACCCAACAATTTCCACTCCCCAGACAGATCAGCTGACATAGTGCACTAAATATATGTTGGAGGATATGCTATGGGCAAGTGTTTTAGACTTTTGGGGATTGTGGGTACGATACTTTCCTCTGGTAGAGTTTTCATACAACAATAGCTATCAATATACCATTTGATTGGGTCTGTTCGAAGCCTTGTATGAGAGGACATGACACACACCTATGTTATTGGAAGAGGTTGGGTAAGCAGGTGTTAATGGCCCGAAGGTAGTGAAAATCACAATGGAGAAGGTTTATCTTATATGATAGAGGATGAAGGCGGAACAAGACCAGATGAATTCATATGCATATAATAGATGGAGACCATTGGAGTTCCAGGTTGGGGACCACATGTACTTGATGTTCTCCCCTCGACATGGATTATAGAGATTATGCATGTAGATTAACCAATCTTTATGGTTCATTGGACCCTTAGAGGTGTTGCAGTGAGTCAGCGAAGTGACTTTTTAGCTGGCGAGATCACCAAAACTATTGAGGGCTCCAAATTCCTTACATGTGTCTTAGCACTCTCGATATCTACATGATGTTTCCCACATCCTCGATTGGGGAAATCTGGATATGGAGGATGATGTGACGTTTGTAGAGTGACTAGTGATGAATTAAGATCATGAGGATAAGGTGCTTTGTGGATGAACCGTTCCCATGGTTCATGTGTTATGGAGTAATAATGTTCTCGAGGAGAGTACATAGGAATGGGAGGCATAGATTTGCGCCTAGTACCCAGAGCTGTTTTGAATGTTTTTCAACATTGTTTTGTACTCATTTGAGATGAAGTGTATGACCTTTATAATTATGAGATGCTAAAATTTCGTTATTATCTGGACATGTGTGATGATTCTTAACTATGCGGAGGGGGGACCTGATCAAAAATTGATTGATGTTAAGGTTGATGCGATTAAACCCCTATGGCCGAGTTAGTTCTACCCAAATTGTATAGTATCTCAACATGGGGGAAAGGGGATCCCTAATCCATAGGAGGGAACAGTGAAACCATTATATGTTTTTGTGGTTACTTGAGGAAGAGTAGTTCCTTGAATTTGGAGGAGGTTTTCGCCAGTGATGATTCATTTTTAGTGGTTGTTAAGACCCCTCTACTTTATTTGGGACTACTTTAAATACATAAGTGTGAGAATAGTTTGAGAGGTAGCTAATATAATGGAATGGACCCTCCTAGTGTAGTTCATTTCAAAAAAAATCAATCCCAAAAAATGGTTTCACTGAATTTGTGGAACTCTGGCAGTAGCACCGGTCATGGAGACAACGTGAATGTGGCATCGTGGCGGTCACACTGTCACATTCGCTCAATGAAATTATGGCACCATGACGGTGGCACCATCGGGGTGGAACCCGGACGGTGGAACTGTGAGGGTGGCACTATGTGGGAGGCATCGTGAGGGTGGCACCGTGATCGTGGCACCTTTATAGAGGCACCATGAGGGTGGCACCGTGATGGTGGCACCATCACTAAGTCTCACCAAACAGTGTCCCACCCCTGTTTTTTTATTCAGTTTATGAAATTTTTCGCTCCCACAACGTATCTTTTGACAGTGAAATATTTTAATACCAATTTGGAAGCCATTTAAAGCATATAAATGATATCTAAAATCCCCCAATGTGCTAGGTGACCTTTGGATTTCCAAAACATATGACTTCTTCCATAGTTCCACAGAATTTTACTATAAATTCCAATTCTACCCATGTTACTTGTCTTCATCCATTTGATGGAAATACATTAACACACAACTATAATGGACACCTCTCTGATTAGAATTATTAAATAACAACTAATTCCATCATGTATAATCATCAAACCATAGGGTGAAACCATGATCATCCATTAATGTCATTCTAAATTTATAACACGTAACTCCAAGATCACGCTTTTTTTAATGCACATGAATTATAATTCTTCTTGGGTAGTTTATTTTCTTTCCTTGGTGTGTTTAGAGTATCCTTTCACTAGGCTAGTGGTTCACTTGTGTTGGATCCTTTCGTACACACACTTGGAGTCCCCAAACATCCTCCCCTACACGTCGCGCATCCCATGTTCTTGGTGCGTGGTGAAAAACATTGATCATTGATCATCTAGGAAGGGAACATCCCACACCTCTCATAACAGTTTAACAAGCGGGGTGGGTTTGAGAATGTTCTGATTGGGATGGATGAATCCTATCCTTAATGAAGATAATAAAAATACATTTAAAGAATTGGGGGGGTGTGTTTGATGATGATGTTGTACTATTTTACCTTTTCTTAAATGTTTTGAATTGTTCCCATCGAAAATCTTGGTCATTTTTGGTATTTAATTGTGCACTAGTGAACACCTATATTATGTGATGATTTAATGACTGTATCATGGACATTAGTTAATCGTGTAAACTCGGTTGATTAAATGGATGTCTAGTGAACAAGAATCCTTATGCGATCACCCTGGTTAAGCAAAAGGAACAAAGGAACTCAATAAATGGCGAGTATGAATTTGGAAAATCCATTGCTCTGTCTTGGTAATTTTTGTGTTTGTTCTGATTAATTATTGTTGGGTGATGTGGATGTGGATGTGATCTCGTGTTTTTTTAAAATGGTTTGTTTTTGGATTTTTACCTTTGAGAGGCCAAATTTTGGGACTTTTTTTGGTTCAATTACTTCGAGGGATCCCACCGATCCGTTTTCTTGGTGTTACTTTACATGAAAAATATGTGTGAATGCTTAATCGGTTGCTTGGTTGTTATTCCTTCCATGACATTTATCTATTCTTGTAAGTTTCCTAGTAGTGAAGAATTATTTAAATGGAACCACATGAATGTGATAACAATAATGGGTTCAATGTGGAATTGTTTTTTGGGAATGAGTTGTGACTTGGTTGTTGCTGTTGTGATTTTATGAATGAAAAACAACGAAGGTGTTTGTGTAAGGGATAGTTTTGGAACCCCAGAGCTGGGATGAGTGCTGGTTTACCTATATGTATAATTTAGGTGTTATGTTTCTTATTCACTCCCCACCAAAGTTGATCAGTTATTGCTGAACAACCCCATTTTATGGGGGAGGGTGTTTTCCCAACACTCTTATGAGTGGCTAGTTAATAACTAATTTTTTGCTCCCTTCCCCGAGTATCCCAATACTCTTAGAGAAGGGTGTGAGGGCATGAGGTCCATTATAGCCCATGCTATTTTGGGTAGGGTAGTTTTAGTGATTTTCCCACGTGTGTGATGGTTGGTTGTTTCCCATGTTTTTTCGCGATAAGGCCCACATGCATTTGGGAATCACGATAGTTGTTCTGGACTAGGTTTATGCGGGCATGAATACATTTGGTTGTTTTGTCCGAGGTGTCTACGGGTGGGATTTGTGGTTTTAGTGGCCTAGGTGTGTTCAAGCGGAGTATGGTAGTGAGACTATAGTGAGAATGTAGGAGAGATCTGACATACATGATGCCTATAATAACCTGTGGGATTGTGTTGATGGATACCCAAACATCTATGTGTAATTACTATTACTTTACATGACTTGAGTTATTTGGGGATTGTTCCTTTGTGTGGTTTGGGTGGATTGTTTCCTTACATAGTGCTTTGGTTATCTCATATTCACAAACAGTATTAAAATACCTCCCCACATCTTCCCATGTGAATTTGTTTTCCGTACTGAGTATATCTTTTGGTACTTCCCTTTAGAGTTTTCTTATACATGTTGAACATTATTATTAGAACTTTGATATGAAAATGGATTGTTTTTATAAACTTTAACTTCCACTTTTGGTGATGTTTGGATTTAATATCTTATCTCATAATCATATTAAATAAAAACGTAAATGCCTTCTATTTTATGTGTGATTATATACCCCTGGTGCTTGTCTCCACTCAAGGGCCAATTAATGCTGGGTCTTGGGGGTTATTATCTCTTCTTCAACTTGTGGAAGGGAGGTTTTGAAAATCAATGGTCACATCCCTCATCTTGGTGATGGTGGGTCATGAAATTTCATTTTATATTTTGAATCCCCACATATTCCCATTATTTAAACTCAACATCCCAATGTGAACAACCAAACTCGGATCCACCTCTTCCATGCTCAGATTGAAAAATTCAAAGCCATCATCTTTACTTGAGATCAAACCCTCAATATGTGATCTCTCAATACTCATAAAAATGATGAATAATTCTACGATTGAGCTTCTTAAACCTTCATCCCACTACTCAGTTTCAACTAGAGAAGGAAGACTTTGATGACCGTAATTTGGGTTCTCTAGGAAAACACCCATATTAATCCTTAATCATATTTATCAATTCATGTATAATTTTTATTTTTTTACTTTCATTATTTTTACATTTTTTTACACATATGAAATTTAGTTATGTTAAAATAATAAGAACATATTTATGATGAGTAATGTATTTATAATTTAAATATATTATATAAACATGTTTTTTATATATCACGTTAACAAAATATATTGTAATTAATATTATAATAATTTTATTTAGATTTAATATACTTATTTGGTGGTAATTAAATACATTCTTCTAAGTATTCATTTTATTTTAAAATAATATTCCAATATATGATTTATAAATCTTTTATTTCATATTCCATATTAATAATAACCTTATTGAAATAGTTTTGTTTTATACTGATTTCTGAAATAGTATGAAAACTATATTTTAATTATTTATTTACAACAATAAAAATATTAGTTCATTAAAAAATATTTATTTATTTACATTTTTAAATATATTTATTTGATAAAAAATATTTAATATTGATTAATTAAATCAGTTTTTTTAAATTATCTTTTAATATATATATATATACTAAATAAATAAATTTATATTAAAATATTCATTTAAAAAAAAATAATACCACAGAGGGAAATAATAAATTTTTATAATATATATTATCAATTTAAATTGAAATATTATAATAATTTTTTAAAAAATATTATAAGAGATGATTCTAAAAACTATAAGTTGTTTTATTTATTTATTTATTTAGATGATAATTTATTATATTTTATGATTTTTTGAAACATGTACTCTAATTAAAATGTTACAAATTAAGGTGTATGTAAAACATGGGATGTTAAAAAACTAATTAATTATACACTATTTTAATTTTTCTATTTTACTTTTTAAATATTCAATAACACTATTATTTATCACAAAATCTAAATTATGTATTATTAATTTTGTGATCATTATCATTATCTTGAATCATTCACATTAATTGGATCATTTGACATGAATTCTCTTTTAAATATCCATAATATTGAATCATATATATGATTATTACATAATCCTGATCGATGTTGTATATATTATGTTATCTATAATTTTTTTTAATTATTTTAAAATCAAAATATCGATACTCTATATCCATTATTCAATACATGTTGTTATTGATATAAAATATTTCACATGAATTAAATTATTCATGCAATATATGTATATATCATTTAATAGGAAATTTTAGGAAGGGTCCGATTATACATAACCCCATTACTGATCGATATGTCTCAAGAGGATTTTTTGTTGGAAAAATAAATATTTATATTGTAAACCTACCCATACGTTAATTTGTTCGAGAACAAGGATTATATGATATATATATCATGGTTTTATATTTTATAGTTTCCAATAACATTCATTTCAATAATTGATAATATATTTATTATAATAACTTTTATTATTTCATTAAATATATACATGGATTCATTTCATTATAATGATATTGATAAAATGGACATTGTTTGCAGTGATTTAAAATATCATATTGATTATTCCTTATTTACATATGATATCGTACATTGTATGTTACTCATATTAATTATTATTGATCAGCATTATTTTTATTCCATTCCAACAGATATGGAAAAAATTCATTGAATTAGTTCAAGGATTGTAAATATTTTATGTTACTTCATTATTTATTTTATTTCCAATGAAAAATGGGAATCACATATGTATGTATTTCATAAAAATAGGTAAAACAATATATATATTATGATGAGATAACTCTTATATTATGAAAATTTAATAAATATACTACCAACACTAGTCCAAGGGAGTATATATTGTTTTTTTTATTAATTTTCAGTAATTTTATTTCATAAAGGAATATTCATTGTAATAATTTTGATAAATATTTAATCTGAAGGAATGCTACAATAGTTATAACTAAATTTGAGATTCCTCCATTATGTATTTAAATTTAATTGATATATATAAAAATTAATGAATTTAATTTGGACCAGTTGATATTTTTTTCAATTCATATTTTAAAAATTATCGTATGATAAATTATTAAGAGTTTTTTAAAATATTAGTTTTCAGGGAATGATTACAAATACTAATGTTTCTTAATTAGTGTATTTTATGTTAAATAATATAAAAAATCAAGTTACAAATTGGATTACTGATATAATTATTTTATTTTATTATTAAAAATAAATTTCAGTTATTTCATTTGTAATTAATTTTTTACTATAAAATATTATAAAAAAATTTATTATAATTAAAAGGAGTTTTCCAAAATACATTCATTCATCGCATCCTGGGGAATTAAATATAAAATAAATTGTTCCACATCATAAAATATAATCTCAAACCATTTATTACATATTTCACATCATTATGTAAAATAATTATCATGGTGAATATTAAACATTATAAATGTTTGTCAACTTTGTAAAGGAAAAGTGGATTAATTAGTGTTAAATATAATGGGTTATGGAATAAAATTAATTTAAAACACTAAATTTACATCATTTTAATTGTTATTTGTGTCCCTAAACATTTATTCATAGAAAATATGAACTTGTTTCTCATTTATCATGGATTTAGAACATTATAAATATTTTAGTAATGTGTAATAAAAAATGACACTCTATTAATTTCAAATTTAACCTATATATCCACATATTGATTATTCATTATTATGATTTCATATTAAATTTTATTATTTGGATAATTATTATAGTTTTACGATTTTATTTTATTTATGGATTATAGTGATTATATAATTCCTTAAAATTATTAGAGAACATTGACTCCTTTTTTTCCATGTTTTATTAAAATCTAGTAATTCATTTTAGAAAAATTATGTGTAATATTATTTTAGGTGAGTTATATTGAAATTTTATTTTTAAGGGAAATATATAATCTTTGGGATTTGTTGATGGATAATATTAAAATTCCATTTTTTCATGATGTATTCACATTTAAATTAAATGAATAAACTAATAAATTATAAGTATTACATTTTATAATATAATATAGGTTATTAAATGACTTAAATTTCTTTTAAGCCCTATCTATTAAGAAAATTATTATACATGGAATTAAATATCCACCATTTTCTATTAAATATTCATCTTTCTAATTATAATATAATTCATTACCCATACATTGTATAAAAATGATATCACAATTTTTGTAAAATCAGATATTGTGGAGGGGGTTAAAACAAATATAGTAGGGTAAAACATAATATAAAAATGAAAAAAAATTATTTAGTGATATTTTCTATGCCCGTGAGCATATTAAATTTTAATTATATCAATTTAGAGGAACATGCAAAATAATATTAATTTATTTTTTTAATGATTAAAGAAATTACATGAATGAACCTCCTCTCACTTATCAGAGAAAACAACCTTTACTCTCTTCCTCGTATCAAAAAACAGTCTATATAATACCCTAAATTCCCAAATAACATCCTAAAATACCTATATATGTGTTATCTATCATAGATTGGGAATAATACGAACCAAAAATGTACTACGTTGTAAATCAAATGATGATTTCTAGTGAAGAGGTTTTAGTTTTGTAAGAATGATTACATATTTTTTTCGTTATACCAGGAGAAATTATTCTAAAACCACTTCGAAATAATAACAAATATAATTTTAATATAATGATATTTTTTAATAGTAATTAATTTACTTATAACTATTTATTATGATGGAACGTTAGAAATAAAACCATCCATCTTATGTATATAGTAGCACCTTATCACAAACCAATGTATATTTTTTTCCACCACTATATATCAGGGATGTTTATAATGACTGAATAAATTTATATATATTTATTAATGAAATTATTATCATTATTTAATGATAATATATCATATAAATTGTTTACATTCCATCTAATTAAAAATGATAATTTCATTTATGTGTCAGTTTGGATTACCACCTCCACAATTTTATGTTATACTTTTTTCATAACCATGTCACAAGAATTCCATATAGAAGATTATTTAATTTAATATAGAGTTATTTATGATATAGTCATAATTTTGGAAATATATAATAATATAAAACAATTTTTTCATTTATATGGAAAAATAGAAATCTTACGCTTGTGTACGTATGATGTACTATCTCGATGATTTTAGCATAGTAAACTTTTCATAACCATATATATAGGTTGGTTTTAAAATTTTAACAGTTATATAAAATTGGTAATTGTGTCGTGGTAATTATTCTATAGATGATGTGATAATGATATCATTTTCTATTGTCAACAAACCTATTTCATTTTGGACATTTGAGTGTTATACATTCACAACATCTTACATGAATGCCATTGTTTAATTATTAAAATATATCATGGTCGTAAATAAATATATTTTTATAATGAAATTAAATAAATGTATTACTAATTATAATACATATCATATGTTTATTATTACTGATCATAATAATTGTATATGTCGGATAATATATAAGATAAGAGAATCGTCACATTAAATTATCATTTTTAATTATTTAAAATATTTATTTTCATAATATTTCTCAAATATAAAACTCATAAAAACATATCAACGATGGATTTATATGGACATTAATAAATTATACTATAAAATTTGATTCCTTATTAAAATTATTTTCCATAGTATTCTATTATGTATTTATTGGTCAATCATATAAAAATAAATTTAAAATTATATTTTAATGTATAAATTATAAATTTATTTTACCAATGACGGGAGAAACATATAATGTTTTTCATACATTATAATATTCCAGGTTTATTAAATTAAAAACCATACATTCTTTTGTTATATAATTTCTATTTTTAAAATTTGAATTTAATGTCAATGAATGTATAAATATATAATAATGATTTTGATATGTGTTAAAAATTATGATTATATATGTTTGATGATTAAAATAAAATAAATTATGTGTTTCAATAATGTAATAGTCCTTGTAAATTTCATATGGTGATAGTTGACCATTATGTAGCTCATGATTATGATTCATACTCATAAAGATCATGGGGAAGGGTAAGCCTAATATAGCTCTTAATTGTATTGGGTAATGATTATATTATCTACTTAATTATGAAATATGTTCACCATTTTTGTTACTCCACGTGTAATGATATTTTTAGGTATATATTAATTTTATTTCCAATAGAACCGATCTAATATTTCTATTCATTTTAATTTATTTTCATGGATATCATTTTATTACAGTTGTTAATCTGATTATATTTTTTTCAAAATGAATTTCTATTATATTATAGGTTAAAAATTATTTTATCAATAATATTATTTCATGGGTTTTCATGCTTTTTATAAATAAGACATGATTATTATTTTTGGATTATGTTTTTATAATGTATTCATGAACAGATATAGAATGATAATATGATTTCATTTTCATGTAAACAATTATGTATCTTCATAGATTATTTTGTTAAAGGAATACTCTATTTTATGATCACATTGTATCAAAATGGCGAAATAGGTTTGTTTATTATTTTTATGTTTCATAATGATAATTTTATCCTCATACAATATTTAATGGTATCACCACCCACTCAGACTGAATCTCATAATTGATGTCCCTTGCTATTAATAATACATGAATGGATGTAGTGTGGTTTGAGACCCTAGAGGGCAGGTCATCCTTGCCTTTTCTTCTCATTTGGGCAGGGTTCACTCCATCTTAGAAGAGACCATGGCTTGGCTCACGGGTCTATAACTCTACAGGAATAAGATAATCACTATTGAAACGATTTAGAATGATTCACTCATCCTCCACGAATCCATGTGCTGTAATAACATCACCCCCTTGTCAGTTACATATATTCTGAGGAGATGTAAGAATATCATCAATAGTGAAACTATCTTTTTCCACACGTGGAGGGAGGGGAACAAGGTTGATGGTTATCTAGCCTTGATGGCAGTGCAGGGCCTCAGGGTATGCAATCCTACAGATGTGCTTTAATTTCCACATGATGGGAGGAACCTCATCAGAGGGTATTCGAATGGCCTACATTATTTGAGACCCCCTTAACTCCTTTATCTATTTTAGTATTCTCTTTGGCCCCTTTTTACATGTACTTTTTGTGGGAATTATAATAACATGATAATAATGATGATATAGATCAATGGTGTAAATAAATAATAATCCTAGAGAAATAGAGGTATTTAAAATATAAAATGTAAAAAACATTATGATATCTTCATTGAGAAATATTTTTTAGGGATTTTTTGCGATTAATGAAAAAAAAATAATTGTTTTAATTAAGGGAGGAGTATAAAAATATAGGTTATTTATATGATGAAAATATCAAACAATTTTTAATGAGATCAAATATATTTTAAAAGAAAAAATATATTAAATTGATTTATTTTAAATAGGATTCAATCCTATTTATCAATGGTAATTGGTGTCCCATTAATTCAAAACTTATGATAATGAAATTAAATGTGATTATATGTTTGATATAGTGTTTTACAATTATCCTTTATTCAATGAAAACATGAAAATTTAATTTTCTAGAACATATTCAACTGGAATCATAATTTAGATTAATATTATGGTATAGATATCATGTTTCATTTCTTGGATAGCTGTGTTAAAAACCCTATATAAAATTTAATTAAAACTCTGATGTCATTTTGATGAGTTAATTTGGAATATTTATCTCATGAATTCCAAGAAAATTAATATCATAAAATTGTAATATAATGACGATATTTTCTTATTTCGATGACAGGGAAACCTATGCAAGTACCTGTCCGAAGATAAGAATCAAGTATAGAAATAATTGTTTTCACAAATAGAATTGTGTTTAAAAATCAATTAAATCAAATTTTGAATATGTTTTACCTTACGATGACATTGTTTCGAGTAAATTAATTTTTTATTCACATTATGAAAAGGTATTTTTTTATTATTGGTCTACATAGTCCATCATTTTAATTAATGTTTTGGGTAATTTTAAAATTTATCAATATGAAATTATGGAAAACACTTCGATAAAAAATATTATCTATGTAAACCTGAAAAAATAAGTTATATGATTCATTTTTTGTTGAGTGGGGTAATAAATTTGATAAAACTTTTGTTTTCATTCTCATATTGTTGTTTGAGATTAATTTTCATAATGATTTAATTACAATTTATCATGTTGATAATGATTATAGAGAAAATGAATTCGATTATCAGAACAATTATAATTTTTTATAAAATAATTAATTCATATCATTTATAACATATTAATAAGTATAGTAATTTTTATTTTATGGGATCTAATGTTTTGTTACCCATTTTGTTTCATAATATGATGATATTTCAATTTAGAGATATTAGTATATTGAATAAATTCCTAGATGTATTTACAGGTGAGTCTCTAGGTGTCATAACTGATTTTGAAAAATAGTTTATTGTGGAAATAATCCTTGAAGATAGTCCAATTTTAAAACCCCTTTATCTAAGGAATCAAGTAGAATATTTATAAATAAAAATAAAGTAAGGTGAGTTTATATATATAAGTTCCATTAATCCTGACACTTTACCACGGGGTGATATTTTTTATTTATTAAAAATAATGATATTTCCATGAGGTTTTTTGTTTATTTTAAATTCCTTAAGTATTAAACATTTTTGAAAAATCTTCATTTTCAAAAAATTAATTATTTATTTGATCTTATCAATGGAGCATAATATTTTTCAAATATTAATCTATGGTCATGGTTCAAATTGAATATGGAGAAGGACAGTAATATTATTAAAAATGAATATAAGAGATCATATACTAATTATTTTTTTGTATTAATTCCCTTTGGGTTTATTAATGAATTATATTAATTCATTGGTCATATAAATAATTTTTTCCGTAAAAATATACATTTGTTTGTAGTTTCTTTTTTAATATATTTTTACATATTAAAATATTTTTTATGTTCATGAATACATCTAAGGATATATTTCTAAAACATTGACAAATTTAAATTATTTATAAAATTAAGTAATATTTATATTTTATTATAATTGATTTCATTCCTATTAGTTATTGTTTCAAAAAATGGAATTACAATTGACCAAAAAAATATGTGTGAATGCTTAATCGGTTGCTTGGTTGTTATTCCTTCCATGACATTTATCTATTCTTGTAAGTTTCCTAGTAGTGAAGAATTATTTAAATGGAACCACATGAATGTGATAACAATAATGGGTTCAATGTTGAATTGTTTTTTGGGAATGAGTTGTGACTTGGTTGTTGCTGTTGTGATTTTATGAATGAAAAACAACGAAGGTGTTTGTGTAAGGGATAGTTTTGGAACCCCAGAGCTGGGATGAGTGCTGGTTTACCTATATGTATAATTTAGGTGTTATGTTTCTTATTCACTCCCCACCAAAGTTGATCAGTTATTGCTGAACAACCCCATTTTATGGGGGAGGGTGTTTTCCCAACACTCTTATGAGTGGCTAGTTAATAACTAATTTTTTGCTCCCTTCCCCGAGTATCCCAATACTCTTAGAGAAGGGTGTGAGGGCATGAGGTCCATTATAGCCCATGCTATTTTGGGTAGGGTAGTTTTAGTGATTTTCCCACGTGTGTGATGGTTGGTTGTTTCCCATGTTTTTTCGCGATAAGGCCCACATGCATTTGGGAATCACGATAGTTGTTCTGGACTAGGTTTATGCGGGCATGAATACATTTGGTTGTTTTGGCCGAGGTGTCTACGGGTGGGATTTGTGGTTTTAGTGGCCTAGGTGTGTTCAAGCGGAGTATGGTAGTGAGACTATAGTGAGAATGTAGGAGAGATCTGACATACATGATGCCTATAATAACCTGTGGGATTGTGTTGATGGATACCCAAACATCTATGTGTAATTACTATTACTTTACATGACTTGAGTTATTTGGGGATTGTTCCTTTGTGTGGTTTGGGTGGATTGTTTCCTTACATAGTGCTTTGGTTATCTCATATTCACAAACAGTATTAAAATACCTCCCCACATCTTCCCATGTGAATTTGTTTTCCGTACTGAGTATATCTTTTGGTACTTCCCTTTAGAGTTTTCTTATACATGTTGAACATTATTATTAGAACTTGGATATGAAAATGGATTGTTTTTATAAACTTTAACTTCCACTTTTGGTGATGTTTGGATTTAATATCTTATCTCATAATCATATTAAATAAAAACGTAAATGCCTTCTATTTTATGTGTGATTATATACCCCTGGTGCTTGTCTCCACTCAAGGGCCAATTAATGCTGGGTCTTGGGGGTTATTATCTCTTCTTCAACTTGTGGAAGGGAGGTTTTGAAAATCAATGGTCACATCCCTCATCTTGGAGATGGTGGGTCATGAAATTTCATTTTATATTTTGAATCCCCACATATTCCCATTATTTAAACTCAACATCCCAATGTGAACAACCAAACTCGGATCCACCTCTTCCATGCTCAGATTGAAAAATTCAAAGCCATCATCTTTACTTGAGATCAAACCCTCAATATGTGATCTCTCAATACTCATAAAAATGATGAATAATTCTACGATTGAGCTTCTTAAACCTTCATCCCACTACTCAGTTTCAACTAGAGAAGAAAGACTTTGATGACCGTAATTTGGGTTCTCTAGGAAAACACCCATATTAATCCTTAATCATATTTATCAATTCATGTATAATTTTTATTTTTTTACTTTCATTATTTTTACATTTTTTTACACATATGAAATTTAGTTATGTTAAAATAATAAGAACATATTTATGATGAGTAATGTATTTATAATTTAAATATATTATATAAACATGTTTTTTATATATCACGTTAACAAAATATATTGTAATTAATATTATAATAATTTTATTTAGATTTAATATACTTATTTGGTGGTAATTAAATACATTATTCTAAGTATTCATTTTATTTTAAAATAATATTCCAATATATGATTTATAAATCTTTTATTTCATATTCCATATTAATAATAACCTTATTGAAATAGTTTTGTTTTATACTGATTTCTGAAATAGTATGAAAACTATATTTTAATTATTTATTTACAACAATAAAAATATTAGTTCATTAAAAAATATTTATTTATTTACATTTTTAAATATATTTATTTGATAAAAAATATTTAATATTGATTAATTAAATCAGTTTTTTTAAATTATCTTTTAATATATATATATATACTAAATAAATAAATTTATATTAAAATATTCATTTAAAAAAAAATAATACCACAGAGGGAAATAATAAATTTTTATAATATATATTATCAATTTAAATTGAAATATTATAATAATTTTTTAAAAAATATTATAAGAGATGATTCTAAAAACTATAAGTTGTTTTATTTATTTATTTATTTAGATGATAATTTATTATATTTTATGATTTTTTGAAACATGTACTCTAATTAAAATGTTACAAATTAAGGTGTATGTAAAACATGGGATGTTAAAAAACTAATTAATTATACACTATTTTAATTTTTCTATTTTACTTTTTAAATATTCAATAACACTATTATTTATCACAAAATCTAAATTATGTATTATTAATTTTGTGATCATTATCATTATCTTGAATCATTCACATTAATTGGATCATTTGACATGAATTCTCTTTTAAATATCCATAATATTGAATCATATATATGATTATTACATAATCCTGATCGATGTTGTATATATTATGTTATCTATAATTTTTTTTAATTATTTTAAAATCAAAATATCGATACTCTATATCCATTATTCAATACATGTTGTTATTGATATAAAATATTTCACATGAATTAAATTATTCATGCAATATATGTATATATCATTTAATAGGAAATTTTAGGAAGGGTCCGATTATACATAACCCCATTACTGATCGATATGTCTCAAGAGGATTTTTTGTTGGAAAAATAAATATTTATATTGTAAACCTACCCATACGTTAATTTGTTCGAGAACAAGGATTATATGATATATATATCATGGTTTTATATTTTATAGTTTCCAATAACATTCATTTCAATAATTGATAATATATTTATTATAATAACTTTTATTATTTCATTAAATATATACATGGATTCATTTCATTATAATGATATTGATAAAATGGACATTGTTTGCAGTGATTTAAAATATCATATTGATTATTCCTTATTTACATATGATATCGTACATTGTATGTTACTCATATTAATTATTATTGATCAGCATTATTTTTATTCCATTCCAACAGATATGGAAAAAATTCATTGAATTAGTTCAAGGATTGTAAATATTTTATGTTACTTCATTATTTATTTTATTTCCAATGAAAAATGGGAATCACATATGTATGTATTTCATAAAAATAGGTAAAACAATATATATATTATGATGAGATAACTCTTATATTATGAAAATTTAATAAATATACTACCAACACTAGTCCAAGGGAGTATATATTGTTTTTTTTATTAATTTTCAGTAATTTTATTTCATAAAGGAATATTCATTGTAATAATTTTGATAAATATTTAATCTGAAGGAATGCTACAATAGTTATAACTAAATTTGAGATTCCTCCATTATGTATTTAAATTTAATTGATATATATAAAAATTAATGAATTTAATTTGGACCAGTTGATATTTTTTTCAATTCATATTTTAAAAATTATCGTATGATAAATTATTAAGAGTTTTTTAAAATATTAGTTTTCAGGGAATGATTACAAATACTAATGTTTCTTAATTAGTGTATTTTATGTTAAATAATATAAAAAATCAAGTTACAAATTGGATTACTGATATAATTATTTTATTTTATTATTAAAAATAAATTTCAGTTATTTCATTTGTAATTAATTTTTTACTATAAAATATTATAAAAAAATTTATTATAATTAAAAGGAGTTTTCCAAAATACATTCATTCATCGCATCCTGGGGAATTAAATATAAAATAAATTGTTCCACATCATAAAATATAATCTCAAACCATTTATTACATATTTCACATCATTATGTAAAATAATTCTCATGGTGAATATTAAACATTATAAATGTTTGTCAACTTTGTAAAGGAAAAGTGGATTAATTAGTGTTAAATATAATGGGTTATGGAATAAAATTAATTTAAAACACTAAATTTACATCATTTTAATTGTTATTTGTGTCCCTAAACATTTATTCATAGAAAATATGAACTTGTTTCTCATTTATCATGGATTTAGAACATTATAAATATTTTAGTAATGTGTAATAAAAAATGAAACTCTATTAATTTCAAATTTAACCTATATATCCACATATTGATTATTCATTATTATGATTTCATATTAAATTTTATTATTTGGATAATTATTATAGTTTTACGATTTTATTTTATTTATGGATTATAGTGATTATATAATTCCTTAAAATTATTAGAGAACATTGACTCCTTTTTTTCCATGTTTTATTAAAATCTAGTAATTCATTTTATAAAAATTATGTGTAATATTATTTTAGGTGAGTTATATTGACATTTTATTTTTAAGGGAAATATATAATCTTTGGGATTTGTTGATGGATAATATTAAAATTCCATTTTTTCATGATGTCTTCACATTTAAATTAAATGAATAAACTAATAAATTATAAGTATTAAATTTTATAATATAATATAGGTTATTAAATGACTTAAATTTCTTTTAAGCCCTATCTATTAAGAAAATTATTATACATGGAATTAAATATCCACCATTTTCTATTAAATATTCATCTTTCTAATTATAATATAATTCATTACCCATACATTGTATAAAAATGATATCACAATTTTTGTAAAATCAGATATTGTGGAGGGGGTTAAAACAAATATAGTAGGGTAAAACATAATATAAAAATGAAAAAAAATTATTTAGTGATATTTTCTATGCCCGTGATCATATTAAATTTTAATTATATCAATTTAGAGGAACATGCAAAATAATATTAATTTATTTTTTTAATGATTAAAGAAATTACATGAATGAACCTCCTCTCACTTATCAGAGAAAACAACCTTTACTCTCTTCCTCGTATCAAAAAACAGTCTATATAATACCCTAAATTCCCAAATAACATCCTAAAATACCTATATATGTGTTATCTATCATAGATTGGGAATAATACGAACCAAAAATGTACTACGTTGTAAATCAAATGATGATTTCTAGTGAAGAGGTTTTAGTTTTGTAAGAATGATTACATATTTTTTTCGTTATACCAGGAGAAATTATTCTAAAACCACTTCGAAATAATAACAAATATAATTTTAATATAATGATATTTTTTAATAGTAATTAATTTACTTATAACTATTTATTATGATGGAACGTTAGAAATAAAACCATCCATCTTATGTATATAGTAGCACCTTATCACAAACCAATGTATATTTTTTTCCACCACTATATATCAGGGATGTTTATAATGACTGAATAAATTTATATATATTTATTAATGAAATTATTATCATTATTTAATGATAATATATCATATAAATTGTTTACATTCCATCTAATTAAAAATGATAATTTCATTTATGTGTCAGTTTGGATTACCACCTCCACAATTTTATGTTATACTTTTTTCATAACCATGTCACAAGAATTCCATATAGAAGATTATTTAATTTAATATAGAGTTATTTATGATATAGTCATAATTTTGGAAATATATAATAATATAAAACAATTTTTTCATTTATATGGAAAAATAGAAATCTTACGCTTGTGTACGTATGATGTACTATCTCGATGATTTTAGCATAGTAAACTTTTCATAACCATATATATAGGTTGGTTTTAAAATTTTAACAGTTATATAAAATTGGTAATTGTGTCGTGGTAATTATTCTATAGATGATGTGATAATGATATCATTTTCTATTGTCAACAAACCTATTTCATTTTGGACATTTGAGTGTTATACATTCACAACATCTTACATGAATGCCATTGTTTAATTATTAAAATATATCATGGTCGTAAATAAATATATTTTTATAATGAAATTAAATAAATGTATTACTAATTATAATACATATCATATGTTTATTATTACAGATCATAATAATTGTATATGTCGGATAATATATAAGATAAGAGAATCGTCACATTAAATTATCATTTTTAATTATTTAAAATATTTATTTTCATAATATTTCTCAAATATAAAACTCATAAAAACATATCAACGATGGATTTATATGGACATTAATAAATTATACTATAAAATTTGATTCCTTATTAAAATTATTTTCCATAGTATTCTATTATGTATTTATTGGTCAATCATATAAAAATAAATTTAAAATTATATTTTAATGTATAAATTATAAATTTATTTTACCAATGACGGGAGAAACATATAATGTTTTTCATACATTATAATATTCCAGGTTTATTAAATTAAAAACCATACATTCTTTTGTTATATAATTTCTATTTTTAAAATTTGAATTTAATGTCAATGAATGTATAAATATATAATAATGATTTTGATATGTGTTAAAAATTATGATTATATATGTTTGATGATTAAAATAAAATAAATTATGTGTTTCAATAATGTAATAGTCCTTGTAAATTTCATATGGTGATAGTTGACCATTATGTAGCTCATGATTATGATTCATACTCATAAAGATCATGGGGAAGGGTAAGCCTAATATAGCTCTTAATTGTATTGGGTAATGATTATATTATCTACTTAATTATGAAATATGTTCACCATTTTTGTTACTCCACGTGTAATGATATTTTTATGTATATATTAATTTTATTTCCAATAGAACCGATATAATATTTCTATTCATTTTAATTTATTTTCATGGATATCATTTTATTACAGTTGTTAATCTGATTATATTTTTTTCAAAATGAATTTCTATTATATTATAGGTTAAAAATTATTTTATCAATAATATTATTTCATGGGTTTTCATGCTTTTTATAAATAAGACATGATTATTATTTTTGGATTATGTTTTTATAATGTATTCATGAACAGATATAGAATGATAATATGATTTCATTTTCATGTAAACAATTATGTATCTTCATAGATTATTTTTTTAAAGGAATACTCTATTTTATGATCACATTGTATCAAAATGGCGAAATAGGTTTGTTTATTATTTTTATGTTTCATAATGATAATTTTATCCTCATACAATATTTAATGGTATCACCACCCACTCAGACTGAATCTCATAATTGATGTCCCTTGCTATTAATAATACATGAATGGATGTAGTGTGGTTTGAGACCCTAGAGGGCAGGTCATCCTTGCCTTTTCTTCTCATTTGGGCAGGGTTCACTCCATCTTAGAAGAGACCATGGCTTGGCTCACGGGTCTATAACTCTACAGGAATAAGATAATCACTATTGAAACGATTTAGAATGATTCACTCATCCTCCACGAATCCATGTGTTGTAATAACATCACCCCCTTGTCAGTTACATATATTCTGAGGAGATGTAAGAATATCATCAATAGTGAAACTATCTTTTTCCACACGTGGAGGGAGGGGAACAAGGTTGATGGTTATCTAGCCTTGATGGCAGTGCAGGGCCTCAGGGTATGCAATCCTACAGATGTGCTTTAATTTCCACATGATGGGAGGAACCTCATCAGAGGGTATTCGAATGGCCTACATTATTTGAGACCCCCTTAACTCCTTTATCTATTTTAGTATTCTCTTTGGCCCCTTTTTACATGTACTTTTTGTGGGAATTATAATAACATGATAATAATGATGATATAGATCAATGGTGTAAATAAATAATAATCCTAGAGAAATAGAGGTATTTAAAATATAAAATGTAAAAAACATTATGATATCTTCATTGAGAAATATTTTTTAGGGATTTTTTGCGATTAATGAAAAAAAAATAATTGTTTTAATTAAGGGAGGAGTATAAAAATATAGGTTATTTATATGATGAAAATATCAAACAATTTTTAATGAGATCAAATATATTTTAAAAGAAAAAATATATTAAATTGATTTATTTTAAATAGGATTCAATCCTATTTATCAATGGTAATTGGTGTCCCATTAATTCAAAACTTATGATAATGAAATTAAATGTGATTATATGTTTGATATAGTGTTTTACAATTATCCTTTATTCAATGAAAACATGAAAATTTAATTTTCTAGAACATATTCAACTGGAATCATAATTTAGATTAATATTATGGTATAGATATCATGTTTCATTTCTTGGATAGCTGTGTTAAAAACCCTATATAAAATTTAATTAAAACTCTGATGTCATTTTGATGAGTTAATTTGGAATATTTATCTCATGAATTCCAAGAAAATTAATATCATAAAATTGTAATATAATGACGATATTTTCTTATTTCGATGACAGGGAAACCTATGCAAGTACCTGTCCGAAGATAAGAATCAAGTATAGAAATAATTGTTTTCACAAATAGAATTGTGTTTAAAAATCAATTAAATCAAATTTTGAATATGTTTTACCTTACGATGACATTGTTTCGAGTAAATTAATTTTTTATTCACATTATGAAAAGGTATTTTTTTATTATTGGTCTACATAGTCCATCATTTTAATTAATGTTTTGGGTAATTTTAAAATTTATCAATATGAAATTATGGAAAACACTTCGATAAAAAATATTATCTATGTAAACCTGAAAAAATAAGTTATATGATTCATTTTTTGTTGAGTGGGGTAATAAATTTGATAAAATTTTTGTTTTCATTCTCATATTGTTGTTTGAGATTAATTTTCATAATGATTTAATTACAATTTATCATGTTGATAATGATTATAGAGAAAATGAATTCGATTATCAGAACAATTATAATTTTTTATAAAATAATTAATTCATATCATTTATAACATATTAATAAGTATAGTAATTTTTATTTTATGGGATCTAATGTTTTGTTACCCATTTTGTTTCATAATATGATGATATTTCAATTTAGAGATATTAGTATATTGAATAAATTCCTAGATGTATTTACAGGTGAGTCTCTAGGTGTCATAACTGATTTTGAAAAATAGTTTATTGTGGAAATAATCCTTGAAGATAGTCCAATTTTAAAACCCCTTTATCTAAGGAATCAAGTAGAATATTTATAAATAAAAATAAAGTAAGGTGAGTTTATATATATAAGTTACATTAATCCTGACACTTTACCACGGGGTGATATTTTTTATTTATTAAAAATAATGATATTTCCATGAGGTTTTTTGTTTATTTTAAATTCCTTAAGTATTAAACATTTTTGAAAAATCTTCATTTTCAAAAAATTAATTATTTATTTGATCTTATCAATGGAGCATAATATTTTTCAAATATTAATCTATGGTCATGGTTCAAATTGAATATGGAGAAGGACAGTAATATTATTAAAAATGAATATAAGAGATCATATACTAATTATTTTTTTGTATTAATTCCCTTTGGGTTTATTAATGAATTATATTAATTCATTGGTCATATAAATAATTTTTTCCGTAAAAATATACATTTGTTTGTAGTTTCTTTTTTAATATATTTTTACATATTAAAATATTTTTTATGTTCATGAATACATCTAAGGATATATTTCTAAAACATTGACAAATTTAAATTATTTATAAAATTAAGTAATATTTATATTTTATTATAATTGATTTCATTCCTATTAGTTAATGTTTCAAAAAATGGAATTACAATTGACCAAAAAAATATGGTCACAAAGACTGGGTAAGATATAGAAAATAAATAGACAATAAAAAATTTCATATATTAAAATTTTCTAGAAAAATGATTTATGAAAAAAAAAAATATGTTTATCGTGACCACAATTTATGTTTATTCAAAATATATTGGAATTCCCCCAGAAAAATATTTTCATTTTTTATTATAGGAATTAAACATGAATGTTGAACGCAAAAAGATTTTTTTCACACTAGAAATTTATACTTCTTAATCAATAATGATTCCTCATTGAATGAATTTGGTTGTGATCTGATGTAGAGTTATCTAGTAATTTCTTATGAATCATAACACTTGAAAACTAAAATGTTAAATTATACTATACAAGAACTAGAATTTCCTTTTTTAATTTAAAAAACGTGAATAAACCCTAATAAGGGTCAAATTTTGAAATATGTAATGGTCCAAAAATATTGATGTTAATATTCCCTCAAAACGAGTATAAATCAAGGAATAAAATATGTATGAAACTGATTATGGATCGTTATCACATGATTCTTAACCATTTAAGAAAAATAAACTATTTTTCCAATTATTTGAGTTAGGATGATTTTGATACATTAACAATTCTATTCATTTAATATAACCCCTTGGTTTATTAAATTATAAATTTAATCGTAGAAACAATGCATGATGTAGGTTTATCAGTTTTGATTCAGGTGACAATACAATCACCTCTGTTAGAAATTATTAATATATCTATAAAGGAGGATGGATTATTATAAGAAATAGTATAATATGTTATGAATTTTATTTTTCTTGATCATAATATTGAAAATTATTACGTAATAATAAATTGAAATAAATTAATCATATGTTGTGATTTCCAAATTAGTTTGTGAAATTTTGAGTGCGGCATATAGTTCCTCATTTTCTATTTATCCTAGATGTACTATTACATACAATTATCTAATGTACTACTTTTTTAGGAAAAAAATTAATGGTGTATTTGTTTATGGTTCAATTAAATGACTAATATATAAATATATTAAAGTAAATTCACAAATAAAAAATAGTATTCTTCAATAGTTTCTCATGTTAGGTTGTAAATTTAATGATATATTAATAAAATTATGGGTGTTATTTCCTAATACATCTCAAGGTAATAATGAAATTTGGGGGTTTTTTTATTTTTTTATTAAATATATACATTTTTATTCCTTTTTATATACTATGTATACATATCATCATTATCAAAATACCTATAAACATTTTTTTATATTTCTTAGAGTTGCATTATATATATTATATAATCTTGATATAAATTTGCTCCTTACATTTTGAATGTCCTTCAAAGGACATCAGGTTATAAATTAATTTTATGAACAATTTTCTTTCTTCATACCAATAAGTTGTTTGAGAAAATGATTATTACCATAAATAATAATTTCTGAGTATGTTTAATGGATTAACAAATAATTTTTTATTGGAATCACTTATAGGTTTTATTTTCTAATAAAAATAATTTCTATTCTGGAATCAATATGAACCACATAATGTATTATAATGAAACTAGTTTCCAAATATTTTTTTTGGGATAATGTAATTGAATGAAATTTATTCAGAAATTAATATTTATATCAAATTGTTTTTATGGTCAAAATTATTTTTCATTAAACTATGATGAATACAAAAATTATGAAATATTATGGAAATAAATTAATGAACGATAGTTTATTCTATATATGGGATTTGTTTTTTCATAAACAATATATATGAGACTATTCAATGTTTTTCCGTAATAAATGGTAGCCGTGTATGTAAAATGATGTACTCTTTGAAATCATATAGAATTATTGTAAAATTACTTAATGAGTTACCCTTCTTCAAATATTTTCTCATGTTAATTTTCTAATTAATGATAAATTATTATTAAAATATTTTTTAGAATCTTATCATTTATTATTCCATGAAGTTATTCTATTAGATAAAAACCATTCATTTGGGGAGTATAATATTCAATTTAATGAATTAAAATTTTTGGTGTATCCTATTTAGGTGATTCACTATACTGTGTTTATATAAAAAACCTAAATTTTTAAAAAATCAACATGGTAATCAGAAAATTATTTAAGGATTTATATCCCCATTAAATTAAATAGTAAGTGAAATTATGAGAATTTAATTTCCAAAAGTGTTTCTTCATATCTCAATTTTTATAATTATATGAAATAAAAATAAAAATTTATTATTAAAAATCATTGATTATATATTAAATATTTATACAGATTATAAGAGTATTAGGTGATTTATAAGTTAAAAGGTGAAAAAAATTATTTTATAAACTAAATGGGTTTTCAGACATTGAATATTTTAGAAAAGGAAAATTTATTAATATATGATTTGAAATTTTAAAAAATTGAACATAATTTTTTAAATAATAAATAAAAATTGAATAGGAGGAAATATATAGAATTTTCTAATTTTTTGATAATTTTCTGAATATATAAATATAAAAATATTTATTAAAAATATTCATTTCTTTTAAATTATTAAAAATTCATTTAATATTTCCGATTACATATATAATTTAATTAATTAATATTTAATAATAAAAAAAGTATGTTCCTTGGAGTGAATTCTGTACTATATTACTATATAAAATAATTTATATAATAAAAAGGAATTTTCCTGAATAATCGATTTTAAACTCATTTTGTAAATTTAATTTTTTATAATATTTAACCTATTATAAAAATTGTAACCAGGTAAATGGATTACACATTTTCAATTAGATTATAGAAATTTGTAAATTAGGATCCTTTTAGGTATGGTCATTATTAACAGTAAGCCTAGAAAATTTTAAAACCATAGTTAATGTAATATGAGTTAATTTGGATTATAAGTAATCTATTAAGTTAGGATGTTCATTTAAATCATTATTTTATTTAATTATAAGATTATATTTATTCTATATTCATCGAAACATCAAATTTATGTCATTTTATCCTTTATTATTTATTTTAGATCATTATTTTATTTTAACTAGACGAAAAAACAAAATCTCAATCTTTTCTTTACACGTACATTATATAAACACATAGGTAAAGTAATATGGTTTTAACGAATCAAAAAAATTATATTGAGAATTATTATTTTATTTTTATGTTTATTATTTATTTTAAATATTTTATGACAATATAATTAACTTAAATGGTCACAAAATGCCAATATAGTGCTTCTAAAAGCAATTGAATATCCAAGTAAATGATTTTAAGACCATTAAATGTTATAATATTATTTGGATTTATATATTTTACAATGAAATTTTTATATTAATGTAGAATATGAGATATAATTTTAATGCGACTATTTTAAATCAAATAATATCAGGTTTTTTAAAAGTAAAATATTTGAATAGTTCCATAAATCACAAAAATGAAAACTTATAATAAATAATAATTTATTAAATGAATTATATTTAAAAAAATTCATTCATCAAAAATTTTAATCCAAATGGTTTATCATATCAACAATGATCAATTTATGTCTCATTTTATCCTTTTATTTAAAATTTAATGAACACTATATTGAAAAAAAATTAATACAACTGTAATTATCATATGCAATGACATGTGGTCGAAAAAAAGTGATAAGGGAAAAAATAGTCAAAAATTTCCCACGTATTGTTTTATATGATTATATAGAACCATACACATCCTGTATTAAAATTCTATCAACTTGGATAATAATTAAAATGAAGATTAATTTAGTTAAATTTAATAATTTATTAAATTCAACGAATTATGATCCCCTAACATATAAAATAGATTATCCTATAAAATATTCTCAACACCATATAGTATCATTATGTCTCTAAAATCCATCCCAAATCCATTAATATATCCCTCACCTTGTTTTATAAATCTTATTTTGAATATAATAGTAATCCAATTTTTATTTTGGTAAAATGGAAAGGATGTTGTATGAGGAAGAGGCATTTCATTAATTTAATGTTTTCACATTTTTTTTCAAAACAACATAAAATATAGAACAAATTTTTTTTAATAAATAATATATTATCAATATTTATATTTTTCTATGTTAATTTTATAACCTCTCAATATATCCATCTTCAATCATATGGAATGTAAAACCCTTATTCAGGTATACAGATGACTACCAGTTCAGAAAAACATATAATTAATTTTCCATAACAACCACTCATGGAACATAATAAGTATGGTTGTAATTTATATATATGATACTGATGAGATAATTATAATTTTGTAATTATATTATATCATCTATTTTTAAAACATTCAATCCATTGAAAAATGATAACATTATTCGTGCATACATAAGGATTGCAATGCCCATGGAGAGATATGATTGATTATTCCAATCCCAATAACATTGATAAAATATAAATATGTTTGTTAAACAATATATTGGTGTATTTATGTTATATAAATCTTATTTTTTTTTAAAAATTATTTTCGTCTTTCAAAAATATTCATTAAAAAATTTATATTGTTACTCATGCATACATACAACATATCATTTATATAATCATAGAAGAGTTCATTTTTCATAACAATCAGTCATTGTTTTTAATGTATATGGTATTTATGAAAAGAATATTTATATCATTATTATTATATATAAGAGTTAATAATTACATATTGCATTATATTTGATGTAGAAAATTAATTTTCTGAATATGAAGTGAAATATCATCAAAACAAATTATGCGAACAAAAATAAATATCAAATTATATAGAACATGTTTATTAATAAAATAAATAGAATAAGTAAAATTTAAAAGTTTATAATGGTATAAAATTATTATTATAATTTTATTATTGAAGATGATACCGAACATAATTTATAACTCAGACTCTAGGTAAATAACACATTACAATAACAAACTCATTTTTGTTTATTTTAAAATATGTTTTCAAAATTTATTTCTTCTATGCCTATATTGAAAAACATATTTAATTATTTTATTTATATTGATGTTAATCAATTATACAAGTCAATATTACATTTATAAATTTTATTTCAAATAGAATCACTAAACATTTTAATATTCATTATAAAAGAAAAATGAATGTTTTATTTTAACATTTATATGGTCAATGGATATCCTTACCATCGTAATTATATTCTGATTTTTATAACATATTGAGATTCTATTATCTCATATTTAAAATCTGATATTTTATTTGTATCTTATTTTTTATCATTATTTTAGAATGAGTGGGATACATTAATATCCAAAATGGGATTCTTATCTATTCAGAAATATATATTTTTAGGTTTTATGATTGAAATCCATGATTTTAGGTGTTTCATATCTATAATACATCTTAGAAATTTTTTATTATTATTTTAGATCCTAATAATACTCATTATTATGGTTGAGATCAATATATATTAGGATGATTGGTGAGCTTGAAATTTATCATCGTGATCAATGTTCTTGGTATAACTCTTTAATGTAATGTTTGATTATTATGTTTTTAGCAGAATCCTGAAGGATGATTACACTATTGGTTATTCCATATGTAAGGGTTCATGTTAGGGTTATATTAAGATGATTTCCTATGTAACCTGTATGAATATTCTACAGATTCAATTATATTTTCATTAAAATCATTTGATTTCATATAGAAATTTAAATATCTATATTTTTAATTAAAATTTATTTATTTATAGGGGAAAAATTATATCCTTCGGGGAAATTTTTTAATTGTTTATAATGTATTATATGAATCAGTCGTAAATATAAATTTTTCATTATTTAATCAAATAATTTTTTTCATAAAAATAATTATTCCGAAAATATGATAATATGTATATATAAATAAATATTGAACTAAAAAATATTATTTTATAATAAAAATATATATTAAGAATTCATGGAATTAAATTGGTCTTATAAATTACATTTTTCTTTTTATGCCACTTATTAATATTTTTTGGTCTTCCTAATATTTAAAATCATATTGTTATGTTATATGGAACAGTATAAATATAAGACAAATTCAAAATCATAATGATTTGATATGGAAAAAAATATATTTTATTCAAAAACACATGTACTATGAGAAAAAAGATATTAATAGGTAATGTTAATGTTACAAAGTATGAATTTTTTATATACAATATAGGACCTAATTCTCTAAAACACTACAAGTAAAATGATATTTCGGATTTCAATAATGTTAATTATTATTTTTATATAAAATTATTCACTAGATAAGGGATGGTTACCTATTGTTTAAGGATATTAATTGTGTTTTACATGTATTTCATGGAGCACTTGTTGAGTTATATTTGACATTTAAATATCCACTTGTCAAGGAGAATACTATGGGAGGGGCTGAATCCTGGTATTAAAAATTTAATATATAATATCCCTTTAACCAAATAATATTATATCATTCCCCAGAACACACATTTATCTCAAATTAATTCTCTCTATTAATAATTAATTTAAAAATACCATGAGAAATATATATCATTTTACCAAAATTGGGTTAGTCCTATAATCAATCAATGGATATATTCAAATTATCAAGAACAATAGAGTACAATACTAATTTTTAGATTACAAAATTATGTTTCTTCACAAAACCTCCAATCATTAAATTAAATAAAATTTGAAAATATCACTCCATCTCATCAATAATAGTAACCCACTACTCCATCGATGGAAATAATATACATCAAAGGATTGAAAATTTTTAATACATAAAGAATGGTGTGTCTTTTCCACACAACCTAATGATGTTATACTGAGACATATCTAATATAATATTATTCTTATTTTTTTCACATTTAATATCATATAATTTTATGAAATATACTATCTGTAACATAACTATATTCATATAAATAATGATATCTCTAAAACGATTTTTCAATTTTTTATCCCGTAAATATTTTTGTATAGTGGAAGTGAAATCCATCATTTTTTATTGATCTATTGGTTTTGAGTGAATATATTTCATCCATATTAATTGGATAATTCTATATTTCCTTCCCACTTGATTTTGGTTTGTAAGTACTGTTTAGTTCCTATGAAATTATAAAAATCATGAGAACCACCTATCAAAATCCATGTTTCAATATAAATACACTTTTTTTGAATGTCCCCATTAAATAAAACATTGGTACATTATTACATGGAATTATTCCTGGAATGTACACTTTCAAAAAGTTATAGAATAAGGATTCAAAAAAATTAGTTATGTGGTCTACATCCCTTCATTATGATATCATATGACAAGATACATTTTTCTAGTGAAATAAATGAACCTCAATAAACTACACACAATAAAACTATGATCTCATTTTCATCATTCACACACCAATATATTTGTGGTATAATCTAAATTATCTATGGAATGAACTCCTGTTTTATTTATATCAGTAAATTGTATATTTAATTTAAAAGCAAAACCGAAAAAAATTTAATAGACCAAAGATTCATGGTCATCTCTTTCTCAAAAAACTATTACATTAATATTTTCCATAAAAGAAGACTCCCACACACTCAAGTGAATTCAATCATCATATGACCATACATAAAAATTTTATCATGATATTGTATAGATTTTTTTCCTCGGAGCCCTTGAATATCAAATGATACTAAATTTTATTTCCAACTTCTACGATGTATAATATTCTATATATAATAAAACCATCAAATTAAATTTAAATAAAATTTTTCCCATTTATATGAAACACAGAACATATCTCACAAATATATTTTTCCTCATGTTACATGACTTGGAAAACTATAGAATCCATAAAATTCACCCCAGATATAACTCTTCCCCACAACCTTCATTCATGTCAAAACCCTGATGAAATTTTCAAAAGTCGCACTAAATTTTAAGAAACCTGTGATTTGTTTAAACAATATCCCCCTTTGAGTTTCATGTCAATTTAATAAGAATAATATTTCAGCACAGAGTATTTCATATATTGTTCTTCAATAAAAACATAACTCTAATTTAATAAGTTATTATCATGATAATTAAGAGTAATATGTGAGAATCATCATGATAAAATCCATTTGTTATGTCCCAATCCAATTTCCACATGTTTGTTCCCCAAACTGATTAACCACATGACGTAAAACATGCCTCCATATACACCAAATGCTCTTGAATATTAGTTAGGATGTAATATCAGTCTTGGTGAGACTATACTATCTTTGTTGTTGAAATACACCTAACAAAATAAATAAATAAATTAATGATAAAACGTAACGTGAATAATCCAGTATCCCAACATGATCGAAATTCGGAATACAATATCAAAACTAAATTGTAGATAATTCATGCAATTATGTGGTCTACATACCATTATTCAAATCATGTGTAAAGACACTAATGACTCCCATACAAATTCTAAAACACATTTGGATGCTTCAAATATTCTCTATCCCGACTCATCCATCTAACACAAATACTTTTCCCTTATCATGTAATTAAACAATGAAATATATCTGGCTGATGATTATTAGCCTATGTGTGGTGGGAGTAAAACTCAGTAGGCCTCTACCAATGTTTTCAATAAAAATATATAGTCAAATAACATTGTATCTACCTATATAAAGATGAAGTCACAATGAAAATATAAATAGTTATCAAATTAACAATTATTCTTTATTTAACATGATAAACCATTTTTTCTCATAGAAAGTCATACCACAATAACTTCATTTTCCTATTCTATGTTATGAACTTTCCCTTTGGGATTTCATATCATTGTATTCAATTATTACCTTTCTTCATCTCAATCAACACATGAATGAAATTATTATCATTGATTGTTTCAATAAACACATGAATCCATTTTTACCATTCATTACCTCAATCAACACATGAATTATTTTTTTACCATTCATTGCCTTAATTAACACATGAATATCATTTTGCCATTAATTTTCTAAATTAGCTGATGAATTTAGTTATTACCATTAATTTCATCAATTCTATTATGATTTCCATTATTACCATTTATCATTAAAATTAAATCTATAATGGATTTACATCCATTCATTATGCCATGTTCATCCGGATAATTAATTCAACAATTAATTAAGAAACTCAATCCTATTACCTCAACTCTCATATTAATTCATCCATACCCACAATCTCATTATTCTATAATTTATTCAATAACTAATTATTCAATTCAGAATATCATAATCCAGTAACAAAATCAATAATTAATTATTCAATAACAAATATCATTATCCAACAAATTAACGAAGAAAAATGTTTTCCAATTCACAATCCAAAATCCTAATAATTAACTCAATAATTAATCCCCCATATCAAAATTCAATATTTCAATAATTATATAAATAATTAATTATCCCCAAATCCCAATTCATAAATAAATTAATTATCCAAATTAATTAATTCAATTTTTATATTCCCTTATTAAACATACTCTATAAATTCAATAATTACATACACATAATTGAAATCATGATAAAGGGACCTTAATAATATACAACCTTCCTCTATTTGTTGGAGAGAATTTTTCCCACGGGAATCCTCAATTTTCATGGGATACTAACATATATTGAGACCATGATAATAAACCTAAATTAATGATCACGTGAATCAATACCCCAAAATACTAGATCAATATCCACAATCCTAGATTTAGAGTCAAAAAATGTAAGAACAACCTTACAAAAGATGGTAGAAGAACAAGAAAAGGAATGGAAACCACATGGGATTATATATTCTTAATTGGAGGGGTGAAGATCATTAATGTGAGATTTTTATTGTGAGTAATGGATGTCCAAATAGAAGGGAATATACCTAGACATATCCAAAATCATGAACAAGAAATTAGTGGTTGAGTTAAGTCTGAGTGGGGATTAAATTTAGGCCCTATAATTTTTAAATCTAAATTTCGGGCTTCTAAAATCATGTATGTACAGTTGTAGCTCATGGTACTTGTTATACCCTAATAATGTTCCTTAATTTTACACCTATTCTAGTGGGATCTATAGTTTATCATTTTAGTATGCATGGTATGAAAATATGGTTTCTAACCATTAGAGCCCAATCAATGTAGTTTTTAATAGTTTTTTTGGTCAAGGTACATGGTTAGGGGAATCAATGATTCATCTGTGCACTACCATCATTATAATATTTATCTCATAATCCCACCCAATACACACCCATATGTAAAAACTAAATTCAATGTACATTATTCATGGAAATATAATACCTATAAATATTCCCAAACTATCTCCAAAAACGTTCAGGGTTTTACTATCTCCCCACCATATAGTAGCTTTTACTCGAGTAGAGATTCCAAGATTCATTGTGATTCGGAGTCAAAACAACTTCGCCATTAATCCCCCATAGCTTATTCTTTATCCAATTATTCATCCAAATCATAGACATGATGGAAAGATATATTAGCTATTGGAATAGTGTTTCCCCACAACATGTTCTTGTTGTGATCCAACACAGGAATAAGATCATCCTCAAAGGACGCATATATTATACGCTCAACATCATCCACCTCGATCACATGGGAAGGGCCAGGGTGATAACCTAGAAGTTGTGACACATGTAAATCATAATTCATGGAAATGTATCTATTTGGGAGAGTCAATCGGTATGCCACTGACTTGATTCTCTTCATTACCTTAGAGGGCCTAACAAACATGGGTTTAAATATATATATATATATATATATATATAAAGCATCAACTCAATATAGTAAACAACCTATGGAACACATAATAACCCTCTAAAAAATCCATTGTTCACTGACATCTATCAGCATACAAAATCATTTTAAACTGTGCTACATCCATATAATTTCATATAAATTATTCATTCTCTATCATCTCATGAATGAGACACAGTCCAAACAACTTAGACTCATGATCCTAAATATATCATTGATCATTTCCACATGTCCTCCCATAATGTTCCTTGTATGTTGTTATTTGAATAGTTTCTTGAAAACTATTTTTACTAGAAAACTGGAATACAACCTGGTCCTTCTCCTAAGACCCACCGAATTCCAGAACACATGTTTGCAGCATATCTTGAAGAACATATGTAGTACACTATAAATTCCAATCAAAATTTGGGAATAAAACCATACGAATAAAAAGTTGAATAACAAGAGCTATCACAATCCCCTATAGAAGCACGAAGTAAATAACTAATCCCGATCAAAACCAATAGTCTGTGGCCACACCTTATAGAAGGAAACTATATTGAATATATAACTCTCCCAACTTCCACATTGAATAATACTATCATATCGATTGAAAATATTCTACCTAATCCAAATGGTCTACCCTAACCAAAATAGTACTATTAATCGGAGTAATTCATGTGATACACACATGAAAATATATGGTCGCATCATGTCTCTTCAATAATGAAATGGGATATGGATGTAATAAACCTATAGCTCCTTGATGTTAATCCTTCACTTTATTACCACGGTATATTCGTTTCAAAAAACCTGTTATCTCTTTTTTCATGTTCATCCAAAAAAACTATCATTGTACGACATGGTATGTTTTGGTCACTCATGGATGTAACATACACTTTATGTCATCATATTATTTCCCCAAATCCTCTTGCATACACATATTCACAAAACCCCAATTCCTAACATGTATGATCTCATCTCCTTCTATGCTCCAATTGAATGGTGAATCCCCCCTTCAAGGAATTACCATAAGGCCAAACATTCTATATCCAAATACTGCATTTATCCAATACATATCAATAGAGTACACTCTAATTGAATCGATTCAAGCATAATTTTCTCTGAGCTATCCTAAACTACAACATACATATAAATTAGTAAGGATTTCTTTTTCAACTCAGCACTAGACTCAAGAATATCCTCTGTATGAGTTATCCGTATTAAAGAATCGACAACAGTATTTTCGTTCATATGAATATATTGTAGCTAAAAATAATATATCTTCATAAATTAAATCCATATATGATACCTAATACTCAAATAATTTTGGTATATAATATTAATTATTCTCCTATTATCTGTATATAAAGTAAACATCTCACCCAATAGATAGTGTTATGAAACCATCAAAGAATAAACAATTTATTCTAACATGAGGTCTTCTATACGATAGTTTCATTCAAGTGGCCTCATCTACTAAGACCCATATACAACAAACTCTATATCATTGCATCAACACTGCTTGATTTATTATTCTAGATGTGTTAGAAAACACCATATTCTTCCCACGGGGATTAGGAAGATCACGATCGGTGGAGATTTCATCTACTACTTCATATTCTGGAAGGCACACTCACATGATTCCAACCATTCAAAATTACCCCCTTCATGGTCGATATCAAATGTGGAAATCCCATGTGGTAAATGTTCTTAATGAATATATGATAATATCAACCTAGCCACAGAAAGTTGTGTATTTTGGAATAATTCTTGGGATTCTCCTAATAAATATGTACATAAACCTTATTTGTGTCATCGAAACACCTTCCCCAGAGATGACCTAACTTCGTATGTGTACCTAATACAATTAAAAAATGAATCTTCGATAGCATGGTGTATAAATTATGATATCTCAGTGGAATCAAAATGATTTTACGGTTTGGGTCATGAACATTTTGAGTCATGTGGTATACCCGGATTTCATCCACAAACATTTCTAGAAATTAAAATAGGTATAGAGGGAAGAAACATTTAATTATTTCACTAACATTGATGGTGTGTTCACAAACCCAAAAAACATTAACATGAAGTCAAATAGGCCCAAAATTCTATTGAAGTTAGTCCTATGGTATCAGGAAGATGAAATCTCAATAGATGATACCATGACCTGAAGTAAATTTTTCAGAATACACAAGTACCTATAAACTAGTCAAATAAATATTCTATATGCGGAAGATGAATCAAGTTCATTAATCACATCTTGATCATCTTTCAGCAATTAACTCCCACTCATAAACCCCCACCATCCTTCTTTGAAAAATGACACTAGAGAAACCCATGCAGATATACTCCTACAGATAAATCCATAATCTCCATCCCCACCACCTGAGTCTTGAGATCTTAAATTTATGTCAGTTCATTTTTCTATAGTGGAATAGAGATTCGATACAACCCAGACATGATTTAAATCATCAATTCAAAATAACTCTCTCTTTCTATACATATGATTATTTAGTAAATATATCCAAAAATAGGTCCACTACATGCATAAATACATCCAAATGTACACCCCCATCATCCGTCAACAAACCTGTAACATGGGTGGTAAGATCTCTAGTTAGTACTGAAATAGACCTAAACCACCCACATTGATATCCCACCCTCCATGGTGAATATGAATATCACCCTTAGGATATTTAATGATCAATCACCACTAATAATAATCTATATGTGCTCCATATGTTACAAACAAGTCCATACAGAAAATTAGGTCAAATACTAACATGTCAAGTATATATAGAACCCCAAGAAAGTGATTCACCCCAACCCCAAGAGATTATCCCTTACAAAGTAGATGTCTCTATACGAAAGTCCCATCTGAAAATCTATTATATACATCCGAGTCATGAACTCCACTGATATATTGGAACAATTCAAAAATTTTACAGAAACAAGGGAATGTGAACCACCAGTATTATGAATGAAATTAGATAGCATAGAAGATAATATAATACTAGCACACACTATCAATTGTCTATCCATTATATACGTATGATTTAAACTGTATAGGGTAGTGACAGTTCCTTAGTTTGGACAAGGACCTAGATGTTGGATTTTAGATGGTAGATGGTAGTTAGATGGGCTCAGGATTGACAGTGTGGAGGGTTTTAATAGAAAATCTTGTTGTGGATTTTTGTGATTTCCACTAATGTAAGCATTACAGAGTGGTATTACGTGTATTAAGGCATTTTATTGGAATTATATAGATTTTATTATATGATTATTATTCTTGAGATGATTGAAATTGTCACACCCCGACCGCAGATACCCTTATCTTACTCTTTTCTTGGTCTCGGTCTGAATTTTTAACGTTTATTTGTGTTGAAGGGTTTCGCGCCAGTGTGCGGTCGTCGCATCGTTAGCGGTGACCGTGCGGTTGGCTCGGGTGACTACGTGTTCGCCCGACGTTTAAATTTGAGAATTTTATGTTGATTTTTTTTTATTTTATCATTATTATTATAAAGTTTATTTATTATTATTATTATAAAGTTTTATTAATATTATTATTATAAATCTTTATTATTATGAAGATTAGATTTTATTCTTTTATTTAGTCTTCTATTATTACTATTATGGTTATTATTACAATTATTATAAGGTTATTACAATTATTATTATTATTATTACTATTATTATTATTATTATTATTATTATTATTATTGATTATGTATATATATATATATATATAGTTTTTTGTTTAACCCCCCCTAACCTAAGCCTACCCAGCCGCCACTCTCCCCTCACCCCGCTCCTCTCTCCCCGAGTCCGCCTCGCCGCACACAGCCAGCCGACGTCCCGGCACTCCGGCACTCCGCCCCGCTCCCCACCTCTTCCCGGCGACCCCTGGCCCGGCACGCCCCCTGCTCCAGCGTCCGGCGGCCCGAACGCCGCCCTGCTCCGCCCCTGCTCCCCCGGTGTGCCGTCCGCCGCCTCCGCCTCCCTGCTTCCGGCCTCGCACCCTCTTTTGCCTGCCCGACCACCGCACCCCCTGCACCTCGCATGTCCCGGCATCCTGCCGCTCCCCGCCTTCGTCCGGCGCTCCCCGTCCCGGTGTCGCCAGTCCCTTGCGCCGGCTTCTGCCGCGCCCTGCACCCAGCCACCATCTCGGCTTCCTCTCCGCCTCGCCCCGCCGTGCCCTGCCCTCCCTCTCCCCGTCCCTTTCGCGTCGTCCCGCCTCCGCCCCTCCTTCCTAGCACCGACACACCCCCCCCCTGCCCTGGCCTCCCTCCTTCAGCCCGCGCCCGACCGCCGCCGGACTCCCCGTCGCCGTCCCAGCGACCCGACCCCCCCTGCTCGCAGTCGCCGGCCCACACCGACCCCGTCCTGGCTTCGCCGCGCAACACCCCCTCCCTCCATGTAAGGTTGTTTTTCTTTATTTATTTTTATTTTTATTATTATTATGTTACCATTACTATTATTATACTATTATTATTATTGTTATTATTATGTTAATATTATCATTAATATTATTATATCATTATTAAAATTATTATTATGTTATTGTTATTAATTCTATATTATTATTATTATTATTATTATTATTATATTTATTATCATTTTAATTATTAACATCTTATTATTATTATTATTATTATTATTTATTAATTGATTAATTAATTAATTATCTATTTATTTATTTACTCATTTAAGTGTTTAATCAATCAATTATTTAGTTATTTACTTATTTGTTTATTAATTAATTGAGTGATTAATTATTTATTTATTTATTTATTCATTTAAGTATTTGTTAATTAATTAGTTATTTAATTATTTACTTATTCACTCTTTCATTCATTTATTTATTTACCTATTCAATTATTTATTTAATTATTTAATTATTCAATTATGTATTATTTTAGTTATTTATCTATCTGTTTATTCATTTGTTCATTATTTTATTCTTTTGATTATTTATTTATTATTTTATTTATGTCTTATTGTTTATTTAATTTTCTCTTTATTCAACATCGGTGTTTTTATTTAATTTGGATAAATCCTTATTCTTTCGCGGGATGTGTTTTGAAAAAAAATATATCAAGCTGATTCCTTTGCATTGGTTGTTCGTTTGTTTTGTTCTGAGTCAGTGGCTTCGTGTCCTTAGTTACCATGTGTTTGTTTCAGCGTGTTGGCGAGGTAACCCTCTGACACCGCGAACATCGGCTTGCGCGTGCTTGTGCGCCAGTGCGAGGTATACTGTGTCGTCATATCCGAGCTGCGTCCTGAGGTAGGTCTCTCTATGTAATTGCCTCTAAATTAAGGATTTATTTATTCCTTGTCCTTTTATTAAATTTCAGTAAATTTTAAAAAAATAATATTAAGTAGTTTTTATAGTGTGGTGATTTGCTGATAATGCAAACTGTTTAATTCTAGCATTTCATTAAAAGTGTTTTCTTGGTTTCAATTGTGGGATATCATAGTAATGTCGCTAAATGGTTCTTCCTGAGTAACGAAAGATATGTTGAATTGGGTTTTGAAATGTTTTTGGCATGTGTAAATTAGTAAATGTACTGTTTATGGAAATGGTATTTTCTTATAACCTTGATTAGAGAAAACGTCGTGTGACCCTTTGAAATTGTTTTTGGAAACTTTACGTGTGGTTCTTGGTTGACGAAAGATGTTTTCCCTTGTTGTGTTATTAGAAATAATGCTTTCTGGGTTGTGAAAGTTGTTTATGTTCTTGTTTGAGTGTTTCCAAAAAGGGGGTTTTGTGAAATGATTAGGTAATGACATTTATATTTCTAGAAAGGTATTTTTGGCGTGCGTGAGTTTTGAAATATTGTTTGGGTGTGGAAATGGTGACTTTTGTGTGCAATATCTTGTTTGGCCTGCGATATGAGGAAGAAACATACTATGTGAATGTGAAACTTGTTTGAGCACACGGGGAAACCCTGGGTATCTAGGTGGGCGGACTAGAACTAGTGCGCTAGTGAGCCGGATGGGTGTCGTCCCTGTTTCACTTAGCTGGATTGACGATTGCAACACTAACTAAACATATGATATCTAAGGGTCGTGGCCTTCTAAGCCACGTGTTCTGAGGGTTGTGGCCTTCTAATCCATGTTTTCTGAGGGTCGTGGCCTTCTAAGCCATGTTTCACCGAGACACGAGGTTCTAGGGTCCCACGCGAGCTAGATGAACCTTAGGGGATTTACCCATAGTGCTCTACCATCTCTGGCGTGGTGACTTCCATCGGCATACGGGGGACCACGTGGGTGTGAGTGTGTGCGTGTGTGAGTATGTGTGTGTGTGTGTGAGTGTGTGAGTGTGTGTGTGTGCCCATGGTTATTACTGATAACTTCTGGTTTATTTTTACTTGCACTTGGTTTTTCCTTGCCTGTTTACTTCTACTTGCACTTGTTTTCTTTCCTGCTTGTTTACTTTCAGTTCTTCTTTATCGCTTGTACTGGTTGCTTTGCGAAAATGGTTCTCAAATAAAAATGTGTTTTTCTCTTGTGTAGTAAAACTGAAAATGTAACACTTCTTTATCGTTCAGAACGAATTTAGAATCAATGAAAAGAAATTCAACTTTTGAAAAGGAATAAGGGTAATGGCTCGTGTTTAGTTTTTCAAGTGAAACATTATAAAAGCATACTTTTACACATTGTAGTTCAAACCTGGAATAGGTAGATTCTTTGTTTACTGGCAGTGCTTTGGGATTTGTTGTTGGGCTCACCTACTGAGTACTTTTGTGCTCACGCCTATCTTTTACCATTTCAGTTGCAGGTCTTTCCTTGCTCAGGTCTTCTGTTTTGAGTCGCTCAGTGTTGGAGCAAGGTTGCTCTCTGGTTGGGTGGTGACCTGAGAGGTCACACGGAGGTACGTGGTCATGTGGCTTTTATTTCTTTTCCGCTGTTAGTGTTTATTCGTTCTGTTCTTTTTACTTTTGTTTGGGCTGAAATCGTTCCCAATGATCAATTTTTAGTGCCCGACACTTGTTGCCATCCCGGGGGGATCGGGAACGCCCCTCGGGACTTGCCACAGACCGGCTCAGGTGACCGGTTCAGGGTCGACCCGGGCTGGTTCGTGATAGAAATACAATATAAATATAGATGATCAACTTATAGTTGGACATGATGCACCATTTATGTCGGGTGTGGAAGTCCGGGAGGATTATTTGCGAAAACTATTATACAATCATGAAATGAATTAAATGATACTTGTAGATGGTTCTGAGGAGTCTTTATAAACTAAGGTGAATTAGTTATATCACCCTCCTACATTTTCATTATAGGTAAGACCTATGGAAGTTGAGTTTTGGATTCTGTCTATCGAGACTATACATTTCCTTTTAGAGACCCCTTCTTGGAGGATGGTCATGTCTTATTCAAATATGGTACAAGGATCTATGATGAAAAATGGTTATGTTCAACCACTAACCAAAAAACCAATTTTCCATTGTCTGCCTAAAATGATGCATTTCTCAAAATAATATTGATTGGCCAAATAATGCTTGTATACTCAACTCTCGTGACATATCATGACACGAGTAAAATATAATTATATCTAAAAATAATGTCACAACACATATCATGTTTATCACCAATGGTGTAATGATGAATGTTGGGAATTCATGCTAAATTATGTTCTACATGTCAAAATGAAACTAAAATGTAAAGGCATTGGCGACTACAAAGTGGGTCTTGAAACAGGTCTAGTTCCCTCCTCTATGCTCTTTCATAACCCTTCCATCTAAAATATGGTCTGGGATCTTTTCATGTACATCAACAATGAATTATATTTGAGTGCCGATCTAGGAGACCTAGTATGTTTTTAGTACAACTCAGTTAGCCACAACCAATGTCATGATATACAATATCAACTTAAATATAATTTATTGAACATTTATAAAAAAATTTCTATATATAAATAAATTGTTGTCACATTAATAACTATTATTTATTAAGCTAACTAAACCCATGTGTTCCCATGGATAGTCAAACCTCAATTCATTCATTGACCCATTCTATAGTTTGAACTATCCCTAGGGGATATCATATCTCATAATTCCATTGTTAGCATTTTTTATCTTAATTAACAAATGAATTCCATATTTTGTATTCATTGTAACAATCAACACATGAATTTTTTTTACTATACAACTTCTCAAATTAAACATTAATTACATTTTTACAATTTGTAATCCCAATTAACACAATAAATATATTTTTACCATTCATTGACTGAATAAATAGATGAATTTCATTGTTAACATTCATTGTGTCAATTCACTTAATAATTCCATATTTACAATTTATGAATCCAATTCAATCATCAATTAAATTTTTATTTTACATTAACTGAAATTCATCCCCTTAATTAATTCAACAATTAATCAATCGCCTAAATTCCATTAATTTAATTCTCAGATTAATTATTCAATTTATAAAAACTCAATATCCAATAGATAATTCAACAATTAATTATTAAATAAACAATCTAATTACATCAATATTAATTCAATAATTTATTATTAAATTCACAATATACTTATCACATAATTAATTCGAAATTTTTTAATTCATTTCAAAAGAAAATTTTTCTAAAATTTAGTAAATAATTAATTATCCCCAAATGGAAATTAGATATTCCAATAATTAACTAAGCAATTGATATTCCCAAAATATGATTTTCATAATTAATTTCCTTCCTATAATTTATTAATTTAATTAAAAAATTAAATTTCTCAGAAAACTATATGATTTATTCAATTACAAAATCATAATTGAAGTCATGAATATTGGTTTTAAAAATATACCACCTATATCAATTTTTTGACCAGAACATTCACAACAGAAATCCCCAATTTGAAATCAATATATATTTAGAATGAAACCAAGGTCATAAACCAAAATTAAATATCATATGAATAAATATAAAATAAGTCTAGATCTAATACTATAATACTATATCTATATTGAATAAAATTACATGTAAGAATAACCCTACAATGGAAGGGAAGGACTGTAAAAGATAATGGAAACCCCAGGTGATGAGATCTTCTTGTCAGGAGGGGTGTAGACATTATGTCCTGTCATCACGATGAAATGAAAAGAGGTCATAATATCTTGTAATCCATTCAAGATTCTCTTAATCAATGAAAAATATTTCGGGGTCTTGTTAAGGATGAATGGTGTTGAAAATGGGGGCTTGAGGAATTTTATATCCAATTTTTTAGGGAATAAAATCATAGATGATTGGTTGATAACTCAGGGAACGTGACTTCCAGTAAACATTATCATATACCATGTGCCTATTTAAGGGGGTTTATGGTTAAATATATTATGGTGAATGTTTTGAATGATAATTTACAATCCATGAAAACACACAATTTCCAATATTGCATGTTTTGTTGCGGCATGGTGCGTGGTTAGGGAAAATCATGCACAAATTGGTCACTATCCTCTCTCATCCATTTTATTCAAATATGACTCGAACATACCCCATTGTAAAGACAAAAAAATTTAATCCATGTAGTGGAAAAATGATCTAATAAACTATCTCAATACATATCTATAATATGTGGGTTTTACACAATTGAACATCATACATAAAACAAACTTTTTAAACTTATTTTAGAAATTTATTATCCAAAAAAAATCATTCAAACATTATACTCTCTCACATATTGTTTTTCACCCAATGTAAATTGTGAAAATAAACCAACCATATTCCTCTTATAACATGATTATTTTCATCCCCTTTACAAATAATCCAAAAATACAACTTCCATAATGGTTTAAAAAGTGAATTAAAATTAAAATTAACAAATTTTTGAAAAACAAATCACACTAAAAAATTAATTCACCTTGGGGTGTGGTAATAATAATTTTTAGAACCATCTTTGGAGAGGGGATTGGGTAAAATCCATGAGGATTTTTATTCCTTTTAATATCCAAATCAGGTAGTTCCTTTACTATAATGGTAGCCACATGATATATTGTTTTTCTGGTTTAAAACATAATACTAAAAATTAAAATTATGGAAATAGTAGTTGATCAAAATTTCTAATATACATTACTATATTGAATTTAAATATTTATAATTCTTGTTTTTTTATAGAAAATTCATTTTTGTAGAATATCATAAATTATAATTTGTTCATTCTTCTTTTTTGTATACATATCAATTCAGTACACGCTTGAATAACTTCCTAATACGTGGGGATAAAAGTGATTAATGCTAATAAATAATTTTTCAAATAAAATAAATAAATGAATGACCTTCTAAATAAAAAACACTTTGTGAATTCGATATTAAATTGTCAACTGAACATTCAAAATCATCAATATAGAAAATCTGTTGATGCTGTTAATATATATATTAATATACTAAATGTGCACTATATTCTTTTTGTAAAAAATAATTAATATCATATAACATTTTAAAACTCTAATAGATGTATTCAAAAATAATGGAACCTATAATTTCATTTTTGAGTGACTATTAATTAAAATTAACTACCAATAATTTACCAATAAAGGGTTATATGTACTTCACCACCATCACCATATTATAAAAGATTCAAATGGGATTCCACTAGGGAGTCTATATGTTTATAATCATCCTACATAATAAACATAGGTATATGATTAGAGTATTTAGGTTTACATATAAATTTACAAAAATTCCATCATTTACTCTAAATACAAATGAAATAATATAGTCAAAATAATTGGAACATCTCTTATTCATGCCCCGTTAGTTCCTGAAAAATATTTTAACTATGTTCCATCAACACCATCAAGGATTATGTCGTAAATTAATATAATCCACATAATAATCATCCCTATACACTTCGTGATATTGATATTTTGATAAACCCTTCCTCGTCAGTAACCATGATTCTAAAAATACATCCTATTCATCAGTAAAAGGTTATAATTTCCTCATTTTTTTGATATATATAATTATTATAATGGAAAAAAATCTCTACTCACCATGTTTTAAAAATCATTTTTGATTATAAAAACATAAATCCATTTCTAGTAGAGCATTTGACTATAATAATATTTGATTCATTTCATACAATTTAAAAGACTTTTCGATAGTCTTGTCTGAGAATAACAGATTAGACACTAAGTGATCCGTTGAAGAAATTTTTCTTATTAATGTCAATGTCTTAAATAGAAGAATAACCCATAAAAATGGAGTTGATTTATTCTTCATGATAGTTCCATATTCATTAATTTTGTTTGTATAAACCAACACTCTTCTAATAATGATGTTATTTTACATCATTTATATACCCTCTCAAATATTATTATTTTTTCAATTTTTAATAGATCATCCTAAATAATTTTCTCATAAAAATCAATTGTTGAAGAAAAATCAAATTACAATTATTTCAATTAGGACATGAATGAAATTTAATTCCTGTATTAATAATTCTATTGTGAATAGTTTATTGCATATAAACAATAATGTTTTTTCATAATGAAATCATCTCTCTAAGATTTTCCATTTTATCTTTTTGGACATTTAGTGTTTACAATACCATGAAAACTATCATCATATTTCATTAGATCATTTTTAAATGAAAACCCAATCCAAAAACATTTACATCATATTAATTCAATAAGTCTGGTCTATAACATTTTGAATTTATCTCATATATAACTTAATTTTTCACTATTAAATTCAATGTATACTCAATTTCTATTAAAAGAATATCATGGACTTCAAAACAATTACCAATATTTTTCATAATAAATATATATACACCATGATTTTTGAAAAATATAAAATAATGATCCAATCATTTATATGTTGTTGAAACATTCAATTCATTTCCTTTATATGATTAAAACTTATTCTTTTATAAAAATAATAATATAGAAGTGTTGTATTTTTTCTATACGGTATTTAATATAGTGTCCTTTCCACATTTGTACATAAAAATATATTATTTGAGAAGTAAAATTATATTAAAATCTTGTAATTACTATAAAAACATATTAAAATAATTTTTTTTACAACTATATCGAAATAAATATTTTTTTGAAATCTATTTTCTTATTTCAAAAACTTCATTAAATTATGGATTCATCAAATTTAACACATGATGTTGAATCCCATGTTTTTCATGTTAATCATTACATTGGGTACTTGATAATATGATTAGTTTTTCTATATGAATCATTTTAATATATATTCTATAATCATTTTTAATATCTTCAATAAATATAGATAAATTTTAATAACAAAAAAATTAGATTAATTTTAATTATCAAAACCATCAAACTAATTCTGTTTTGAAATATATTGTTCAAAAATACAGTTACAATGCATGCATATTTTTTCTTCAACAATGACCTAGTGATTTCCCTTGGTCTATGTTACTTGTAGATATAATAAATGATATATAGATTTAATTAATAACCCCTTTTTCTAAATCATTCTTTAATAACTAATTATTCAAATGGAATCAAGAATTTTAGATTATAGGTAAAACAATATAGTATTAAATATAAATTTATTAAATTCTTAATAAAAAAATACTCCTTCTTTGATAATTTTTTTATCCTTTCATCATTGAAAAATCATAGCACAAATCCATTGACATTTTGTATATTGGTGATATTTTTTTCATTCTATTCAACTGTGTAATACACCCACTATTGAGAACTCATAGCCAAATCCCATATATTTCTCCAAATGATGTTTACTTATTTTTATCCTTCTTATATACTTTCTTAATAGTCCATTATAACTGATGAAAATCTATTTAGGATTTATAGATACAATCATTCCCATTTCAAAAATACAAATTACATCTTTCCACACAGAGAATTTGTTTGTAGTTTTATTGTTGTTCATAACGGTTCCCAAATTATTTTTATACTCATTTTTGTTTCATGAGGCTCATTTTTTTAAACACTTAAGGAAAACATGGATTCCTTTTTATAAAATATCAATACCTATAATAATGTCTATTAAATGAATAGTCAAATAATAGATATCTATATTCCTATTTATTCTGTCATTTCCTTAAGAGAAGAAAATTTTCAATAAGGAACACATATAGATTGATTCAAAAAAATTATTTATATTGAACAAAATTTTCTATTATATATTTTGATCCATTTAATGATGAATATTATCCATCCATGATTCTAAAATATATGATTTACTCTAGGGATAAATCCTTGTGGAATAATGTTGCAGAAGGTTGTATCTATATATGATCAATCTCCAAAATAGATTTTCATTTGATTTATTAAATGGAAATATTGGGATGTAAATAGATATTTTTTGTATTCACTATTTGGTATTCTATAGGCTTAAATAGGGCTAGATCCATTTAACAACATGAATCCTTACCTAGTCAATGTAGTGTTTCTTGATACTCATGTATTTATTTTTTAAAAAAAAACTTTTTATTTGGGCACATCAATTATTATTTTTTATTTAACAAAATAAAACAGAAAATAAATTATGTAATCATATTAAAACACATCTACCATGAAAGAAAATTCCTTCTCTCAGTTATAATAAATTCTATATTTTATTTTTCCAATCATTACATTATTTCAAACTTATCATCAGTATATTATTTCAAATAAATAAATTTTGTAAGGAAAAAAATATTACCCTACATGGATTTATAAACTATTATTGATGTACTTCATGGTATTCCACATCTTTTTCTCAAATATCAACTTGATCTTAAATTTTTTTTATTAATTATAGTCCACATTATCTACAGTGGTAATAATAGCTACTAAATCATGTTCAATAGGTTATATAAAATCCTCGATGTCCTCTACTTCTAACTCATGTAAATATTTATCATTATGACAAACCTTACTTATCATTTAGAAAAATATATACATTGATTTATCCATGTTTTGCCACATATTAGGTGTTTCTTCATAGATTAATAATCCTCATCATGATGAATATTTTTAATTCAATGAGTGGTGGGATCCGTTACGATATTGAAATAGAAAACACCAAGATGAATATTTCTATGGAAATTTTTATTCTCCACTTATTATTAGATGAATGGAAATTAATATCTCAAATTACCTCTTCTATTTCAATAACATCATTAAATAATGTTTCGTCATAGTTTTAAAACAAACTCCTTTAATTCTTCTAAAAAAACAAGATTTTAAAAAAAAATTAATTTATTATGTTACTAGTATAATACGAAGTTTATCAAGAAATAATAATTTAATACCCTTGTTTTAAAGCATGTATACCATTATGTTGAACTATAGTGGTAATATCCTGAAAAATTATTTGTTAGTCCTGAAAACATTAATATTCTTCCCAGTAATGCACATGTCTTATATGGGAGTATTTTATGATTATTGTCTGAATTCATAGTTTCAGTTTCACTCATCCCCTTGTAAAAATACATTTTAATAGCTAATGATTTTTCCAACTAGAAATTAGGAATTCGATATATATATATTCTATATTTTTTCAACAAAAAATAATATGTTATATAAGAAATTACATTCTTATAAATGGTATTCACCATATCTATCGTTAATAAATTGATTTCATTCACATATATATTAAATGTCATCTTGCCTCATACTGATAAATTGATGAATTCTATGATCCCTAATAAACCGTTAATGTATATCTTGTATTATTCAATGCCTAATTATAAAAAAAATTATTCCATCATTCTCATCCATAAAATTAAATTATTTCCTTCATAAATTTTAATGATATATTAATTTCAAACTACTATAACAGGCATGATTTTTAGATGTAGTAAATATTACTCAAACAAAACATACACCTTCTATAAATTTTCCCATATATCAAGGATATTACCCTATGAGAGTGTGAATTTGGAAAATTCATATGTAAAAATATAAATCATTTGATATTAATCAAGGTATCCTAATGTGAGGACAAATAATTTATCTCCATTACTTTTTCTAATTAAAAGACGAAATTAATAAATTTTTCTATTTCTTTTACATGGTTTCTTATAATTGATCTAGTACATGAAGCATGGAAACCTGATGTTTTGAATCTCCATAAACAAAAGAGTACAGTAATTTAATTTTTTTGTACAAAACTCTAAGTTATCATTTTCTATTTAAACATAATTGTCACATAATATTGATATGAACGTTTCATATTGTTACAATGGATATTTCAATAATGATATCAGTATAGAAAAATCCGTGATGAATTAGAAATTAAAAACTCTCATGGGCCAGTTTGTCACTTATATATAACATGATAATTTTCTATTGATATAATAATCCTAGAATATCCTATACATTTACCTCTATAATGTATTAGAATTTTCGTGTACCTTTTCTTAAATAAAATGAATTATTTTGAGACCGCACGCATTGAAAAAATCTGATTTTGAGGCCCACTAAAGTGAGAACATATTTATGAACCAATTCTATGTTTGTTCAATAAACATGTGTGTGGGATTTTCCAACTTTTGAACTGGTTCTTGGATCAAAAATCCATGGGAACTATTGATATTGGAATGATAATATTTTCATAGAAATGACATTACATCGATTGACATTTGTTCGATTGAAAAGATAAATTTTTAAACATTTCAGATAAGTAATAAAATAACATAAAAACAATTTTTTATTTTTCATTTACACCGTTGAGCAGCAGACAACGACGCTACTGTGTGGAAATAAGGTTTAATTAATGGAGCCCCTTAATAGCTTGTTGTGCTAATATAATTGCTCTGCTATTTTATAAATTAAATAGCATAACAATGTATTGTTGCTGCATAACAATAATTTTATGATGTGTTTCATTTTTTTAAAATGAACAGGTTTTGAGAGTGGAGAATTGAACTATAGAAAAAACACGGATGAACCTCCGGTGAGATTCTACTCTAATGATAAAAAACGAAAAATGAAGAATGCTAAGGAATCTGTGAAGCTTTAATCACGGACGAAGCCAGAACCCCCATGAAAGGAACACATCGGTATGGAAAATAATATTGATGTAGGTGTTTGATCAATTTAATTTTTCCCAGTTCTTATTCCAAACGAAGAATGCAGATTAACCCACGAACCCATTAATTCATGGATCGTGAAATCCTGCAGGAGGGTGACTTCTTTTGGGTTTTCTCTATCCAGGATTATATTATCGCACGGGTTGGGAGAATTAAAATCCCTGAACCTCCCCATATTTTTAAACATCTAACATAGAGGGTGTGGTCAGATTTGTTCAATTCACAAGTGCATACTCATGCGTGTTCTTCATGGATGATTTCTTAAAATGGTTTCAAGGATAGTCGGAGGCCATCGTAGTGATGGTGGTAGCCTAACGATCATGTAGGTGTATATGTATCGAGAATCAAACCTCAATATAATATATGGTTGCCTGTGAAAAAAACTGATGGTGCGTTGGCAACAGCAGCATCCCTTGGAGGAGGGTGTTGGTGTATCCATCAGCATGATGCAGCGACAGAGGGCTCCTGCCAGCTAGCTGCGATGGTGTGGAGGTGTGATACCCACCAGTTTGGAGTGGTAACAACGATATGTATCTTGGCCTCCAGGGAAAATGGATGAGGATGTATTCACTCAACCATGGTACCACAGTGGTGCTACGTTGACTGATCAAACCAGCGGACATAGTCCGCGGGTGACGTGGAGAACATGGATTCCCGACCACGTTAGAGGCTGCAATCACTCGACCACGATGTTAATGAGGCCCCACTTCCGTGGGGAAGCAATGGGACCAGACATGGATCCCAAATGCATCCTGGATAGGCTGATGGATAGTCCTCCAATGGTAGAATGGGCGGACCCACAGGCTGTAATAGTGCTACTGGGCCTGACATGAGCTACTGGGTCAGACCCACACTACCGGGCCGGACCCGCGCTACTGGGCCAGACCCTCCCAACACGGCCAGATCAGTGCTATCATGCAAAACCCCTGAAATCAGGCCAAACATGGCTACCAGGATGAACTCTCACTACCATTCCATCTCGAGTTAGGTCAGTCTGACAAGGACAGATCAGACCAAGACCCCACTAGCCCTCGTTTCACTAAAACACCAATATCTCTCAAACTGTGTGTCTGATTGATGCTCAGTCAATGTCATTTGGACCTGTGCAACGAGGAGTACATTCTGAGACACATTATGCAAGATTTGGTCGATGTTGTCATATGGCTGGGTTGGATCGGAATCGAATCCAACCATACTGATTTCACAAAAATATCTATATCTTACAGACATGGCATCCATTTAACACACCATCTATAATGTTAGGACCCTTATGAAGATAATGTCCTTTTGGTTTACTCTATGGGGGGATTCATGGAGATTAAAGTTCAAGTGATGTCTTCAGAGGAGAATAATCCTAGAATCATTTTTGTTAAGTTTGGGAATTCAGTGGCTAGTTGTGACGTGAATAATGAATAGTTATCATGTGTCGGTCATCATCAAGTGATCAAGTGTGGGCCTTCACCTAGCAGACCTGTGTGGGTCAGCACCTAGTGACACAATGTGGATAAGAAAATAACAAAACTTTGTGGATCAATAGTAGAGCCTCTCAAATGGATAATATGTTCTAGCTTTATGAATAACAATATTCACATTTTTACATAAGTTTTAAATGGTGTGGTATATGTGTTTTATTTTTTTGTATGTGTTTGAAATCATTCCTGGTGGTATTAAATCTTTGGTATTTCCATTTTGGTATTTTCATTCTTCGATTGTGGAGAGACCTTTATGGGTCTCCGGGTCCCTACTAAGCTAGTAATAATCACCACAACTTGGGCTTCACCTGGACCCATTGTATCTTGTGAAAACGACTGACTTCATTGTCCGGGATATTGGGGAGCCCGGACTAGATGGTTCTCAGTGGTTGATCGATTGATGTGGTGTGATGTAGATAAATACAATTGATATAATTTCCCACCATTCAAGTAGGATCCTTGGTAGACATCCTCCAGAGCTTTTACATCCTTCTGTGTACATTCCTTTTAGTTGGGCAGGTATTCTGGCCCCTTTACATTCATTATATAGACATTACACTTTGTTGTGGAACTTTATAGTGGTTGTATTATGTATTTTTTTTCTTTCGTGGTTAGATATTTAATGTTTTCCCTATCTGTGTGTGTACAGGTATAAAGGAAATGTCGTCCCTTTTTGGGATATGCCTTTCTAGTGCTAGTCATCTTCCCCAGGCCTATGAATGGTGGGCATGCGGTAGTCATATCATGGGCCTCTGGAGATGGGTCGTTACAAAGAGGTATCAATGGGTGTTTAGTTCTACTATAAGAACTACGAGACGTTATTTTTTAATTGGGAACAATTGTTTTAAGTGTCTTGAGTTCGAATTCATGTTCACAGAGTCCAGTGATTGTGCGATGACCAACGTATCGATACACCGTTACTTTGAATTATTCCTTCTAACTCGGTACATGAATACACAACTTTAATGTGTCTGTGATATTTTTTTCTCTTGATCTCATTTGATTCATCTCTCCCAGTATATCATATTTGTCATGGAACATATGTTTCTCAAAAGGAAGCCTCCATGAAGACAACTTGTTAGGATTATTGTGAGAGAATAGGACAATGGACCACCAAGCAATGAAGAATTGGTGTAGGGAGGAACTTACAACGAACGATCCTTTGGGTGGGGTACCACCCGCACCACCACCCATAGAGCAACAGTTGCTACCGTCCCCCAAGTGGATAGTGCACACCGACTAAGAACGCTACAAGAGTTATAAAGATAAGGATCGTCGACAATTCTAGGAAAGATAGATATTAAGTCAGTTGAGGATTGGCAGATCATAGTTACTCGAGTTTTTTTCCATGTGGAGACCCTGTAGAGTAGATGGTTATTCTAGCTGCTAGCCTTTTTTAGGGAACGTTAATGAGATAGTGGAACATAACGCTCCAGTCACACGATGAGGTTACCATTATCTTTTCGGTGATTGATATCCTCTATAAGGTATAGTATGTACCAATAATAGTATGCTCATAACGTTTTCAGGATTTACTAAACCTATATTATGGAATTCAGACTCTGTCCTAGAACTCAACAAGGTTTACCGACCTCTCCCATTACCCCCACCAACATGGCACGAGGCCCTTTCATCAAGGCCCAGATCATTATGCAGAGAATCTAACAGGAGACTAGGGAATCAATGATTTCTCTCAACATCCTTATGCAGGATGGAGTGCAAGTGAGATCCTAACTTGTAGGTAGCTTCCTAGATGAGTAGGAACTGATGGTGAGAGCCACCATCAGGCGATAGGTTGTCGAGTCATCTATAGTATGTGGTATCCAGACAACACAAAGGATAAAATGGGCTAGACCTTATTGAGGGTGACCCTAGTATGCATGGTCTGAGTTGAGGAGTTCATGAGGTAATGATGCCATCAAAGGGATATTGTTTTTTACTCTTGTGACGGGCAGGGGCACATGGCTCATGATTGTCCGACTACCCACACAGATGACCAACAGGTGGTCAAGGGACAGCTGAGACAAAAAAAGAGGTTTATGTGATGTGCTATATAGGTTTGAAGACATGGTAGGGGAGTAGGATCAGTGTCATGTCATGGATGAATGTTCTAGGTACTACTACCACCACCCCAATGATGTACAACATGAGCTTCAGGAGTAGGTAGATAGGGTTCGGGACAGCATTCAGAGAATGATTCCTATGACCATAGTACATTACTGAGGACTATAGGTTTAATCAGTGTATAATCCACCTTAGCATTATTTCTTATAGGCATAGGTTATATTCATTATTTTCTTTGTATTGACCTCATTCAAGCTCAGAGATGTTCGTGGAGCCATTGGCTCGATCCATACTATTAGAGACTCCTACGGGAGGGGATTCAATGATAACACACTGGTGCCTATTGAGTGATCCTACTATATTCGGATATAGATTTATCAAGGATCACTTAGTTACATCATTGAGGACTTATGTTTTAATCTTTATTATGAACTGGTTACCCATATTCCATGATTATATTGGATGTTTTAGGTGCACAATGCACTGTGTCCGTGAATATGGGAACATGTATTCCGTCATTAGTGAGAAGGAAACCATTACTACAAATGATAGACATTCTCAGCGGAGGATCCATGTGATCACTCACTAGTTATCTAGCCTCACCCTCGGTAAGATGGATGAGGTGATTCCGAACTTTTCGGTAGTGGTGGATGAGAATGAAGATATCTTTCCAAAAGATGGCCTAGTAATACATCCTTACAGAGAGGATGAATTATATACTGACTTGTACCCATGAACATCGTAGATATCTACACCTTCATATCAGATTTCTACCATAGAGCTTAGTGAGTTGAGGGTACAACTGGAGGACTTGGAGAGGAATGGGTTTGTAATGCCTTCTGTTTCTCCTTGGGAAGCCCTTATGTAGTTTTCCATGAAGGAAAATGGGAGTATGCCGCTATTCAAGGAATTCTACGAAATGAACTAGGTGACCGCGAAGAATATGTATCCACTTATGAGGACTGATGAACTTTTCGTTCTTTTGATGGGATCATGGTGGATTTTGAAAACCCACCTCTGATCAGGCTATCATCATCATCGGGTACGAGATGAAGAAGTAACGAAGACAACCTTTTAGATGCTTCTATGGACACTATGTGTTAATTGTGACACCTATCATTGTAAGAAATGGTGTAGAAGTGTTCATGGGACATAAGAACATGATTTTTGAACCATTCCGAGATCGTTTCGTGGTAGTCTGCATTGATGAAAACATGGTGCACTGTGCTTTAGAGAAGGAGCATGCTACACAGCTGCATATATTCTTAGATTCACTCTGTGTGTATGAAAATTATAGAATTTTCTCAATGTGCTAGTTCTAGATTTTTATGGTCAAATTTATGGGTCACGTCATATAAGTGGCTGGGGTTGTAGTTGATCCGATGATGATAGAGTCAGTTCATGATTTGGATCCACCTGTGAGAATGTGTATGCTGCAGAGATTCCTACGGTTTACTCGATACTACAGGATGTTTGTACATGAAATTTAAAAAATAGAAGAACCCCTGTTGGCTTTTAAAAATATGTGACAACACTTCATGTATATGGAGAGGTGCTATCAACGTTTCCTGGATCTGAGGCCAAGACTAACGTGTACCCCCATTTTGATACTACCGTAAAAGGTAGTTATGTATGTAGTCAACTATGATGCATTAGGGACCGAATAGGTTGGGACATAATTTAGGATCGTGTATTTATTGACTATAGATCATATCATTTGGGGACGAATGAGATTAACATCATTACCCTTGACCTGGAGTTAGCAATAGTGGTATTTTCCTTGAAGTTGTGGCGCAATACTTGATGGCTAAAATAATTACCATCAACTATGACCACAAGAGTCTTAGGTATATCCTCACATAGATGGATTCGAATATGAGAATTCGGTTATGGCTATAGTTCCACCATTACTATGACATTGATGTAGTTTATACTCCATAGAAGGGGAAATTGGTGGTAGACGCCCCCAACAAGAGGTTGGGTTTGCAGCATCTATCTGAGGAAATTATAACCACCCAAACCTTGATATAAATGGAAATTACATTAATTTTGTGAAATACTAAATACATAAGAAAAATAGATACCCATAGATTGTAATAGTTTAGTGTCTTTGGAAACTCAGAACATAATTTTCTAATTGTGGGGAATGATCTTCAACATCTCCCATAAAGGTCTTCCCCTTTTGTATTCTTACCTAAAACCATTCATTATATACACATGAAATGAAAACATAAAAAAGGTGAGCTCAAATACATAGTAAGGGTAAACATCAAGAACATAAAAACCATACATAATGATTTCAACATAAAAACATGAATATAAAAAATCAAAATCTTGAGCAATGACATAAATCATGGTAGTACATAAGGAATATTTCATAAAGGAACATTATTCCTGATAAAATAGCATAAGAATAAAATATGGAATTGTGGAAAACCATTATTTACAAGATATGATTTCCATAGTAGCCAAGGCATTTCTGCAAATACCATCATAGTAGACAAAGTGCATTACTTAATTGGGTTTACATGTCGTTCCACCCCCTCTATTACTGAAACCGATTCATTTTCCATTCCATCCATATCTATATAATGAGATATAAATTTTCACCCAATGCATTGTAGGGAGATATAGGTCCCATCAAACTCATAATGAAATCATCCTTGAGTGTTCAACAAAATAAACATAAATAATTCATCATAACTCAAGGAATAAAATGGGTTTTATAATCATCATACCACCATAACATAATCCATATAAAACAAATGCATATAATTTTACCATAAGAAAAATAAAACCTATAAATAATAGAGACATTATACTTGAAACATAAACATACTAAATATTTTCATCCTAGATTGAAAATTGTTTTCATAAAACACTTGAAATGAATTCTTGAGGAAAATATCATTTCATCATTAAATTCATTTTCTTTTCACAAAATGAAATTCCATTTTAGAAGAAAAGGATTTTTTTGAAAATAATCATGAAATATTGTAGAGGAATATTCATAGAAACAAGGTGTTATGAAATTATAAAAATCTGTTCATGCCATATAAGTTAAAAAACATTATCCACGTACTTTTTTCCAAAAAAGAAAAAAATTACCTCATATAGTAATTAGAAGAAATATTCCTTCCATTCCCTGTGGTAAAATTCAAAAAAGGGAAACATTAATTTCAACATACAAGGATTAATATTAAACATTTTATGAAATTTGATTGAGAAAACATGGACATGGATGATGAACATAACCCCAGTAATTACTAACGATGAAACAATCCATGATAAGAATCAGATTAGAAAAAATATCCCTTAACTTATGTCCAATTTCTTTAGTATGTGTCCAAAACCCTTGTAAAGTGGGTTTAAAAATATTATTTACTTGTAACAGAATCATAATAATATTTATGATATCATATATGATTCACTTACGACTTTATATTATACGTTTTTTGTCAATTCTTTGTTAAAGCAGTGTTTTGGGTAAAATCGTTTCATTTATCATACGTGTATGGACTTTTTGTTCCTAATATTATTATATATATCATGATTTCCTTACTTCGAGAATGTAAAAATTCATTTATATATTATATATATTCATTATATATATATAATAGATAGATAAATGAAATGAAATACACCGTTAATGGAGATGATAGGCCGTACATACGCATGAACGCTATTTTCCTTTCATTATTTACATGAATGGAAGTAAGTAGATGACATATATGTATATATAAATAAATCAAGTTTCATTATTATGTCATATATTTAATTAATATTCATTATATATACATTATAATCATTCTTTAATGGCAATCATGGAGAATGAATCTCATCGAGTTGGGGAGATGGAAATCCTTATGTATGCACGAGCGATGATATCCGTCTCATAATTATAGAATGGAATTATAGGGGATGATATAATATCTAAGAATTTGTATCATGTTATAATAATCATATATAGTTATTCAATAAACCATTATACCCATCCAAGTAAGGTGGTGTTGGAATGTAGTTTACACCGTGGCGTGGAGATGATATTCCGTACGTACACACGCGCAATGATTTTGTTTTCTATAGGATGGATATAAGGTTAAATAGTGTTGTTCAATATTTATAAAAACATATCAATATATGAGTGATTCTGATTTTATTACATTATAATGAAACAAAAAAAATAAGAGGATGTAGAAGAAGAAATAAATTTGAAATAATAGGTAACAGATATTACCTCTTCTTCGACACGCCTCTTCTAAACCACCTCTAAGGGCATAAAGTTGGTCATTAAAGAAGACCAGATCCATTAGTATTTTTCTATGAATGTGGAGAAGAGAAATGGACATGTTTTGGTAGAGCATGAAGGCTCAAAATGTTGTGAAGATGAGATGGAGGAGGTTCCCTTTTGTAAGGGAGGAGAGGGGCATTTTTGAAAACCTCAAAAATATTAATTTATAATAAATTCAAAAACAAATTAAAAATTTCCAAAAATGCCTCAATTAGAAGATCTGATGATATAGGTTTGAAATTTCATCATCCTATAAAATTTAGACATGTTGGAAATTAATTTTAAAACTTATCAACTTGATTTGTCCATTTAATTTTATTTGCGGTAATAATATTCTAAATTATAAATTGTTATAAAAAATTACATATGTGTTGAAAGTTCTCCATAAATTGATATGTTATGAAATTTTTTACCATATAAATTTCTAATTATAAATTTTAATATTTTTGTGATTTTTAATCTATTTAATAATATGTTATTTTTATAAAATATCAATAGTGTCAATTTTGACAGTATTCGTTTATTTGAATTTAAATAAAATCCACACAGATGATATATTCGAAACAAAATATTTAATATATAAATAACATGTTATATTTGTTTGGAAAATTCGTGGATAATATTATATTGTTCATATAATATTTATATTAATATTTTTATAACCATTTAATTGATATTTATATAAATAAAATAATTTATATATCACTATTGTGTCATCATTATTGATAATTATTTAATACTTAAAAATTATAAATAAATTCACAAGATATAGATAATATTATTATATTTCTGAAGAATATTTATGTTCAATGTTTTATGATGTTTATCACCAAATTAAAATTATTACCCTTATAAGATTTAAGAGAGTGACATATTGTCAGTTTCTTTGGATAAAATAAAAACTACATCATTTTTCATTGTCAAACGTCCATGAGATAAATATATTCCAACCCTTAGCTGATATGGGACTAAGTTTATTCATCCAATAGATTTTTTCAGGTGTTATAGTAATTTAATAATATTATTGTTACCCTTAATATCCTAATTTACCATTAACTATGGTAAATATAATTTACTCTAGTTACTATTCATAATGCCCAAAAATAAAAAGTAGTCTGTTAACATAATTTTGACCTAATAATTCAAAATATGTAATATATTCTAACAAATTCAAGACATAGAAGATGTATTCATTAATTTAAAATTACCCCCATTGTCAAAAAACGAGGTTTTTATTTATAACATTGGAAAAGATTGAAATGTTTTAACCTATGAATTCAATGTAAAATTAATGATAATGAAAAAAATTATATTAATTAGTAAATATATATTCTATTTATACCTTAAAACCATTCAATATTATAATTTATCCATATAAATTATCTTTATGAAGAAAGTTTATTTTAAATAAAATTTATCTTATTATTACTATTCATTAAAATTTGATCTTAATTTGGAAAAAAATCAAAACATTATACATCATAAATTTTTATATCATGTTTCACAAGAAGAAGATCATTTTGTAAAATCAAACTTATAATATTTTTAAATATTAGGGTGAAAATGGGTGTGCCATCAAAAGGCGGAAAAACTGCATTTTTTAAAAAATTCTTATTTTACTAAAAAAAATTATTTTGTTCTCATACAATGATATATAAAATGTATAAGATCAATGATAATATTATAAAATTCCATATTTAGTTAACAATTTTTATAACTGCTATATTATAATAATATTATAACAATATCTCGTTTAGTAAAACTTGGTATTGGGAACAACACCAACTATCAAGGAAGGTCACTCTTGCATGTATTTCCAGCCATGTCAGGGATGCATGTAGGGAAAGCTTCCTTTGGTGTAGCTTATAAAATAATCAAAATACAGTTACATTATACATTGATAAAAATCAATAATTGGTTCTGTGTAAAATGAATTTTATTCAAAGGAACATAGAATCACAAGCCAAGGATAGTGTTACATATACTACAATCTATTAAAGTGTTGCGTATTGTGAAATATAATCATGGTGAAGCTTACAAAAAAAGACAAAAATAATAAAAAATAATACTTCTCATAAAATCTCTGGGCGTTACATTCTACCCCCCTTAAAATGAATTTCTTCCTCGAAATTCTTTGGGGTTATAAATTGTTTTCTACATGAAAGCTTCTTTCATAGAAACCCACATCTTAAAAATTAATAAAAAAACCTAATTTTAAAAAGGAATGTTAGAAAAATGACGGTGACACAATGTAACTCAGCACTGGGTTTCCATATAGAAGAATATAGGTGAAAATATGGATATGGAGGATTAATCTATCCATTATGTTCTGATGAAGAGTGGTAAAGAACATGACAATGAATGATCCCACAATCACAAAGCCATTAATTTGTTATGATATAAGGTACCATCTGATTCATTAGACATGAGAGTACTAGGACAAAATTTATAGTTTTGAAGATCATTTCCCAAATGTTAATGAATATTTACATAAGGAGAAATACTTACTTGATTTCATTGTAATATCTTCATTGGTCATCCCATGATCAATTTCCACTTTTTCTCTTATTTAAATAAATGATGTTGAATTTATCATTCTTGAAGTATTAATAGATAATGTGATAGAATGATAGGTCATTCCATCTTTCTCAAACATAATCTTAGAAAATGTTATTAAATATACATAAGCCCGTATATGTTGAGATTAATCATATTTGGCTCCAAAATTGTGCTTATAATTCATCTATCATAACAATTAAAAAAATAAAACTAGATTATACTATCCAGGGACTTCATGTAGGCCAGTGGTAGGCGATAAAGGCATGCCACACATTGTTTGTGGGTTCAATTCCTGAAACATTGTCCGACACGACGAGTTGTTATCCGTCCCGCAGGTTGTAATTTTTCTGAAACCATACAATTATAACATTCTAGAAAACTGTTTTGGCCCTAAACAATACTATATGATATCCAATATAATACATTCGAACCATTAGGCTTATCGAAAATACTTCATTCCAATCTCATACTATAAATAATATGATGACTAGAAATTTCATCTACAGAGCATGTGAATACCATCATTTATCCCCCATATATCATATGATATACCTTGTTGTTCATATTACAATCATGTGAATACCTTAATCATGTATTCTCTTGAAACATGAGTTACCATAGAACCTTATTGAAAAATTGAATTCCGTTGAATGATAACTCTTTCCACATACCAGAATCCCAAAAATTCAATATACTCAAACCATGATATCACTTTGTCCTTATATCAATAATGAGCTCAATAATAATATCAAACATATTATTTTCTTCTAATCCCTTCATTATGCACATATCATATAAATTCCAATAATATTTCAATAACATTTCATGGTTATAGGTACCATATAATTATTGAAAACAATAATTAACCAATAAATAGATATTCCAATATTCCATAATAATATAAATGTGATTCCATGATACTATTTTGAAATCCCATTAAATAAACACTTAATTATTCTAAACATCATTGTCAAACTCAACATCACAAATAATGATTTCATGCGACTTCCCTTTGTCCTTTTCCTTAAGAGGTTGCTCACGTCGATCATCATTAACCCTTGGAATATGGAATTGATTAGAATTATGCCCCATTTCCTTGCACTTATAGTATTGAAGTGTTAGTGGTACGTTAAATGTAGTCTTTTCCCTATTCACATCATTAGAAACCTTTTTTCCATTACTTCATCACTCAGATGCTCTATGACCTTCCATTCTATGCCTGAATTATTTTCTAGTACATTTTAGATAATCTCCACAATGCTTCTTTCCACACATTGAGCATAAATAAAAATTCACCATCCTTTCATTCCACCTTGCAAGCCATGTAAAATTAACTTCGTATATACCAACAGATTCATCATCCATTTTCATAAGCTCAAGGAACTCCTTTTTCATATTTTTTCAATGAATATGAGGGAAGTAATTATTGGAAAACATTTTCTTGAACTCATCCCATTCTATGGATTCAAATTCATTATAGGGCATTCTATTCGTAATTTCAGTCCTAATCTGGTCTGCTTCACCTTCTAAATGGTAATAATTGAAAAGGAATTTTTCATGTTATGAACAGAGACGTATGGAAAATTTCATTTCAATAGTACCTATCAATTGTTCAACAATGAGTGGATCAAAAGACCCATTGAAAGAAGGTGGTTGTTGCCTCATGAAGGACACAATTGAATATTGATCCCTTATCTGCTCATTTGGAAGTCCAGAATGATTCATATCTTGTGTATGTATAGTAATAATATTTTTCACTCCATCTCCCATCACATTGGAATTTTCAGGAGGAAAATCATTGAATGGTCCATTACATTGATTAGCATGGTACATTCGGGTTCTAGCCATTGTCTAAAACCTAGAAGAATAGTGTGAGAGGCAGAAAACATGCACGGAAAACAACATAATAAAGGGGGAGTACCATCAATATCTAACCTCTTAGGTTTAATTATATGATCAATATTGTAATTCTATGACTATAACCAATACATATACTTATCCTTAGGGACATCCTTAGACATACCTTAGAAATATTTCTTGGGATCTCACTAAGGTTTTTTGCATCCTAGTTTCCAAAGTCTAACTAAACGTTCACTCAGATACCAACTATAACGGTCCAAAGCATGACATACATAGACATTACATTAAATTGGAAGATTACGTAATACATAACAAAAATATAATCCCAAAAACCATATTAGTTTAGTGTCTTTTGAAACTCAGAACATAATCTTCTAATCATAGTGAATGTTCTTTAACAACTCCTATAATGATCTTCCCATTTTTTTTCATACCTTAATCCTTTTTATTTATCCTGGGGAAAAGAAATCCTAAAAGGGTTGATCTCAAATTATCAGTAAAGGTAAACATGGAGAACATAAAAACAATCCAAAAACATTTGAACATAAAAATATGAACATAAAACATCAAAATATTGAGCAATGACATAAATCATAGCAGTACATAAGGCATAGATCATAAAAAACAATAATTATGATAAAATATCATGGGAATAGAACATGGAATTGCCGAAACCCATTAATCTCGTGATATGATTTCTATTGTAGCCAAGGCATTGCTGCCAAGTCCTTCTTAGTGGGAAATGTCCATTACTGAATCGGGTTTACATGCCATTCCATCCATGTATTACTGAAATAGATTCATTTTACCTTCCATCCATGTGTATATCATGATATATAAATCTTTACCCAATTCATTGGAGGGATATAATGGTCACACCCATCTCATAATGAAATCATTCTTACCTATTCCTCCAAAATAATAATTTATCATTTATCATAACCCAAATAATAAAATGGGATTCATAAAAATTATCCCATCATAACATAATCCTTATAAAAAAATTGATATAATTTTATATTAAGAAAAATAAAACCATTTAAATAATAGAGAAATTATACTTGAAACATAAACATAATTAATAATTTCATCTTAGATGGAAAATAGTTTTGGTAAAACACTTGTAATGATTAATTGAGAAAAATATCCTTTATTCTTCAAAATCGATTTTTTTCTCAAAATACCAGGCAATTTAAAAAAATAGCTTTTTGTTAAAAATAATCTTGAGATCTTGTAGAGGGAGATTCATGGAAACAACACATTATGAAACTGTAAAAATCCATTCCTTCCGTATAAGTTAAAAAACATTCTCCATGTAATTTGATTCGGAATAGACAAAAAATATCTCATATTGATATTAAATTTAATTTTTAATGTTTTCATGAGGAAAATAAAATCGATACAATAATGATATATTAAATATAAAATATTACTGTGTATTGGTTTTTATTTGCATAATATTTAGGTTTACATTTTATTAAATTTATTTTTCTTTCTAATATAGAATAAAAATTATCATTTTCCATGGTTGTCTATATAATTCATAAAAATTAGTGAACCTAATATTAAATTGTAATCAATACATTTTCTATTAGTTGTTCCTCGTGTTTTATTTATTTAATATCATATTCTAAGCAACACTTTATGATTTAATTATCCTTCCAAATCCAATTTCATGACTTATTATGACAGTATTTCTATATATAGTCACTTATGTTAATAAATTAAAATAAATTAGCATATTAATGTAATTATATATATTCATCCACAAGAAAAACACCATTTTCATTAGGTTTATGCAGTCTTAAAATATCCCCCACCACAATACTAGCTCTGAAAATAACCATTGTCTAATGATACATTGATCTACTAGCATGATACTATATTAATCCAATCATTTTATACATTCATATAATCTATAATTTAAAAATAAAGAAATAATATCTCTGAAAACAAAATATTATGAAATTGATTTAATTAAAAAAATAAATAAATCATTATGATGATTTGAAACAAATTATTTTTATTTAAATAATATCAGAATTTCAATTAAACAACCATGAGTATATATCCATAACCTAAAACAAAAATCACATTGGATATACTATTGTTCTGTCATCATAAAGATCCATCCTTCATTACACCATAGTAAGAATTCCGAATATATATTGAACACCTTTTTTGACAATAATATTTAAAAAAAATATAACACAAACACTATTAATATGAAAACTGAAGAAGATTTTTTATATATAGAAAAATATATATTACACTATCATGGATCTCATAATAATGACTTGTAGTGACCAAATAAAAGGATTTATTAATATTTTTGGGTCAGCGGATTTATAATATCCCCTAACTTCTAACATAGAAAATCCTTCCACCAATCTACTAAAATAATATTGTCATCATAATAATTAAAATAATAACTCTCATGTGTGGTTATTAAATAATACCAACTCATATTATTATGAAACATCATGAATCCTCAAATGATATTGAATAAAAATTATATTCACATAAAAATAACTGAATTTTTCATATAGGTTATCTCAAATATCATATCATTAATGGGTCAAATAATATGAAATCGAACATATCCACTTATGTTGTATCACCATTTTGTCAACTGAGAAACACTTCTCAAGAAATATTAGGTATTAGTGTTTCTAAAAAGAACTTTAATTATAAAATTAAAATTGAAATATATAATTTCAGAAAATCTCCATCCATCACATTATCTGCTACAAAGATAAAATACACCTCAATAGAATAAAATCATGTTAATAGAAATAATTCCACATGAACCACACAATAAAAAATTAAATTAAATTTATAACTAAAAATTTAAATTATATATAAATAATTAAAAATTAATGACACATAGAAGCAAAAAAAAATTAAAAAAAATATTGAACATGAATATAGGACTCCATAACCAACATCTAAAACTATCATTCTGGTAAAATACATTATCCTTTGGAACATATATATCTAAATTTCTTTATTATCGCAATCTAGAACTAATTTTGGTGTAAGAAACGTGATCCACCAAACCATTATATCACAACACTATAATAAAATTATTAAAAATCACAGCCTAAATATGAATCATAAAAAAAATAATACCAAATAAAATATGAAAGATGAATGTTGTTTTCAAACCATTAGTCCAATAAGAGTTTCACTATACGATGTAGGTCAAATAATAATATTATACAATTTCCTATAAAAATAAAATAAATTAACATCAAAAACACTCCAGGATCAACCATAGAAAAATATAAATAAAATATCTCATCAAAAATATTGTGATTAAAAATATAGTAAACCTTTAAATAAATAAAAATAAATAAAAATAAATTATCAAAATCAATGAAACACTTAAACACAGTAAAATTTAAATAATGAATAGCTCACCTTATTTTAATTATTAACATCTAACATAGACCAAAAATGAATATAACAATACCCCATCCACATTATCAACATCATTATATAACAATACCATGACATAAATCCCACCATATTTATCTTTGAGAAGGAAATCAACTTTCAAAATTATAAACAAACCAAAATGTCTAGTAAAACTTATATCACTATTTCATTAATATAAAAGATAATATTATATCCCCTCACATATATTATATCGAAAAAAATAATAGGAATATTTTTGTACAATACTATAGAAAATAATCAAAAAAAATTAATTTAAATTGAATAATTTAAAATATAATTAAAAATAATAATATAATTATCAATATAAAATTTTAAAAGTGACGAAACATGATATAACGATTTGATACCAATGTGGATATTGTGAATCCTACAACACAAAACAGATAAAAACCCCTACCAAATATAATATCATCATTAAATATTCCCTTTAGAACACAAAATTCTTTTATGATCTGATATCACTGATATAGATTTTCCAAAAACACGATTTACCATCTCACTAAAAAAATGGATCATCTGAAAAATTAATTGCACTTTGTAATTGAATTAATAAGAACCATATATCTGGATAACTAAAAAATTAAAAATTTATAATCTAGAATAGTTTAGTGACCCAATAAAAATTATTCATTGGGGATTTAATTATTATTTTTCTACTAAACCTCATTCGATTATCCAAACACCATGTCAAGATAATTATGGAAAATACTCTATTTAGTGGGAAAAACTACTTCCCATAACACTAATAGGAAAATTGATATTACAGAATAGTTAACACAACATTCCAAATTCCACTTGTCATTTATTAAATACTTTATCCAATACTCATCAGATCAAAATCATTAGTCACATAATTATAATATCCCACATTTTTGAGTAAAATTAACTCTTTGATAACTACACAAAGCATACAGAGTAGTTGAAAACCACATTAAACTAAGAAAAAAATATTTAATTAAAAAAATATGTATACCCATAATAAAACCTTATTATAAAATGATAAAATATTATGAATTGTATTATTCATCATATATTAGGATATAAATAAATAAATTAATATTTAGTTACAAAATAAGAAACCATAAAAATCTCAAAGAATAAAATGCAATCTAAATTATAACGTTAACATTTTTCTTACATTTAATAGTTCTTCTCCTCATAAATCCTACATACACATAATATATAATTGAAACAAAATGATTTAATTTCCTAATAAAAAAATTTATCATATGAATTTAAACATTAAATTAACCCAATAATATTGGATAACTATTAATTAAGAAAAATAAAAAAAAATTACATCCTTTACCCACTCCTAGGTGACCTATAAAACTAATCCATGCCACTAAAGAACCAATAAAGGGGAAATTTTTTTACTATAAATATAATTATCATAAAAATAATGCCTTCAAACCAATTAATCCAAAACAAATACATTTATATCTAATTAGAGTCAAAAAATATATACTACATGAGAAATATTAAAAAATATATTTTTTATAAATTATGAATCATTTAAAAAACCAATGTAATATCTAGTAGAGTTTAGGGAAAGAAATTATATATCTCTTATCCAGGACATTTTATACATCTAATGTACAAACAACATTTAAAGATAAATTACTACACTATCTAAATGAATGCAACCCATTCCACAATGAAACATTTTAGAACACCATATCTCTAATTTCAATCTCAAATTTCTTAATTCCAAGATCTATATAACATTTCTACGTATGCTGAAATTTCTATAACCATTAAATAATCTATTCAAATTATAAGGATGACAACAATTACAAAATAGGACTAATAAAACATGACTTTGTAATTTCCTCACATTATAATTGTGGTTGAATAAAGAAACTGTTTAGATCCTCATATACTTATATATTACGGACTTAATTTATTATTAATGTTTGTGTACTCTATCAGGGTAATATGATAAATCAATGGCCTTCCAAATTCTAATATATTATCCCATATAAATCAATGAAATTATTAATCATTTTCCTTATATAAAATTGTATATAATGATGAAATTTTATAATTTTTCATAATTGGGATCTGAAATATAACAGAAAATATATTAATATAGGTAGTTTTAATTATAATAAATAATTTAAAATATTAGGTAATACTTCACAATATAACACTGATAGAACACCTAATAAATAACCCGTTCGAAATATTTAGATAACATATTTTTTTTATTTTTCATTAAAATATATTTTTATGATCATTTTATAAATCCAAAATAAAATTTAACCTTAGAACATTTTTTAAATTAAACAATTTATTATTATTTAAATGATAATATAGTTTTTATATTCATGAAAATTTTTATTATATCCCAAAAATCATTACTACATAATGAATAATTATTTTACTTAGAAATTATGTTTTCTATAAATTGAATATTATTATTAAAAAATGAATCTATTTTTGTTAAATTAGATCAGTGAAGTTAAGTTATAGTAAAATTGTTTTGTGTTTCAAAAATATCTAATTTTTTGGTAATATTGAAAAAATTTAGTTAATTAAAAATATCATTTCATGTATGAAATTATAATGAAATAATTATAACATTAAAATTATTCAGTCCTTTTATATAATATTAATTTATTCAAGTGATAAAATAATTAATTTAAAAATATAAATATACTTTTGAAACCTATATTTTTCATTTTTCAAACGAAATTATATTTCATTTATATAAAAAAATTGGGGTCATTGTATTAAATTTGTTTGTTAAATGCTTACGTTATATTTTTTAATTATTTAATTTCATTGAACCGTCAATTAATTAATAATAATAATTAAATTTCATTATATTAATTACTAATAATAAAAATTTCTTAGATTATGAAGTGATCAATAGTTTACTCCAAAACTATTATTTCTAACACTAATAAATAACACCCAAAAAAATCACTTATCAGCACAAATTAGGATAAATAGATTGAAAAAATATGAAGAAAAAATAATCATTCTAATATGATATTTATTATGTTAAGTTGTTCTAGGTATCACCAATAGTAAAATCTACGGGGCCAATTTGTCCAGTCTAATGTATGGTGATCTTGGGATGAAGTAATTCTCATAACCATTTTATTTTAAATTCTTCTCCTCTTATACCTCCTATAAATCTCTTCAATGAAAAATAAAATTTTGAAATCTTTATCATATCTAAAAATAAATTTTATTAAATTAAATGAATTTGAATTATCATACTCCAACAAATTAAATATGAAATGAAATCTACACCCATTTTATTATTGGTTCACTACTTCAATGGATGGTCAATTACATATTTCATTACCAAAATATTTTCTTGTTTTAATCTTATTTTTTTGGTTAATTATGGTATCATAAAATAACATAAATCATCATTAATGTTATTTAATAAAATTATCAAAACGTTAAAATGACATTATATTATTTTTAATAATAAAAAACATTCATAGTCAATATAATTTCCTATCTGGATGTTGTTTTTAAAAAATTATTATCATCTTCATTAATAGTTATAAAAACAATTTAAAGGTTATATTGATGATATGATATTTTTTATATTTTTATCTTGTTCAGTGACGGTTGAATAATATTAAAACTAAAAAAAAATCTAGTTCATAATGGTATATAAACAAACTAAATTAACATAGTATTGTAAATTATCATTTATATACAAGGAATAATGAAAATATTTTACTTATATTTATATTAATATAATTATAAACATTATTAAGGATAATTTACCCATAAATTTTCACTTCAAGTTAAATGAACCTCTTTAATAAGAACAAAAATCATAATTGATATGGAAATGTGACCATGAAATTATAAACTAGTCATACTCAAGGTACCAGGAGAAACAACCAATTTCATTATAAAATAGACTTAAAAATACAATAGAGAAACATTATATATATATATATATAAATGAAAAGTTTATTACATTAGTATTTAAAAAAATTATTTCAATTTAGGTGACATTATGCTCTTGTGCAATGAAAGTCCGGACATGATGTGATTGATCATCCATGCCACCTTATTTTCTATTCATGTATAAATTCTCTAACTAAGTTATTTTATTTCTAAATTTATCATACAATTATTGTATCATCAGACTAAATGATTAAATAATGAAATTTATATTTATATTATTCCTTAATTAGATAGCTCTATTCATTATCATTAATATATGATGTACTCATTTAAATCAAAATTGTAATTGAATTGTTAAAATATAATATTCTAAAGTTTAATTTAATATTTAAACGTTAAAATTACATAAATTTTATTTTAAAAGTTAATTTTAAATTTTAAATAATATTTTCATAGTTATATAAAAATGAATTTTTTATTATTTTATGAACAATTAATTTTTTTAATAGTAAAAAATAATCATTTTTGTATTGTAATTTTTATTACACTTCTATTATTTATAAATTGAAAGTATATTTTTAATGAGAATTAAATTAAATTTAAATTATATTGGTTTTACATAATACAAAAATGATTTTTGAAATTAATTATATAATTAAATATTTTATAATACATTTTTATATTAAGAAAATATTTTTTCTGGAAACCATTTTCTTATCAACATTTTTAGATTTAAATGTGAATTTTTTTTACATTTTCCATGAATTTAGTTATAAAAAAATTTAATTCTTATTATTAATTAATTTATCATTATTTCATAAATACGGTTTTTTATTTATTGTTGAAATGAATAATAACCTTATAATTTTTTGTTACAGTCATGGGGGATAAATGTTTTAATTAAGTGTAATAGATAATTTTATGCACTATAAAATGTCTCTAAAATTAATATTAATAATATTTTATGGGTCCATATCATCCAAAACAACCATGATTTTTTTATATATAATTAATTACATTTGGCTATGATTATGACCTTTATAATTTTTATGGAAGTAAAAGTATAAAATGTCAAACATTATTTTTCAATAACTATACTATTTTTCCTGACAATAAATAGTATATATTTTTATATATAAATATTCACTGGAAATAACAATTCATTATCATCATCATCATTTTTTTTTAAAAAAATTATTAAATAAAATAGTAACATACATTCTTACATAAAGTTGAAATAGTAATTATTAATTAAATAGAAAAATATAATATATAAAATTGAAAATATTTAAAGTAATATAATTATAGATAATTTATACTGTACATAAATTTTCAAAATCAAAATAATCTATTATATATGAAATAAAATATTTCTTTGCAATATCATTTTTCTTTATGTCATTGATGTTAAATCAATGAATTGTTCTATTAATTTACATTTAGGATATTTTATAATAAATAATAATTTACTAAATGATTTAAAAATTTTAAATATCTAATATTATGATATTTTATTAGCATACTGTTTATTATATAAAATTTGTTCTATTTATTGGTCATGTATCCATTTATTTTAACTCTTATGAACGTTAATTTGTAAAAACTCATGTTTATAAAATACATATTGAATGTAAATTGATGGTTTAAAACAAAAAAATAAGGGATAATTGTGATATAATGTTGTGTAATTTTTATTTTATGGGATTATTTCATATTTAATTAATATTTTTTTAGAAAGAAATAATTTTTGAGAAATTTGGAAATTATCATTATTTTATATTCATTAAATATTTTTAAAAGAACATCTATCAGTGCCCCTTCCATCTCTTTTTAAAGGGAACCCATTCTTCTAATTTCATCACACATAAAAACAATTTCTATTTTGAAATATCTACCCAACTGAATTCTCTAAATCAATCATCACACCCAAGAGTCTCCATTTATCTAAAAACCAAACTAGAAAATATTTTGGTGTAATATTTACAAGATTATAAGAAGAAGTAGTATTGATTTTAATATGTTGTTTTTAATAATTTATTGTTACAGAAATTTCAAATAATATTTATCCAATCATAGATAATATCACCACGATCACATATATACTGTGGTTTTTTTTATGTTTTTCGAACAAACTACATCCACCTCCCCTTATAAAAATGAGAAATGAAATAATCATTATTTTTTATGGAAGTCTTCATCCTTGAAAACCATTAAAATTTTATTCCATCGTTGTTTCCTAGGGATGGTTATAATGATATAATTAATGTAAATATATTATATTAATGAAATATTTATCATTATGAGAATATAATATATAATTTTCATTCTATAGATTCCATTCATGAAAAAATGTTATCTTAGTTCACGAGTTTATATGCATGACCACCTCCATAATGAAATGTGACTGATTTTCCTCACCCCATGATATTGATTTTATATATAAGTCTATTTAAATAATTTAAATCTAATTTATAATATTTTTAATATTTTATATATTTAAATTAATACTTACGTTTTTTAATAAATACCATTGAAAAATATAAATGTTACATTTTCATAAGTTTGACCTACCATATCTATAATTGTAACATATATCAATTTCCAATACCATATTAAAGAGTTGTATTTAAATTTAAAATTCAAATATAAAAATTATAATTATTTGTTATCACTATTCCTATGAAGGTTTTGAAAGTATAACATTGACCATATTAAAAATAATTAAGTAATTATTGACAAATGAGATTTATATAATCAAATATTATAACATGAAATTAAATGAAGAATTAATTTTATATTACATGGAAATAAGTGAAATAATTCGACTAATAAACATGAAAAAGACTCTAAATTTATGTTCCATAACCCTAGTTTCCTACAACTGCTGCCTTATATTAATGTATTGTAATGTTTATAATGAATTCTTATCATAATGGATGAAATAGTTTGTTATATTTTGAAAACCAAAACCAAACATAATATTTAAATTACAACTTGACAAAAACCACATTTAAACTCCATTAGAATCACATATAAACATGTAGATTATTCTTCTAGGCCATTCATAACTATATTCATCATTAAATAATGCGGAAACAACATATAAAAGGGGTGAGATAATATGCACATTAATTATAAGTTATATAGTGGTAGTTATCATATACATAAACATTACACATGGTGAACAACTAAAAACACGTGCCTATAAAAATAAAACTGATAAAAAAACAAATGGAATGAAATATGATTGCATTAATACATATATATATTCTTAATAGATTGTCACAAAACATCAGATTTTATACTTGTTGATTAATCACATGGTTTACCAATTAATATTATCATAATAGGGGAATGTATTATTCAGTACATCAGAAAAATATTGTCAAGGCCTTAGCCAAGACGTCTGAAAACAATATGGTTAGGCCTCAGCCAGAACTCCATTCTATTTTGTCCCAGGTGACCTACTGATCCATTTACGAGATTTATTAGGACCCACCCTTAATATTAAAATACAAATTAATTCATTTTATGAATAGGGCATAACATAAAATAAATTAACATATAAAATAACATTCCCTAATATGTAGACATTATCACTACAATTCTGAGTAGTATGGTGAATGGTTTCGAGATAGAACATATAAAGTCCAACTAATCATTATACATTTATTAAAATATGCTATATGATAATCCTAATATTATAATCCTAATAAAACATATGATTCAAATGTGTCGTTGAAATTGATAAACATTATTTAATAAAATAATTGAAAATTCCCAAGAGTAAACACTTTTACATTGAAAAGATGATATATTATAGAAAAAATTTCACATAAAATTAGAAATGATGTAAAATAGTTTTTTCCAGGGAAAAAATAGTTGTATCAGAAAAATAATGTTGTAATAAATTTTATTATATAGTTTACGTGATAATAAGTATGAGATAGGGAAGTTCCTATTAATCAGGTCATCTTGAAAATATGACTACAATTACAAAATTGGACTAATCAATCTTTTCCCTGTAATTTCCTCACATTATAATTGTGCTTGAATATAAAACATGTATAGGTTCTCATATACTTAGATATTACTCAATTAATATTTTATTATTGTTTGTGTACTCTACCAAGGGTACATGATAAACGAATGAACTTCCAAATTCTAATATATTTTCCCATATAAATCATCCAAATTATTAATAATTTTCCTTACATAAAATTGTATATAAGGATGAAATTTAATAATTTGACAGAATTGGGTGACAATATATAACAGAACAAATATTAATATAGGTAGTTCTTTTAATAATAATGAATTTCAAATATTTGTTAATATTTCACAATATAAAACTTATGGTACACCTAATAAATAAACGGTTCTAAATATTTATTTATTAAAAAACTACTATATAAAATAATACATTAAATATAATTAACAATACAACTAATTATAATTGTTAAATATGATAAAATATATGTTTGAAATAAAAAATGATTCAATTTATTTTTTAGATAACATATTTTTATATTTTCGATTAAAATAGATTTTTATGAGAATTTTATAAATAAAAAATGAAATTTAACCACATAACATTGTTTTAAATGAAATAATCTATTATTATGTAAATGATAAAATACTTTTTCTAATCATGAAAAATATTATTATGTAGTAAAACTCATTAATACAATATGAATAATTATATTATATAAAATTTATTTTTTCCATAAATCAAATATTATTAACAAAAATGAATTCATACTTATTATATTAGTTTTGTGAAGTTATGTTATGGTAAAATTGTTTGATGTTTCTAAAAAATATAATTTTTTTGGTAATAGTGAAAAATATAGTTAATTTAAAATATCATTACATGTATGAAATTATAATAATATAATTATAACCTTAAAAAGATTGCGACCTTTTATAGAATATAAATGTATTCAAGCAAAAGAATAATTAATTTAAAAATATAAATATAATTTTGAACCATATATTTTACATTTTTCAACAGAATTTTTTTTTTCATTTAAAAAAAATTGTGTTTATTATATTTAATAGTTTGTTAAATACATAAGTTATATTTTTTAATTATTCAATTTCATTGAACCATCAATTACTTAATAAAAATATGTAAACTTAATTATATTAATTACTAATAATAAAAATTTCTTAGATTGTGAAGTGATCAATAGTTTACTCAAAAACTAGTATTTCCTCCGCTATAAAATAACACGTTAAAACCTCACTAATCATCACACCTTAGGATTCAGAGATTGAAAAATAATTGACGAAAATATATTCATTCTAATCTGCTATTAATTATATCGAGTTGTTCTAGGTATCACCAATAGTAAAATCTAGAGGGTCATGTTGTCTAGTCTAATGGATGGTGATCTTGGGATGAAGTAATTATCATAACCATGTTATTTTATATTGTTCTCCTCTTATACCTCCTATAAATCTATTCAATGCAAAATGAAATTTTGAAATCAGTATCTTATGTAAAAATAAATTTTATTACAATAAATGAATTTCAATTATCATACTCCAACAAATTAAATAAAAAATAAAATCAACACCCATTTTATTATTGGTTCACTACCTTAATGGATGGTCAATTCCATATTCTATTACCACCATCTTTTCTGTTTGGAATATTATATTTTTGGTTAATAATGGTAAAATAAAATAACATAAATCATCGTTAATGTTATTTATGAATATTATCAAAACCTTAAAATGACACAATATTCATTTTATAAAAAAATCATTCATAGTCAATATAATTTCCAATTTGGATAATGTTTTTAAAAAACTATTATCATCTTCATGAATAGTTATAAAAACCATTTAAAGGTTTTATTTATGATATAATGTTTTTTATAATTTACATCATGTTCAGGGAGGGTTGAATAATGTTAAAACTAATTAATAAAATCTAGTTCTTAATGGTATATTAAGAAACGAAATTAACATAGTATTGTAAAGTATACTTTATATACAAGGAATAATGAGAATATTTTATTTTTATTTCTATTAATTTATTATAAAAATTATTAAGCATAATTTTCCCATATATTTTCACTTCTATCTTAATGTACCACTTTAATAACATCCACGATCATGTTCGATCTAGAAATGGGACCATGAAATTGTAAACTAGTCATACTCAAGGTAGCAAGAAAAGAAAACAATTTCATTATAAAATTGACTTAAAAATATAATAGAACAAAAATATATATATATATATATATATTAAAAGATTGTTTATATTAGTATTTAATAAAAAATATTTCAATAGAGGTGACTTTATACTCTTGTTCCATGTCTGTCGGGGCACGATGTTATGGAACATCCAAGCCACCTTATTTTTATTTCATGTCTGAATTCTATAACTAAATTATTTTATATCTGTATTTGTCATATAATTGTTATATAATCAATCTAAATGATTAAATAATGATATTTATATTTATATGATACCATAATTAGATAACTCTATTCATTATAATTAATATATGATGTACTCATTTAAATTAATTTTTAAATTGAATTGTTAGAAAATAATATTGTAAAGTTTAATTTAGTATTTTAAATATAAAAATATATTAAATTTTAGTTTAAAAGATAATTTTAATTTGTAAATAATAATTTCATCATTATATTAAAAATAATTTTTTTTATTTTATGATCAATTAAATTTTTTTTGAAAAAAAAAATTGTAATTTTGTTATTGAAAATTTTATTACATTTTTATTATTTACAAATTGAAATTATATTTTTAATGAAAATTAAATATTATTTATATTATTTTGGTTTAAAATAATACAATAATGATTTCTGAAGTTAATTTTATAATTTAATATTTTATAATACATTTTAACATTAAAAAATGATATTTTAGGAAAAAAATTTCTCATCAACTATTTTATATTTAAATTCGAAACAAATTTAACATTTTCAATGAATTTATACATAAACAATTGATTTCATATTATTAAATATTTTTTCATAATTTCATAAATATGATCCTTTTATTTATTGTTTAAATGAATAATAACCTTATATATTTTTGTTCCTGTTATGGTGGGTAAATTTTCTAATTAATTGTAATAAAATAATTTAACCACTTTAAATTGTCTCTAAAATAAATATTAATAATATTTTATGGGTCCATATCAACCAAAAAACCATGATTTGGATATATAGAATTTATTACATTTGGCTATGATTATGATCTTAATATTTTTTTATGGAAGGAAAAGATTAAAATGTCAAACATTATTTTTTAGTAACTGTATAATTTTTAATGGAAATAAATAATATATATTTATAGATATCATTTTTTATTGGAAATAATAATTAATTACCATCATTATTATTTTGTGTTTAAAAATGGAGTAAATAAAATATTAAAAAACATTTTACACAGAGTTGATATAGTAATTATTCCTTGAGTAGAAATATATAATATATAAAATTGAAAATATTTTAAGTAATATAATTATAGATATTTTATATTGTACATAAGTTTTCAACATCAAAATAATAGGTTATATATATAATAAAATATTTCTTAGGAATTTCATTTTTTCTTTATATCATTAGAGCTAAATTAATGAATAGTACTATGAATTTTCATTGATGATAATTTTAAATAAATAATAATTTATAAAATTATTTAAAATTTATAAATATCTAATATTATGATATTTTATTAGAATATGGTTTATTATATAAAATATTGTCTATGTGTGTGTCATTTATCCAATTATTTTAATTCTTATGACCCTCAATTTGTAAAAACCCATGTTAATACAATAATTATTAAATGGAAAATGATGTGTTAAAACCAAACAATAAGTAAAATGTGTGATCTAATCCTGTGTAATTTTTATATTATAAGATTATTTCATATTTAAATACTATTTTCGTAGAAAGAAATCATTTTTTTGAAATTTTGAATTAAAATAATTCTATATTCATTAAATATTTTTTTAAAAACATCTAATAGTGCCCCTTACCTATCTCATTAAAGGGAACACATTCTTCTAATTCCGTCACACATATTTTTTTTTATTTTGAAATATCTACCAAAATAAATTCTATAAGTAAATCATCAAACCCTAGAGTCTTCATTTATCTGAAAACCATACTAGAATATATTTTGGTGTAATCCTTACCAGATTATTTAAGAAAGTGGTACTGTTTTTAAGGCGGTGTTTCTTTATAATTTATTGTTACATATATTCCAAATCATCGTTAGCCAATATGAGATTATATCACCATTATCACATATATAGTAAGGTTTTTTATGTTGCTGGAAGAAACTACATCCACCTCCCCTTCTATAAAATGAGAAATGAAATTATCATTTGAGTGTACGACAGACTTATTCCTTGAAAACCATCCAAATTTTATTCCATCATTATTTCCTAGGGATTCTTATAATGATATAATTAATGTAAATATATGATATTAATTAAATATTTATCATGATGAGTATATAATATATCATTTTCATTCTAAACATTCTATTCATGAAAAAATGGAATATTCGTCCATGTGAATTTATGCATGACCACCTCTATATTGTTATGTGACTAATTTTCATAACCTCATGAAATTAACGTTATATATAAGTCTATTTAAATAATTTTAATATTATTTATAATATTTTCATTATTCTATATATTTAAATTAATACTTAATTTTTTTTAATAAATACCATCTGAAAAGAAAAATGTTACATTTGCCTATGTTTGACTTACCATCTATATAATTTTAACTTATATCAATTTTCAATACCATATTAAATAGTTGTATATAAATTTATATTCAAATATAAATATTATAATTATTTATTATCACAATTCCAATGAGGGTTTTAAAAGGAGATCTTTGACTATATTAAAAATAATTATGTAATTTTTGACATATGTGATTAATATAATCAAATATTATGTCATGAAATTAAATGAATAATTAATTTTATATTACATACAAATTAGTGAAATAATGGGACTAATAAACATGAAAGGACTATAAATTTAAGTACCCTAACCCTTGATTCATAGAGTTGGTGCCTTATATTAATTCATTATTATGTTTACAAGGACGTCTTATCATAATGGATCAAATAATTTATTATATTTGGAAAACCAAAAACAAACAACATATTTACATTAATACATTTAAAAACCACATTTAAACTCTATTGGAATCACATATAAACATGTAGATTATTCGTGTAGGCCATTCATAACTATATTCATCATTGAATACTGGGGAAACGTCATATGAAAGGGGTGAGATAATATGCACATTAATTATAAGTAATATAGTGGAGGTTATCATAAACATATACATTTCACATGATGAATAACTAAAAACAAGTTCCTATATAAGTAAACTTGATAAAAAACTAATGGAGTGAAATATGATTGCATCAATCCATAGAAATAGTCATAATAGAATGTCACTAAACAATGTATTTTATACTTGTAGAGTAATCACATGGTTTATCAATTAGTATTATCATAATGGGGGAATGCATTGTTCAGTTAATTTTAAAAATATTGTCAAGGCCTCATCCAAGACTTCCAAAAACAATATGGTTAGCCCTCGGCCAAAAATCCATTCTGTGTTTTCCTATGGGACCTACTAATTCGTTTAAGAGATGTATTAGGACCAAACCATTATATTAAAATACAAATGAATTACTTTTATGAATGGGGTATAATATAAACTAAATTAACATATAAAATAACATTCCCAAATTTGTAGACATAATCACAAAAATTCTGAGTAGTATGGTGAATGGTATCATGATAGAACATATAATGTTCTTCTATTCATTAACTGTATATTTAAATATTCTATATGATAATAATAATATCATAATCCCAATAAATCATAACATTCAAAAGTGGCGTCAAAATAGATAAACATTATTTAATAAAATCGTTGAAAATTATAGAGTGTAAAACCCTTTTACATTGAAAATAAGATTTATTTTAGAAAAATTTTCACATAATATTAGAAATTAATTAAAATAGTTTTTTCTACGAAAAAATAGTAGTATCAGAAAAGTAGTGTTGATATAAATTTTATTATATAGTTTACTTGATAATAAGTAAGAAATATGGATGTTCTTATTAATAGGGACAACTTGTAAAGAAGACCATAATTGCAAAATAGGACTAATCAGTCTTGACTCAGTAATTTCCTCGCCTTATAATTGTGTTTGAATATAGAAACTGTATAGTTTCTCATATACATAGATATTACACAATTAAATTTTTATTAATGTTTGTGTACTCTACCAAGGGAATATGATAAATGAATGACATTCTGAATTCTAATATATTTTCCTATATAAATCAACCAAATTATTAATCATTTTCCTTACATAAAAATTTTATATAAGGATGAAATTTAAAAATTTGATAAAATTGGGTGCAAATATATAACAATAACATGTTAATATAGGTAGTTCTCCTAATAATAAATAACTTCAAATATTCGGTAATATTTAACAATATAAAACTAATGGTACACCTAATAAATAAATGGTTCGAAATATTTATTTATTAAAAAACTACCATAGAAGATAATGCAATAAATATAATTAAAAATACAATTAATTAGAATGGTTAAATATGATAAAATATAAGTTTAAAATAAATAATTATTGAATTTATTTTTAAGATAACATATTTTTTTATTTTTCCTTATAATAGATTTTTATGATCATTTTATAAAACCAAAATTAAATTTAACCTCCGAACATTATTTTAAATTAATCAATTTATTATTATGTAAATGATAATATAGTTTTTCTAATCATGAAAAATATTATTATGTCCTAAAACTCATTACTACATAATGAATAATTAATTTATATAAAATTTATTTATTCCATAAATCAAATATTATTATTAAAAATGAATTTGATTTTATTGAATTAGATCAGTTAAGTTAAGCTACGCTAAAAATTTGTAGATGTTTCTAAAAAATATAATTTTTTTGGAAATAGTGAAAAAATATAGTTAATTTAAATATATCATTACATGTATTAAATTATAATGATATAATTATAAAATTAAAATGATTGAGTAATTTTATAGAATATAAATTTATTCAATCTATAGAATAATTGATTTAAAAATATAAATATACTTTTGAACCCAATATTTTACATTTTTTAACATAAATTGTGTTTCATTTAAAAAAAATTGGGTTCACTGTATTTAATTAGTCTGTTAAATGATTACGTTATATTTTCTAATAATTTAATTAAATTTAACCATCAATTATTTAGTAATAATAATTAAATTTCATTATATTAATTACTAATAAAAATATTTCTTAGTTTGTGAAGTAGTTAATTGTTTACTCCAAATGTTGTATTTCCTCCAGTAGTAAATATCTCCATAAAACCTCACTGATCATCACACCATAGGATTCAGAGATTGAAAAAAAAATTAAATAAAAAATAATCATTCTAATCTTCTATTAAATAATTTGAGTTGTTCTAGGTATCACCAATAGTAAAATCTACGGGGTCATGTTGTCCAGTCAAATGGATGGTGATCTTGGGATGATTTAATTCACATAACCAGGTTATTTTATATTGTTATCCTCTTATAACTCATATAAGTCTCTTCATTGTAAAATAAATTTTTGAAATATGCATAATATCTAAAAATAAATTATATTACAATAAATTAATTTCAATTATCATACTACCACAAATTAAATATAAAACGAAATCAGTAGCCATTTTTATTGTTGGTTCACTATCTCAATGGATGGTCAATTCTAATTTACATTACCACAATATTTTATTATTTTCATATTATATTTTTTGTTAATATTGGTATTATAAAATAACGTAAAACAACATTAATGTTATTTAATAATATAATCAAAAACATAAAATGACACAATATTTGTTTTTATAAAAAATTCATTCATTGTGAATATGATTTCTTATTTGGATAATGTTTATAAAAAACTATTATCATCTTCATGAATAGTTATAAAAACCATTTCATGGTTATATTTATGATATAATGTTTATTATAATTTATATAATGTTCAGGGATGGTTGATTAATATTAAAACTAATTAAAAATATCTAGTTCATAATGGTATATAAACAAACTAAATTAACATAGTATTGTAACATATCATTTATATACATGGAATAAATAAAAAATTTTATTTTTATTTTTATTAATATAATTATATATAGAATTAAGGATAATTTAGCCTTAAATTTTTACTTCTAGTTTAATGTACCACTATAATAAGAACTACAATCATGATTCATATAGAAATGCGACCATGAAATTATAAACTAGAAATACTCAAGGTAGAAGGAAAAGCAAACAATTTCATTATAAAATTTTCTAAAAATATATAATAGAATAAAATTATATATATATATATATATATTAAATGTTTGTTTATATTAGTATTTAATAATAATTATTTCAATATAGTTGTCTTTATGCTCATGTGTCATGTCGGTCGGGACATGATGTTATGGAACATCCAAGCCACCTTATTTTCCCTTCATGTATGAATCCTAAAACTAAATTATTTTATTTTTATATTTATCATATAATTATTGTATCATAAAACTAAATGATTAAATAATGAAATTTAAATTTATATTAATCCTTAATTAGACAACTCTATTCATTATAATTAATATATGATGTACTCATTTAAATCAAATTTGAAATTAAATTGTTAAAATATAATTTTATAAAGTTTATTTTAAGATTTTAAATTTAGGATTATATAAATTTTATTTTAAAAGTTAATATTATTTTTTAAATAATACTTTCATAATTATTTTAAAATAAAATTTTTATTATTTTACGAACAATTAATTTTTTTAATAAAAATATTACTAATTTTGTTATTGGAAATTTTATTGCATTTATATTATTTACAAATTGAAATTATATTTTTAAAAACAATTAAATTTTATTTATATTATTTTGGGATAAAATAATACATTAATGATTTCTGAAATTAATTTTATAATTGAATATTTTATAATACATTTTAACATAAAAAATGATTTTTTCAGGAAAACATTTTCTCCCCAACATTTTTAGATTAAAATTTGAAAGAAATTTATATTTTCAAGGAATTTAGTCATAAAAAATTATATTCATATTATTAATTAGTTTTTCATAATTTCATAAATATGATACTTTTATTTATTGTTTAAATGAATAATAACCTTATAAATTTTTTTACTGTTATGGTGGGTAAATTTTTTAATTATTTGTTAATAAAAATTATGCACTATAAATTGTCTCTCAAATAAATATTAATAATATGTTATGGGTCCATATCATCCAAAACAACCATTAATTGGTTATATAAAATTTATTTCATTTGTCTATGATTATTACCTTTATTATTTTTTATCGAAGGAAATGTTTAAAATTTCAAACATTATTTTTTAATAACTATACTATTTTTAACAAGAATAAATAGTATATATTATTAGACATAAATATTCATTGGAAATAATAATTAATTATCATCATCATCATTGTGTTTTTTAAAAATTAGTAAATAAAATATTAACATACATTTTACATAAAGTTGATATAGTAAATATTCATTTAATAGAAAAAATAATATATAATAGGTTATATATGTAATAAAATATTTCATTGGAATTTCATTTTTTCTTTATGTCATTAATGTTAATTTAATGTATAGTTCTATGAATTTACATTGATGATATTTTATAATAAATAACAATTTATTAAATGATTAAAAAATTATAAATATCTAATATTATGTTATTTCATTAGTATAAGGTTTATTATATAAAATATGGTCTATTTATGGTTCAATTATCCATTTGTTTTGACTCGTATGACCCCTAATTTGTAAAAACCCGTGTTAATAAAATTATTATTGAATGGAAAATGATGGGGTAAAACAAAATGATAAGGTAAAATTGTGATCTAATCTTGTGTAATTTTTATTTTATGAGATTATTTCATATTTACTTAATATTTTTTGAAAAATATCATTTTTGAGAAATTTGGAAATTAAATTTAATTTATATTCATTAAATATTTTTGAAAAAACATCTAACAGTGCCCCTTCCCTCTCTTATTAAAGGGAACCCATTTTTCTAATTTCATCACACATAAAAAACAATTTTTATATTGAAATATCTACCCAAATAAAATCTATAAATCAATCACTATACCCTAGAGTCTTCATTTATGTGATAACCATACTAAAAAATATTTTTGTGTACTCCTTACCAGATTATTTGAGGAAGTGGTATTGTTTTTGATGTGGTGTTATTTAATTATATATTGTTACACAAATTCTAAGTCATCGTTAACCAATCTAATATAATATCACCTTTATCACTTTTATACAATATTTTATTTATGTTGTTCGAACAAACTACATCCACCTCCCCTTCTATAAAATTAGAAATTTAATCATCATTTGAGTGTACAACAAACTTCTTCCTAGAAAACCATTCAAATTTTATTCCATCATTGTTTTCTAGGGATGATTATAATGATATAATTAAAGTAAATAAATGATATAAATGAAATATTTATCATAATGAGAATATAATATATCATTTTCATTCTAAACATTCCATTCATGAAAAAATGGAATCTTCGTTCATGTGTATATATGAATGACCACCACTATAATGTTATGCGACTAATTTTTTAAACCACATAAAATTAACATTATATCTAAGTCTATTTAAAGAATTAAAATATTAGTTATAATATTTTTACTATCCTATATATTTAAATTAATACTTACTGTTTTTGAATAATGACCATTAAAAAATTGAAATGTTACATTTGCGTAAGTTTGACCCACCATCTCTATAATTGTAACATATATATATTTTCAATACCATATTAAATAGTTGTATTTAAATTTTAAATTAAAATATACAAATTTTAATTATTTATTATCACAATTCTTATGAGGTTTTTGAAAAGATAACCTTGACCATATTAAAAATAATTAAGTAATTTTTGACATATGAGATTAATAAAATAAAATATTGTAACATAAAATTAAATGAATAATTAATTTTTTATTACATGGAAATATGTTAGATAATGGGATTAATAAACATGAAAAAGTCTCTAAATTTAAGTACACTAACACTAGTTTCCAAGAGTGGGTGCTTTATATTAATGCATTGTTATGATTACAAGGACGTCTTATCGTAATGGATTGAATAGTTTATTATTTTTTGAAATCTAAAATCAAACATAAGATTTACATTAAACGTGATAAAAAACCACATTTAAACTCCATTGGAATCACATATAAATATGTAGATTATTCTTATAGGACATTCATAACTATATTCATCATTGAATACTCGGGAAAAACATATGAAAGGGGTGAGATAATGTTCACATTAATGATAAGTATTATAGTGGACGTTATTATAATTATAAACATTACACATGGTGAATAAATAAAAACATGTTCCTATAAAAATAAACCATATAAAAAATTAAAGGAATAAAATATAATTTCATCAATTTATATAAATGGTCTTAAATAAATATCACTTAAAAACTAATTTTATACTTGTATAATCATCACATGGTTTTTCAATTAATATTATCATAATGCAGGAATGCATTACTCAGTACATCTGAAAAATGTTGTCAATCCCACAGCCAAGACTTCTGAAAACAATATTGTTAGGCATCGGCGAAAACTCCAATTTTTTTTCCCAGGGGAACTACTGATTCATTTAAGAGATGTATTAGGATTTAACAATTATATTTAAATACAAATGAATTCCTATATTGAATGGGGCCTAACATAAACAAAATTATCAGATAAAATAAAATTTCCTAAATTATAATCATAATCACATCAATTCCGAGTAGCATGGTGAATGGTTTCGAGATAGAACATATAAAGACTTTCTAATAATTAACCATTTAATAAAATATGTCATATGATCATCACAATATTATAATCCCAATAAATCATAAGATTCAAAAGAGTTGTTGAAATAGATAATCATTATTTTAAAAATTCATTGAAAATTCCAGAGAGTAAAACTCTTTACATTGAAAAGAAGATTTATTTTAGAAAAATCATAATATAAAATTTGAAATGAAGTAAAATAGTTTTCTCCTGGAAAAAAAAGTTGTATCAGAAAAATAATTTTGTAATATATTTTATTATATATTTTACTTGATAATAGGTATGAAATATAGAAGTTCTTATTTATCAGGACAACTTGTCATGAAAATTTGAGGTGGGGAGCCTTCAAAAACATGTATTTTCACGAAATGAAAGGTGAGATGATATGAATACATGATTTTGAAAATTTTATAATGAATATAGAATAAATATATAATATAAATGTATGATTACATTGTATTATGGATAGAAAAATAACATCCTGAATAAAAATGGAGGTTCTGGAAAAAACCCTTACCGTATGTCCGAATTAGTTCTGCACATGAACATAACGTCCTAAATAATATAATTAAAAGAATTAATGAATCAATTAATAATATATTATATAATTATAAGATTCATTATTGTATAATTATGTTCATTTATGGAATATTAGATAGGTTATATGATTGAATTTAGTAGTTCTGAAGTGTTTGTTTCCTTGAATTCATGATGGGTTTTCTTGATAATATGTATTGGATATCATGTTATACTGTCATGATTCTCTAGAATTAGAATACCTTTTTATAAATTAATTTTAATATGATGAATTTTTATATTAATTATTTTTTACAATACATGTTGATGAATCAATTGATAAAATGTTAACGATATTTATTAAAAGAAATTTCAGAGGTTTTTCGATCACAAAGAAATATTTTTGTCATATTATATAATATAATTTATATAAAATTGTTACAAAACACTAAATAATATTTAATATATAATTATTTATCTGGTCTAATTATAATTTTTTTTGTAATTAATTTCCTTTCAATTGAAATTAATGAAAGAAAGATTTTCATCAAAGATGGTTGTAAATTTGAACCTCCCAGATGATTATTTCATTTTTAAAATTAATCAAATATATATAGGAGTCTGATGATGGTTTTTTGTTTACATGATATAATTATATTATGAATATTATACTAGTTTTATTTTGATCATTTTCATAGAGGATGTGGGGAGACTATAAAAAATAATAAAAATTGAAAGAAAATAAAAAGAAAACAATGCAGATTTTAGAACATGAATACTCCTCCTTCAGAACCTCCTTAAGGAAAACAGATGGGGTCTGTCAGCAAGACCAAGGGCTCAGGAAAGTGGGGAGATATTGGGTAATAGGATTTGGTAATAATTTTGACAAGTTTCATGTATTATATTAGTGACGAGAAGAGTGGGTGAGGGTGGTTTTTATATTAGATGAGATGGGTGGGATCACATTATTAAATTAAATACTTAATTATTCTTCACAATACAACCAATAATATTTATTATTATGAATAAAAAATGTAATAAGTGCCTTTTAGTTCTAACCATGGGAGTATACATCATCCCTAGAAAAAGAAATAATGTATTTATCTTATAATGTATTTATACTAAAAATTATAGTATTTATACAATTCAATAAAATTTCTTGTATATCAGAAAAATCCCAAAAAAATATCCCCATTATAAATAAAACATGTTATTCCAAAATGAACACCATTTTAGGAAAATAATTTTATAAATTTGAGAAATATTACTTTTATTTAAAATCATTAAATATATTTTTTTAAATAAAATTAGATTATATAAAACACAAAAAATAAAATAAGTTTTAATTAAAATATCCTAAAATCACATGATGAAAAAATATTATTTTTCGTACATATATTACGAATATTAAAATTATATTAAATAAATTTATTAATTATAAAATTTTAATTACATGTTTATTACTCCCAAAAATAAAAATACATAATTTTTAAAAAATATGCATACTTACATCGTTTTATAATGATATAATGCATTATTTTATAAGGATCCAAAATTTTATTTATAAATTCCAATGAAATATTACTACTATTATTGGTCATATCAGTATTCATAAGGTTAAAATTACTACTGAATATGTTAAAGTTACTATTAACTAAAAAAATTGATCATATCGGACTCTAAATATATAACTAATCAAAAAAGTATAGGTCCTTTTTCGAAATTCAAATCATAGAAAAGGAAAAAAATTAATATATAGGTTGTAAATATATAGTTTATATAATTATAATAACAAATTAATATTTCATAATGACTCATAGTAATGCGTATTAAATTCTATATTATATTTATTTACAAATATTTGTGGTACTATATTATATCCTCTATAAAAAATTCCTCAAAAATACCACAATATTTACCATAAAAAGATATTTCTATTTATTTATCATTAGTTTTTCATGCCCCTTGGTCGCCTATTTAATTTTATGACTTTTACAAAACACCCTTACCAGCTGAGACATTTGGTTCTTGAACACATATTTTTTATTGAAAATAATCCAGATATTCTCTTCATAAAAAGATATATTAGGTTCTCAATATATTACTTTAGAAGTAATTTCTTGAGTTGTCTCTCGAATGTACTTCCTTGAAAAATAGATGTGAATCACATTGGGTACCACAAAAAGGCTAGGCAGTAATTCCAAATGATAATCAACATCTTTAAATATATTTATAATTTTCAAATGGCCGATGAACATAAGCCTCAGTTTCACTTTCATCCCAGATCGTATAACATCCATACATTGGGACACATTAAAGAAAACATTATCTCACACTTGAAATTTCAAATTCATCCTTCGACTAGAGGTATTTCTCGTTCCCCTACTCTAAGAGAATTTTATATGGACTTGAATATTCTTGACCATGTTGTTGTTTCATCCACATGATATGGGCCAACAGACGTCCATTCTCCAACATCATACCAACATGTTGGAGTATGATGTTCCTTTTAATAAAATGCTTCAAATGGTTCCATTTGAATACATTTGTTAAAACAATAAAAGTAGTAAAAATATACCAAAGATAAATAATGATCCTATGAAGCATTAAAATCAACCGACAATAATCTCAAAATGCCCTTTAATGTTTGGATTGTATGTTCTAATTTCCCGTATATTTGAGAGTGATATGCAATACTCAAATGAATCATAGAATCGAATTCATTTAGAAGGATTTTCAAGATTTTTTATTTAAATCATGGATTATGACCAGACACACATGAGATAGGTTCTTCATTATGTCATCTAACATGATTAATATATAGTCTTGTAGAGAGCTCCAGTGGGAAATCATCTCTTTTAGATAAGAAATGTAACAATTTGATAGCATTATCAACAATTACCCATATTTCATCTTTATTTCTAAGAGTTTAGGTAAATCTTGTGGAAAAATCTAAATAAATTTTATCCCATTTCATTGTTGCAATTGAATGTGGTGGCATAACTCTTCTATGAAATTTTCTTTCATCCTTCACCTATGAATTGACTAAACTCCTTGATACGTAATCATCAATTTCTTGATTCATATTATCCCACCGGAAATATTTATTAAAAAATCTTTATATCGTCTTGCTAACATGGTGTATAGAGAAATTCAAGCTATGAGAATCATAGAAAAACTTACTTTTTAGTTTGGGTATTGGGGTAACACATAACATCCTACCAAATTTCCGAATTCCATCTTCACAAAGGATTTATTGTAATGTCAAATCATTCATAGAAATAATAATATTTTGAAATTTTACAATATAACACTACGAACATTTAATTATTCCAAATATGGTTGTTTGGGAAACCAGTTGGAAATATAATTCTGTTTCATGTTTCATTATATCTAAAATATCCATCATTTCTATTTCCATGAATTTAGTATCCATATCAATCATCATTTTGTTTGGATCTTCGTGATCCTTTCTTCTCAATGAATCTGATACATTATTTTCCATCCCTTGGTGGTAGTGTATTGAACAATCATAATAATTGAGAAGTTTGAGCCATCTCCTTTGCATCATATTTTGTTCTTTATGTGATTATATATATTTGTCAAACTACTCTGATCCATATATATCCAATATCATTCACAATAGATATGATATATCTATATGTTTAAACAAAATTTGAAATCTACTAACTAAAGATAGATGGTCTTATAATTATATTCCCGAGTTTTAACTAGATTAATTCATAGAAAATAACTCTATCATTGTGCATAAGGATGCTACCATGTCGATTCATTCATGCATTAATTTAAATAAACAATACACTATTTCATGAGATTAGTGTCAATATCGTAACATTCACTAATTTATACTTCTATTCATAAAAAATAATTACAATTCATTAGTCCATAAAAATATAACCCCTTTAAGAGTAATCTTCGTTAATAGGTTAGCTGATAAAGGAAAGTTATAAACAAAATACTGATAATACCATGTTAAACCAATAATTATATGTACCATTGTTTGATTCAATAGAGTTGGGAATTACTGAACTAAAATTTTTTTTGAATGATCAACTAAGATTATATCCTTAGAGACAATATATACATGAAATGAAACAGTTTGAAACCATAATACAAACATTATAATCTTCACAAATAACTCATTTCTTTTAAGAGTATTAATAATAATTCATAGGTTATTCTCATGATCATATTATATTTTTTAGTATACCAAGATATCATTAATAAATACTACAAATAAGGAAATCAAAATGCGGCTTGAAATATATTTTCAACAGATCCAAGAAAAGTGAGGGTGAATTAGTTAGTCCAAAATGTGTTACTGTAAAATCATAATACCTATACCTGGTTTGAAATCTTGTCTTTAGAATATCGTCCTTCTTCACACACTACTGATGATATCCATATTAATGGTAATAATTTAAAAAATATTAGGATATCCTCTGTTGATCATATTAATCATCAATGCATAGAAGAAAATAATTTTTCTTTACCATAATATCATTTATTTTTCCATATTCAATGCAAAATATCATGGATCCATCTTCCATCATGATAAAGGAAACATGGTCTCTCCATAGAGTAACAATATGGGGAATAAATTATTTATCACTCATTTCAGCTAGTTTTGTCATTAGTTCCACTAATTTGAATGTGGAAATTCTATATGGGCTCTATGATATATGCCTTTCACCATGAATCATATCAATAGAAAACTCAATTTACCTCTCAGGAGGATTTCTATGAATATCCTATAGAAGTACATCCGTGTATTCATTCAAAATAGGTACATCCTCAATTTGAAGAATTATTTTCTTGTCAGTATATGATGTTATCTTTTCCACCCAATGAATTGAATTCGGTAAAGCTACTGGGGTTAGATCATGATAAGAATCGGGTGGTCAGGTTTCAGCTCTAATGATAAGGGACAATACTTCATTCTCAATAATTGAATATTCATTATTCTTGTAATATAACATTGAAACATATTTTTCAATTAAATATACATTGAGGATTATGTAAAATTTTTCCATATGTATGGAGATAAAATCAACTAATAATGCTCTAATTTTTCCTATAATGGTTACATCATGATACATCTCTGTAGCACTAAGACATCCCTTATGGGATATGAATGATAACACACTTTCCAGGTTTAATGGGAAATATCTAATTTTTAATGGATGTTGGAATGATATAAATGAATACAATGGTGTAGAATCAAAAAGATATTTATCTAGAGATGAGGAGAATATTATTTTATATGAAACTGCATCATTTGGAACTTCAATCATAGTTGTTGTTATCTTATATGTTTTGAATATCCCCCATGGTGTTTTCTATGGAAATATTACCTAATTATTTGAACATTCATTTTCATAATTTCATAACTTTTTACAATTATATCATTTAACAATGGTATGTTCCTTCATTCACTTGGAATAACAGTCTCGATGTCCTTTTTATCTTCACTTATAATATAATCTTTTTCAATTTATGTAGGCTCTTGGGTATTTCCTTCTACAAGTATCACATGTTGTAAAAATACCCTTTTATTCTCCTAATTATCCATTATTTCTTCTTTCACCCTCTTCTTATGTAGTTTTCTTTTAAATCCATAAGACATTTAGAATTCATTCATAGTCTACATTGAACATGAGACTATATTGTTGTATGAAGTGACGTTTTGGGAAAATAATTCTCTTCAATGTTATGGTGATAAACCATTAAATAATTTATTAATATTTCTCCTTGGTTTTTATATGTATTCTATAGCATGACATGATAGCCTTTTCATGTCGCTTTCATAAATCGAAACATTCTCATCATCCTTCTATCTCAGATTCAGTAATTCTATTCCCATATCCACTCATTATTCATAAGGAAAATATTTTTTTCTAGGAAATATTATATAAAATCATTCAATTAAATTTTTTTAATCTCATACTCCTCCATTTTGTTTTCAATCAATGACCCCCATTGATCAAAATCACCTCATAGATTATACATGGACTTGAAAACATTCTCCCTTTAGATACTTCACAATGAGAGAAGTGTATTCTCAAAAAAAACCACTACTATATTATAAGATGGTTTTTATTACATTTTAATGATAGAGTATAGGGTTTCATAAAGAGGTAAAAAATTTCTACTCCCTATTTTGGATTACTATGCTCTATAAAGGTATGGTTATTTCTTATAACATGAGTCAGGTGTCTCAATATTGTTATATGGTCATCATCACTCGTAGCTTCTCAAATACTGACATTTTTAACTTTAATAGGAGGGAATTCCCTACATGGGATACAAGAATGTGTATGTTTTCCATTACATACAATATGTTCTATTTATAAATAATGGAAGAACATTATTATGTTATGAATTGTAATGTATAATCTCATACTAGAAAAAAACATTACAGAAATTTGAGTCTTATTCATAGATAATCTCATAATCAAAAATATGGTTACTTTGGAGACATACATACTATTAAATCCATCATAAAATTTTTATAAATAAAATGTGAATTACCTATAACATATCACTGAGGAGTGTGAAACCATGTTAAAAGTAACACATGCTTTTGTGTACCAGGTAACCCTGGATCAGGCTCAGAACACCTTCACAGAGTGGTTACTCTGTGGTATATCAGTTACAGAACCACATCCACTGGTAGTATCCATAAAGAGAAGTATTTTCTAGAAATACCACATAATCTATACCTCAAAAATTAAATATGGTGTTATTTTATGATTATCCTCATGGTCTATCTTTGTGTATTTACCTAATCTACATTTTCTATATCTAGTTTCAAAGGATTCTACTAAAATTCCTTATATTACAACTTTAGGGACCCTAACACCAATTTCGTGGAGGTGGTTCTTTTTTTTAATAATTTTCTATGTTTTATAGGATGTCATATCCCATAGGACCGAATTGTTTAGTAGTTTCAGATGTTGAAATAATAATAATTACATTTCAACTGCATAGAAAAAAATATTCCAACTCCATTTGAAACACTCATAAACGGTTAAATTATTCATAAAAGTATTTCTTAATAATATTCATGATTGCATTCGGTAGAATAATAGATCATAAGAGTTAAGTGATATTAGATTCTGAGAAAGGGTAAATATTATAGTGGATGTTATCATAATTATAATCATTAGGCACGTGGAATAACAAAAAATCATTCAATCAAAAATAAACAGGATCATAATATGGAAGGAATGAACGTTTCTTACATAATTCCATATGAATGGGAAAAATTGATTAAAACTTATCCTTCAATTTTATACATGTCGAAAATTCTTGTGGTGTATAAATTTTTATTATCATAATGTGGGGATATATAATGTTTGAAAACTGAATCATATTGTCAATTCCTCTACCATGATGTCTAAATATACTAGGTTATGGACATGGCCAAATCCCATTTCTATTTTGTTTCGTAAGACCCACAGATGCATCAAGGGGATATATAGGGCCCCATCGATAACATTAAAAGTCCAATTAATTCATAATATAATTGTGTATAAACACAATAACATGAACATTTGAAATAATATTCCAAAAATTTTAGACATAAACACAAAAAATTCATATTAGTATAGTGAATGGTATCATGACATCACTTCCAATGTAAAAATGATTATAAAACAACTATGAAAATATGGTAGATGATAATCATAATAGTATAAACGGAATACAATATATGATTTTATAGGTGTGTTTAAATAGATGAAAATTATATAATATAATCATTGAAAAATTCTTGAGTGTAATACTCTTTTACATTGAAATCAAGTGTTATTTTGTAAACATATTTTCATAAAATAATTAAAAAAGTAAAATAAATATTCAAGGAAAGAATTATTTATTTTTGAAATATAAAGGTGGCATAAAATATATTATATAGTGCAGTTGAATGTAGGAATGAAACCGGGAAGTAGCCTATAATCGGGCTTGCTTATCAGGAATATTTGAAAATGGAACCCCTTTAAAACAAGTAATTTCTAAAAAAAGATAAATTACTAAGAATACATGTTTTCAGAAAATAGAACCAGAATTATGGGAATTAAATAAAATAAATGAATAATTAAATTGGTTTATAGATTAATAAATCCCAACGAAAATGAAAATTGACTTTTGGGAAGAAAACCCCTATCATATGTCTGAATTAGTTATACACATGAACATAACATCTTGGATAATCCATTTATATACATTAATGAATTAAATAAAAAGATTTTCTATACTTAATTGATTTATTATAGTTTTAATAAGAAAATATATGACTATTTCAATAAGTTAAAATATTTAATTATGTCGTTCTGGATTTTTTGTTTCATTCATTTCATGATCGGTTCTATTGAATAATATAATAGAGTTCATGTAATACAATTATAATTATTCGGAATTTGAATTACATGTTATTAATGAATAAAAAGAGTGTAATGGTTATTTATTATTATTAGACTAATGGAAATGAAATATATACCAATCATTTTAAACCACTGTTATAGTCATCAAAACTATTAGTATACTACATACCATTGGTTTTCCAAACAGTTGGTTAGTAAGCCGTTGCAAAAGGCATATACCAATGGGTGTTCTTTAACCATTAGTATATGTCATTGTATCCTTCTATATGCCAATGGTTGTATAGAATCCATTGATATATAATTATAGTAATGCTTGCTAAAACATTGTGATATATGGTTTACATGTAGTTTACGAAGGGTTTAAAAAACTGTTGGTATATAGTATTACCTGTGGTTCTAAAATCGTTGGAAAAAATATTCTTGAAATCCACATTAAAACGTTATTGAACCATTGGTATATTGTAATAAAAAAGGATTATTCCAACCATTGGTAAAACTATTGTCAAAATAAACATTACCAACAATTTTAAGCTCTTGGTATAATGTTTTTCCAGAAAACTCCAAAGCAGCCAGCAGAATAGCAACCCATCCACACCATTGCATACACCTGCAAACACAGATTCAAAGATCACATAAAACAGAACAAAAAAACAATTACTATTGCAAATAAAAAACTATAGACTCTTCCAACCATTAAAAGTAACACATTGTAGTTTTCCTCATTTCAATCATCACATGACAACCACCCCTTCAAATAAACCATTTCAATTTCATTGGTGCAGAAATCTCATAATTGTGATAGGACACTCACATTTCAGAGAAACCATGATTTCCAGAGTAACATAGCTCATTAATATAATTAACTCACAATTCATATGGTAATTACAATAAGTATAAACATACAAAAATTTTACCCCTACAACAAGTATACCCATACAACAAGTATACCCATACATCATTAACACATAATTCATAAGTTAATTAAATACATAATCAACTCAATTCAGAATTAAGGGGTTTGGATGGTTGTTCAGGGGTTGGTGTGGCTGTCCGAGGTGGGTAGAGGGGTATAGGGGGTGGGGGTGTCCCGAGGGATGGGGGTGTCTGAGGTCTATGGGGGGTGGCTTTAATGTGTGGTGGGGGGAGGTGGGTTGTCCATAGGTGTGTCTAGGGGGTTGGGTGGTGTCCTGGGGGTGGGGGGTGTCTAGTGGGTGGGGTGGTGTTTAGTGGGATTTGGGGGCATTCCAGGGGTGTGGGTATTAAGGGGTGGGGGTATTCCGGGAGTGGGGTTGTCCATGGGGTGGGGGTGTCTAGGGGGTGGGGTTGGTCTAGGTGGTTGGGGGTGTCCAAGGGGGTGGGGTGGTGTCTAGGGGATAGGGGTTTCAATCCATGGTGGTGGGGGTGTCCAGGTGGTGGGGTGGTGACTTGGAGGTGTGGGGGCTATCAGGGTGGGTTGGAGGGGGTGTCGGGGGGGGGGGAGGGGCTGTCTATGGGGTGGGTGGTGTCCAGGTGCTTGGGTTGGTATCTAGGGGATTTGGGGGTTTTTCGTGAGGAGGGGCATGACCAAGGGGTGTGGTGTTCAGGTGGTGGGGTGGTGTCCAAGGTTTGGGGGTGGTACAGAGGATTGGGATGGATTTCCAAGGGGTGTGGGGTGGTGTTTAGTGGGTGGGGGTGGATTTTCATGGGGGTGGGGTTGTCCAGGGTAGTGGGGTTGTCTAGGTGGTGGGGTCTTTGTATAAGAGGGGGGGTTCCCTCTAGGGGGGTGGTGGTACTCTAGTGGGTAGGGGCTGTCTATGGGGAAGGGGGTGTCCATGGCATGTGGGTGTCTAAGGGTGTGGGTGTCCTGATGTTGAGGTGGTGTCTAGAGGGTGTTGGAGCAGTCTAGGGGGTTGGGTGTTCCAAGGGGGGTGGGGTGTTATCTAGGGGGTTGGGGTGGCAGTCAATGGGGGTGGGGGTGTTTAGGGGTGGTGGGGGTGTCCATGTTGTGGGTGGTGTCTAGGATGGGTGGGGGATGTAATGGATTTAATGGAATGAATTTCATGGATTTTAAGATCATTGGAATTTTTTAAATGGTTTTTAGAATAGTTTTTATTTCAATATTCTGTGTTTCTTTAGGAATAATGAATGCTTATAGTGTTTATGGTAGTAAGGGGGATATTGTCATTAGGAAATAGATTATATTTTTATAATGGGACAAAAATACAATATGATTTATGAAATGGAACCTTAAAAGAGGTTTTTATAAACCATTGGGGGGTTTTAAATAGATATAAATCTCTATAATGAGATTTTGAAATGGTTTTATGATGAATTATTTATGATGTATTATTATGGTATCTGTGATTTTGTTTACCTTTTTTTAAAACATCATATTATTTTTCTAAATCTTTTATTTTTAATAATTCAATAGAATGTAACCTCTATAAATGATTCAAAATGTCTATAAGGAGATATCTCATGTTTTCATTTTTGTGTCTTGGTCTCTACTGAAACTCTTGTGGAAGTGGAATAACCATGTTCTTCTCATATCATTTATTATGCATGGGAGTTTCTAAAATACCATCCACTACTATTTATTCGTGATCAAGGCTTGCAGGAGGCAATTTATTGTGTATCAATGATTAATGGGAACATCGAGTTGTTAGAAACCCTATAATCGATGGGGGTGGATCTATATAGGGGTGTGGTGGCGGTCCATGGGGGTTTTCTAGGTTTTCCAGGGGTGGTGGTATCTAGGGGGTGAGCGGGGCATTCCATATGGGTGGGGCAAACTAGGAGGTAGGGGTGTGCAGGTGGTGGGCGGGGCTGTCTAGGGGGTACTGTTTGTCCAGGGGACTGGTGGGCTATCCACGAGGCATGGAAAGACTGTCTAAGGGGGTATGGGGTGTCCCATGTGGTGGATGGGCCATCCACGGGGGGTAGGGGTGTCAGGCGGGTGGGAGGGTATTCCACGGTGGTGGCGGTGTTGTTGAGGGGTGTAGGGTGTCTCCCTGTGGTGGGCGGGCTACCCACGGGCGTTGGATGTTGTCCAAGAAGGGAGTGGGGGTTATAAAGGGGTACTGGTTATCCATGGGGGTGGGTGGGCTATCTACGGGAGTGACGATGATTTCCTGGGGGCGGCATGGGCTGTCCAAGATGGTGGGTGGGTTGTCCATCGGGGTGGGGGCTGTCCACAGGAGTGGGGGGGGGTTGTCCCGTGGGCATAGGGGTCCAGGGGTGGGAGGTGATTTCCAGGGACATACATGGTGTTCATGGGGTGGATTGGTTGTCCACCGGGGTAGCGGGGCTATCCAGGGGGTATGGGGTGTCTAGGGGATGGAAGGGTTGTCAACGGTGGGTAGGGGTGTCCAGGGGGGGCCGACTATCCATGTGGGCGGGGGGATATCCACAGGGGGATGGGTGTCCAGGGGGTGGGGCTGTCTAGGGGGTAGGGGGTCTCAGGTGGGGTGGGCGGGCTGTCCACGGTGGTGGGCGGGCTATCCACATGGGTGGGGTGGGCTTTCCAGGGGTGTCTGGGTGTCCATGGTGGTGGGTGGGGTGTCCACAAGGGTTGGGGGCTGTCCATGGGGGGTACGGGGTGTCCACGAGGGTGTACAGGTTGTCCACGGGGGTGGGGGTTATCCATAAGGGTGGGGGAGGGGGGGGGGGCTATCCCAGGGGCATGGGGTGGCTAGGGTGGTGGCATAGGCTATTCTTGAGGGGGTGGTTGGGAGTGTCCATGGGGGTGGGAGGGCTATCCTTATGGTGGGGGCTCTCCAGGGGGAATAGGGTGTCCAGGGGTGGGAGGGGTTGTCTAGGGGGTATATGGTGTCTAGGTGGGTGGAAAGGCAATCCACGGGGGTGGCGGGGTTGTACATGGTGTAGGGTGTGTGCAGGGGTTGGGCGGGCTATCCCTAAGGGTGGCAGGGCTGTCCAGGTTGGGCGGGGATGTCCAAGGGTAGGGGTGTCCAAGGGGGGTTGGTTGTACAGGTGGGTGGGCGCGGTACATGGTGGGATGGGTTGTGAAGGGGGTGGGCGAGCTGTCAAGGGTAGTGGGCACGAATTTCCAGGGGGTGGGCGGGTTGTCCTTGGGGGTGGAAGGGCTATCCAAGGGGGTGGGAGAGCTGTCCATGGTGGTGGGGGCAGTCTAGGGGGCACATGTTTTACAGGGGTGTGTTCGAGGCTCTCAAGCAGGTACGAGGTGTCCGGGGGGGGGGGGGGGGGGGGCTGTCCATGGCAGTCAGGGGGAAGTCCAAGGGGGTGGGGTTGTCTAGAGGGCACGAGGTGTCAAGGGGTGTGGGCAGGGTTTCCTAGGAGGTAAGGGGTGTCCAGTTTTATGGTTTGGCTATCCACGGTGGTGGTGGGGCTTTCCAGGTGGTATGTGTTGTCCAGGGGGTGGGCAAGCAGTCTACGGGGGTGGGGGTGTCGATGGGGGGAGGGGCTGTCTAGGGGGTGGGTGGGATGTCCACGAGGGTGGAAGGGTTGTCCGGTGGGTTCGAGGGTGTCCAGGGGGTAGGAGATGTCCAAGGGGGTGGGAGGGCTGTCCACGTGAGTGGGGCTGTCTACGGGTGGAGAGGCAATCTAGGGGGTGTGGGGGCAGTCTAGGGTGGTGGGCGGGGCTATCCAAGGGGTGGGAGAGGCTGTCTAGGTAAGTACGGGTTGCCCAGGGGGTGGGTGGGGCAGTCCATGGAGGAAGGGGTTGTCTATGGGGGAGGGAGGACGGTCCAGGTGGTGGACTAGACTGTCCAGGGGGTGGGTGGGTATGTCCCGGGGGGCGGGTGGGGCTGTCCAGGGCGGTACAAGGTGTCCAAGGGGTGTCCAACTCAATTCCATATTAGAAAATGCAATTCAAATAAAATTACAACCAATATGCATTGAAAAATCACATAACATTGATGTTTGATACAACATATTTGTATTAAATATTAAATCAATTTCAATAGTACCAACCTTAACCACCCATGTCAAAGTAAAAAAAAGATCTGAGAACATGAATTGTTGATTTTATATATTTACAACAACAACATCAGGTTCCCAATCAACTATGAAATTTGAGCTATTCGAGTCATAAAATGTAATAAATGGACCATTGAAATAGTTGTAGGGATGGTTTCAATTCCATCATAACCATCATAAAAAATATTTATTGGAATTACATCAATAATGCATCGAAATTTTGGTCTACGATGGTCATTGACATAAAAAAACATCTTTCTCCATTGATGCCAAAACATATGGTTCATCAGTAGCAAGAGTGAATGTCCTATCAAATACTCTAAATTTACAATCATCAATAAATGTGGCATGCTTCTTCATCGAATCTAATCACTGTCATTTCATCATCGTGACTCATCCATGAGAATAAAAATCCATTATTATTATTATTTCAACGACTCCATAATAACCTACATTTTCAAATAGAGATCTGCAGTCTGATGCACTAACATTATTTTCTAATGTGGAAGTAACCATAACTCTATCATGTTGTGTTCTCTTATTCATTCCTCATTTAGTGATAATAAATTTGTCCCCATTGATAACAATTGATTTACAGTCATGAACCACAGTATTAGGAACAAAATCCAAATCTATTATTTCATCAGATACAAAGTCAGCATTAAAAATCAACACCAAAAATATAAATCAATATTAAACATAATTAATAATTATTTTAATTACTTTATACATTAATATTATTACCTTCAATTTTAACCAAGCCGAAAAAAACTTTCAATACAAAATCCCCCATCTTCTCAAAGATAAAAATAATGCTTTATATTTATTATCACATTATGTTCCGTGAGGACAAAATATAAATAGTTTAACTGATATATATATATATATATATAAGATATATATATTCAATTCACTTACAAGATGTAGTCATCGAACAATTCACAGATGAACAATATTGTGCATTCTACTACCTCCCATTCTTCAAGGATTAATGTCATCAATTCATATGATCCTATAATTCCTCCAATTTGAGGAACTGATGGAAATTGAGGTTCCATTTTATCATACTTTTCTTATTAGTTTTTCATTGTTCTGGTCATTCATGTAGTAAGATCAGACAAATACATAGAGCATAAATCCATACCTTATGGTTCCATGTAATAGTTCGCAATAGAACCTTCAGGATGATTCATGTATCATACATAATACTTTAATGTGTACATATTTTATTCAGTTGGATACATATAATGAAATTATATAGGTCCTCCGAAAATAATTTCACTGAGAATATTGACAGTCAGATGCATCATGCATGTGAATAATGGAGGAGGAAATAATTTCTCTAACATAATCAAAATTAATGGGGAATCTGCCGAAATTTATTACAAGAAATATTGGAATACTTTTGAGAACAACGATATCTAAATAAATGGCACAACTGAATAACATCCACCCATACATTATTGGAAAAAAGATGACAAATTGTTATTGGAATAAACTCATGCAGAAGGATGTGATAATCATGATTCTTCAATGATTTTAGCTTCAACTCTATTCAAATGACCCATTTAGATATATTGCTTGAATAGCCATCAGGAACATCAATAGTCTCTAGTACTTCTGGAAATTGATTTTTTGTATAGGTTTCATCACATTAGAAGCACATATAACTTGCCATTTATTTTCACTGATATGCACATGATGCGATTATAGACTCATGACCCAATCCACCAAGTCACACCGAGACCATGAATCAACTTTTCACTTTCCCTAAACATTTATATGAATAGAAATAAACATTTCACATTTTTTTATTTCAATGTGAATTAAGTCTATAAACTGACATAACCAATTGGTTGACCCATAAATAAAATAAATGAAGATACATCCCTTATTCCAATTGTAGCCGGTTTTAATTGAAACATTATTTCTCTTTCTAGATATAATTTGACACTTTACAACTGAAAAACTAAAATCATTCAATTCATTATGCCAATCAGTTCTAGATATACACTATGGTGGATCATCTATATACATGGTATTGTAAAATCATCAATTTTTATTTCTATAGGGATGGTCCATTAGAAATAATCATCGATGTCCCATAAAATTGAAACTACAATGAAGTATCAGTCATCTGGATCATGTATTCTTCATAAAAACAGGACATGATAGTTTTCCATTCTTGATACATCCAGACATCAATGCATAAGTAGTAAAATCATTGATTGTCCACATAAATGAAACACCCAAAAGAAAAATTTCTTTAGAACATGTATCGTATGTGTGCACACCCACATCCCAAAAAAGTTTGAACTCTATTATTAATGGTTTCATGTATATGTCTATATCATTATCGTGATCGGATGGGAAAGATATGAGTATACAAATAAATGTAAAACATTTTTTTATACAGAACCATGGGGGAAGATTATAAATGTGTATAAAAATCAACCATGTGCTGTGTGACATACGAATATGCCCAAACAGAATAAAACCGTCACATGAAACACCCAAACTCACATTAAGCACGTCAGCTGCAAAATCAGGATATAGGGAAGCAAATCTCTGTCATTCAAATACATATTTAGGGTGAACCAACTAATCATTAGTCATCATTCTATCAGTATCTTGTCATATCATTTTTATTGATATTTCATCATACCTAAAAAGATTATGGAGTCAGGGGATCAATGGAAAGTGTCAAATAACATTCTATGGGACATGGGATGGTGTTCCATATGCTTTTGGCTTCCATCAGGATGTGCCACATTTTATACAATAATGTATTTTAGCATGTTCCTCCTAAAATAAACTACAATGTTTTAAGCAATCAATAATTTTGTTTCTATAAAATTCAACATCCTCAACTAACTTCCATGTCATATAGTAGTTTGAGGGAATATCTACATCATTTGTAAGTAATTCCATCATGAAGGTAAAACTTTAATCGATGGAATTATTAGAAATACCATTCATAGTTTTCCCATGAAAAAATCAGATTAAAAATTATCACTTTTCACATTACCACATTGTTCGTATACTAGAGTCATCACAACATGATTGAATTTTTCCACGATGAAAACATCATCATTTTCATTAGACACATCATGTCTGCTCATATCAAAATATTGTTAGGATAGAATCCTTTCTTTTTCATAATAAATAATAAACAACAACTGGTCATATAACAAAATTTTCCAATATCCTCCAATCATTTGGATCATCAGCAATTTGAGATTTCATTTTCCCCCCATTGTGTTACCACACATAGTATATTTCTTGTAAATCATATTTAGTTATGTGGTGACTGTCTTCTTCACTGCTCAACCACGTTCATCCATCATAATTGTAAAAGGGGCAGTGTATCTGACCACTATCAGAAGCATTGTGAAATGAAAAATATAAATACCTCTCCAAATTTTTCTCAAAATCTCTTTAGATATGATCAGTTTCATACATCCAACTTCTATACATTATGTAAAAAAAATTAGATTACATTTCATCAAAATAAAACCAATAAGATTAATGGTTCATTGAAAATATTTTTATGTAAACGTGAATTTTTCACTTTATATGAAACTATAACTAACACACTTTTGAATTTGAGAATCATAATATAAGAAACAAAAAACAAAAAATCTTTATAACAAAATATATTTGAAGAACTACAAATTAGTGTTCAAGATCATGCACACTTGTAGAAGAGAATTATTCAGGAGTTGACTAAATTTTAGATAGAATTAATTTAATATTTTAGTAGATTATTTGAGTGATCACATATAATTCCCAAGTGGCTGGGGTGTATAGGGGTGTGGGGTTTCTAGGGTTGGGGGATGTCCTGGGGGTGAGGGATTTCCACAGGGGTCAGGGGTGTAAAGGTTGTGGGAGGGCTGTCCACGGGGGTGGAAGGGCTATCCACAGAGGTGGCAGGGCTATCCATGGGGTATGGGTTGTCCCGTGGTGTGGAAGGGTTGTCCATGAGGTGGGGTGGGGCTCTATAGGGGGTGGGTGTCCATGCGTTGGTGTTTTAGTTTGGGATGTGGGTGTCTTTGGGTGGGGGTGTCCAAGAGTGGTGGTCGGGCTATCCATAGGGATTGGGGCTATCCATGGGGACAGAGGGTGTCCAGGGTGTTAGGCAGTCTATCCACGGGGGTGGAGGTGCAATCCAGGGGGCTATAGGGTGTCTAAGGGGGTGGGACGGCTATCCAAGGGGGTGGTAGGGCTGTCTATGGGGTTAGGAGATGTCCGCGGTGGTGGGCGGGATGTCCACTGGGGGGTCCAAGGGGTATGGGTGTCTAGGGGGTGGGGGTTTCAATGGGGGTGGGTGTCGAGGGGGTGGAGTGCCATCCAGGGGTTGGGGGGCTGTCCACGGTTGTGGCAAGGATGTAAAGGAGTGGGAGTTTTTTGGGGGTATGGGGGTGTCGAAGGGTGGGGTGTCCAATGGGGTGGGAGGGCTAACCACAAAGGTGGCGGATGTTGATGGCGTTCGAGTAGTCCCTGGGGGTGGGTGTTGTCCACATGTATGTGACTGAGAGCTAGGAGATTTAATTGGGGCGTCATTCACATTATGAAAAACAAATGAGGTGTGTTAAGGATTAAAGTAGTATTATTTGTTGAAAAAACCAATTTGGTAGGATTTGTTACTTTATAACATGATGGTATCAAGATTTAAATTTTGAAAATGATTGGGAATTGGATTCTGGTGGATGGAATATGGGTTAGTGAAAATTTATAGGTAGTTAATAGGAATGATATGATGTATGGTAATTAGTTTGTAAGTATTTTTATTATCATGACATGATAATTAAGGGTTTATTCCTATATGAAGATGTATGGATTCCTTAATTTTTTTCATCGTAACATGAAATAAATTTTTTATGTAATTAAAAGGTGATTTCTATATAGAATCACTATTCATTTAATATAGGGAGAGGTAGGATTATGAATATGGGATGTGCATATGGAAGTAGGTCCCTTGTCGATGTGGATATATATGGGGATTTTCCTCTCCTGGTCTCTATATGAAAGGATTTTAAAATGCTCCCACAACCCCCCCCCCCCCCCCACACCACCTACAAAACCACCCCCACCCCCTACTACACAACCCCCCGCCCCGACCTGCACACCACCCACTGCACACACACCCTCCCCACCTACACACTGCACATCCCCCCCACTTGTACAACCCCACCTATACACCCTCCCCCACACACTACACATCCACACCTCCCCACCTTCACATCCCCCTCCCCCACCCCAACCGGGATAGCCCACCCTCCCAAACATAACACTCCCCACCCCCACCCACTTGCACACCCACACCCCCCATATACACCTCCATATAAGCACCCCTCCCCCCACTTTCACACCCCCTCCCCTATCCCAACTCATTTAAACCCCCCCAAATTACACCCATCATACTCTGCCCCATTACAAACCCCACCTACACATCCCACTTCACCAACTACCAATACCCCCCAACTGCACACCCCCATTTCCCCACCCACTACTCCACCAACCACTTGCACAACCCCCAACCCCATCAGCCCACCACACCCCGACCCCCATGTATAATGCCCCCTAACCCCCACCCACCTCACCCTAGTAGACTCCCCCCCGGCAAAACCCCCTCCCCCCCGACCAGGCTACCCCCACCTGAACAACCCATCCGCACCTAAACACCCTCAACCTCAACTTCACATACAAACCCCCCCTCCACTGTGGGAGAAATATAGTACCCCAACCACAATAATATTGTGAAATATTCCTAGATAAAAAGGTTGTGGTAGTTGTTTGAGAATGAAAATTTATTGTCTATGTGCAGGAAGATGTTTTTGTAACATTCTAAATTCACATTCAACAACAACCGAAAACCCTAAATAATGATAGATTACATCAGATGTGGAAATAAACTAAACCTAGTTTAAAAAAATCACCAAAAATATAGGTATAATATGTAACTACAACTCACCAAACTGAAGTACAAACATATAGGATTTATCTTTAGAAGTGGATGGGTCGCCCGATGGGAAGAGAGCATCGCTCTAGTTGGGGAAAAAAATCAGTTGATCAAATATGGAAACGGAAGTGGGGGCTTGGGTTATTTTGGGAAAATATTCTCAATGGTTTTAAAAAACTATTGGGAGACATCAAAATATAACAATGGTTTAAAAAAAATAATTGGAAAACATACCTTTACCACAATATATCCCAACCGTTTAAAAAAATGTGTTTCTAAAACTCCTTTTTAACAAACGATTTTCACAAACCGTTGGGAAAGACTACACAATATCAATATATTCTAAAGGTTTTAAAAAACCCTTGAAAAACACTCCTTCCTAACACTTTAGGAAAACAATTTGGAAAATAGTGTTGTTGTAACTTTGAAATCTAGTTTTGTTATTAATTTCCATATATGATGATGAATAATTAGATAACATGTTAACAATAATAGTTTAACATAATCTTTTCTTTTTTTCGATCACAATGAATTTTTTTTATAGTATTATTTAACTACATGTTTTTTCAATGGTTATAGAAAATATTAAAATATATATTACATATTTTATATTATTTTTAGACCCTGAAAATAGTTTCATGACCAACCTTAATGAAGTAATTAAATAAAAAATATCATCATCCAAAAAGGATGTAAAATAGAACCTCCAAGACGATGATTTAGTTAAAAAAAGATAGATAAATGAGACTATTAAAGGGTATTCTATTAACATGATACCATTATATTCTATATATTATATTGTAGTTATCATGGTCATTAGGAAATACGAGGTGGGGATTATATAATAAATTAATTAACATGAATAAAATGGAAAAGAAATAGGATTTTACCTCATGACTACACCACCAGTAGAACCTCATTAATGAATTGGGTTTTGGTATTTTGGAAAGAAAATGACCACCTGGACGTGGGTAGTGACTAGGCAAGAGTATTTGAGTTGAATTATTAAATGCAATAGCACTTATAGGAGTGTGGATAAAAGGAGTCGGTTGGTGGTTTTGTAGTTGAGGAGAAAGGATGATTTTTAATTATTCAATTCTTTATTTCATTATTTTTCTCATGAAAAAAAATTGTATGGATTCATCTAACAATGTACAATAATGACATCATATGAGTTATAACCGAAGGTGATTACATCATCTATGAAACAAGGAATATTGCATTTATCTTATAATGTGTTTAAACTGTAAATTAAAGTATTAGACTATTCACTGAAAATTCATTTATTTCATAATAATCCCAATAAATGAACCTAATCATTTTTAAAAGCCTATAATTCAAGAATGAACTCCAATTTTGAAAATATTTTTCTACATATGATATTTTTTAATTTTTAATTAATTCATAAAATAAGTTTTTTAAAATTAAAAATGATTTTATAACACTCTGTAAAAATTAACTATGTTCGTATTAAATTATCATGAAATAAATAGATAAAAAAATATTGATATATGGATACATTTTAGGGAAATTAATTAATTTTATATATATTTATTAAATATATATTATTTATTAAAAATTTATTACACACAAAACTACCATGAATTAATTTTTAATATATTAACTTACTTATAACACGATATAATTATATCATATATTTATTTATAAAGTGCCTAAATAAAATATATAATTTCATGGGTGAGATTACTATTCATAGTTGTCATATAAATATTCTTATGGGTAACATTACTATTTAAAAGGGTCAATTTAGTAATCCCCAAAAAAAATATGTTTATCCTATCAAACACTAAATATTGTACTAATTAAAATCCTATATGAATGTTTTTTGAAATTCAAATCAATGAAGTAAAAAAAATATTTCTTACACTATAACATTATTGTTTAAATAATTTTATTAATGAGGGTTTTTTGTAAAGACTATGTACTGAGCGTATAATATTCTATATTTAAATTATTTCTAAGTCCATTGGGGGTTACACTCAATCATGTATATAATTAATGTAATATAATTATTTGTTGTGTTAAATAAGATACACAATGAGTATTACTCAGGATAAGAGTCAGTTTATCAAAAAAATCATTTTAAACGTCATAATTACTTTTTAAAAAAAAATTCAAATACATTTCTGTGTTTATTTAAATTATTTTTTGATTAAAATTATATTTACATAATGTAACAATAATGGGAATTTTATTTTACATTTATTCGATGATTTACAAAACAAGAGAATCATTTTATGGAATTTTTAACTTTATTTATAAAATACAATGGACAATTTAATATCATTTAATACATAAATGAAAATTCACCCCCTCTCAAAACCATTATTTAAGGATTTGATTCATCTATAAATTCTCATGTACTTCTTCATTGAATAATCATCTTTACAAAAAAAATTAAGGAATTTAAGTTTTATTTTTTTTAAATGAAAATGGATTTTAAAAATCTAAAAAAGGTTTTTTTATGTGTTTAAGTGTGTATTTCATGAATTGTTTTTAGGATAAGGTCCTTTTATGTTATTGGGTGATCCTGATATATAATATATCATGGGTTCACCTTGATTGAACTGGGTGAGAATATTATAGCATATAATATTGGTTCACTATGAAAATAATATAATTCATGGATAAAGATTATGATCTATATATAATTATATTGGATTTTATGCATATAATTATTCCAATTTTAAGGGGAGTTTTTAAGTGTTTTAAAATAATTGTGTATTAAATAACACGCAGTATGATTCTATACTTATTAATATGTTTTTATGGAAAAAATATTATTTTTAAAGATATTATAATAATATTTGAAATTGAAAATCACTATATTATTGGATAATGGAATGTCTTTATTAATTTTTTTCAATGGTTTTCATGTTTTTCAATGTACTATGGTTTTTGTTTTATGACTCTAGTTGTGTTTTTCGTCTCATTATATGTTTTAAAATGTTTTTCATAAGGACTTAATGATTATTACAATCAATAATGAGGTCCATATCAAATTTATGATGATATATCCAAAAGTGAAAACATGTTTCTGTTTAAATTTTTTGTTTTTTAGGAATACTGGATAGTATCGAGTTGTTTCCACAATATAATATATGTTATTGTTACATAAAAGTTTTGAACATAATCATTGAAACAATGACCTTAAAAGATTATTTGATATAAAAAAGTTGAATATACATTACTGTAACTTAAATATATACTGTTTGAGGTCAATCCCTTCAATTATTGTATATTTATATATATAATTCCTACACATAGATCTTGTTTATTAGCCATTTATTTTGGATTTATACATATTTCTGATGTTCCTTTCACATTCATTATTTGAAAAATATATTTTAAGGGTATTTTTTATCCAATATCTCATATCTTGTGTCTACATATTAATGTTTTCCATTCCATGGATTTATAAAAAATAAAAATTTAATTCAAAACTACTTTATTTTTTTCTTGTTTCATATAAATTAACAGGTTCTCAATTTTTTTTGAGGAACTTCAATCTTACCATAATACATTATTTAAATGTTTTAATTCTATATTTAATTCTCCTCTATTTCCATATCACATTACATACAATCATGTTATTATTTAATACATATTCCATTTTATTTTAATATGAAAAGTAACATATATATAATGAATAATTCTCATCAGGATTTTATTGACATATCATTTGGTTATGTTTTGTTATAATATTATTCTTATCAGTCGAGGTTTTATGATGCTGAAAAATTTAATAATTTCTTGATCTAATGAAATGTAAACTATTATTTATTGAATCCATGTGATTAAACAATTTTGTATTATAATGTTATCACTAATGGATCCAATGTCTTATTTCCTTATTTTTTATCCCCTTATTGGGGTTTACTTCTGACCCTTTTAATTATATATGTCCCCATGGTATCCTTCAAAAAAATTAATGAAAATATGGATATATTATAAATAGAAGATGTTTTAAATAATGCTTAATTAGAAAAATTATATTCCTATAAATTATATATATATCATCCCAATGAAATTATATCACTATATTTATGGGTTTGGTTTTAAGAAAATTTCTATGAAAAATCATGCATTTGTATGTTCATGGGACCCTGGTGACATTAGATCGAAAAATTTCAATGTATACTTATTTATTTGGATTATTTTTTAGAAAAATATACACAACATAGCATGAATAACATATATTCAATCCAATAAATTATTAACCTTTTATATAAAAATTATATAATTTTTTTTTCATTTTATTTTCATTATTTGTTATATTGTTCAATTACTATAACATCTAATTTGAGTATTCTAATTTATAGTTATCTATATTATGTTTAATTTATGGAAATATAATTAAATACAAAATAATCCCATATGATAAAAAATTTATTTATTTCCTAATTATGATTTCCAAAATATAAGAGAGGTAATGGAGAACATTGTCATCACACATGCACATGTGACTTGGGATGTGAATAATAACACGATTTCTATGTTAATCACTCCATTTATTTGGGAGATAAATATTTATATTTTAGTTTTCTTTATAAAAAATTCCTCTCACATTTGGTTGATGTTATCATTATATAATGAAAAATAATGGATGAAATCGACTAGTATGATATTATTTTTCACCTAATGCATATATTAGAAGAGAGTTATATTTTGTTTTATCATTTTATTAATGAATCTAAAAATATTGACCATTGATAAGGAATATGAAACCAAAGGTTTAAATATAATCAATGGAGTGGAAATAAATGAATAAAAAATATACAATATATTTTGTTACCATTGTCATTCATAAAATTGAGAGGGAGTTTCTTGGACCCAAACGAAAGGATAATGAATTAATAAATTTTATATGAAAAAATTATATGTAATAAATATATCATTATCAATTACTCTATATACACATTATAATATTTCATGTTCCAAACTAGATACATCGACACAATATTAGCCTTGTTGAATACCAAATAGACTAAATGTTGTTCTCGTACACCATGGGATAGTTACTAGTTCATTGAATCAACTAATATTCAAATGGACTAGTTTTTAAAAAATAAAATATTTAATTCAATATGATAAAAAAATTAATGTTTAGTATTCAAAAAAAATGTCAATTAGAATAGTACACTAAGAGATCATATTCCCTAAAATAATATATCCTATAAAAGAATTAAAATCTTCAATCAAGATAAGATCTCACAATCCCAATATAACAGTTAGACCAGTGCCCCATCAGTCACCACCCTCAAACCATAATCCTTATTAAATCAAACCAAAAACCTATTAAGGGGGTTTTCCTTTTCCTAATCCTATACCAATATAATCAACCAAATCCCAAATACAAATTTATAATGTGAGAAACAAAAGTCCTTTTAGATTTCACAATGGGTTCAATAATTAGATAAAATAAAAACAAACCATTCATAATTAAATTTAGAAACTATATGGAATAATTAAATAGTTTCATAATGTTTTCACAACATGGTTTCAAATCAAATATATGTGTTTTATAAAAAAGCATGCATAAATAGAAATTTTCATAAATCATGGGAATATATATTGATGTTCTATAATCAATGAAAATTCTTAAAAGAAAAAAACCAATATCATATGTCCATAGGTTAATTATTTCATAGAATCAGGATTCTAAAACTAATCATTCAATCATCATGGCCAAATATGTATATAGAGGTCCCTAAGGTACATGTCATCATAATAATCAATCAGAAACCCTTCTCAGTAAATTATGTCAGTAGTGATTTAGATTGTGTTTTTATTAATAATTAATTACTATAGAGTGCGATTCATAGGAATCTTGACATAGTCGCCCAATATTAAATCAGGATCACATGTGATTCAATATTTCTATCAATAAATGGTTATTTTAATCTCAATAAAAAAATCATCTTTAAAATTACAAATCTCATATTTCAATAATCCATTTCAATTTAAATATAAAATCATAATACATAATCAAAATATTTTATTTAAACGAATCGATCATTTAAATCCATCTTTTCTAAAAACAAACAACATATAATTTCTTAACATTTTATCTCAAAATCAATATATACTTCAAAATTCATTAATAATTGATTTTTAATAAAAAAAATATCATTATATTAATTTAAATACTAAAATAATTCCAAATCACTATTTTGAAAATTATCCACAATAAATTTATATTCATAAGTGTAATTATTTTTTAAATTTTCTAGAAAACCTTTATAGAACTACCAATCCTTAATCATGTTATTGAATGATCTATCACCCAAAAAAGGAATTATCAAAATAGAATCAGAGCTGAGGATGTTCATAGAGGAATATCTATGATAAGGAAAAATTATACCAATATTTAGATCATCATATGTCATTGGGAACAATATCTCCCAACAAATATGTTAGAAGTAAATGAAGAAGACTAAAAAGAAGTATGTTCCACTCAATTATAGGAGATAACATTCATCTGAAAATAGATATACCTAGGAGGAAATGAGTAAGATCGGTAAAAATAAATACTAAGAAAGTCCAGACAAAAGGACTATTTCAAGTTCTAGATGTAGGTTTTTAGTTTGTTAAACTTGGTTTATAGTATTTTAAAGCATTTTTTCATGGATTTAAAAACATGTCTGTATGGTATCCCGGTCATGTTTTTTTGTTAGTACTAATCATCCTCTAAACCATAAACCATATCTATTATTAAATAGTTGGGGTATGATTTTTTATGGATTGACTAACCATGTACCAACCCATGAAATCTTCACTACCTTCAGATTCATCATTTTTAAAAACTTGGTTCCAATCGAGTATCACCATCCAATACCAACACATGGGGAGAAATTTTATCTAGGTTAAACCATAATACCATCAATAATAATGTGACATGAATGAAATTATATGAAAAAATATAAATATTTATATTTTTCTCCATAAAAAATAAAGATAAATACACAAGATATTAATAATTAAAATAACAATTAAAAATTTCATTATGTCTTGAAATAGGTTATTACAAACACTACAGTATAAAATCTGTTAGGCCCTAAAATTCCCATAAATTGGAATTTGTGTCATAGATACAAGCCATCAGTAACTCATTTGTGAATCATGAAACTATTCTTATTGTATTTAGGACTTTTCAACCAAATCATGTGAACTATAATTATATAATTCGTTAAATAACATTTTCATTAGAATCAATATTATAAATCATGTTCTATTTCACGTATAAATAACATTCAAAATTTACATCCACCTAGATAAATAAGTTATATGGTTCTTGTAAATTTATTAAGACTATAGATACGTGGAAATCATAATGAATTGACATCACTTATAGTGGAAAATCCCCAGTGTATTCCACCAAGACAACTTTATCAACAACCTCTAATGCAACCATGTATTTATATGTAAGAATTACCTAAACCCTAAGATTTTAGGGGACCTAAATAAGGAATACATATCATTCACACATCCTCACCAACTAAAAATACTAACAGTCATCGATGATGATTATCACAAGATTTATACTATTTTTATACTATTAACATTCATTAACAAATAAACTGAATCTTTGATTCCATCTCCTAGAGTAGACTATGTCTAACTAAAAAGCATCACCATCCTAAAACCAACACATTATATATTTTCACAGGCTTCTAAAAAAGGCTAGAAAAGGATCTGTCGTTATGGTGATTAGGTAACTGATATTTTTTAAAAACTCAAATAGTCCTAGTGGGTATCCCATGCCCCACCGAAATATGGAACAAAAGAACGAATCATATCCCCAAGGATTTGTATAGCTCTATTTGTTTATCCCTCTACTTATAGATTATATTTTGTGAAAAATTTATCTAAATAGAATATTACATATCAGATGCCTCTATGTAATTGAAATGTGAATCAGGGGTTCCTATTAGATAATATAGAAAATGGACATGATGAATCCTTATGAGGTTACATAGATAAGTGCTTCCCATGTCATCTCTATTGGTTATATCACGAGTGGGGATTAATTTAGCTACTTTGGTCAGTGGATCAATTATAAAAAATACATAATTATTCCCATGAGGATGAAACATAATCAAAACATTTAAATACGTCCTGACCACCTTCAACTTCATGGTTCTATATTGGAGGTACTAAAAATCCCGATTGGTCTCTAGATATATTGAATGCCTTGAAAATATGTATTACAACCAGATTCATAACCAAAGATGTTTTATATAATTCCATGTGATAAATATTAACATTTTATCATATTGAACATCTTATTTGGGCCATGATGCATATCCCATTGGGATTTATGGTAATAACACATCACATCCACTCACATAGTTATAAGTATAACATAACATTTATGAATTCATAGGAATCAATTTGATAAGAAATAAAAATTTCCTATACTCCCCCCAAACTAGAATTAATGTCCCTAATGGACCCAAACACCTCATCATGATATTTTTCCTAATGTATCATCCGAATATGAAATGAGTAAAAATTTATTTTTCCTATAATAGTATTGATCAAATCATTATTCCCTCCAAAATTCCTATAAGAAAGGGGACCCAAAAATACTCTATTTTGTTGATTCCTTCATGACCAGGGTTGACTATTGCATCTTGAAGGAATCATTATTTTCATACCACTTACCAAGGGTGTATCAAATATCAATAAAAAAGGACTAATGATACACTATCAAAATACACTATTCATAATTCCAATTCTTTTGTGAGATAATACAACTCTGATTTTTTTGATCGAGAAACAAATTATATCATTATTAAAAAAATGTATTTATTCCAACCCATTATACCATAGATAATGGTTTTCAGGTCATTGACATGAGTGGTATAGTTATATTTTTTCATTATATGATTTTAGGAACAATATTCCACCACATGATCATGTTTCATAATAATGAATCCCAAACCTCAGTATACTAATTGATAAAAGTATACGTAGACATGACCAACCACTTGAATAGTAAACACTATGTAAAATTATGTATACACTTAAACCCATCAAATGAATTATTGAACATCAATTCCTATAGAACATTTTATCCTTTTCTATGTGAGATAAGTAATAAGAAAATCCACCTTTGGGGAATCATTGATAAATTGGCTGTAATACCTCACTATTCCAATGATACAGTGATTCTACAAAACATTTTTTGTCCCCAGTTCATAATATACTTCACCTAGTCATTATTATATGAAATAATATATTCTAATACATCAATTCCTGATAAATTCAATTCTAAAACCAGAAATTTATATTTCAAAATAATTTAATAATGTTGGTGATCTCTTAAAATTTATTAAAATTCCCTCAGATTATGGAGATGATATTCCACTATTTTGACTAACCACTAATGTTATCCATAAATACAATAATGAATGAGTTTATTTACACATGGAATATAATATTCATTATCCCCAAAAAATGATGTCGAACTTTTTAGAACAAAAGTAATTACTTGATAATCAAAATGAGAATTCATGTTCAGAAATGAGGACATTAGGATGTCGGATTCATTGATTCAAAATTGGTTATAACCAAACAAACTATTAAACATCAATAACCACTTAATCCATTTCATCTAATTTAAAAATCATCAATCCATTGAAATGAAATCTGTTTCAATATTGTATATCCACTCAGTTTTTGGTAATCAAAAAAAGAAGTTTTCATATTGTCTTTATTTCAAAACAAATAGTTTCCACACAAGGTTACACACACGAGTTTATAATTGCATTAACAAAAATATAATCTCACTATATATTTAAATCCATAAATTTAGTTTGATCAACATTATTATAAGGAATATATATCATATAGTTGAATTATTCTAGGAATATAAAAAACCCATCTTCACATACCAGTGGCACGCTATGGTTGTTTGATAAAAACACGTTTGGAAAATCATCATGAATAAGAAGAAGATTACATCAAAAGTATTATCCCTCAATAATAATAATTATCCATGGGATCTAAATAAGAGCTCTATACATCTAGGGAAATAATTGGTAACACTAATCTTGGTTTTAATGAACAAAAGGGTATTCTTGATGATATATTATTCATGGATGTAGTTGTAGGTATAGATTCCCAATTTGAATCGAAGTTCTCAGAAGAAATGAACCGAATAAGTATCAACATCGAGGACATGTGGTGATACATTTCATAGAAAGATTGGTATGACTACTTTCTTAGGATCTTGTCATTGTCCTAGTTGTAAAATTCAATATGCGGAGACACTCCAATGTTTTTCTATACAAAACTCTTGAAAACCTCATGATTTGGAATTATTGTGTTTGATTGATGAACTCTTTACATGTTATATTTCTATTCTATTATAAAAATCATTACATTGTGTTTAGGTTGAGAAGATCATTGTCCTTCAGTGGTTATTTCATGAATTATATGAAAATGGTCATCATATTTTTATTGGGACTCAGAACCACCTACATTTCCTATATGGTTAGGATTCCCAAGACACCGATTGCATTTTATCAAGGACAATGTTATCGTCTCCATGGATACATAATTCTTGAATCCTATTAAACATGATTCAACCAATTCTAACAATTATGGACCCTCAATAGCTAGAGTATCAAATGAAATTGACATATCACAAGAAAATCCCTCTCGATTATAGGTTTAATGTAGTTCCAATAGATTTTATACAAGAGGTAGTAATTGATATTCTTCATGCCTACTGGAAAAAATGCTCAAGAAATTGGACAACCAATTGGTGACTGTGAGGATCGAAGGATAGATTTTTTGTACCCTCGGTTTCGGGTAAGTAACACATTTTGTCATGTATTTTAATTGGTGTGTCTTTTTTTTGGGCTTCCATAAAATAGAGAGTTTCTGTAAAATAGTGAGATTCATATAAATTATTGGTTTCCATAAAATAGATAATTTTCATAAAATAGGGAGTTTACATTTTATAGAGAGTTTCCTTAGTATAGAGATTTTTAATTATGTTGGGTGTTTCTATAGTGTTTGTTGTCTTCATAAAGTGGGTTGTTTCCATAATGTTGTGTGTTTCCATAATTTGAGATGTTTTGATAAAGTGGGGTGTTTCCGTAATGTGGGATGACTCCATAAAAAAAATTTACCATAAAAAGAGTAAAGGTGAAGGAGGAGAGATCTTGGGGGGTTTATTGTGATTATTGGCACCAAACATAATGTCTCAGGATCCATACATGGTTGGCCCTGGCCACGTGCTCAACCCTTGATTAAAGGTCAAATCTAGATTTTATTTTGTAGGATCCTATTCATTTTTTCTCTATATATATATTTTGGATTAAAAAAGCCCCTATTTCAAGATTACTCTCTCCATAAGGCTAGAGAACCCTCCCCACATGAGTTTGAGATAACCTAGATCCTTTTGTTGGTGATTTTATGTCCGATTCTTGAGGTATGTCACCATTCATTCAGGATTTGTCATGTTTTCTTAGATCTTCTTAAATATACAACTATGATCTCCATTCAATCTTATATATGAACTTATATTGGAATGATATGGATCTTTATATGCTTAATAATTCAATGTTGAGTCCTGATCATCCAAGGATAAAATGAAAAAAATCTGTTCGTGGATAATAGACCAATGTTCTTGTGTGTTCTTCATTTTTTTCAACATTTTATCAAAAACATCAAGGTAGGGGGCATCTCTATCATATCATCATGATAGAATTTATTTTCTTGGATTCAAATCGAATGATTTTTTGGGAAATGTATTGAAAAATATTCATTTTTATGTTATATGGTTTTTGTGAAATTGTGTGATCTTCGTGAATAGTAGTGGAAATGGGGTTTAGTTTCATGATTTTAATATGATGATTTTAAATTATGGATTTTCTATAATTTCTAACTATTGTATGAAAAGGGGGTTTTCAATAGAAATTTTTATCAATAAAAATTATCTTTTATTGAAATGGTTTGGAATTGAGATGGTTTGGCATTGAAATGGTTTTGACAGAAATTGATTTCAATAAAAAGGTGTTTTCATAGAATTGGTTGTTTTGGATTGATAGTTTTTCATATGTGGTGTGTCTTTGTGATGAATATATGGGGAATGGTTGAAATATTACCTTGTTCTTAGTGCTGAAGGGTTAATGGCACTTCGGAATTTAATACATGGGGCTTAGTTGAAATATGAACTTGTGCATAGTGTCCAAGGGTAAATGGAACATGTGAAACAATTACCTTATGATGACTAGGTATACATAAGTGAAACCTCTCATGATAATTAAACTGTTATAAAGTAGCATGCATGATGGATTGCATGGGTTTGAGGAATGATTTGGTATACCGATAAAGGGATATTGTGAAATGGTTATAAAGATTGTTTAGTTGTTTTCATTAAAGAAAAGTGTTTCTGGGTAAATTGCATTCAATTCCACATAAATGATTTTGGTAATTAATGGTATTGGAAACATGATTATATTTAGTTATAAACTATATTTGTGAAATTTTTCTATATGAACTATTTTATATAATTGTTTCTTACTCATCACTCATAGTGGCGTGAGTAGGAATGTCATTGGGAAAAAACTACTAAGTTTTAAAATCACCCCTGCTTTTGAACTTTGGTGACTTTTTTAGATGCTATATTTTGGTAAAATGGAAAAGGTATTATTTCACACGTCATTAGAACTACCTAGTGATGTTTGATAGGTTTAGAGATTTTGGAGCATAGATTTTGTATAGAATGGAGTCTATAGCTCTTTGGAGATTCTTGTGTAGTTTATCTGATGTGTACGTTGATGCACGATTATTCATCCATTGTTGCTCACATTGATGTGTTTTTGAGATACATGATGTTGTTGAGTTGGTTATCATCTTTCCATACATAATATTTATAATCATTTTTTATGGTTTGAAGGTGAATTGGTTTATTTCTAATAGTGTAAATCGTCCACCACATGTATTTGAAACACTCTGGCATTTATTCCCATCCTTTGGCATCTTTGTGATGTCTCTTAAGACCTAGTAATGACTCGTTGAACTCTCAAGCAATGATAATTGGTGGGTCATTACAAATGGTATCATCTTGTTGGTCATTTCCTACCACTTAGTCAACTATGTCCCCAGATTTAGAGACGAAATCCCTTCATGTCCATTCCTTGTGGGGGAATCATAGAAAGGAGTTGGATTGTGAGAACTTGAAATGTATAGAATAAAAGGACATAACTAATCAATTTATGTTGAAATTCAAGTTTCCAGTGTTTGGGGTAAATAATTATTTAGAGAAACCACTAGTATTTTGAAATATCATTGTCAGGGGTTTAGCCAATAAGACAAGCATGAAAATCATTGTAAGGGTTGACTTCCCACTAGGTGTGCATACATCATTTCGAGGAATGATTCATGTAGTAAAAAAAGTGTTACTTTTTTAAAATGTATGGAATTGTTTTACAAATGAATGAATTTGAAAAATAAAATTATTGTCAAATTTTGAAAATGGTTTATTTTTCAAATTAATGTGATCTGATTTTAAAAATGGTTTAATGTGGAAGAAGGTTGTTTTAGAAAATAATTTTGTTATAGTTGATGTGATAGAAATTGAAATTCTAGTCCACTAGTTTCTAGAGAGTGAGATTGAAGAGTTTTTTGTTAGTTTAGAAAATTATAGATGATAGACGCCATAGGAACTTGTTAGAAGAGGCTATTGAGAATATGGTTATACGTGATCCGCTGGTGAACCAACAGTTGTTCCAACGAATAACTCAAGATTTTCCAACCGTTGAGTTAGGACAGAAACCAGATACTCCATTTTCGATATCTATCACCACTGATAATCCATGTTGAGGAAGTATGGTTGTCCTCACTAGAAGAAGTAAATACTCTAGTACAAAGATGAAGAGGAATTGTGTCACCTATTAACTATGTTTAAAACCGGTATTTATGCCTTATGTCTTATCTCCAAACTCCTTGAGCTGATAGAGAATTTCACGCCATGGTGTGTATTTCATGTGTTATAACTATTTCTATAGCTATGTTAAATGGGAATTCTTGTGGTAGTATATAGAATTATATGATGAAATCCTAGGTATGGACTGGCTGAAAATGTTCAATGCTCAAATAAACTATTTAAGAAAACAGTTAGATTCATGACTGAGGATGGCATCAGGCATTTATTTTGAGGAATGATTATTGCAAATAAGCGTGCGAAGAGCTTGTGGGAACCAATAATGGGATCGATCTATTACTAATTGAAATCATTGACATTGGAATCAATAGAAGAGATCAGGGATAATAGTTTTCCAATTGCTGTGGGTGAATTTATAGGTGTATTTCCCATGAACATATCAGGATTACCACTTCTAACATAAGTGGAGTTTACTATTGATCCTTTTTGGAGGACATTCAAATTTCCATTCCATCTTATAGGATGGATCCAATAGAGTAATGGGAATTAAAATTGGTGTTAAAGGATCTGGAAATCAAGGGTTTCATTCGACCAAGTACGTCTCCATGGGCAGCCCCGGTTTTGATCGTGATGGAGGCATATTCAACACTTCGGTTGTGTGTTGATTATCGTAATCTTAACCCAGTAATGATAAAGAATATATATCCACTTCCACTAACTGATGATATGTTAGATAAGATAATGGGATATTAGTGGTTTTCCAAGATTGACCAGTGATCAAGATATAACCAATTTTGTGTTTAGAAAGATGATCCTCCAAAGACAACTTTCCTATGTAGATTTGGCCACTATAAATATGTTTTCAAGCCTTTTGGTCTAACGAATGCCCAGTCGGTCTTCATGGAATTAATGAATCAGATATTTCACCAGTATATGGATTCTTTTGTTGTTGTCATTGTGGATGACATATTTTCCTTTTCAAATACATGGGATGATCATGAGGCGCTCCTCGAAATAGTATTAAAAATCATGAGAGTTCATCGTTTGTATACCAAATTATCAAAGTGTGATTTCTGGATACCGGATGAATGTTTTCATGCCCGTGTCATTTAATGGATAGGTGTTTCTATTTATCCTGAATATATCAAATCTGTTATATCTTGGAAACAAACTAAGTGTGTTTTCGAGATACGTTGATTTCATGGTCTAGCTGGTTACGACCAATGTTTTCTGCATGATTTCTCCAGACTAGCTTCATCAATGAAAGCACTGACAAAGAATAATGCTCAATTCCAATGGACGGATGAATGTTATAAGTCATTCTAGGAACTAAAAGTTCATCTTACATTAGTACCTATCTTGATCTTTCCAGAATCAGGACAGTGGTATGTGTTGTATTAAGATGCTTCGGGATCATGGTTGTGTTGTTTTATCATGCAAAGAGATCATGTGGTTTAATAGGGTTCATGGAAGTTGATGGTTAATGAGAAGAATTACTAACATATTATTTGGAGTTAGATACATTCTTCCATGCGTTGAAAACGTGGATACATTATGTCTTGTGTGGGAAATTTACTGTGTTTACTAATCACAAAATATTGAAACACACTTTCTCATAGCTAGATTAGAATTTGAGGCAAATTAGTTGGATGGAGTATATCTAAATGTTTTACATTTAATTGATGTTCACACAATGGAATTGAAATTCTATGACATATGTATTGAGTAGAATGTAATATGCTCAGTTTCTGAATGAATCATTGGATGAATTGTAATTGATGTTAGTCTTATCAAACATGCATGTTAATGAGAAAACTGAGGTGATTTTGAAGATTAATTTTTAGCTATGCATGTTCCTGGTTTATTAATAATGATAAAAAGGAACAATCATCGGATGAATAATGGCTAGTTGTATGTTAAAAACTCAATGGTGGGGAGACCATTGTGGGATGGAAAACATGTTGGGGGTTCTGTTTTGGGATTCATAGATTATATGTTTGTACCTATTTTTTTCATGAAAAACTTCTTCATGCTTACCACCATTCATGATGGGCTATAAATACAGGTACACAGATGATGTCTATGGTGTTGCGGGCATAGTTTTGGTAGAGCAGTATGAAAAGGATGGTGGCCATGTTCATCTCGCGGTGCTTAACATGTCCACAAGATAATGTTTAGAATCAGAGATATGCTAGTATGTTTCAATCATTTCCCATCCCAGTGTGGAAATGGGATAAAATAGCAATTGATTTTGTTACAGGTCAACAATGAATGATCTAGTAACACAATTCCATTTGGGTGACAAGGGATCGTCAAAACAAGTTACCCTATTTCATCCCTATTCCTGAAACTCATATGGTGTAGGATCTTTCAAAAATCAATATCCTTGAAGTGGTAAAGAGGAATGGTGTACTAGAGTCAATAGTCTCAGATACATATCCTAGTTTCATGTCTCATTTGTGGAAATCCTTATATAAAGCACTTGGGAATCAGTTGACTATGAGCATAGCGTACCATCCTCTGACAGATGGGAAATCTGAGCAGACGATACAAACATTGGATGATAAGTTGTGGGCTTGTGTCATATAGATTGGGGGCTCATTGAAGGAGCATATACAATTAGTGGGGTTCTCATACAATATAAACTATCAAGACTCGATACACATGGCTCCATTTGAAGCATTTTATGGGCGTCCTTGTCATTCTCCACTATGGATGGTGGAAACAAGTGAAACATCACTAGTTGGGACAAGCCATTTCTATGAAAAAATGGAGAATATCAACATGATTATAAATAGGATGGATATGGCTCAAATTCATCAGAAATATTATGCATATCACCTTTGAAGACCATTCGTGTCCACTGTGGGTGATCATGTCTTCTTGAGTATCTCTCCAAAGCATGGACATCGTCACTTCTGGAATCATGTAAAGTTATCTGCTAGATAAATTGTCAATTTAGAGATACTGGACCAAGTTTGAGAGGTGGAATATCGGTAGGCATTACCACAATAAATTTTTTTGATGCATAGTGTGTTCTATGTATCCCAGTTGAAAAAGTATCACCCTGATACTGACCATGAGATCAGATGAGATCACGTTGAGCTAGAAACAGATCCATCATTGGTATATATCCTAGTGGAGATCATGGATAGACAGGATAAAGTCTTGTGTGAGAAAATTTTCATCCTAGAGTGGGTTTTACGGAAACATGGTTAGATTTAGGAAGAGACATGGGAACATGAGATGGAAATGAATGAGTAGTTTTCGGAACTCTTTTTGTCCAGCGGGAGTTTTCTACTTTCCAAAGACGAAAATACCAATGTTGGGGTGAATTTAGTTCCCCCAGTTTCGGGTACATAACACATTTCCTCATGTTTTTTAAATTTTGTTTCTTTGATTGGGATTCCATTAAATAGAGAGTTTCCATAAAATAGAGAGTTTCCATAAAATAGGTATTTTTCCATAAAATAGAAAGTTTCCATAAAATATAATGTTTCAATAAAATAGGGAATATACATTAAATATAGATTTTCCATAATATAGATAATTCCATGATGTTGGTTTCTTCCACAATGTTGGGTCTTTCTTTAAAGTGGGTTGTTTACATAATGTGTGTTGATTCCAAAAAGAAGGTTGTTTCCATAAAATTGGGTGTTTCCATAAAGTGGGATATTTCCCTAAACAATGTGTTACCATAAAATGGTTTAAGGTGAATGATTTGAGAGATTGGGATTTTATAGCTGTGTTGGGACCGAAAGGAATGTCGCATGATCCATACATGTTTGTCCCAAACCATGTCGTCAATCCTGGTGCAGAGGTCAAATCAAGACCCTGTTTTCTAGGATCTTACTCGTTTTTGTTATATATATTTCTATTTGGCTTCAAAATTCCACTATTTCAAGATTAACATCACTGGAGGGCGGGAGAATCTTCCCCACATGAGTTGGAGCCAACCTAGAGCCTTCCCATGGTGATTTTGAGTCCGATTCTTGAGGTTTGTCACCATTCATTCCTGAGTTGTCATGTTTTCTTAGATCTTCTTAGATATACTTCATCAATCTCCATTATTTCATAGATATGAACCTCTAGTAGGTATACCAACGTTTATGGATTCCAAATAATTCAATGTTGAGTCATGATCTAGATAGGATAAGAGAACTAAGGCCTTTCATAGAGAATCGACCTTCTTTCTTAAGCGTTCTTCGTTAGTTGTCAATGTTTCATAAAAACCATTGATGTAGGAAGAACCACTCTCATATTCACTAGATATTATTGATTTGATTTGATTCCAATTGGTTTATTTATTGTTAAATTCATGGAAAAGTCTTCGTTTGTGATGATTTATGGTTTTTGTGATATTGAGTGGTCTTGGTGAAAAGTTGTGTATATGGGGATTAGTGTACTTAATTTTAAATTACGATTTTAAATAATGGATTTTCAAGAATTGATAAATGGTTGATGAATATGAGGATTTAATTGAATAAAAATGTAATTTTATTGAAATGGTTTGAAATTGAAATTGTTTATCATTAAAATGGTTTTGATCGAAATTGTTTTCAAAAAAAATGAGTTTTTATTTAAATGTTTTTTTGGCTTGATTTTTGGGCATATGTGGTTTGTTTTCATGTTTCATATTTGCGGCATCGTTGAAATATTACCTTGTTGTCAATTACAAATGCTTAATGTCACATAGGAATTTCATACATGGGGCTTGGTTGAAATATGACCTTATGATCGGTGCCAAAGGGTTAATGGAACATGGAAAACAATTACCTTGTGACGACTTGGTAGATCAATGAGAAACTGCTCGTGAGTATGGAACTTTCATAACATAACATGCATTGTTTGTTTATGTTGATTGAGGAATGTTTTCTATTCTGATAAAGGGATATTGTGTTATGGTTTTAATGATTGTTTATTTATTTTTCTTGAAAAATACCTTGTTGGGAAAATTGTTTTCAATTTCACTTGTTTGGTTTTGGTAATGAATTGTTTGGGAGACATTTTTGTATTTAGTTATAAACTAATTTTGACAAAAAAATTTATATAAACTATTTTATATAATTGTTTCTAACTGTTCTATACTAGTTGTGTGAGTAGGGAAGTCATTGGGGAAAACATATTGAGTTCTATACTCACCAATGCTTTATCACTTTGGTTATTTTTCAGATACAATCCTATAGTATAAGGGAAAATCTATGGTTATAGTCATGTTTATCACAACCTCGTGATGTTTGGGCTATTATGAGATTTTAGAGCTTGGAGCTTTTGGATCATGTAGTATCCATTTTTTTCAGAGTCTTGTGTACTTTATATACTATATACATTTATGCTTCATTACTCTTCAACCGATGCTTACATTGAAGTGGTTTTCAGATACACGAATATGTTGAGTTGTCCTTCATTTGTTAATGCATCATATAGGTCATTTTTGGTTATTTTTGGTAGGTTAATTGGTTTGATTCATAATGGGTAAATCATCCCCCACTAGTATTTGGAACCCTTTTTCATTTATAGACACCCTTTGTCTTCATTGGGATGTCGCTTAAAACATAGTAATGACTTGTTATACTCTCAAGACGTTGAGAATTGGTGGATCATTACTATTGTTCATCCTCGCCCCATATCAAATTAGTTTTGGTTGAAATATATGCCACTAAGGAATAAAAACAGCTAGATAATAATTGAAATTCTAATACTTGGTTTGTTCCACCTCTCATCTCACAACGGTTGGGTATGATAAATGGTAACAGAACTAGATAGAAGTCATAATTTGGATTCCTTGAATAGAGAATCTTATTGAGTCAAAAATTTGCGATCATGGAGATATTGATGAGGTTTAATCAGAAATGGAGTTGACATTTCAAGTGGAACATGACAAAACAAGGCAATTTGAGGAAGATTTCCTAAAATCAGGGGATTGAAAGGGAAAAATTTTAATGATTTAATTTGATGGTTTTATTACTACGAGTGATAGAAACAATTGTAAAAGAAAATACCAGTATAAAACTATCAGAACAATTGTCACACAGTCTATAACTACCAATTTGAATGAAAATAACATTTTAACAACATGACACATTCCAATTTAAAAGTTATCTTAATCCTCATCTGATTTATATTGTACCTCCATTGTGGAGGATATTCCTTCATATAGAAATTCATACCAAATAGAAGATGTAATGGTCTTTCCAAAAAGTAATGATTCATAGATTTAGGTTAATGACACATCTGCATTTCAACAATACCAAAATAGGGACATTAAAGTGGATACATATCATTACCTATAAAGAAGAAGGATTATAATAGATATATTTGATTTTAAGAATGACCCAAAATTCCATTTCAATTTTATTCCATCGAATTGATTATACTTGTATTATATTAGTCTATATTCAAATATGTTCTTGTACAAGATGTACATTTGTGTGAAGGCCTCCGCTACTATTTTTGTGGGCTGTATCGTTTTATTTTGCACTATTTTGGTGGATTGAAATGCCTACTAGACACCCATCCACCTAAGCTGGAACCCTACTTCGTATGTGGACTTCATTAGACTGGAATTTTTTTAAGGGATACCATTTTTCACTCTGTCTTTTTATTTCCTGCATGTTTATGTATGTTTTTATGATAGTGAATTTTGTTGTGGGTGAAAATTATTTTCACCTCATGATAACATTGATCATTTTTGTTTAATGAATTTTCAGGAAGTGTAATCTGCGGTTTTAATTCACAGTTCAATCACTTAAAAAATATTATCCCTCTATATCAAAATAAAAAACATATATCTCCAATATAAAGTAATGGAATATGTGGTTTAACATTTCTCAACTTCATGTACAACTCTCCCTCAAAGATAAGAGACACCCCATCAGGCACAATATGAGAGCCCTATCAATGATAATAGTGATTTCTATATATATTGTATTATATCCTGAGAATGAAATCAGGGGAATTCAAGTCTAAATAAAGAATATTCTAGGAGATCTTGATCATAGAAATAACAATGGGAAAATGGAATCAGAGAAAATGGCCTTTTTTGTTCCAAGAGAGTAGTAATATTTATCAAATAAGGCATATGATCTATAGGATGATTTCTCAAATTCATAGTATGATTTTATATGAATGGATGAGAAGAACTAGTAACACAAAAATAAGTTACTAAAGATGATTCTAGGGAGATCTTACCTCTCATTATCATCAGACCCTCATTAACATAATAGAGAGAATCATACACAACATAATTATGGATTTTTGCCGATGAATAAGCCCAGAGAAACATAATTCATGATTAATATAATTTTAACAAAATAATTATATGATTTTATGTTCCAATTCCACTATGAGGGGTATACAATATATGGAAAAACTCTATACATTAGCTGGGCGACCACACGAATTAAAAATATTTAGTCCGTCATTAAAAACACACCATAAAAACTAGAACATTTCATATTGAGAGGAATTCAATGGACCCATGTCACAAAATTCAAAATTATTATATAGTGAATTATTTGAAGAGACATTATTTGACTCATAGTGCTTCTTATTTAATTTAAAACAACTAACTAACCTACCATTATGATTTAGATGATCACTCATCAACCTAAAAATAACGGCCACTTCCTGATCATAAATGAAACACTCTATCCAAAAATATTTTATATGAAGAGACCATAAACATGAATCCATGACACATGAAATTAAATTAATGATCGATCCCAAAAAAAATGAGCCTTTAACCACTCATTTTTTAGTAACTCGGTAAAAAACTGAAATTGTTAAAAAAGGAGGACTATATTATAATTAATTATTCTATTTAATTATTATAGATTTATAATAAATATATAATACACAAAAATAATTTACTCATGTTATATATATTCTATGAAAATATATATAATTAATTTCAACTATAATAATTCATGTTTCTTTACTAACACCATTGAATCACACAACCATCTTCATGGAATTTCTAGAATAATGTTCAGACAATTTATAATTATCAAATCTATTATTTCCAAGATCTATAAATATTAATAAATATTTTTTAACCAATCCTATTCCTTTTGAAAATCATTCAATCCTTATAAATTTACTAGTTACTACTGATGAAATTTGTATGCATGATCCCTTGTTTATTTCATCTGGGACTGTACAACTTGACCTTGAATGGAAACATTTGTAGCTATATGTCCCATAGCATGGCTATCACATATGACTATAAAATTTTCATTCTGATCAAATGTAGGGTTTTCATTCAAGGGATTATCAAAATCCCCCCACATAGGCTATTTTTGATTTACTATTGGAAATATATTACTAGAGAAAATCACCATGAGAGATAAAAACATCGACTATGATATGGTTATCATCGACACAAATAGGATATTGAAGAATTTAAATTCCATTAGATCTAATAAAAATTTTGTTACATCCAAATTATTTTATTAATTATAAATAATAGACTACAATCAAATCAATTTCTTCCACCTTGACATATTTCGTAAACACCCATAGTGGCATAAGGCTCGTTGTGATGATAACTGGCCATGTGCATTCTCACAAATACCGGTTAATTCCTAAAGGGCCTATCTAATGTCAACCAAGACACTCCAAAATATATAATAACATCATGGAAATATGAACAACATAGATAATATATGATTTTTCCAAAAACCATCTGACATTCACTATTACAATAATGCTTAATTTGACTAAAACATATCTCAAACGGTATTTCTTATTCCCCTTATTTGGGACTAGTGCATGAAATTATCTACTATTAATAGGTGATGATTTTTTCACAACAGAAATACACCAATTTATTATAGAATCTTATAAATCAATGAAATACCCATATTCTAGACAATCTTCAAAGGTAAAATTACCACAATAAGCCATATATCCCAATGAAAAAAATTCTAAATGATGAAAAAAAACGATCAATACAAGGTATAAAAATTCATATGTAACAGGTGAACCATTTCTCCATCAGTCACTCCCATCACACATAAATATTTAATCTATCATACTTGACTCATATATGAGGCATTTTCTATTTTCTAATACCTGTAATGTGATAATATAAAAATTGACCAATGAAAAAGTTACTATGAGAATCCATTTTTCTGTATGGTCTCACAAAATATGCCATTAGCATATTTAATATATATATAAAATTAATGATATAATTAAATTAATTTAATGATTGAGAAAGACATTAAATATTTTTAGTCAAAATAATATTTAAAATTAACTAGTTGGATGTTACATCCAAATACTCATAAATAAAAAACATAATAAATTGGTGGAATGAAAAAATGATTTCTATAATCAAATGCATATAATAAAGAAATACTAAGAATCGTACATAATAATTAGACCTAAGGTTATTTAGTTCCTGTATTTATGATTTTAGGACTAATAAATCAATCACCATGGCTTATTTTGTACTCACACATTGATAAGGATTATTTCATTGATATATTAAATCAATAACTCAAACAATTAAATCATTAAGAACTTGGAATTGATGGAGAATTCATCTATATTAAAATTAAAGGGTGAGAAAATCCACGTATTATTGTCCTTTTCTTCAACTAAATTCTCATTATCATGTCCACTTTAATCAATCATTCAATTGACGGATGATTTTAACTCAATGGATCATTCAAAATTCAAATTATAAATTTCATGATTCAATGCTACATTTAAATTTCCAAACATCATCAGTTATTTTCATCAAAATCCTCCCTGTCAAAAGTATATTTGACTTAAATCCAAATTATCCAAGGAAACTATATTAAACCATTTCATTCCATCGTTTCTCAAAAGCACAACATATTATAAGTAATTTTCAATTAGGATTCATTCTTCCCAAATTCAATACATCGAAATCAATCATAAAATATTCCATTTTAATGGTTTATAAAACAATTGAATATAAATTTGAATTCAATCAAGAAATGCTTGAAACAACATTCATGAATATAAATTTTTGAAAATAATGGACGAATCCCTAGAATAAATATTCATTAAATTAAAATTTCTATTGATAAATTAAATGAGGATAAATCGGTCTCTAATAACATGAGATGAGATGAATGTATAATTGAAAATGAGAGAAGCCCAACTTAATAGAGGGAGATCAGATGCATCCTTTGACACACTGATCCACGTATAAATGGAATGGAGTAGCGGATATCCATTCTTGAGAGCCTTAAATATCTAGATGAATACATCATTATTTAATGTTAGGTGTTTAGGTTTTAAAAAATAGGGCATATGATATTATATAATTTTTATGGGGGCGAAAATTATTTAACTCTGGTTTAATGTACATGCATCAAGGTTAATACTATCTATGTGCCTCACCATGTTCCCTATCTAGTCTACATGAAATGAAGAAAGAACTAGTTTCATGGTTAAACATTTTTCCTCCATCCCTAAAAATAGAAAAATCATAATGCAACATAGTTTAATAGGGAGGTTTCATAGTTTGGACTATCATTGCAGCAATTGTGAAACTCCAACCAGAAGAAAGAAATAAGGTATATTACTTTTTAGGATAAAAACCCCTATTTTCCCTAACAATGATCCCATTATTAATTGTTCCAATATAGTGATATACATCAAAATGTATCAAAAAACAATCAATAACAAGACCCAAATAAATAATTATCATATAAAGAGTCAAGTGTAACTCAATCCAGGTGATAAAATTATATAAAACATATGATTAAATGATTAAAACTATAACAACCTAAAATATTATAAATTTAAATACCATTATTTATTGACTAAAATTTTATATTATCGTTATGGAAAACTAGTGAACTTTTATTGTTATGTATTATCATATTTAAAACAGTGTTATAAAACCTAACCATTGATAATATATCCATTTAACAGTGATCATATAACATGTAAAAAAATTTGTTTTGAAAAGTCTAATCGAGAGTTAAAAAGGTCATGATGTACTTGAATAGTTGGATCATAGACTATAAGTCCCATTTATTGTAGAATATTAGGGAGATAGAGTAATTTGAATTTATCTTTGACGAGGACCATATAGATATCAAAAAACAAAATCCTGATTGAAACCATCTATGGGAGATGTTCCATATCATCAATATCAAATCCCAAAACATATAAACCTAATCACCACCAGAAAAACTCAAAATTATTCACCATACCATCATGGAATGTTACACTTTAAAAATTTATACATACCAGGACCCTATTAATTTGAATATATATACTACATATAATAATGAATATATTTAATTCTTATCTTTATTACAATTTAAATTTTTATAACATGATAATAAATGTATTAGTGTGTCATATATATTTTCAATTATGATATTCCATTTTGATGAAATCAAGTATATGACGAACAAAAAGCATTTTGATAGTATAACTAAACAAAAAAATTATTACTAATTATAAGTGATAATACATTATTTATGATGTCTATTTATTTTATTTATAATAGTTGAGACCACGTTATTGTCCAAAACCATTCATTTATCAATAAATATTGATAATTTTTTTAAATGTAAAAACATGAAATTAATATAATAAATGATAAAAAATTATTTAAATTTTTTGGAAATATGACATTAAAATTTAAAAAAATAGGGTTTTAATAATTTTCGTGTTACTACCGAATTTTGGGTAAATATTTTTTAATGACCATGATTTTTATCATTGGAAATTCCCATTTAAATTACTATTAATAAGAAAATCCGTTTAAAATGAATATCACAAATTCAATAAAATTTTCAGTTACACTCCATTTAATTCATTTATACTCATATTTCATTCTAAAATCAGACAACATATAATGAAAAAATATTTCAGAACATATTTTGATTTATAATTAGTATTATAAATGATTCCCCTTTAATAACTCATTTTTCATTTCCATAAATCTACACTAATGTGTCACATTTATAAGGATACCTAATAACTATATTTTTATATTCCTTGTGACATGATTACAATACAAATTTTATTCTATGGGTAACCCCTATGATTATTACTTATGGTTGATTATTTATGAGAAACACATTTTCAGGGTAATTCTATGATTGGTTCACCCAGAAAGGTCCCCAATACATTAAGTATCTTTTTTTCAAATGAGACGATTATATTGGATTAGGGAGATAACCAAATACATTATGGGAATTTATACACCATGTGATACTATCTTAAAAGCTATTAATAACTAATATTTATATATTGTTATGTGTTCCTTCCACATTTCTATAATTCCATGATCATATACTTCTGTATTCATTATTACATTATATTGAATTTTTATTCACATGTCATTCAAATTATGTTATCATGTATTGACCTATACTCATGTGTAATGATTCATTTAAAATTTTAGTCCCTAAATATTATTTTTAGTGCATCCCTTTGTCTATGTATCCCACATGTTATCCTATATTATTTTATGAGATCAATGGATGTTGGGAACTCCTTATGAAATATTCATAAAATATGTTTTATTCTATTTTATCATTTTATAATTACTTACCATATCTCAAAAGGATAAAATAATTTTCATTACATAGTTTTTATTTTATTGATAATATTTCCAGAAATCACGTTATTATATTTGTAAAATGATTGGGTCATAATATTTGGCATTAGATAATGGTCTATTATTTCTGAGGATCAAGGGTTTAAACCAATTGTATGTTCCCTAGGGATATTTATATAATCATTGATAACCTAGATTGTGTCATAGGGAATAAAAAATTAGGATAATTTTTCATTAATTACCTTATTATTCTATGTTAATATATTCATTTTCATATGCTAATAAGCTATAAATTCAAGACCAATGATGGTATACTTCTTTTTTACTTAATGGTTGTCTATAGGAGAACACCTGCCAACAGCTAATATGATAATAAATGTGATGATTAACCGAATGTGATTCCAAACCTGATGGTAATGGGATATCATAACGTAATGAATGTTATGGATCAACTAGCTCATGGTATGAATAATAACTTCAATTTTATAGAACTTAGTCATTCTCTATAGATAGAGAATGTTGTTGTCTAATCATTTATTATAAAAATTCATACTACAATTACTGGATATCTAATATCCTTATCATGGAATAATTTATTTAAACCATTTATAATATATTATCTATGCTCCAATTCTCAGAAAAAGATAATGTTATGCTGGTAGTCAATCATTATCCTAGTGAAGCCGATCAATAGGTTAGACAATTCAAAAAAAAGTTCCAACATGTAAATTGACTCCATATAATGTGATTTATTCTTGAATTTTTTTTAATAAATATTTTCCAACAACACTCCATCTAATGATGGAAAGGTAGATCCATGATCTAAATAATAAGGAAATAGAGACCATAAGGTTATAAAATTAAACTTTTACAAGGATTTCATGATACATATCAGGATTTTTATGAACACTAAATGTATGGGGGTTATCTTCCATTGTGTAATAATGAAAAATATATAAAAATAAATAGGTATTTGAGACTTTTACATCTATCAGGAGATCATTTTTCATTCCCATTAGGATAGAATTTGGATTGGATACTCTAAGTGGTCTCATTTTATCAAATATAAAAAGAGTGAAATTGAGATTAATAATGGAGGAGAAATCAATAAATTCCATAGAGGCATAAAGTCATTTCATCCCACACGTCAAATAGTTGGATGAAGAATATAGGGATCTCACTAATTTTAACTGGGTCATTCTTCAAATGTGAAAATTGGGGAATCCATATTATCACTATTGATGTGATATGAAGAATCCATAAAATGTGGATGATGAAATGAAGGATTATATCAACAATCTACCAGTTTTGTTATGTTTAAATTTTAGGTAAAATGGCTAATGTAAGAAACAATTCCATATGAAAATTAATTTTGAAGACAATTAATGAAGACAAAAACTATAATAGTAAACAAGGGAATGTGATATTACTACTATAGGGGTGGACCCAGACAATGTAGTGGTGATATGTACACAGGTCATTCATTCAATAATTGTGAAATTAAAATTTGATTTGGGATAACACATTCATTAATAACATTTCATTTTTGTAGAAATATTTAAACACCACATAAATATAAGGCTTCTGAGTTATCTAAGAGAATATATAATGGGGAAATTAATGAATCAAAATTATTTAACTCTTCCCCAGTCATCATTTTATGACTGAACCTCCTATATAATATATTCTAAAATCCATTATTGGAGTTATATTTTATTGTTTGTACGGATTTTAAGTCATTTAATAGATTGAACATCAACTATCCGAAAAGGTATATCACTCTTCACACCCTGAGTAATCCTCTAGTTCTATAAAAATGTAAGGAAGAGTGTGGGTATCCTATATGATCATATTCTCAATAATGAATATTATTTCCCTATTATAAATCATATCTATCTCGAATTATTAATATAATGGTGGGGATCATGGTTGATGATATTCTCCCTATGAGCGAGTACACTAACACTATCCATATATTATTCCCCTGCATTCCACTTGGATGAGATTAATGTTATCAATTGAACCTTTCCATGTATATATATTCATATCAAATACTCATAGAGGAGTGTACACTGTTAAGTTGATAGAACTAGATAACTATGTCCACGAAAATATAGACAATGATTTTATACACCTAACTACATCACCATCAGGCGAGCTAGTCGTCATCATCAAGAATATGAATGGATAAATATGATGAATTGAATGTATTCTACTCAATTAAATAATAAATAGAATAAGTATCCCAATCCACAAATAGATAACTTTTTTGGATGACTATGAGTGGCCAAGTAATTCATTAATGTGGACCCTTAGTTTGGATATCACCAAATAAATGTTAAGTAGGAATTAAATCTTAATAACGCATTCAAATAAGGTATATAGATTATTCTTTCATAGTTATTCCATTTGGAATCACTCATTCTCTAGAAATATTCATTGCTGTAATGAATATAGTCAATAGTGATATCCCAGAAATTTGCTTCAAATTATACCTAGATGATATTTTGATATAATCTATGTGGCTAGAGGATCATGTGGAGGATTTGAATACTTCAATAAATACATTTTTAAAAGAGGAACTGTAAGAAATGTTTATTAAATTTTAGTTCATATTGGTGGAATTATAATTCCAAGGTTTTCTTATAACCAAAAAATATATATTTTTGATACCTTTTATGATAAAAGTAATTGAGGAGTGGCCATGACTAGTATCAAACACAAAAATACACAGTTTTATATTTCTATCTAAGTAACACCAAATATTTTTTAATAACATCTCATGATTTTTAATCCCACTTTCCAAGATAACTATGAAGGGATTACTATTTTTTAGACTCATTAATGTGAATAATGATTCATTGAGTTGATGAAGTGGCTTATCATTGCACCTATAGTAACACTACCTATATATGGGGAACTCATTATTGTATAAATCAATGAGTCAAAGATTTTACTATACTATGAAATAATGAAAAATGAAAAAGTGATATCCTAACCTTAAGGATGATGAAATTTTGTATGAAAAACAACCCACAGAGGAAATAGAGTTGGAATATTTGATATTTGTATTGGAAATACTTTGGAATTATCTCTTTAGGGAGAGTTATTATATATATAAAGATCACAATAGCCTAAAATATATTCTAATATATAATGATATTGATATAAAAACGTGAATATGAGTAGTGTTCATTAATGATTATGAAATCTCAATCCCTTACCATCCATATAAAACAAACAAATTTGTATATTATCTAGGTAGAAATGACCATATAACATTACCAACAATTAAAATTTATAAGGATATAAATTTCATTTACAAGAAATGGTTAGGCAAGTGAATCATAATAGATGAAAAATTATTAATTCATTCTCTAAATTATTATTAATCCATCCCTTATGGAGAATATAATGATTTCTCAATGAAATTATGAGGATATTCAAATGTATATTGAATTAATCATCATTTGGAAATCCTCATAGATTACACATTTGGAGGAAGATGATTTATAAATTTGATAATGTCTATGTGGACCATAAAATACTGAGATAAAGAGGTATATTTTTTGTGTATTAAAAAGATCAACTTTATCTATACACCCAAAGAGAATAAATAAATATCAAAATATAAAAGAGAATTAATATTGGTATAATATGAAGATAGATATCATTGAATACACCTCAATGTTTTTGGTATGTCATTAATTGAACTCTAAAATTAGAAAACACTACCTTTTATTTTGTTTAGAAGATAATATAAAATATCTAGAGGATAAATTGAAATATATGTTATTGTGTGTTATCAATCAAAGAATGATACCTATTTTTTAAAATATAGGGGAGTTTTCAATAAATCACTATTTATAGATACAAATTAGAAATGTTTTAAGGAATCATGGAGTACCATTATTTATTTAATTTCACTGAGATCCTATATTTACCACCATGTTTCATAAAAATCTCCAACATCCTCTAAACACAATGATAAAATTTAGTATCGCATAACACCCCAAAATAATTGATAGTATGAATGGTCTATTCAAACAATGGTTGATATGTTTGAAGAATACTCAATGGGATTCAAAAAAGGATGGGATAAAAATAATACACTAGTCATGTTCTCAAACATCAAAATGTTACACTCAATTCTACAAGTGGAACACATGATGCTATTTATGGGAGAAGATGTTAATAAAATTAATGCAGTGATAAATTTGGAGAATGTATGATAACGGTTCCTGAAATGGTTGAATAAATTTTGGAAATGATTAAATATATTCAACAAAACAATAGGTTAGCCTCAATTTGACATTAGAGATATACAGAAAATAATTGAGGGGGCCAACATATTGAATCATGAGGCATGGTATTCGACCACATAATATAATTCAATATATTAATGAGATTTTGAAATAATTTAAAGATAAGTACATGGAACAACATAAATTTTTATATTATTTATCATATATTATTTTTAGTCTATTTTCTTGAACATCCAACAACCATATATCACGTATGGGATATATTCCATGTACAATTCCTACATTGGTACTTACTAAATCTACCACATGTATTGAATTCAAATGTTGAATAAATGTAAAATGACCACTCTTTTGAGGAGTTTCATGTGATGTTCTTAGACCATAATGATAGGGATCTATGCTACAATACCAGTAACCATGTTTATATACTATTTAATTAACATAAGTTTGAAAATTATACATGGGAGAAGGAATAAGTAATGAAGAAGAAGTACCCTCAAATGTTTTCACCTTTCCATTGGAAATGAAATTTAGATTCTAAAATTTCATAATGGGGGATAATGTAATTAATTATAATTTTCTCTATGTAAATTCCTTTCCCAATTTCACTCAATAATTAACCAAATTACATAGAACATCACCATTTAATACAAATTATAATGAAATATGAATAAAATGAATTAAGTCTCAAATAATTTAAATAAATTACTTATCTTATCGAAGAAATATATTTTAGTTAATTTTTGGTTTTATACAAAAATTTATTAATGTTTCCTCATTAGAAAAGCTTTAATGTTTTTCATAAAACCAAATTAAAGTGAATAATTTATAATGTCTACTAAAAACTCTTTTTCCTATTTTATATTTAGATAGACATAATTATTCATTATCTATTTTTATCATTATTTTATTAATGTCCTCCAATTGTCTAAATCCATTATATTATAGATACCATAATGATACAGTTATTGGTTATTCCTTGTCACATGATTATGATAACTATTTACATCCATGGGTTCCCCCATTGATTATTATTTGTGTTTGATTCATTATGTGGAGCACATATTCATGATCATGTTATGATGGGTGTACCCATATTTCACTCCTATGCATTGGTTAATGTTTTGATTTATGATATGTTAATTACATGGGTACTGAGTAATCCTAATCGATTATTGAATTTTGGTCACCATGTGAAAGAATTATGACAATTATCATTTAATCTTGTTTATCCCATGTTATTTATTTCTGCCACATTTTTATATTTACATGATCATATGAATCCATGTTCTATATGATATTCCACTTCATATATATTTATACCACATGCCTATTATATTTTCATGTAATGAATTTGACTCATGTGATATGAATTTTTTCCATGATTGTTCCCTTACTTGGATAATTATCTCATCCCCTTGACTATGTATTACCTATGCTATACTATATAGTTGTAGGTACTCAATGGAATTTTGGAGCTCGTTTTCAATGATTAATAAAATATTACAGCATGGTTTCTTGTTATTTAATTATGTACCTAGTGTAAGGACTAGAAAATTTATAAAAAAAATCTCGTTCATTGTATCCAAATGTATTATAATAAATCATATAAACCTAAAACACCTAAACTTCATTGGTTTCATTTTATCTTATCAGATTAAAAATACTATTAAGCATCATCACCATAGAAATTATAGTCCTTGAAAAGGGATCACATGAGTAATTTAAATATTGGGTTTTAATAAATACAATTGACACAAACAAAGGATGTGATAGCCTCAACAAGTAGTATCATAGCCTCTAAATAAAATTTATTACATCGCTAATGTAATATAGTGTCACAAGGAATTTCCCTTGACCATTACCATGCTAATATCAAGTATTTAAATCATGGGATAAAATGTTATATGGGAGAATATCATGGTCATTGAGATTTCAACCCAAACCATACACACTGAACCACACATCGAAAGTCTCACCATTATACACCTTACCAATAGAGATATATGAGATACCTATTAAGACACTAATAATATGAATATGTATATTTTATTATAAATATAAATATGTCTGTATTTTCTTCTTCTTATTAAATTATAAAATATTTTTATTTAAATATAATAAAATGATAAATTTTTTATTTTTTAGTTTTCAATTCTAATGAATACATTTATTTTAATTAATTATTTGATTTTATAAATAATAAAAATTTATGAAAATATTGTTAATATTTTGTTAATACTATAAATGATAGTTATTTTTTTAGGAACTAAAATACAATTTATTGAGGTATTAAAAAAATTCATTTTCAAAAAGCATATAATTTCTCAATAAATATCATTTCAGATTAAAACGTAAAAAAATATATTTATAAAATTATTTTCATAAAAATATATTATTTTTTTAATCATAATGTTGAAATTATAAAATGAATTATTTTTTGAAATTTCCTGAGAATGTATAATTTTCATTAAAAAATAGAATGTCGTATTAATATACAGTGTGTATTATGAGATCATAATGACAGAAAAATGATTTCATAAAAACTATAAAGGGTATGGAAGATGAAATTTGGGCTTTAACAATATTATGATGTGATTTTATGTTTATTTGATTAATTTATAAATCCTCTATCATTCCTTAATAACCATTTATATAATTTATAAGTTTCAAATCATTTATTTAAGAGTACTAATCACTTCCATATGAGAAGGGGTATTATTTTATTAATTTCCACCAGTCACAAAAAAATATTATGAAAATTAATCCATTTTGTTAGAAACCATGGGAATACCATGGTATGAATGGTTGTTTTTGTTTTTTTTATATAGAGTTCAAAACTTATGTTTGTGAATTAATAAATAATTCCCATCTCTTTTAACATATAAACCCAAAAATGACCCGAATAATCTCCACTAAAAATACATGTAACATGTCCCAATCATATAATACTTCTATATAGTCCTCCCAATGTTCCATGCACGGTCTCCAGTAGCTCCTCCCATGATTTTGAAGTCATGCTCTCATGGTAAGGGCTACATTTATTCCCCACTGTATTCTTATTTCTTAATTGTCATACACTACATATTTCCAATTACTATTGTTGGGATATGTTTTCACATATACATATTACCATCCATTTTTATTCAAAATATTGAAATGCCACTTTCTATCCCATCAACCAATTTTATTAATTTTTATGTGACATTGTTATTTTTTCTAAAATTCTTCCATGATTTTCCATTCTAGACCATTTTTAGTGAATACCTCTACCCATATCATGTCATGTGTGTTAACCTTTATACACATATACATACATATTTTGTATATAAATTTATTTATAATAAATTATTTGGTATATGAATAATGTTTTATGATAAATTATTCCATTCATTTTGATCTACGAGTATCACTTATGGAAGATGATGTACTGAATGTGATGGGTGCTCCAAGAATTATATAGATCTATAATGAATTGGGTACTTTTTATTATCATGAAACATTATGTGGGGACAAGGGGTAAACCTGCTACATTATGAGACATTATCCATTAATTTTGTTTTTTATTTTAACATTAAGGGTTGTTTTTATGATGTGTTTTAGGTTGTTGACACATTTCCCATACTAAATTAATGTTATCATTTTTATCAAGTATTATTATTCATGTTTAAAATTGTTAGCCATTTTGTATCCCATTTATATGACTCTAGTATTAAATTAATTATTATCTTCATGTTATTCAATGTTCATTCCATTAAAAATATTTACAGATCAGCCCTTTTTATATATTTCCCCAGGTTATCCAATGAAGGATTATGTACAATGGAATATAATGAACATGTTAAGAAGGATTTAAACAGAGGTGATGAATACCTTTTTTATGTTGTTATATCATCAAACTAATTTCCAAAGAAACTAGATTTTTCTATCTTCCTAGTTGTGTTATGTGTAATCATATGTAATAAATCATGAAACCATGTGTAATAAAGACCAAGGTTTTCAACATTTGTATCGAAGTAAATGTTTCGGTATTTTTGGAACTATGATTAGAAAACAACAGTTAATCCTTAATGATAATACTATGTATATAATAGATTAATTAAATAATGATAAATATAAAATATGAGGTTTATTAAAAAAATACATCTTTATCATGATACATCATGTTGATGTTTCTCTATAATAGAAGTGCATTGGGGTAATGCCTAAAAATAATATCTAGAGATATTTTGTACCATGAATTGTTTTTAAATAAAATAATTTCATCAACCCTTATAGGGAAATCATGGGTAATATGCTTTGAAATTTCATAAAATCAATACAAAACATTATCAATGGAAAAAAATGTAGGCAATAATATATTCTATGATATAGATCACAGATAAAATCCATTGTCACCTAGAAATTTATATGTTATGGAATTAAATGTAATTTATTAGTTATCTCTTTATTTTCATTGGAATAAATTCTATGTGTTTAATAGTATATATGTACTCAACCCAAATTTTAACTTTATTTTTGAAAATGGCCATAAATTGGGGGAATGGGGTAAATTGTCAATGTGATAGGAAATTTTATGACCAAACCAATAAAATTCCCACCGTAACTGGAGAGGGAGTCACGAAATTTGTAATATTTCCCTATCTACTGTCTTAGGTCACGAATAGTGACCAATACCAATAAGATCTTCCAAATCTCACTATGAAATAATAATATGAAATTGGGAGGATTATGTTATGAGGTACCCCTTCTTTCAATGTATTATCTAATCCATTAATCAATAAAAAATGTATGAAATCTATTGAGAATATTGTATTCATTGTTAAATGTTTTGATCTAGACAATGTTCTTTAGGATTTTTGTCTGATGGAGAGAAAATCTAATCATAATTGAAAATTGATCAAGAATATGATGAATGGGGATGATACCAAAGAGATATGGTGGAATTAATTCCATAAATTTTTTTTATAAATATTTTCCCTGCAGTATCCCACCTAAAATACAAAGGTATATACTTTATATAAAGAATAAAATAATAATCTATCAGGTTGGATGAGGAAATAATAATATGACATGAACAATATGCCTTCAACTTTTTCATTACCCTGAATGTGCAGTTAGCCACTTATTTGGTGCGATAAAACCCAATCTACAAAATACAATCAAATTGAATTCATTGATATGTATGAGGAAATTTTATGATGTACCCTCAGAAATAAATTGGAGATTACAGAATGTGAAGGGTATCATTGAGAAAATAAGAAAAATATGGAGTTATATTTTGGAGATCCGATGGGGAAACCCATCTATACCATTAAATTTCAACGTCAATCTTTTTAAATGTGTGGAATGAAGAACCATGAAAATTTCCTACGGGGGAATAGGAAATGTGTTATGTGAGGGAAGGAAGGAAACCAAACAACAAATTGTGGACTGGCGAGACCCAAAAATTCAATGGATGGAAGGAATGGAACATTTAACCCTCAACAAATTTTTCATTTGTTTATCATTAGGAAAACAAGGCACTTTTCCATCCAAATCACAAATCTGTGGGGTTTCAAAGACAACCAAAAACCTCCTAGAAGTTACTTGATATCTTCTTCCATCACAACTATTGACATGGATTATGAAAAAAATGTTGCAAAAGGTATTTTACATATTCCTTAAACAATAAAGGGTATAGATTTTGTGTTTTTCATAAACATTTCATTATATGAAAAAATATATCTATAATGATAAAACCCCCCTAAACCATGGATTTAGTTATGTTGGTAAAAATTTTAAATGTGGGGGTTATATCCTCCCAAATATAAAACTTTTCTTTATCATAATTTGTGTCCTAAACATCTATGTGAACCCTAACATAGTATCTATAGTGGAACTGATCTATTTTTATTATATAATGGATATCTATATATATATCCAACATAAATTTATGTGAGAAGTAAATCACACTTCCGATTACTAATGGACCCCTAATTCTTAAAAAGTTCAAGGAGGAGGAAGAATCTCACTTAGAAGAGACATCAACAGAAAGGATAATATATATATGCTAGAAAGAATATCATGATCAAATTACTGAGTCTAAGGAAAATATCATCCGTTAATACATTCCCACTCTAAGAGAATACATTAAATTGTATCAGGAGGAATTTCCTACTCTCCCACATAGTAGAAATGTTGAATTTTCAATGGAGCTTATACACTAGTTGTTTCCATTATTCAAGACTCTATATATAATGCATGTAGTGTAACATGAGCAGATTAAGAATCAACATTAAGAGAATATGGATAAATTCTTTATATGCCTTTGTTCATCACCTTGGGCTGAACCAATCCTCCGCATCATAAATCAGGATACACCAATGATCCAATTAATTTATTATCTTGAGAAGAATAAGAGCACAAAAAAGAATAAATATCATCTTCCACTAGTTTATGAATTTTTCGATCAGCTACATAGATAATAATACATCCCCATGGGGGATATGATATTTAGATATTTCCATGTTAGCGTGCCGTAGGTGGGTATCACCAAGACTGCATTTCTATCAATGTTAGAGCATTATGAGTTCATAGAAAATCTATTCAAACACACTAGTGCTACATAAATCATCATGGTAATTACTAATATATACTTTACGGTTTAACTGAAAAAAATATATGGTTGTTTTATAAATGATATTATAAAATTATCCATAATTAATGAGGAGCATGAGGAGAAATAGGGAACATTCATAAGGTATATGAGAAAAGATAATATTTATTGAATTTACAACATATTTGATTTTTGGTTGACGGTGGTCATATTATTGGGGAATAATATCACATGTAATGGGATATATATATATATACCCTTCAAAAATAGAACCAGTTTAAGGATGGTTGATACCATCATCTATGATAGATATCTACTGTTTATATGGATTTGTGGAGTACTATCATGGATTTGAGAGAAATTTATCCTAATTTTAAAACCCTCAAACTATGAAAAAATGGTAAGGAGTGATGTTTTCTGGAAATGAGGTATATGGAGAGAGATTCAGGCTTTGAAAAATGATTCTTATCACAACACATGTACTCACACTACACAAAAGTGGATATAAAATCATGGTGTTACACGATGCATCGAAGAAGGGCTTCGTATTTGTGTTAATAAATAATAAGAATGTGATAGAATTTACCTCAATTCAATTAAATATTCATGAATATTACTAAAAAATACATGATATGGAGTTTCAAAAGTGAACATACCTTTGTAACTATGTGAACATTTTATCATTGGGGCGAAGTGAGAAATTCATACAGTTCAGAAAATTCTCAAGTATATATTCCTTATTAAGGAGATCAATATAAAATAATGAATATCGTTATAAATAATCATGGACAATGACATCTAAATAAACTACCATATTGTGAATGTGAATAAATTGGAAGAATATCTAAGTATAATAGATCCATCAATTTTATAATTGAGGAAAATTGGAATGGATCAGATCTTCATAGTTCTATAAATGATTGAAATTGGATTCATAATGTATGAAATATAAATAATCCTTTAAAAAATTATAGCTCAATCATCCCTTCTAGTGAAGATAAATGATGATCCAAGAGATGATGTGTCAATTTAGAAGAAATTTGAAATTATATGAATTGGGAAATTCATTGAGTTCAATGTAATTTATGAATGAGTTGTAACATTTGGTTTATGAATATGTTTACCATAAAATACTAAGTTCTATATTGTGTTCTTTTATGATACATATACCTAACACTTCTTTATATTCCCTAGAAGAATAAATATGTATTAGCACATACAATACAATTATTTGATTGACAAAATGAAGAAGGAGATCAGGTAATATACATCAAAAGTTCTTATATTTCCCCAAGTGAAGGTGGAATGTTAATAATACAAGAGGATGATTCATCTATTACCCATTCCTATATGGAAATGGGAAAATATCACAACTAACATTTTCACTTGTCTTTGGAAGACATTAAGAGGAAATAATTCTATCTTGGTTATAGTGGATCATATAAAAACAATTCACACTTTATTGTGATTTGAGAGAGTTTCTCACTCAATTATCTTGAAAGGATATACATTATAAAAGTGTTGAGGCTACATGGAACACCTCAATAAATTGTATTAAATTGAGATAAATTATTAACCTATTTGTTATTTAACAGTATCCAAAATTATCTAAATAGAGAGTAGAAATTCATCATTTGTTATCACCCTCAAACTAGTGGCCAATCATAGTGTACTATCCATGAACATTATCATTTGTTTTGAAAATGGTTAATTGACATAAAATTATGATGGGATCAATATCTAACTCTGATCAAGTTCTCGTTCTATAATAGTTTCTACCCTATCATAAAAGTGGATCCCTAAAAATCACATTGTGGGAAGAGTTGCAGAATACCTAAATTCGAGGATGATGTTGGGGAAGGAAAAAATGTAGGTCCATAAATGATCAAGGATATTGTGGAAAAGGATAACACCATTAATTAAAACATCATGGATTCTCGGTGATGATAAAATAGATATGTTTCAAATCATTTTGGGGACCTATAATTTTATACTGCAGACATCGTATTACTCCACATATCTCCATGGAAGAAATTCATGATATTTCTATAAAGGGAAAGCTTAGTCCATGATGCATCAAATCCTTTGAGTCCTCGATCATTATGGCATTGTATCTAATCAATTGGATCTCCCAACTTACTTATCCCAAGTAAATGATATATTCAATGTATCAATCTTGATGATATTCCTACCAAAACCATCACATATACAGAATCTGGAGGCAGTACCATTGGAGAAAGATCTCTCGTTTGAGGAGAAAGAAGTGAAGATCTTACATCAAAGATAAAATATTCTATGAAATAAGACAATTCAACAAGTAAAATTTAAGTGAAGAAACTACATGTTAGAATATTTTTCTTTGGAATGATGGGATGTGATGAATCAACATTACACTCATATGTTTTAGTGTAAGAAAAGTAAATTTTGGGAGTATGGTTTCTAAAGTGGAGATATGGTAACAACAGAAATGTTTATAATTAAAAATCTCCTAGTATTTTTTGCTTATTTTTTATTATATGTTAACCATATAAAAAATGTATTCACTTATTATGTATTATTATATCCTATTACAATTAAATGATTATTATGAATCTTTACCATTGATAATAAATCCATTGAATAGTAATCACATGATTATTATAAATATTGGGTTTTAAAAAAATCCAATTGACCCATAAAAAATAAATGATTCCCTCGACTAGCAGAATCGTACCCTATTAAGCCCATTTATCAAAGATACCATGGGATATAACATCACTAGGACTTTCTTTTTTTCAAGAAGAAAATGAGATCCAACAACATAAAATTGATCAAAACTGTATATGGGAGAATATTAAGCCCATCATGATCATGAAAAAAACAATTAATGTTGATCCACTATAGGAAATTCTCACCATCACGCATCTTAGCCATAGGTTTACTCTAGGTGTATTAATGGAATATCTTTCAAGAAAATAATAAAGATTATATTTATTTTATGTTTTCAATAGAAAAATGTTAATATTTACTTCTTATCATTACATATATAAGTTTTTTATATATTAAAAAAATTATTTAAAACTATTATTAAATATTAATAATGAAAATCAAGTTAATGAATTAATGGAATTAATGGGATAAATAATATTTAATAAAATATTAATAAAAATAATTTCTCATTAATATAATTTTCCAATTAATTATTATGATGTAAAATAAAATTTTTATAATTGTTCGAAAAATGTTTTTTCAAAAAAATCACAATTTCACATAAAATAATTATTCTTATATCAAAATAAGAAATACATTATTTAGAAACTTATTTTCATAAAAATAATATTATTGTGGAAATATGAACCTCTGAATTATCTAGCATTTATTTTTTCATAATATTGTGGCACTATCAAACTATCAGGTAGAAAGTAACCAATGTATAAATTTACGGTCAGTATTATGAAATCATAATGACCTAGAAGTGATGTAATAAATATTATAAAGGGTATCCAAGAACAAAAATATGATATTTGTTTCGAATAATTTGAGTCAATATTTTTTTGAATATTTTTATAAACAATTGATTAATCCTCACGAAGAATTAATATGTTTTAGGGTTCTTGAATCATTTAATTAAATGCTTGACTCATTTACACATCATCTAGGTTATTAATCAATTATGATCCGACATCATCCCTATAAAATATTGAATACCACTCCCATTTTTTAGAAACCATGTTCAAAAACCATTATAATTTTTGGGTTTTGGTAATTTTATTATATAGTGTCCAAAACATATGGTTGAAATGTTATAATCAATTACCCTATATTTACCTATATAAACATTCCCTATATCCTAATTATATTTACTCAAAATCCATGGATCCGTACGATAATCCACCATCACCACTCTATTGTCCTCCAAAAATTCACTGAATATCTCAAGAAACTCGTTCCAATTATTTTTCATCTCACTCTAAAAGAAAGGGATATTTTCTTTATCCTCTTAATTCATGTTTATTGATTATAATAGTCATTATTTTTAAAATTAATTATGTTGGGATATGTTTTTTCAAACTACTATTACTATCATTTGATATAATAATTATCATAGACCAACTTCTCTCATCTACAAATTTTATTATTTTTTATGAGACACTATTATGTTGTCAAGATTCCACTACGATTTTAATTGTATGGAAAATAGTTTATTGTATACTAGAACCCATTTAAATTCAATGGTGTTCACATTTATGTAAAACAATTTATTTATTGGAAACAAACATAAATATATTACACCCTCCAACATCATGGAATAAAATGTTATGATAATAGATTCCATGGGATATTATCTTTTCCGAACACATAAGCATGATAATTAAAAGATTGTGATGGGTGCACCACGAATTATATAGTGCTAAAAATACTTTACGAATGTTTAGTCTCATGAAACATCATATTGGTAATGGTATTAGAACTGATTATTAATCGAAAATTTTCCATCATGATTCATTGGATTTCATCCATGACTTTTGTTACTGATGTCGTGTTTTATGTTGTTGCCATATTTTCCATGTTCCCATTATGTTATCATGCTATATCATGTGTTGTTGTTCCCGTATATGATCATCTCCCCTTTTATGTAACATTTATATACCTATTTTCTAACATATAATATTCTCTTCATGTAATTCATTTTTTATTCCCATCCTAGGATTTATATATCACCAATTTTATATGTATGTCTCGAGGTCATCCAATATAGTTATAATTAAATAGGAATATTATGATCATGATAAATAGTACTTGAATAATGTTGATGTATTTCTTATTTTATGTTTTTATGTATTGTAACCATTTATAGAAGACAATAATCATCACAATTAATCAAGGAAATTTATGTTTAATCTTATTTAATAAATAAAGATATAATGTGTAAAAATGCAAATTGTTGTAATACCTAGTCTTCAAAATACCGATGGATTTTTTTATAATTGGTTTATTTTTAATTTTTTATTTGATATAAAATATTGTAACAACATATGTAAAAGGTTTAGTTAACAATAAATTAAATACTGTGTAAATATAATGTGTCTATTATGACATCGTAATGACCTGAAAGTGATTAAATATTTTTTATAAAGGTATCCATGATATATTAATGTTAAACATTTAAAATAAATGAATTTTTGTTTTATTTTATTATTTTTTTAAATTAATTAGGAATCCTTCACATATTATTTTATATTTGATGGTTTTAAAATAATTCCCCTATAAAAATTATCTAACTCATCTCCATGGGTATTATTTTATTATTTTCATCAATTGTTCAAACGATATAATAAAAATAAGTCATATTTGGTTAAAACTTTGGGAAAAATAAATTTTTTGGTTATTGAATTTGATTTCATTATTATATATATTCCAAAAAGTATGATGAAAAGTAATAAATAACCATTATCTATTTTCTCTGTACAACAACCAATGGTATGTCACCTATTCACTTAAATAAACATGGAGTTGGTTCATACTCTTCCCTTCCATATCTAGAGTCTATCATGGGTTCCCTAATTAGATGAAGAAGTTCCTCCCATGATTGATGGATTACCAACTCAATGTTAAGGACAAATCTCTTTTATATATGTAGTTCAAGAACCTTCTATTTCTAATATTTCTCATTATTCCTTAGTTATTTTTCTTGAACATCAAAATATCCCTATTAAATTAAATTATATGTACAAATAATGATAGACCCATTTCCATATCACATTATTCATTTTATGAATCCATACTTACTTGAGTTATGCTTCTAAAATTTCAATGTGACTTTTTCTTTACCAAAATATTATATTGTCAACACCATAGTTGTTTCCTCTCAACGGAATTCATAAATAGGTACTAATTATTCATCTAATATATATATATATATATTCAACAATAATTTATGCTAGAATAATATGTGATAAGAAATTATACATTTTCTAAAAATCAATATATAACACTTATACATGTAATTGATAATAATGTGATGGTTGTGCCGATAAATATATATCTCTCTAATAAATTGGATAATATATTAGTCTCATGATAAATAATGAATGTAATTAAGGTGTAAAACAAATCCATTATGACACAATTTACACCATGTTATGTTGTCTTACAAATTAGACATGATCAATTATTATGGTGTCATGTTTAATTTTTTTCACATTCCATTGTTTCCTTTATTTTAGTAATATAAATCCATCTACTTTGATCATGTTTATGATTCTCTACACATTTCATTCCAATGAAGTGATTATTTCATAACAAATATTAATTTCATCAATATATAATTTTTTTATTTCTTTATTTGGATTTAAAGATTACCGTTTTGTTATTATATCCCTAGGTTTCCCATGATGTTTTTATAATGATTGGAAATTATGAGAATGTTATGGAAGTTTTGAATAATATTAATATTTCACTTGTCTTATGTTGTTATGAAATATACCTAATTACCCAAAGGCAATATACATTTCAATATTCATGGGTTTTAATGATTATTCTTAAATAATTAATCACAAATTTCTGTTTAATAAATACTAGGTTTGAATTAGTTGAAAATATAACTATTTTATGTTATTTTTGTGATTATTATTAGAAAAACCAACATAACCAATTAGGGATTATACATTGTATTAGAAAACAATCTTATGTTTTCATAATGTACATTCCAGTAAAATAAATATCTATATGGATTCAATAAGGTGATGTTGCTTTAGCATAGATTTTCAATGGTATAATAATCCTCAAAACGATGCATTGATTTGGAATCTATAATTATATGTCTCAAAACAATGGGACTTTCTACATAAATGTTTTTACTGAAATGGTGTATATGTATTGGCCAATTCACATTTTCATTATGATACAATATTTTTGGAATAAATGTTTATACCATGTTATGAAATATATCATTGAAGACAATTATTTAAGCATAGAAATTTATAATCTATGGATAAAATGTTGTTTATATACTTTTTCATTAATTTTACTGCATTTCCATTTTATAATAGTTTAAACATACTCAACATTAGTTTTTCCATTACAATAGTAAATGGATTGATATCGAATAAATTGATTAAACAACCACTATGAAGGTAAATGTAATAACATGAAAAAGATGATGTCCAACATGATGGAATAAATAATGAGAAATAAATGTTATCATACACTCATTGTTGACTTAGGCCCTGAATATTAACATTAATTGGATTGAATACAAAAAATCCCCAAAGTAATTCAAAATATGAAATTCATACCTTTTTGTGATGAAATCTATAGACATTCATTGAATAATTAATTTTCATCACTAAAAAATGAATTAAATCCATTTTGAATATATTTTCCATCCTTTACTATTCAAATTTAGGGATGTCCATGCTTCAAATTTATCTTATCATGGGAGAACCTAGTCAGTTTTGGAATGTGGTCAAGAATATGAAACCTGAGGTAGAAATATATTCAATGGGGTGGATGGAATTCTGAATTACATTTTAAAAAATATTTACCTTCCACACTCTAATTCAAATTGTAATGGGTAACATTTACGTCATGAAAAAAATATAAAGACCACACAGGGGTTTACACAAAACATACATGATACACAATGAGATTTATTGCTACATAAAATGAAATTGTGACAATGTAGTTTGTGGGAATAAATTGAGAATATAGACCTCCATAGAGATCTAAGACGTTGATATCTAGGATAAAATTGATTGATGTTCTCACAAATTCATATTAGAGATCACCGAATCTCAAGGGACTCTAAGGGATAAATATTTTAAAATGGAATTTAATTCTTCTTTTTCAATGGATAAATGAAATGATGGTACACATTTTCAACAACCAATTGTTAAAATTGTTGAAATAATCACACCATAAATTTCCTAAATGGGATAAGTAAATGAGTTTAATGTTTGATTGAAGGGCTCTTAGCAAGAGGTTTCTATTGGGATAAACCACACAATGTAATAATATATAGTAATTTTATTGTCAATCCTCAGTATATTTTCCAATTATTAAACAAAACAGAATAAGTAATATTTTCAAACCAACTAACTATGTCAATGCTGGTGAGGGTCAATAAAAACCATCAACATCCATGTAATCAAGGTAATAGTTTTTCTATTCCCTCTATAGAGTTGGACACCAAAAAATAATTGGTGATAGGTACATGAGTAATTAAATCTAGAAAATAATGAATACTTTTGTAATCAGTTTCTATACATTCTGTAATATTTCAAATGATTAGTAGAACTACACAAACACCACCATAATGCCTAGAAGTAGAGCTATTAGTGGAAATGAAAATAGGGAATTTATTGAAACTGTAGTATATTACTCATTCCTTTCAATCTGTGTGGATACAATTTTATAATAAACATTTTGATGATCCCTTTAGTATTATTTTGGTAATTATTGGTATGGATTGTATTTACTTTCATAAGTCCAATATAAATTTCTATGATAATTTTGTCACTCTCAATATTCCGAATCTTCCTCTAATTTTGTACAACTGAAATGATTATGTTTTATTTTATTAAGATACAACCTCTCAAGCATGGAAATTATTACCCTAAAAATCATAAAAAAATATTGAAAATGATTTAATACATGTAAAATTTGATACATGATAATATTCTTATAGTTATGGAAGATGATTATGTGTTTCTTGATGAATTTTATAGTCCTCTCCCCATCTAAAAATAAAATTTTTTAATCGAGGGTATACATAGGGATATTACATTATATAGTAATAAATATATAATACAATTTGTGGATCATGAAGAGGTATAGTGGAAACTATAGGATAAGAAATATGTTGGGATCATGCGCACAAGTGCTTTCCCACAATGTTAACTAATCTTCTTCTTCAGGATAAATATATAACAATGAACATTTTAAATGATTATTAGGTGGTCATAAATGACACAATAAATAAAATGTATACTCTCTCATTTATTAATGAATAATTCAATCCGCTACGTGGACACCATATCATCTACTATATTGATCAATGGTCATGGAATTATAAGAGATGTGTAATAGAAGAGCATTCTTTGAAGACTATATTCCATTAAAGATATGGTAACTACATGTTTATAGTAATATCCATTCTGACCCAAAATCCTCCATAAATATTCCTTGAATATATTTAAAGATTTTATATAAATTACATTGACATAGTTTTTTGAATTCTGTATAGAATATATTCTTATAAAATACAAAACATATGAGGGGAATAAAAAGCGTCAAAGATATGTGATAAATACTATATGAAAGGAAAAGGGTTGTATAATCTATATGAAATATGAGTTATGGTTTTATAAAGACTCATTGAAATGGAATTATATCACTAGTAATGTTGTATTTATAGAAAATTTAAAAATTGACGTAATTGAAGGATGTTAGAGGAAAAAAGGTGAAAAATATCTAGAGTTTACGTGGTCTAGTTGGGTATAAATGATGATTTGTTAGAATTTTTTCATGAATTTCAATTTTTATAACCAAAATAAAACTAAAGGGAGTTATTTCTTACTATAATAATGAGTGTGAATATTGATTCATTAAGTTGAAAAAAAGTACATCCACTAAAAATATACATCAGTTACACTTATGTGGTATACTTTTCACAATATACAATGATTCATTAATGAAGTGATTCATTTTTGTAATAATGAAGAATTAAAAACTAATTTCACATGTCCTATATAAATTTAATTTTCATGAAAAAAACTACCCATATCATGATCAGTATTTGGCTGTTGTGAGCTTCAGATTGAATATCTAGAGTCAATATTTCTTCGGGGTGAATATTTAAAATATATTTGGATTATAATATCCATAAGTATATATTAAATAATAAGAGATTAATATTTCCTATAGCGGATGGTTAGAGATGATTAAAAAATATGACAACATTATCCATTACCATCCTCATCGAATGAATAAAATCTAACAATATCTATGAAGAATGGATTCATTTTTTCTCTATTGATGATCATCAAAAAGGATTCAACTTATTAGGATAGAAAAGTATGGACATTGGAATCAAAATGGAAGGAAAATAATCAATTTGATTACAATTGATTTATCAATAATCTCATCTGGAGAAAATATAGGATGCTCAAAAAAATAAGGATATTTAGAAGAAGGTGGAATCTATAAGGAAATGAAAATCCTCAGAGTCAAAAAATAATGGGGAAGTAGATGGGTAATTGAGTTAAAACAATGTGTTACATAAAATCTAATGTTAAAAAAGGTGATGTTGGATGATGCACATAGATCAATCTTAATAATCCATATAGGGAACATCATGATGTTTAAGGATTTCTAAGATCAATATTTTTTTGTTAATGTGATGAATGAGATCACAGAATATACATCAAGGTTTCCAATATGAAAATATGTAAATTTGAAAAGAAATAAATCTACGGGGATGATACCACCATTAGCTATACCTATCCAAAAATTGTACAACATAACCATGAACATTTTTAATGGTCTTCCAAATAGATAACGAATAAATAATTTTATATTGGTTTTTCTGTATTGGATATGAAATTCTAATCACTTAATTTCAATATTTTATTGACTTATCTCATGTTCAACTTGCACTTATAGACATTAGAGAACTGGTGATGTGGAATTTAACACCACTATCAGTTGTATCTAATCGATACACATGATAATCCTCCAAATTATGGATGATTATTTAACACAATGTAAATATTTTATTTAAAAATATCATGAATTGACACCCTCAAACTGGATTCCAATCGGATTAGGATATCTAGACACGTGAGGATATATTGAGTGAATCCTTGAAGAGTATCAAAGGTATACAAGATCAAAATATTCTCCAAGTAATGTTCTCATATAATAATAGTTTACACTCATGAATCCAAATGGATTCAAATTATTATCAATATAATAATTAGTGAAGAAATAGATAATGATAGAATGATGATGATCAACAAAAACTTCTACTTCCTAAAATTTTCATGGAAATGGTGGAAAATAATAGGTCCATTTATCATCACATCATGGATTCTCATGGTTGACAAGAGATCTATACATAATGTCATCTATGAGACATAGTGTTTGAGTTTTGTGATACAATATCACTCCATAATATCTCATTGGATGAAAATCATGATTTTTTGGATGAAGGGAAAGGGTGGAAGAAGATAAATTATTCACTTCAAGACCCATGATTGCATACAGGCGATGGACTAAGGACTTCAAATCCCACATAACATATATCATTGTCATCATTTTTTCTATGTGTCCCTCTTGGGAATGTATATACAACACACCTCGCATTTGATGATTCCCAAGGTTATACAACCTTAAATTGATTTCTCATATCAGGATCTACTGATGCGGATGATAATATATAATATTCAGAAGATCATTAGAAACAACAAAAAGAACCTTGTAAATATGGTATGGAGAAACCCAATGTCTGAATAATCAATATGGGAACCAGAGAATGTGATAATATAGAATTAATGTTATCAATATTTGTGTGTGAAATAGAAATTTAGAATGTGAAAATTCTGAAGGGGTGATTATTATAACATCCCAATCATTAAAAAAAAATCCATTGGTGATTAAATTAAAAAACTATAATGGTTATAGAAAAACAATATCTTCTATCAAATTTATTATAACAATTTGGACATAAAATTACATTAATCATTACAAGTTTAAATAATATATTCACTAAATAGTGATCATATGATTAGTATATATATAGGGTTTTGAAAAATCATATTGATATAGAAAATGAAGTGTTTTCCTCAACAAGTAGGATCATACCACATGATGACCATTTATCCATGATTTAGTGTGAATTTGACTTTATGATATTTTCAAGACAAATCCCAAGATGATATTTTATAAATAAATCATGTATTCTTCTTTTTACAGAATAATTTCATGCTCACTGTGATGGAAACCTAAACCATGTCTGAAAAAACACAATTTAAAAATATCACCATCACAAACCTTACCCTAAGTAAATTTCTTGATGTAATAAAGAGATATGCACCACAAAACTTATAAAATGATTTTGAATATTGTATATAATATATAATATATTTTCCTCTTTTTTCGTTACAATGTAAGTGATTTTGATATGATAAAAATAATATTTTATTTTAATGAAATATGAAATTTGATTTATGATATTTCAATTTTATAAATTAATTTATATTCAAAATAGATATTGTTAAATAAAATAATTAAAATATATATTTTTATATAAAAAACGATACTAAATATTTTATGAAGACAAATTTATTTTTCATAAGGGTTACAAAAATGGTATTTTAAAAACAAATCATTCCTCAATAAATATAAATTTTTGTATTAATAGTGAAAATTCATCAACGAAGATAATATCTTTTAAAAATAAGTAGAATTATTTGTGGAATAATAACATGAAAATTATCCATTATTTAATTTTAATAAATTTCTAATATAGTTGAATTTTTATATATAAATTATATATGGTATAAATATAGGGTGTGTATTATGACATAATAATGATCAATAAATGAACAAGTAAACGAAATAAAGGATATCAATGAACAAATATATTTTCATCATTTAAAATATTGTTTTTAAAAGGTTACTCAATTAATTTTTTAAAATATTTATGAATCCCCCAAAACCAATATTATCTGCTATGGGTTTAATATAATTTATTTTTAAACATGATTCAATTACAAATAACCATATGAAATTTTTTATTATGTTCAGAAATTATCCATAAAAATATTTATTATGACTCTACTATGGAAGAAATAATTTGAAAATACACATGATGTTTTTTTGGTAACATTATTATATGGAATCTAAAATCTAGGCTTGAGAAATAATATAGAAAACCCCACTCTTCTACCTTATAAACCCAACCTATCCCTCAATCCTATTCACTAAAAAATCATAGAGCACATCATTTCCCTTCCCCCGCCTATATATATAATTATATAGGTTCCTCAATGATCTCATGATGATCCTCTTAATATGTTTCCACCCTCTAAATGTAATATACCTCTCTATCTTCTTTTCAATTCAGAACCATCAATGCATTTATATTTTTAACTCTAATTTGGTAAAGATTTTATGAACTTTTAATGATCTATGATATTGTCAATTTGATTTCAAAATCATCGGAGACCCATTTCTATAAAATTTAATCTATTTAATGAATAATTATGTACCTTAATGTTTCTTCCAAAATATCATTTAATTTTACATGATAAACCGTTGTATTTTGAATTTAGATTCCAATACCACTTATGGGAATTCACATAGAAATACATATATTGAATTGATTGGGTACATCCATGAATGTATAACATATAAAATGATCATGGAATTATATTTTATGGAGGATTATTCAATATTTAAGGATATGGCTTGAATTCTTTTTCTTGTACATTGTATGAATGTAAAGGTTTCTCTTAAAAATATATGTCCCTCCAATGCATTGGGTAATGTTTCGGTTTATTGAGACATAATTTATGAGATTAGAAAGATATATGAACCCATTAGGATACTAGTTACACCATTGTATGATGTACTAATAATTATTCATAAACAATTATTATTATATCATCCTTAAAACTCATTCAATATTCATCTGTTATCTTTTTAATCACTCAATATAATGCCTATATGTTCATTTTTATGATTATCAACACTATAATTTCCCATTAAAAGTCATATTTTTTCACATATAATAATTTCATCATGTTATTTTTGGTTTATTCACTTACTTGGATTAAAGATCACCTTTTTATTTGTTTTTTCCTAAGGATTTACAATCCAGTTTTATGAATGATAGAAATTTCTCTTCATGTTATGTATGTTTTTGATAAATCATATGTACCACAAGTTTTATGTTGTCATGTAATTTACCTAATTAATAAGTGAATCTTGTTTACATGATCCATTTGGGTTATTATGTATATTTTTATGTTAAAAATCACAACAGTTTTTTTAATAATTACTAGGGTTTTCAAAAAATGATCCATTTGAATGGTTTAGAAAATCATGGGATAAGAATATACAATGAAATTGTCTGAGGGGACCTTAATGTTGATATATAGATTTTTTATTATCAATATTCTTAGAGGGATAGAGATAAAAAAGAGGCAAATAGAGTAATGTTATAGATGATCATTTTTAAATTATATTTAGAGGACAAAAATTTGGTTAAAAAATATCATAAATATTTGAAGATTCATATGATTAATTGATATAAGGGAACATAGTGATATTATAGGTGTGAAAAGAATAATCATGATGATAATTAATTTCAAATGGTATAGAATAATCCGAGTAATATTTTTGTTGAAATAAAGAATTTGGAAAGTACAGCAACAATTGTATAATGATTCAATTATAAGAATTAATATCTTTTTTTATTTTCATTAGATTATGATAAATATTATCTATTATAATTTATTATTATATAATATAAGGCCAAGAGTAATGATGGGTTTATTTATCAACTATTACATAGGTGAATCAGGGAATCAATATCAGGATATTCATAATTATTATTCATTTGGAAAAAGAGAATATCCTATTTTATTCTAGATTATTCTATTATTTAATATATTTCATGTCTAGTAATAATATATAAAAACCATAAATGTTTTAAAGATATTAAAAATAGAAATAGGTTCAATTTTTTCATTTAATTTACATTAATCTTCCAAAATTATTTTTATTGGAATGATTCTCCCATGTAACAATGTTATTCTCCATATTGATTAAATTTATGTTATACTAGGAATTGATTATTTGACATTATATAGACACAAAATTGACTGTTATAAGTGAAGAATATGTTTTTATATCCCAATAATCCTCTAAATCAATAAAGATGAAATGGGTAAGGTGATTAATTTTTTTTAATCACTCACCATGTATGGATATTGTTTCTTTATGAGTAATATTATATACCTTAAATGATTGAGTTAAATTAGGTGATAACCGTTAAAAATCAATTTTGTCAGCACAATTTATATATTCCCCAAATAGTTTCATACCTGTTCATTTTATTGAGTGAATAGTTGTCAATTATATCATTATCCAATATATTTTCTCTTATCCATGAGACCATATAAAATATCTCCCTTTTAACTAGAATAACTAAATTAGCAATTGAATGAAATTATTGATAGGGATTTCAAATTACATATTGAATCCCCATGGAGTTTGCTGGTTTACATTATTAATAATAAAATACATTTTGGTATACCAATGAATGTTTGAAAATTGTATTTTCAACATGTTGGTGTGGGTAACATATTGCAATAGTCTAAGATAACTATTTTTATAGGTCGACCTTTACTAATTATTTTATCAAACTATTGGAATTGTTTTTGTTTAATTCCATGAATATAAACTATATGGTGAATTTGTTGGTCAACCATGTATAATAACAATGGTGAGACTAATTAATTGTTATAAGTGTTGTTACAATCCACCTATATAATGGTTTTATGAAACTATGCATATAGGGTTTCTTATACATATTCCTCAGTAATACTATTATTATAGGTGTTGTATTAAAAAAAGTAAAATTATGTTTTATCTCACAGCATTAACCTCATATTATATAAACATTTACACTTTTTGGAAACATAATAAATGTATATAAATAAGTATATGTATGAGTGAGTGTGTGTGTGTCTATTAGTGTATTCCAATATATATTTCTGATTTTTGATTTATTGTTTTTCTAATCTCACATACTTAAATATATAAATATATTTATATTAGTATAATTAAATATATATGATATTTTTATTAAAAAACTAATATATATACTTATTTTCAGTTTTATAAATATATATTTATACTTAATATATAATATATTCAATGAATGAAGGTTTATAAAATTACAAATTATTAATATTTATTCTTAATATTCTATCTTTTATTAAGTAAAATAAATCTAAATTTTTTATTATAGGCCACCTATTAGGGTATAGATATATTTATATATTAATATATTTATATATTCATATATTCATGTATTTATATATTAAAAATATAATTAATTTTATATAAATAAATTTTTATTTTCAATAAATATATAATTTGGTTTTAATTTTATATGGTTTATATATTAAGAATGTTATCATAAAAATAAGGAAATTTTATTTTGAATAAAATTAATAATATATATATACGCATGGATATTTATATATAGAGTAAATAAATATTAAATCATCAATTTAGAAAATGATTAAATTTAAAACACATAATATCTATAAAAATGTAATCATTATAGATAATTTAAGTCTGTAACAAAAAATTATTTTTTGAATATATTAAATAAATAAGAAATTCTATTGAATGTATAAAAATAATGGTCTCTCAATAAAAATACTTAGTTTTGGAGGGCTTACATTCCATTTAGATGAAGAAAAAATAGCAACCCCATTACCACGTGTCAATAAAAAAATATTGTTCTGTAGTTTTTAATTTGACATCTCAATGAACACCAATAGATATAATTATAAAAATTTATTTCTATTTGATGTTGTAGCCATGTTTTAATATTTAGAAGTTGTATGAAATAATTTTTTATTTTTTTTATTTCATTTAATCTATATTAAATGAATGTTATTATATTCTTATTATAAAACATTTATTGAATATTAATTTATAATAAACTTTCAAAACGTTTTCAATAATATTATTATATATTATGTGAAAATACATAACTATAAATATATAATACATTAATAAGTCATTGTCATGAAATTTTTCTATACATATAAAAATATGAATAAATTAGTATTTTAAATTACTTTTAATTGTCCAAAAACAATAAATTGTACAAATATATTTTTTAAATACATGAATATATTTACTTTTATAAGAACAGAAATAAAATTGTTGAAATTTAATATAGGGTATAGAATAATACTTACAGTATATAGGATTAAATCGTACATCAATATTTTATTAATATGTCACTTATAATATTGTTTTGATCAAACCAAATTGATTTGTATTTATGATTATATTTCCTATTCAAATAATTCCTATATAATTGTTTTGGTCAATTAATTTTTAAATGGAATTCCTCAGGTGAAATCACCCAATTAATTGTTAAAATTTCAGTATATTCTATACCAATTTCATGAAGAACTTTAAAAATGATTCCAAATTGTAAGTAAGTCTATTTTCTAGTTATTGTGAGATTGTGAATTAGTAAATATTTTAATTCAATAATTATCATTAATTCTAATAGATCATGATATATAATATCTATCACCTTACATGGATTGGTATATTCATTGATTAGCTACATGGTGCTGAATAAATTTTTAATGAGGACATTTATTTAGGATATCATCAATTAATGTTGAATAACAATGTTATTCCCAAAAATATCATTTATAAAATGTATGGAAACTATGAATTCATTATAATTCCTCTCAGGATTAAAAAATTATACAGTAATATTGTTCAACCAAATGAATAAAACCGCAAATTATTACCTCGACAAATTTATGGGTTTATTTATAGATTATACCCTTATGTTCTCCAAAATGAATGAGTTACGTTAGAATTATTTAAATGGTATGCTATAGATATTTGCAATGGGTATGTTATAAGTGACATTCAATTAATGTGTGTCTTGGACTCGTAATGTAATATCATAGTCACAGTTTATCATAATAAATGGGATATTTTTTGATCTATTAAAGAATATAGGGATTGAGGAATGTCCATGGAGAATATATACAATCTAGATACATAATTATATAATATTATTTTCAATGTATTGATCTATTGAAAATAAGACATCTCCAATATAAAAAATACTAACTAATTTATCTTAAAAGGATGTAATTGTTGTCTCAACGATGTAATGAGAAGATATATTCACAAAATTGAATACGAGTTAAATAATTGCATGTTTAGTCACATTATACACATGTGGGAAATGATTTATTATATACAATGATTCATAATGTAAATAATTAATATTTTCCCTCTTGAATGTTTATAATCAGATTTGATATTCCTAAATATTGTTAATGGTTAATGATAAAAACTATCAAATAATTTATCTATAGTATTTTTTAATATTCATCATATTAATTATTTGTATATATTTTCAATATGGATAGATTTATAGAATATAGACTAATCATATGAGTTCAAATATACATTTACAAATAAGGACATCAATATTGACCAAAGAATTTTTTTTAGAGGTTATCATTGCCAATGATTGTTCAATACAAAGAAATCCTTGAATGGAGAATTCAATGGATGATTACATAAGTAGAAAATATATTTTACCCCTATATGGGAAAATAATGTATAAATATACAACCATTATAGACAAGAAAAAGAATGATATTGGAATCATCAATGATAAAATAGTTCCCCACCATTCTCAAATGATATCTAAACTATCTATTTTAGTAAAATTCTTGAAATATTAGAGGGTTTATGTAGATGTAAAAAAGAAGTAATTTTCTATATGAATGGATAAATACTTGATGTTAAACACTGAAAATAAATTAGATAATCGATTAATAAAATTTTAATATCTACCATGAAATCCTAAAATAAAGAAGAGGATATTGGCTGATTATCATCTTTTAAATTATTCCATCATCCTTTGTAGCACAATGATTTATAGACCTATTCAATAGGTACAATTATAGGATTTTATACAGATGTAGTAAAAGGAATATACATTAAATTTCATGTCAAAAAAGGTAATCCTTGAAATAAAACAATAAAATAGAATAGTGAAACCATTTATTGTAGCTATATTTAAATGTGGAATCATCCTAATAGATAATCCATAAGATTTATAGTCAACTATATCACATGACTCTCACACTATTTCTATTTCAGATGACTTATCACTCGATACAATGACAATTATATATGATTTATAAGGGGTAATGTTAAAGGGATGACCATTATTTATTATAACTAATTGTGATATGTATTTCACATTAATGTTTTGTGAAAGGGTAAAGTATGAAATAAAAATAGATTTGAAAGTTAGTATATCTTATCACACCCTATACTGATGGAAAATAAGAATGAGATATTAAAGAAATATTATATATCAAGAGAATTTTATATATAAATTATTTGAACTTTGCATTAATATAATTATATTTTCTAATTAATTTATAATAATTCCATAAACACAATAACCTAAATGGAATTTAATTGTTATCTCTATGGAAAAGTACACTAATCTATGAAATTTATCATTGATTTCAGTGAATGCAAGACATTAATACCAAAAATTATTGATGAAATAGTATAAAATGTCAAATCCATTTGACAAAAAATAATGGTAGCATAGAGTTTATAAATGATTACTTATATAAATCATTGACTAGACAATGTGTTTGATGTTATTGAAAAATTATTCCTTTAAATTTCCATGTGGAATATAATCCTGAGGATTTTGAAGAAGGGAATTCAATGACATGTATACATTTACCCCTTTGTGTTTTTTGACCACATCGATGTTATGTCATATCAACATACATTCCCATTAAAAATGGATGATGTTAATAATTTTTTCCATATTACACTCTTAAGAAATTATATACATGATCCATCACATATAATAAACCAACATGCAGAATAGTTATTTTATAATATCTCTTATATGTTGAAATTTGTGATGATCATGGACTATGTAAGTAGTGTTCAATGAAAAAACAAATATTCGTAACATTATATGGTAGAATAATTACAATTATTTTTCAAAAAAGGAACATGTGGAAGTAGTTAAATATAATAAATTTCATATATTTTAATCATTGACTCTAAAATGAAATGTTTAAGACATAACATCACAAATGTTGAATAATAGAACAACCAAGAAACTAATATTCATAATTCTTCTTATAATTTATCAAATTTTATTTTACTAATTAGATAAAATTTTAAACCCATGCACAACAAAACAATAACTACAACACATAGATATACTAATTTAAAAAAATATCATTACAGCATAAAAAAATTATATCAAATTTAAATTATAGATATGTTTTAAATATTATAAAATATGTGTTCAATAAAAACAATGAATTCATTACATTTATAAAACATAATATTTTTATATTTACAAAAATTCAATTTTATTTAAACAATATAAAAATTAAATAATTTTTTTCTTAATGTGGTCTTACAAAACAATTGTATTCTACATATAATTGAGTATATAATATTATAAAATAAAAAAGAAACTTTTCTAAGCTTTAAATATTTGTTCTTATCAATTTTGTTATTATTTTTCAATAAATTAAAACATAGTTTAATTTTTGGAACATATTTTTTATATTAATTTGATAAAATTAATGTTACGTAAAAAATAATCTTATTGAATTAATTTTAGGGTAACATTTTAGAGTATTATAATAATTTATGATATTTTCTAAATAATAATGTAACAATTTTTACAAATATTGTAAATTTTATTAAAATATTGTGATGTAATCAGGGAAAAAATTATGAATAAAATATACCATCCAAAAAAAATTCCAGTAGTAAGAAAAGTTTTGAAAATTATTAATTTTCATTTTTTTAAATTTTATGAAATAGAATTATAATTTATCTTAAAATTAAAATTTTTTTTGTTTATTGCATTTATTTGAGTGGGTCAATGGTTCCATTTATTTTTGGGTATCCTTTTGATGTCAATAAAAATAGATTTTTGATTAAAATATCATAAAATTTTATGGTAACCAATACTATTCATTATAAATAAAAAAAATTATAAAAATTAATAGTTTTACTCTTAAACACACAACTTTTTAAATTATAAATTCCAATATTCTCTGCCTCTCCTCTCTTCAAACTATAGGATTTTTATCATGACCAATTCATCCAAAAATAATCTCCAAAACTATTCTAAATTGTTTATAGATTATAATATGGATACTAAAAAGTCTATTATGGTTGAAGTTGTTATAAAAAGGTATATAACCAATGGAAAGTAAATTATCACTAACACATTCTTTTAATTTATTCTCCAATTATTCCTCCACTATATATCATATATAAATAATGTAATAATGAAATTACTATAATTTATCCACTAAATTTTACAATATTATTATAATATCTATTTAAGCCAATTATTCTGTTTGGTTTGAAAATTAAATCTTCATAAACGGTTTTATGATTTCACTACCTTTAAAATGGTAAACACCATTTTTCCACACCTACACAAGTGTTAGGTAAAATTTGAACTTATTTTCCAAAAATGGTAGAAATAAATAAATTTAAATATGTTTACTATTTTTTAATATTAATTTTAATACCATATAATTACATAGTTATTTTTTATACAAAATATCCATTAATGGATATTATAACGATAATAATGATTTTTTAAACAAATATCACACTTATGGATGATTATAAAACAATTATTCTGTAAAATATTATGTTAATAATTATATTATAATTTATTTAGTATTCATAATTTTTGAATAATGGTAAATATATTAAAAATAAATATAATTATTATTTTTTTGTATTCCACCTAATTAAGCATAAATTGTCTAAAAATATATATAATTTATGAATATTGATTACTATTCATGAGTAATATCTATTATTTTTATGTAAATTTAAAAATATATAAATTGCATGAATTTTCATTATTTAACATATGGACCCATTTCATACTTATTAACATGTACATTGACATTCGAATTGCGAATAAAATATATTCCCAAGAGAGAATAAAAGAAAAACATTACATAATAAAATGTATATAATAAACAAAAATGAAATAAAAAATCATATATATATATATATTAAAAAATATCCAAATTAATTATATGATAATAAATAATTTTATAATATTGGTGGTTATGTGCATCTACATAGAATTTTTGGTCTTAAATTGGGGGAATTTTCAACTACCATATTTTCCATTAGTTTTTCATTATATCTATTCATTTTCCAATCATTATAAACATAAAATTCTCATATATTTATTATATATTTTATTTATCTGCATCTATATAAATTCATTGTTTTTTATCTTCCATTATTTTGTGTCTTTTCGGTTTCCATGATATATTTCATATCATTATTCAAAATTATCCCCTTTGAAGTATAATTTCATTTATAATATTCATTTTCATCTGTTAATACTATAAATTTTATTCACATCCATGGTATCCAAAAAGAAAAAAATCTCTAATAGAAAACCATACAATATTATAAGTAGTTTTAAGGAAAACAAAAAGTGATTTTTTTATTGAAGATTATTTACTTATTTTATAAGCATAGTTTATGGTATTATATGATATATCTAATTAACCACATATTGATAATGACTTATATTATATTGAATATATTTTTATGATGTATACCTCCCCAATCAAATATTAATGTAAAAACAATTAATTGATTGTTCTCATTGGATTCATCATGATATATCTTTTAGTTGTTCTTTGAGAGAATATTTTTTATTCCATTAGTTTTTATTTTTTTTTCATATGTATGAATTATCTAAATGGGAAACTTATTCATATAGAAATTTTGATTTTATGGTTGGGAAATGATTTATATAGACCACTAGTGCACTGGGTAAATTTTTCAACTCATGAGATACAATGTATGGTACATGGGATATAAACCATGAAGACTATATATTGTTTCTATTATAGTGGGCTTTGACTTATAATTATTATGTGATGTTTTATGTTTTTCTGATTTTATTATTATTCAATGATCATATTATATATATTAAATTATCCCTTGATTGTTTGTTATTATTCTATTAAATAATATCATATTATTCCTCTTTGATCTTATGATATAAATTTTATATTGTTTGACCGATTACATAGATATATCACTAACCATTTTATTAATATATTTCATTAGGATATAGTTTATAGTATTAAAATAAAAAATTATCGTAGAAACACCGTATAAATATCAAAATTAGTTTTACAATTATTATATTCATGTTTTTTTCTTTTGTATCTAATATCCCATATACTATAACCCACTATATATTTGATTAATATTTTGTGTAATTTTATTTAAAAAATTATGGAATAATACATGTATGAGACACAAAAAGATATATATGTTCATGAATAAAAATGTCTATAAATATAAGATATCATTTTAGATTTAAAATCAGATGTAATTAATTGGGTAAATTAGGTGATTTAACAACATTGAGCAAATACTATTATGTTTATAAATCCAAGTATGATTGTTCGATAAATATTATAACATGAATTGAATTCATCAACAATATTACAACTAAAAATATATTAGGCAATGAACATATCATATGAGGAAATTGTATTATAAACGCCACTAATAATATCCTACTAATTATTTAGAAAACTCAATATGTAATAGAAAAAATAAATTTCAGAATGATAATAAATCATTACTTATAAATAGGTTATATATCCCATTAAAAACTCCACTACTTATTTAATATAACAAGCCCAAAATAGATCTTTATCATTTCTTCCAACCTTTGCAAATTATAATGAACCTCTATATTTGTGTTGTGTAACTTCAACAACAACACATTATATACAACCTATGGAATAGACATCACTCTTATAAAAATAACCTATTTCTCCCACCGCTAGAAACCCATTTAGATGGAATCAGTAAAAAAAATATTATAATTCCAAATATTTTTCATGACATCCCATAACGATGGAATTAGATCCAAATAGAAAAAATATATGTTCAGAAATATATTATGAATTTAATACTCATCATTTAATGATATATGTCAAGATGTAACCCAATAAGATCATCAATTATTCTCCCTACATTCTAAAATTCATTAAAAATATATATATGTCTTCTAAATATGATCATGAATGAGAAACATAAAGTTTTACAAGGTATATGTGATCTCAATTTCATAATTATGTAAAAAATAAATATATCCCTTCTACCTAAAATTAAATTACCTTTATGAAATATATCACATTATATTATGTTCTGTGGAAACACTAAAAATCCATACATGTAGATAATGGATCCACATAAACAGTGAAAACATCATCGTTGTCAATTATAATTTTTTTATAATATTATTCTATACAGATGTGTGAAAAAATCAAGAACCATACTGAATCATGGAATACTGTTTCTTCAAAGTAAATTCCCTATAATAATATAAATATTCATATTAAACCTCATTAACATCACCCTACATTGATAACTATAATATGAGAATCTATTTCTAACCCTCATAAATTAAATATAATTAATATTAAGTGTTATATAACTAAACAAAAGAATCACCTTTCAATATCAAATTAAAAAAAGTTGATGATATTTGGGATCAATTCAGAAAAAAACCTTTAATACCCAAATAATGGGTGAAATGTTTTCACATCAAGATTTTACTATGTTATTATTATTCTAACACTACTTCAAACATTTCAATGTATAGTTTAAAATTGTTTTATATAATCATTGGACTTCATCAATACAGCTTGAAATACAAGATAAATCAACTTATACGTCCTATAAAAGTGGTACACATGTGACTTGATCATTTGTATCCTCATATATCTTATATGAATACACTATGAAACCAAATACACTCAAAATCATAAATAATGATTTCCATAAACATGACAGGTGATTTTGTAGTCCAAAACTCCTAGATCTATTGATTCAACTACATATAATTTTATTTTACCCATTTTTATAATTTAATAACATCTCATTATATTAACGTTTATATTTTTTTTGTATTATGTTGTAAATATATATAAATTTATATACTAACACCAATATTATATTTTCTTTTAATTTATTTCAGTTTATTTTTACTCTAACATCAAATTTAAAAGTTGTTTTTGTTGATTTTACTATATATATAAATAGGAGATATGTAATGATTATTACATATATTGATAAGAATGAAATAAAAGTAGGGAAAATTTATCCATTTGAGAAAGAATAATTATAATTACGATCATGATCCCAAATGGAATTATGATAAAAATGGAAATCCTAATAAATATATAATGAATGAAATAAAATACTACTATATAATAACATAACACAAAGGAATATGTATTTTTATATGGTTGCCACCAATGTTTATTTTGTATAAATAAATATAATATAATTTATACTGATAAATTCTATGATATCACAATTCTACTGGTTGAAATGATACTCATAAATACCATGATATCCTAATATCAGTGATGGAAATTCTAACAAACAGTAACACAATATCAAAATTCCATTAAATGAAATTTTATATAATAATAAAATGATATATAACTATATATATTTTACTTCAAATAAATTCCTTGATATAAAAATTCCTCCTTGGTAATGGATACGACTGAATTCCAATATGTTTTAACCATTCCATACACATAGTATCTAAAGAGACAAAACCATTCATTTTTATGATCCCATATGTTGATTACAATATTTTTTGTAACAATGTTCTTCTTTCACTATCAATATAATTTTTTAAAGTGATAAAATGGATGATATATTGAGTATCCACATTGGAATAAAGATGTTATATATCATATTAGTTGGGTTGGTGAATTTAGGTGTTCTCATAATGAACAAATTCATAAAGAGATTGATTAGGTGGCTGTAATGAAAATGTTGGATTGAATGATTCTCACTATCCTTATAGATTATGATTATTATAGAGATGTCTTCTATGAAAATAAAATGTTTTACTAATGATTAAAGAGTTTTCTAAATAATTTTTTATATATGTATGTTTGATGTTGTTGTGTTAAGTGTGATTAGCCTATCGAGCGATAGTTGAAATTATTTAAATAGATTCACATTGTAGGTGTGAGAAATGAATAAAATTATTTCATCCTTGAGTAGTCTCAAATAAATATTATTTATTATTATAATTTATACCTATTCCATAAATATTTACCGTGGTATGTGATGGACGGACGATGTACATATTCAAAATCAATGAAATCATGGAAATGTACATATTCCAAAAATCCATGTGGCTGAAATAGCCACATCAGAAAATTATGGAATAATGTAATATTATATTCATTTGTGAATATTGATGTAATGTAATTTTACATACAAGTGGGATTATTAATAATGATTTTGGATGATGTATGAGAATTAATATTCATAATAAAATTCCTTCTGTATGTAATTCCAACATCCAAATTTCTATTAAAATCAAAAATCCATAGCCAAATACCCCAATAAAGTCCAATATTGCTGAATATAATAAATATGATTTAAAAAATATTTTTAAATAAGTCCAATATACGTGATTTTTAGGTGACACTATAATATTTAAATTTACATAATATTATCATATAATAATTATATAATGTGATTAAGTATGGTAATTTGTAAACGTACATGGTGAAACATATGAAATTTCATTAATTTCCATTTTGGATAAAAATTCAATTGGGATAATGTTATTATTCTCTTCCCTGTTTTAATCATAATGAATCTAATATAAACCATTATTGTTTCTTGAAAATAATTTTAAATATGTTCATTAGGGATAAGTTTATGATGATCCCGGATGATTAATTGGAATTTCATTTTAAATAACAATGTAGATGAAAAGATATTGAATCCTATATTTTATTAAAATATTAATATAATTATGAATGAAGATATTTGAGATGGTTTGACAATGTGTTTGGAAATATTTATAGTGAATATATTGATCAAATTCAACCTTTAACTTAAAATATCCCATTTTTTATATGGTGGAAGTTTATAAAATAGATGGGAATCTGGGTCTAGAGGGAGATCACAATGTTACTCTATCATCATAGTGTGATTTTATATAGTTTATTCATTTTGTGAGATAATAATTTATATGTAGGCCGAGATACCCCTATGAGAATTATTTTGACTATCAATCATTTTAAACACTACAAGACTTAGTGTTGGAGTGGGGTTTTTCAACCATTATATTGAAAACGGGATTATAGTCAATAATAATTGATTGTAGATAAATTAAATCAAGGAAAGAAAAATTTTGTTGGTCTAAAAAGTGAAAAAACTGTTTGATCCACTTTAAATTATTTATTACATATCATCTAATTGAATATTTCAATATTCAATATAAAAAATATGTATTCACTAACATGAAATTGAGGATAAATATTGAGGGGTTTCTAGATTTGTTTTGTAATCGATAAAATTATGATACACCATATCCACCCAGTCTCCAAAGTCTAAACATGTATTATTATTTATTGAGATTACTTTACATGTGGCATAATGCTTTGTTTTGATCTATTTGAATGACACATTAAATCCCACATTGATAAATTTAGTGAAAATTTTAGGATTCATATGATATTAAGGAGAATCTGAAACATAAGTTTTGATACACTTATTTTAATGTTGTATAAGAATAAATTTTTGAGACACTATGAAATATAATGAATAATTACTAAAAAAATTATCTAAATAATATAAATAATGAATGGGATCAACTATTTTCTGAAGGTTTCCATATTAATAATTTATCATCTATTGATAAAACATATAGAGATCCTTTTGAGGACTCTTATTTAATATTTGTAGTCTATAAAGTGATTTAATAGGTTGAGTAATTTTAGACTCTTAAATGATAAAATTTAATATTGTTTAATGACATAAAATTCCATTTATAATTTTTTTATAAATTATACATTTGATAAAATGTAATATCATGATATAAAATATAATATAATTAAGAATTCTCTTCTTAACCAGTTTTCTAGAATTAGTACCCTGTATAAAATATGTAATATTCCCCGAATAAAATATCATCAAATTATAATGATACTTGTTTTCACCATAATAAAAATATTAAATGAACATTTTTTGAAAATGATGTGATTCATTATAAGGTAACTGAGATACTATATGAAAATAAGACTTTACATATTGTCAATTTAAATGTCAATGATTCCCAATTTTACTTTATATATAAAAACGTATTACGGATATTAAAATCCATACATGACCTTCGAAATATACATGATTTAAATAATATGAGGATGATGTGTGATTGGGATGTTAGGATGAAATCTGAGAAGGATGAAAACTATTCAAATGACCAAAAGAATCATGAGTAAAAAATTAAACTGAAAAAAAATCATGATGGCCCTTCTCATTGATCAGAAATAATGAATGATACCACTAAGGTATTTTAGATTATTTTTTCTTTAAAATAGACTAGTTTTATTGATAAATATTGAGTTATATGTGTTAAGGAATATTCCATATCAATAACATAGGATAAAGACATCGAATGTTCAGTATGAAATTCATACCCTAAAGGTACATTTTTAAAATTTATTGAACAGAATTAAAAATATATACATGTTTTGGTTATAAAAAGTTATAATAATCATTTAAAATCATATTCAGTAGATGTGATACTATTTAGGGAGGTATCACTATAATTAAAGATGAAAAGGGTGAGGAAACAACTCAATAATATCAATGATATCAAGTAAAAATATATACATATATTTCGTTAACATAAAAATGTTGTTTTAAATATTATTTTTTTTGTTCCTGATGATTTGGGAACAATTACATATATTTTTGGTTAATATATCAATATATAAAAGAAAAATTATATTATGATATATCTGTATATGAGTTGAAATCATTCTCAAGCCTACTATACTGATATGGAATTCCTATAAGAATATAATCATAGAATAAAGATATAGATATGAGTGTCTTGATATTTTGTATGAAATTTTTAACTTCTATTTCCACACTTATGATCATTTATTGTATATTATAATGAAATATAACTATTGAAAAAATTTAATAGGTTCCCACAATTAAAAATGAAAAAATAATTACCAATAAGTCGATATTGAGGCATATTAAATTGAAAAAGACCTCATAATAGTGATACTCCCAATAGTATATTGATATTCAAAAACTAGGATATGAACCCTATTGGAAAATTGTTATTCTACTATGGTATCGTGGGCCACACCATGAAATTTTATATCATATACCTGAAGATTAATTCGAGATTGAGTAATCTAGAATTTCAAAACAAACTAGTCAATGAGATGTATAATTTAACATTATGGTCGAAAACATATCAAATGAATCATGTGATTTTATACCAATTAAGGTGTTTTCAAATAATAAAAAATCATTTATGGATTTTGAAACAACCCAAGACACAATATAAATTGGTGTATGATTGTTTGACATTTTCATAAGGATTTGGATTGAAATAATTATGTTGAACCAACAGACACTGGTGAAAAATATATTTGTAAATTCATGTTGTCTGCACAATTAAAAAACGCCATTCAAGAGAAAATTGATATTCTAACCATATGGACCTGTCATCTAGAATTACAAACTCATTCATAGAAATAATGGAAAATTAAATATTCTATTATATATCAAAAAAATATTGTTACTCTATCAAATATGTATGATATAAATGAACGTTAGATCTTTAACCCCAATCTAGTTGATGTATAAAATGTGAATACTAATGTAATAATCATGATGTATTGGAAATGCAGAAAAACAATTAAAAATAAAACTCATTTCGGAATGACGTCACATTAACTATGACAAAGATTAGATATTGTTGTTTATTACATAATTCCCATATAAACAATAAATTTGTTTCGTTGATAGTTATTGATGGTATGGTTCAATATAAGGTTTTTATAATTATAAAAAAATCATTGATAATTATCTTGAAGGACTAAATTTAAATTATTTTTCATTTCATCATTTTATATGTCATTGACTAGAATCATATATATTTTTGGATATAAACGTTGTGATGATTCCTTGATTATACCCATTAAGTGTGGGGGGGGGGGTGGAATTATGATGTGATTCCTTCTTAAGAACACATATATTCTAAATTCAATATTATTCATGACACCTTAGTATATTAATGTTTGAGGTATGTCACTCATAACCCTCTAATTTTATTATTTGTGCTTATTATAGATATCAAGGGGGAGTTATATCCTACCTAAAATTGTATTTAATTTAAATTCACATAAACATTATGATCTTACATTGTAAATATGAGTGTTGGTTTGGAAAACATTTATGAAAACTTATTATATTTCACATATTCTATGAAATAAAACATATATAATCTTTCTGTATCACATATTGTTTTCATAATGAAGAACTACTTTTTCTATATTAATCATTCATGATTTTCTACATGATCAAGGAGTTTGTTTTCTAATGTTTTTCATATATATATCAAGTGAATCTATATAGTTTATGATGATTATTATACAAATATTGGGTTTTTCATTCCTTTTTATACTATTAGCTATGACACTAGAAGAAATATGTTTCTCATAAAATATATAGAGATGTTGGAATATTAAATATGGGTATACAATTCATTTTTACAATTCTTATTACAATTGGTATATGGAAATATAATTTTCAATTGGTATGAAATATTCATACCAACCCTCATGTATAAAATTTTATGAGTCATTAATAAAGGTGTAATATTGTTAAATATATCATTTACAACATATCAAAAATGGTGACTTATTTCACCATCATTTTTATTCATTTTCAATTTGGGGGATATGAATGACATTTATTATTTTTTGTGTCCATGACTTTTCAATAAATAAATTTGGAGAGCATAATGTTCTCATATGAAGATGATGTAATTTATTTTGACGTGGTATTTCTTCATTGGAAATTGTTATGATGAAATTTTGATTGATTTTGTGATGGATTGATTGTCCACAAACTAATAAAAAAATATTATACCCCTGAGATTGGATAAATGATTTCCCTTGTTCTCCCTTAATGGAGTCATTAAAACATTTATTGACTATGAATATCTTATAATAACTATAAAGACATAATCTATGTGGCATTTCACATCCTGACAATGGTAGAACTAGTCTTTATTTAACTGACTAGTTTGGATAATGTAAGATATCAAATGTTATTAAAATTATGACATAATTTAAATTTTAATTTAACCACTCTTTTTAGATAAATAATTGGTTCATCAGTGTATTGGATGTTTTGTGAGAATCGTAGGGGTTCTCGACATGAAATATGGAGGAACGGAGAAAATCAATTTACAATGAATACTTGAAGCATAATTATAAAAAACAATGTGCCTGACCTAGGAAATCATGTGGATTGGGTACAATTATCTGTAGTGGCTAGAAAATGGTAACTGTATGGTTTACCAAATTGAGCAGATATCCTAGGAAACCATGAAGCACGGACCCTGTTGGTAGAGGCAGTCGCATGGTTAAATCAGTGTTTGGGAAACCAATGTGTTTTAAATAAGTATCCTTTCAAATGTGGGAAATTCTCGATTTACCTTATGATATAATTTCATTATTCCTCCAATTTTCATCACCTTGGACCCCCTCTAGTCGAGGTGATGTGCCACCGGTCATGTCTTCCTCCATGGATGGATCTCCTTTGATACATTGAAGTTTGGAGTGGGTTTGAGTTGCAATTTAAGGTCATGTTGAGTAAAACACTCATATATTATCATTATTCTTAATTGGTTCTTGTGGCATAACATCTCTCCTTATTCAGACATAAAACCATGAATTCTCTTATTTTTTCCCTTTTCGTGATTTAAAGGGATTTTTGTTCATTTCAAATGACTAATTTGGGATAGTAATCAACTTTGAGCTTGGGGTAGGTGGTCCTTATGATTTTCGATCGTCTTTACATTTTATATGTTTATGTGGTTATTCCATTATATTTCCTTGTTTTATTTCTTTTTCCATTAATATGAAATTTTTTTAGGGCTTTATATTGAGTTGAATACCCATCAACATACCCCATTGGCTTTTTTACTAATGTGAGGCCAAACCTAGGGTTAACCATGGGGTGTGTTGAATGTAGAAAATCGTGAATTGAATTATGGAATGTTAAGATAAAGAAAACTTGAGAACGATGATGGGTTGTAAAATAGTAATCATGTATGTGGGATTGGAAGAAGGGTAAATTTATTTGATTATATTTTATATGTATGAATTTCTCATGGGATTTCAAAAAGTTTTTTGAGATGTTTTTTGGCTTTTGATCTAACCATGGATTTCATGTACAAAATCAATTCCTTAATGAGGTAATTTTTTTTAAAATATGTGTTGACATAAAATGATTATAATATGGGTTCATATCAATTTATATGAAATATATTTGAAATAGTGGTGTTTCCCCTTTCCTTATAATAATTAATATTTATTCTGTTGAATGGGTGAACACAAAAAAGCCTTACGATATGTTTTGGTTTTTCAAAGAGTAAGAATCTTGTTTTAAAGGTGATTTCAAGATGATATAAAATCATTATATCATATTTTGTTTATTTCAATGATATAAATTAAAAGTTCTATTGTGAACCTAGTAACTGAATGGATATGAGGGTTTGATAAATAAAACCCGTAATTATTATATAGTTCTATTAATAATATATTGAAATAAACTAAATGATTAATGTGATTAGTGGATGATATAACAAAAGGGTTATTCGGTAAAAATTTGAAAAGGGATAGATGGACTAACATAAATGTGTTAAATGACTTGTTATATGTAATTGAAATGATTAAATGGTCTAATTCTTGTGAATAGAGGTTTTAGGATTATAGAGTTAATGTGATGGAATTTTCGATTACACCAAATTAGAAACTGTATTAAAATGAGACATTAGTTAACTGATATTTTCCATGAAAATACTATATGTACTAATGGGTTTTGGATTCATAATAATTCATGTAAATAATGTATTGTGAATTACAAACTTAATATACAATGTTATTTTTTATATATGATATATGTGGTGATTTGATAAATTAGATTTTTAACAAGGCTTCCTGGGGTGGGATAAAGTAATGATGCTCTTCCAATGGGTAAGGTTGGACTAATGCTCTTACAACCCATTAAAATGTAAAGCTTAGGGAGTCTGACTAAATATTTTGGCCCATAATTGTTTCATTGGATGAGGATACCTAGACTATTTCTCCATGGTATGTGATAAATTCAACCTGGATTGATGCTCTAAGGTATGTGTGACATATTTTCATTAACAAATTTTTAGCCCTTGTCATATAGGGAATATAGTATATTCCCTCATTCAAGGTAATTGGGTAGAATCTGCATTAGTTTAATTGATATAAATGCCTCAACCATTGTAAAAATGGTTATAATGATCCAGTGGATATTTTTAACTGATGGGTACATGATAGATCTGATTAGTGAACACCATAGTGGTTAAAAAATTGTGTAACCCCTTGATACATTTCATAGACTCCCTATGTGACCTAGGATGGCTTTGTTGACTAGTTGAATCTAGAAAACATTAAGGATAAATTTAATAGTAGATAATTTTATAAATTATATCATTCATTTTATGTTTACATAATGAATGAGTTTCCTTGTATCAAATATTGTATAGGATGAATATTGCTTTTTACATCATTGGTGGTGTCATATTGAGTTCTACTCACACCCTGCCTAGTCTGCCATGACAATTTGTTACCCAGGTGGATAAATTTTTATATAATATATTTTATGGATAGGGACATATATTTTTCTAATTCATGATAAGTTGTGTTGTATTATGGTATTTCCGAACCATGTTGGGACTTGGGTCCAGGATAGGATGCATTTCGATGTTTTGGTATTGTTTTTTGTTGTATAAATTTGTGACATGTACTTTATTCATCATATTGATTTGGTATGTTATTCTTGGTTACATGATATAACTTGGACATTTTTTTACTTTTTCATTCATATTGGAGATTATATCAAATGATTTTTTTAATTTTTTTTTGATTTACTATGATAGGTGGGTATATTCTCACCAATTTTTCTCCATATACAAGCGGTGTGGGTCGGAAACCTACGACGTATTAGGAGGCACGCCACAAGTCATGTGACAACACAACTCAGGGAACCAGCTATTGTGGACTCTAGGCTGGGGAGGCTGCAAAGTGGTATCATAGCATGCCTTTTTTCCTTACAGTTTGTGACATGGTATGTAATAGAATATGATATTTTTGGGGAATGATAGTAAGCTCATTCTTGGGTTCCTCTTGCTCCCCATAAAAGAGAAACCCCCAGTTTCCATGAGTGGGAATTAATCTTTAGTTTAATTTTTTTGGTTATTTACTATATCCATGTCGAGTGAAAAAATAGAATGGGATGATTTTTATTTATGAGTTTTTATCTCTTGACCTGGAATGGATAGAAATTGAGTGTGATTTAATGCATATTACTAGGAAAATAATAATTATACTTCCACCATATTCTTCATGTGATTAATAGTACCTTGGAATTCATATATTGGTAGTGTACTGCTCTTCTGGTAAATATTTCATGTTGGATTTTAACTTCAAATATATACAATGATAACATTTATTGAAATGTGTATTTTCATTATGATGTTGTTTTCATATTTTTTGGGAAACATTGTTTACAAATTTGTATATTAATGGAGTTTAAAATTAGATTTTTTGGAAATATGAATCATTGGGTTTTAAAATGGTAAAGTCTAATCCTGAAGTGATATGGAAAATAATAGAATCATTTGGTATAATAGGTTTGGGTAAATCTAGTGTTGTGATGAGATCATATGTATAGGTGGTTTGGGTGGTGACAGTACCATAGTATGAGAAATTTTTTTTTCATCCTGATAAATTTTTGTGGATTTTTATAGTGAAAAAAGAGACATTATTTTCATCCTTCAATTGGCCTATGAACATAGATTACCTAAGGGAATAATTAACAGATTTGGATATTCCAGTTAACAGAATGTTTTTTATTGTTAATTGGTTAAGGTTGTGACCTTATGACTATGAAATTGAATTTTTTATTTTGGATGTGGTGACTCTTATGGGTTGAGACCGTTTGATACATGTTAGGAACAATATATTGTTTTTTGTATCATTGTATTGATATATATTTGAAAGTATATTTTTAATGGGATCATGAGTAAATGGATTCATGGTTGATTAGATGTAGTGTGATTAGAATGGGGTCCGGATGTCCACATGTGAGATACGAGTAGCTGGTGATTTGATGTGTATGGATTAGGGAGATAACCCATATAATTTCCATTATTTGGATCCAATTTAGTGGCTTGATACCACATGATATATTAATATTATCTATGTGAGAGATCAATTGGGTTATTAATGATTTTAGGTTTTTATGAAAAAGTTATATATTAAGTACATTTCAGTGGCACACAAATAGTGTTTCTTATAGAAGGTTCATCCTAGAAGCTAAGTGGTATTTTAAATTGATTTCAAATGTTAATTAAGTGGTGAAAATGATTTTATAGTATTGGGGAATTTAAGGTATCCACAAGGATGTTTGTCCTAGTGTTAGTGGTTCCTAAAAATGTGAAGCATCGGTGGTTTCATTTGAGGAGGAATCAATGTAGTATTAGTTCCATATGGTTTGGTAAAAGTGTATGGTTATTCCGTGACTCAATTGTATGAAGGTATCTTAGCATGGATGTTTGGATGTAATGTCTATTGTAGGAAATAAGATAGGTCAATACGGGCCATTCCCTATGTCCATTTTTGGTGCTTGGTGTAGGAACTAATTACGATTTTTGGAGATTGGGATATGAGTGACCATGGAATGGATGAATATTTATAGTATGTAAGTGACACATTGGGTGCATGATGCCACAATATTGGGATTTATTGTTTGAATGGTTGGTTTGGTGGATGATAATTATGAGAATTACTCGATTCTGTTGAAGCTAATGAGTCGGGAAGCATGGTATGCTGAGGAAGCATGTGATATGCCTTGATCTGCGGATATATGACTAATGATATTTAGAGTTAGTTTCATTATATGGATATATAATGTGAAAGGCCCTGAAATTTTTATAAGGTATAGATGTGGAAATATTTTACAATTAAATTATTCTATTTGGATGGACGAATAAGTGTCTCATAATGCATGTTGAAAATTATGTGTGACCATAGTGGGGGGCATCAGTTATGCATGAGAATATTGGTTCTGAATTAATGTGGTGGTCAATGGGTTTTCATGTGGAATTGAGGGGTCATTCTAGAATGAATCGATTTGGATGATGGTTGTGATACAAATATAAATGTTGGGTTACAATAACTTTGTAGTGAGAAGTGATTTTTATAATTGCGAATGATCAGTTTATAGTTTATATGTTGCATGGTTCTTTCACTTCTAATACACAAGGTTCACATTGGAGGAAAATGATAGGTGTGGAGAAAATACTACCACATGATGTGTTAGTTTACGGCTATGTGGTAAAGGGGTGAAAATTTGTAGTGAGTTATTTTGTAGGAATGGATCCATGGGATTTTAGAATCTTAAGATGTCCTCGTAGTGGGAGGTGACACTAGTGATGGAATGTTTGTGGACTCATTCATCAACGACATAATCAGAGATTTTTTTCTTGTGACTATCATGTCCAATATGAGGACATCATCCCAGGTATGTTTAGAGAGTTCTATAATTATGCCTAGATATTGAAAACTTATCTAGATAGAAATGTATTCCTTAGGAGGATTAACTTATAGAGCTATGTGTGTAGGTGATGGTGGTGAGAAGCTCACCATTGAACAATTAGGTGTGGGGATATCTAGGTGGAGAAAACTCCAAAACAATTCATGTTTTTTTTACTCTGATGTTATGAACAACTAGCAGGTTACATTGAATTTTTTGTTTCATTAGGGAATAGATAGCCATGTCCAGATATGTGGTTCATCATATGATTAAATTATGAACTGTGGATGTTCAAATGTCTTCAGTAAATATGAATGAGAATAACTGCAATGTTGGGATTGGTTTTTTGTTCATTGAGCTTATGGGAAACTTATAAATTTGTTGTGGTGGAATCGGTAAGCTGAAAATTATCCATGGATATGCATGTTTGGAGTTCTCAGGAAAGGCCATGTGAATATGTTATTTAGAGGAATATTGATACAAGGATTGTATTTAGTCTTTGTTGGTGGTCAATGAAATCTATGATGCATTTTTGACATGATGTTTCCGGGATTATTTATGGTTTATTTCTTTGATATGATGTTTATGCTACAGATTATATCAAATAAATGAAAATTGGGTGATTCTGTTGGACTGTGAGTTGAAGACTAGGGTAGGTTGATGATTATGGAAGTAATATATGTATCACTTTAGTGATTACTATTTTGGGTCACTTGTATACTTCTATAATCTAGTTATAATGATGTCATGTGTTTTGGACATTTATATTTGGAGAGGATCAACCCGAGGGTGTTCCCGTTTTATCTCATAATGTAATATTTTTCCATGTACCTATCATTTTGTGTGGTGTTTTAGTGATGTTACTCTAACCTTCCTATATTGTTTGATGTTGATAATAACTAATCATGTTTGGTGTTTCCGTGAAGAGAGTCGGATCATAATTGATTAATAAAGTGGGGGAATGTTTCTTATGTGTAGGATAGTTTCCTTCATTTAAGGGTTATCATAGTGTGTCTATGTCTGGGAGATTGTTAAGGAAATCAATGTGGGAAGATTTCCCAGGTTTACCATCAATTGATCATATAGGATTAGTAAGTATTCGATGTATGGATCGAGGATGAACCATTATACGGTGGGGATGTTGAATGATACCAACATTTTTTGAACGTACTTCACATTTTATATTTTGGTTAGTCCAATTTTTGTCAAATGAATTATTTCATTAGAGTATGGTAAGATGATGTTGTATCCTAGTAGTTAAATTCATGAATGGTGAAGAAAAGTTGAAAATAGTTTTCAACATACAATTGGAACATGGTTAGAGAGAACCATATGCCTAGCTTAGGAAATCATGTGGATTGGGTACCCTTTTAGAAAGTGGCTAGCGCATGATTACTGAATAGTTTACAAGATCTTGATGGTTCCCCTAGGAAACCATGCATCATAGAATCTCTTGTATAGTGGGAGACACAGAGTCGATGCATGGTTTTGAAAACCATATCGCTAAACTGTATGTCCAATAAATGTGTGAAATTATAGTTTTCTCGTTCGATCTAATTTTTTTGTTCCCCTATTTTTCCCTCCATTCACCCATGCTAACATAAATGATACAACAGAATCCCCCTCATCCCCTATGTATGGTTATCCTTTTATTCCTAGCAATTTTTAGTTTTTTGGTGTTTGAATCGAAGATCTGGGTGAGCCTAACACTCCTTATTTCAATATTTTTTGGATGATATATTCTGAAATCCCTTCTTTCCATTACAATCTATAAAACATTGACATTTCCAGAAGTTCCAATGATGTGTCTTTAAATAGTCATTGAAATTGAATCCATGTATGTGTATAGTTTAGTAATCTTATTTTATTATGAGGTATTTGGTCTTATTTGTTTTTCCAATAGTATTAAACTTTTATAAATGAATGTGGTTGTTCCAATGCATTGCCTTGTTGTGTTTTTTTCTAGATTATATAATTTTTTTGAGCCTTATATTATAGTTTGAAACCCTTATTATACGCCATTGGATTCATTGGTGATGTGAGTCCAACCCTAGGGAAAACCATGGGTTTTCATGTAAACCCAAAATGGTGAAATAAAAATGGGAACATTGTGATAAGTGAAATAATAGAGCGATGGGAAGTAAAATTATAATCGGGTATGTGTACATGGTTAAAGTACTTATTTATTTGATTAAACATTAAATTTTTTATATTCCCAAGGAAATTTTAAAAAAATTGATTTGCATTTTGACCCAACCATAGTATCCAATTTTGAAATTTATGATCGAATGATGTATATTTCATTAATGGTTTTTATAATATCAAATGTTTTGAAGAGATAATTTTATAAATTGATTTTAAATATGGATTTGATGTGTGGGTTTGGACCCTTTTCAGGAGAAAATTATTACTGATTGTCTTGAAAAGGTGAAAATGGATCCATAGGGTTTGTTTTGGTTTTTCAAATAGGCTGACCAGTGTTTTCATGGGGGGGTATAGAAGATTACAATTTAGTATATAAAATTGTGTTCATTTATAGGATGTAGTTCAAAAGATCTGATGGGACCATATTAGTTGAAAGGATGTATTGGTCAGTTAGAAGAACCCATAATTATTATGTTTTTTTGTCAAAATGAAATTGAAATGAAAAAAATGATAAACATACTTAGTGCATTATTTAGAATAAAGGGTTTTCAATTAAAATTATAAAAGGCTATATAGAATAAAATTAATGTGTGAAATGACATGTGAATAGAATTTGAAATGTTTAAATGGGATAATTATTGTGATTTACTGATTTATATTTAATGAGATAATGTGAAGGAAATTATTATTATAAAAAATGAGAAATGTTATGAAAATGATAGATAAGATAAATGGGCTATGGTATGATAATAGTTATTTTACGAATGGGTTAAGGATTTACGAGGATTAATTTATAACATGAAATGTTTCTTGAAAATGTTATTTTATTTGTTATGTATGGTTTTGAATGAAAAAGTATGTGGTGATTGGACCATTAATAATGTGCACATCACATGTTGTTGTGGGGTAAAGGAATGATAACCCTCATATCGATTGGGTTAGTCTAATTCTCTACCAATCCCTTAGAATGCACATGGTAGGGATTCAAGATGATTCTCTAAGACCAAAATAGTTGCATTGGATTATACTACCATGACTAAAGGTACATGTTATGCAAGACATAATACCCAGACTGATGCACCTAGTTATATGAGATTAACTACCAGTACTGATGATCCACGGTAATTGTGATGTATTTTTCTTGTGAAATGATTATACCCATTAAGATAGGGAACATAACTTATTCCCTCTTGCTTGATAATTAATTGAATTAGTTCGTAGTGTAAATGATTTAAATTCATCACCCATTGTACAAATGGGGAGAATTATTAAGTGAATATTGTAAAATAAACTTTATGTGATAGTTTTTATTAGTGAATACCCCTTGTGGATACTTTTATGTGTAACTCCTTGTGACTTGACATAGTCACACTAAGTAACCTAAGTTGTCTTTTATGATTGGCTGAATATATAGATCATAAAGGATGATATAAATAATGGATAATTACTCTAACTAATTGATGCATTGAATCTTTTATAATTCTATTTTTTCTTATAAAGAGGATTATCATACTAACTATTTATTTAGACATAATTTATTGTGATCTACATAACCACACTCACACACTTCTAATGCAATCAAGTAACATGGGAATTAATTAGATGCTTCTTTATTTAATATTTGGATTTTGGATTGGAATATAGATTTTGGTGGTGTATGGGAAGATAGATTAGAGGATGGGATGTTATGATTCGGTTGGGACATGAGTCATGGTTCAATGTATTTTTGTATTATTTGATTTCATTTATGTTGAATGACTTATGACAAGTATTGTTTTCATCATAAATTTTTGGATGTTATTCTTGGTTACTTTTTGGCATTGTTTCATGTTTTCAATTTAAATGTTCATATTGGTTGTTATGTCTTTTATATTTCATTATACTATGGTTTTACTCTAATGAGTGGGTATACTCTTCCCAATGATTCCCCATAGACATGTGATACTATTCAATAACCTTTGGTGTATGGGGAGGCACACGTGTTTTCATGTGATGAATCAGCTTCAAAAACCATATATAGTGTCCACATGGTCGAAGATGTTACAAATATGGTTGGAATAACAATCTACATCATGTTCATGTAATAAAGAATCTAATAGTTTTTCATTTATGGGTTTAAATTCTATGATCTTACATTTTAAATGTATATAATTAATTATATGAGTATAACATCCATCTATAGTTTATGTATAACTCATTGTATTGTTTGGAATGAAGGAATCTAATTTTTTAGGTTTTATATACATTATATATTGATTTAGAATAGTTTGGAATAAACTGATGGAACACTAGTTCCAAATTAGGAAAATATTTAATCACCTCCAATAATTATATTAAACATAGATGAAATCCCCTATAAAATAATTATATAACTGAATAATTGAATTTTGGTACATTTTTATTAATGTAGAATAATAAATTCCAAATACGAGAGTCTATTAAAAGGGTTTTAATTCAAATGTTGGAATTTATTAATATAATTAAATTCCTTATATACTCCTTTTTCCCGAAAAAATATTCTATGTATCAAAAAACAAAACCAAATATCATACTAAAGTTCCATATTAAAGAACACTACACTGATGATTTTAGATACATGTGAATATTTGAGCATTTTTTAGTTAGTGCTGAACTATTTATATCCTCATGTATCTGATATTAATGTATATAAATTATATAATGGAATTCATGTAAGATAATTTTTATACACACTGGGTGAAAATTAAATAATTTTCAAAATTTAATATTCATAGGAAATATTATATTGGTATGATACAAATATTTTTTTTTCATTATTGAATAATTATGAAGTGAATATTATCAATGATTAGTTTTTTTAATGTGATTATAATGCTTGTCTTGATATAGTCTGCGAGCATGAAGAATGATAAAATTGAAATTAATTTTAATTTATTATTTAGAAGGAAATACATGGAATCCTAATTGTTCTTCAATTATTAAATCAATTTTGATGCAAGATCATATAGAATGTTGATGATTTTATTGAGATGATCCTATTTTTAAAATATTTAAAACTAATGTTTCTATTATTTTCATGAATATTTTGTATAATACGTTGGAATTTTCCATTCCATATAAATTCATATTATATATTATCATCTGGATGTGAAAAATATAAGTTTAGTTTTTTTTTGAAATATAATTTTCAGACGAAATATTTGATCATGGGGATGATATTTAATGATTATATATTCTTTTGATCATTTTAAAAATTAAAAATATTTATGATAATGTAATTTTATTAATTTAATGAGGATGAACATTGCATGATAATGATATATTGAGGTAAAATAATTGTAATGTGAAATTTACAAAATTTTATATTTAATGACATCTCATTTAATATTGGGAATTTAGAAGCCTTCCTTTTTATCCATAAAATTAAAATAATAATGATTGGAGAAATTTATTTATAATAAATGAGGTATCATTTTGATATCTATGGATATTTAGTTATTGGTAGAGATTGATTATAATGTATCCATTTTTTTTCAAATTTTCAATTAACTAAAAATATGTGGGTTGTTCTAATAAGGTTAATTTTGAAGAAACAATAATGTTCAAATAAATAGAATATGTAGGTGATAAATCATATAATAACTAAAATTAAGTAAAAAAAATTGTGTTGAATTAGAATTCCATTTAGTAAAAAAATGAATAATATGATACCAACAATCATTCTGATATAATTTTTGAGAGGGAAATAATATAGTGAGAAAAATAATAGAAGAAATAAAAAATTTGTAGTTATAATATTGTTGAGATCATTTGTGAGTCATGACTTTTTCAGAAATAGTAAATAATTAATTTATATGGGAGGGTTTTGAATATCATATAACTTTTATTTCACAGTTTGACCGCTTCATAGATAATTATTAAATATTTACGTATATTTTATGGGTATAATGTTAATTTAGTGGAGAAATTGTTTTTAGATGTTTGTGATTCAAATATAACTCCTTTAATCTATATCAATATGAAATTTAAAAGTAACTTCATGAATATTTATGGGGGGACTCTATAGAACCTATTAAACTTAGGGTATGCTTGGAGATCACTATAGAACTCTATAAAAATGTTTGATGATTTATATTGAATTCATATACGAGACATGAATTTGAATGTCTTCTAATATTTCTATATAAGATGTTCAATGAGAAATATACATTTGAAACACAATTACACCTACTGTTGGTGTGGTAAAATCCATTTATTTAAGCATTCTTAATATTAAAATTCTAAATCGTTGATTTGGGAGAACTACCAGTCATGGGAAGGGAAATGGTTTGTAAAAAACAATGTATAGATATTGTATACCTATTAATATATTTTAATTAATTTATGGTATCTATTTATTTATATTTCAAACATTATATATACCCACATGTTCTCTCTAACAATGTGGGTCAAAATATATAGGGTTTCAAGAATCGCATAAAAATTTATAAAAATTGGAAACACCTAATCCACTCCCCATTTTAATATTTATACTAGTCCAATTTAATTATTCATGCATTTAAATATATGGATATACATTTCTTCCACTTATCTAAAAATATTTATAGTATATAATTTATATTAAAAAAAATTTATCTGAGAATAAATAGGAAAAATGTATAATCAGTATCTTCATTCTATGATAATATAGGAATAATAGATATGATTCAATTTATTATAATAACCATTTCTAAAAATCTGATTGGTACCTATGAAAACACACATTAACGAAATATGGATGTAATATGTCTTCAAAATTTTTGAATTATGTTAATAGAAATCACAAAACATTATTTTAATGGTTCCATGAATTATTTTGTAATACAGCATTCTAATATATTATTGTATAATGGGAGGATAATTATATGACTCTATCATTTCGACATTATAGAATAAAAAATAAATCTAATTCAAATATTACATAGCATAGAGGGTGTGTAACTCCATGACCTTAGTATAATTAGCCTCTAAAACTATATGTAATAGATATTCCTTCACAAGGGCATAATATGATTATGATGATATAGTTTTTTCTTATCATTAAATTACTTCGGAAGATTTTGGGTTAAAAAAATATTTTCATGAACTTTTTAACTAGACGGTTGAAAATGGAAATGATGGATCAATGTACTCAAAATATTTCATCTCCATAGTATAATGGATTTATAGGAACTCAAGAAATATATTGTCGACCAAACTAAAATTTAGGTTTAGATTTAGAATACAAGGGGGAATAATGAGTAGAAATAAGTTAAATTGCATTGACAGTGGATAAAATGGTAGATAATTTTCTATATAAACTATTATAGATAAAATTTATATTATTTTTTATAAAAATCTAATCACAAAAAGAATATTATTAAATGAATTAATAATTTAATAGAATTTTCTACATTTATATATTGTAGAATTTAAAAGATTATAAAAAGATTAATAATATTAAAAATCGTGGCTGAAAATTAAAATGAAAGATAATAAAATAAAATAGAAATCCTGAAGTCATTTAATGAAGGATATTTGAGGGATTTTAAAAAAAAAATTTAATGTAAATGAAGTGGATTAAAATGACTTTACACTGTTAAGTTGAAGACTTATGAAATGCTAATATTGAGATTGATTAAATTAAAAATAATGAAAAAGTATTGAAATGAAATTTTTTTAATAATATAATTATATAATCATATGAAATTGGTATTTAACATTTATTTAAACATGTAAATATTTTTTGGGAATAGAAGGGAGCTTAAGTGGATTCTTTATTTTTTAATAGATAATGATTGTGAAAAGAGTTATAATGATAATGATTGATTAATGAAATTTGTAGAATAAACAAACTATATTATAATATACTCAAAATAGTATAATATCATCAAATAATACATTTATTTAAATGAATAATATTTCAAAATAATTTAAAATTGAATTGAATATATGAAGCCAAAATCCCTTCCATTGTTTATCATCTTATCCCAGAACTGAAACTTCCATCTATAATATTACATAAATATTGAAGAGATATATATGATAGTAAATACATGAAATAAATATTAATAGATAATTAATTTTATTATTATATTTAATGAAGATGATTTAATAGGTATTTGTAAGTGTGGTTAGAAACATGCCCAAATAAACTAAAATGGTTTTTTTTCCAAAAATAATTCCTAAAAATAAAAAACATATCATATTTTAATATATTTCCCCCTTTTACATAATTTTTTTTCATACCCTAACTAATTTCAATTTAATGTTTTTAAAATCATAACCATATTTTGAAATTAATATTTAAATATTTTGATATTTTCCATTAAACTATATAATGAAATATTTTAATAATTTAATATATATAAGAGAAAACATTTTTAACAATGTTTATTTATAAATTAGTACAATATTATCCATCTAGATAAGTATCCTGTTGTAAAAATATAATACTATGTATGTTTATGTTCAAAATGATAGAACATTAATACAGTTTATTGGGAAATAATTAATCAATTGGTGATATATGATATCTTGAATTTATCTTATATATGATTCGACTTGAGCTTTAGTTTTTGAATTTCATCTTCACATGAATGTAGGTATAATACTAACGGTACAAATTTCTTCCCATGATACAAAAAATATTCCTCATACAAGATATTATTATTAATTGAATACATGGTTTCGATGTTCTACTCTAATATACATATTCAATTACCCATAAAATAAAAAAATCAAGTATATTATAAATAATTTATATGAAATAGTCATAATTCCTTGTTATCATAATGATTATACAGTCGGGATTCATTATAGCGATAATGAAAACTTATAAATTTAATACCATAAATAATACATCATACACTAAACCATTTATTTATATCATATATATTATATGTGTTATTTTATATTCCTTTTTTATTTTATATTTTATGGTTTAGATGTTTACAGTGAAATATGAGAAACGGAAAAAATATTTTACACTCTCATTATTATTTTCTATTTATTTTTATTATCATTTATTATTTTAAAAATATATTGATTTAATTTTTAATAAAACATTAAAATTAGAGAAATTTATTTTTCTAATAATTCAATAAGATCAAAATACCCATATATATATTTTTTCCCTCAAATATTAAAATTTTATATTATTAATTAATATTTTTTGATACATCTTCTTCATTGATTCCAAATGTTTCAATGCTTTTTCATCAAATATTTTCTTCCTCTGGGATCATTATTTGATATTTTTGTATAATTTCCTAGAAACGTATCCCATTAGCAATGAATCATAATTGAAAAATCCTGTAATGGTAAAATTATTTTCAATTTTACTAGATCAAAATGATGTGTATTTTATTGACCAAGAATATACAACTATTTCGAATATATATGCATGACATCATGAACATGTGAAATATTTTTATATAATTCTAATCATCTTTAAATTGTTCATATTTTATCTAACATTTCAAATGGGATAATATACCATGTAAGTTTTCCCATTTTATATAAAAAACTTGTAATTGTTATTGAGAGGTATATTAAAGAATTCATGATCACAAAATGGAAGCATTAGATATTAATGTCACTTTTTAATACCACTTTTCATTATTTAGGAATAATTTATTATCTATTGGAAAACATTATCTTTCATTGTTGTCTCATTAATCAAATCTAAGAATTTGTTTCTAAACTGCCTAATGTTATCACTGTAGGATATATTTTTAAATATCATAAAATATAAAATATCATTAAAGTGTAATAATTATTCTCAAATGGCAGTAATTATAATTTGAAAATTAATAAAAAAGGTAACATTAATCTTAATTTTGTTGCAAAATGATTAAATCTATGAATATCATGTACATAAATGTGTGCATATTAGTTTCATAATTCAAATCACTCTTAAGAAGTTATTTAGTGCAATGATGTAGAAGTTTTCTATTGTCCCATTAAAGACTACTCCAAATGTACAATGAGAAACATGGATCCTGGTTGGAGACAATACTATGTGGTAAACCTTGAATCCATAATTGGTCACATCTTTAAATCTGTGTAGGTTATTCAAGAAATGAAACTTTCTTGATTTTTAATATGTTTCCAGACTATGTTAACCATCCAAACATAAACAAAATTAGTACAACCCTCTTGATTTTTTTTACAACTAGGAAAAAATAACCTTCTAATATTATTATACTAATAAACATATATAGAAAATTGATACATCATCCATTTAGGAGAAATCCATTAAACATTTACTTCCTATAACATGTGATGTATTAATATAAAATTAGAAATTTTGTATCATCTAGAGAATGGTCTATTTCTACGTAAAATATCAGAGTTTTATTAACCATAGGTTATTCATTGAGACATAAAAAGAGTGAAATTATTTATTATGTAATTATTATATTATTAGGCCCCAAATTTCCCCTCCATAAATAATAATCATTAATTGAAAACCCCATGAAATATATATTTATAATAAATGAATAATATAATATAAAAATATAATAAAAACTTAAAATTAATATTAATTATAGTAATATTAGAAAATAAACACTCGAAATAAGAATAATTGGCCATATAATTAAAATAATGAACTAATTGATAACATGGAACCCTTATAAGATGGATTCAACTATAACCTATATGAACCATTCTTTATCACTCATAACTATTCTATTAAAAATATCATGTAGAAATTTATGTGTTCTCCCATAATCCACATATTTTCAAATAAATAGTTCATACCCACAAATATTTATTTGTAACGGGTGATAATAAAAATAGTGTGGTCATTCCCTACTATAATTCTCATAAACAATGATATGAAAACAACATGATAACTCAAATTTTATATAATCTATAATAAATTTACTGTAAATATAAACAAGAAATTATTAAACCTGTAAATATGTCAAAAATTTAATTCATTTTTCATTTAACCAATATTTTTTTAATGTGACCAAAACTAAAAATCAAATTCCTATTAATTCAATCAAAAGAAATAATATAAATACCAAGATTAAATAAACAAATAGATAATCATGTGAGTGGAATATCATGTCCTTATACCCATGTTGTCACTTTTTCAAAAAATATAATGTGCTCTAATAATATATCTATTCCCTTGTATGGGGAAGAATCGTTCTATTATAACCTATATTTTACCTCTCGCCTTATTAATCCAAAAATTCACATTCGATATTCGACCTAAATAATGATGTAAGTCAATCCAATAGGATATTACAATTATTCATGACCCACATTCCCCAAATCGGTGCTAAAATCCATTTCATTCAGAATAAGACGATATTTACATGCTTCATGAACACATATAAGATAGAAAAATTATTATAATGAATCATATTTTACCAAATTCAAATTAAATTACATTTCATGCAAAATATTTTTATTTCTAATTAATCAATAATAAATTGAGAAAAACATAAAACCATATCTAAAACTATTTTTCCCGAGGAAAATGTTTAAAAATGATTTATCAGGACCATTAGAAATAAATAAATAAAATCATATATATATAAAACAAAATACATTAATTTTATTACAAAATATATGTGAGTGATAATAAAATGATATCAACTAATGTACCCAAGATAAAACAATCCCAAATTATAATATTATGGATCTTACAAAACTCTAATAGAAATAACATTAAAACCTACTCAAAACATGGCCTAACCCATAGCTCCACACATGTAATCCCCAATCATGGGTTTTTCACATAAAAGAAATTGGGAAAAACATAATATATACCAAAATAGGAATTAAATTTTATCTATAGTTTTATTTCTCTATAATTATAAGATAAATTATTTTAGAATGATGTAGACCAAAAATATGAATAATGGGGATTTTGTTAATTTGAGACCCATTTAAAGTGGGAAATAAATAATATTTTTGGAGGAAATAATGTGTTAAATGTATAATTATATTGGATTTTTAAAAATTTTCAGTAATTGTTTTGTATAGATTAGAGATCCTTGTATAAATCATCAAGAAATTATTTTATAATAAATTAAGGTCAACATAGATTTTATTAAAGGTTCACTTGAACAACTAACACACAAATCACTATCATCAAGATCCACACCAAGGCCATATAGTTTTCCTACATGGCTTACCCAGTCCTTGAAATTATCATGAACCTTCTCAAAACCTTATTTGCTCAATAAATTCAGAATTCCCATTATTTTTATTCAATTTTGTGACATATTTTAAATAAATCTTTTTGTAATTTAATAAAAAAAATATTAAAAACATATAATAAATTTAGTTTGTCTCATTATATTATTAAATTTTAATTATATAATTTTTTATTGAAAGTGATGTTTCTTGATTAATTAAATAAAAAAATTAATCATCTAATCGATTAATTTATTCTTTGTTTAGTTTTCATATATATATATAATCAAATATATTTGAAAATTTTATGGAATTTTTAATTGAAATTATTCTAGAATTTGATTATTACATAAAATTACATGATTTTATTTTTCATCATTATGATATTATATTTTTAATGCGCATGTACCAAAAAATGACTCTTATTTTGAAAATTATAATTTAAAATATATTAATTGTTAATTTTAAATAAAAAAATTTCGCAATACTATTTGTTTATATATATAGGTGGGATATATTTTTGTAATGATTAAATTGTTATTTCCATATTAATATAATCTAATATTTTTAAGATTAATATTTTATAATGAATATTGAAAAATGGAAAAGTATAAAATATATATTTGTAAAATGTTGAAAATTTTCATTATTCATTGCAAGTCACATCATTTGATTTACGTTGAAACTTTATACGACTCATCACATATATTGATAAATATAAAAAAAAAATTCATGTATGATTGAGATGATGTGATGTTTTTGAATCATTCTAATATGTATTGTGTGATTCCACACACAATTTTTCATATATTGAAAATATATATTTGTATGATTGTACCAAACATAAAAATGATTAATTGGTCCATATTAATTTTTGATTCATCCAAAATCTTATGAAAATAAAGACCATAATTTCTTTCCTGGAATATGTGAACATGATAGGTGTTGTTTCTATTGATTAAGAAGTCCTCAATCTATTTTGAATCACTGAATCAGTCTCAAGATCGAGTTCCAATGCAATGTTGTTTGATAGAATTTTATGAAATTTAGTCACTAATTAATTGGATTATAGGTATATAATAGATTAAGATGATGGGACCTATAATTTCCAAATATAATGGAAAATGTGATAAGGACTAATACACATCACAGTCTTGATGAAATTCCTCAACGGGTTCATACAGAATGATGATTAAGTAGAGTGAAAATAGTGGTAATGAATTTCTATCAAAATACTGAGTTTTGAAGATGATTATGGGTATTATTTGTGACATTTTAATGTTATGTGGAATATTAAAAATTAGTTGTAGAGTCATGGTGATATATGGTGAGATGATAGCTTCTCATTGTATACAAGATCATTGGAAGTCTGATTCTTTTCCAAGTAGGAAATTAAACTAACACTTTTAAGCTAAACAAAAATTCAACAGTCACATAATACTATATAATTATTTGATACATGATTAATATGAACTATAATTCAAAATGGTATACATAAAATTTAAAATTAATAGAGAAATGAGGTTCTGAAGATGATTTCAATGAAGTAGGTTGATTATAATTTTGGATTAATTAGGAAATGATAATGAATTTACAACTTAATTAATGAAAAATGATTTTGTTTGTAAATTTTGAATACTTATTTTATTTCTATGAAGAATATATCTTCAGTGATTTTATCAATTAATGTAGATCTAGGCATGGATATTTTTCTATGTGATGATGATTTTTTTTGAAGGATCCACCACAATTATAATCATAATACACAATAATATAGGGTCAGTTAACTAGAACGTTTCATTTTAATTTTTTGAATAACTTTCATTAAAATATTTTAAAAATAGCAGAAATAAACAAAAACATGAAAATTGGAACCTGCATGCATCAAATATTTTCTTGATCAGACATGACTCGTCTGTTAAAAAATAGTCCACTGTATAATTCCATTTGCAGGTTATAGTATTATAATTTTATCCAATAAATTAACCCATTGTATAGAAAAATTAAAAAAATATAGATAAAAGTGAAAGAGCTGGAATATATTATCTATTATTTAAGATGAATAAAATATAGAGATTGATGGGCTAGTTAATATTTGAATTAAATAGTGATTAATTGTTTCGCAATTTTCTCATTTAAATATATAATTTTGAATCATTTTATACTTTTTTCTACATCACATAAAAACATGAAATATAAATAAATTATTCATTGGTTTAGAATATATCATTTTGTTAATATTTGTATTTTTTTTATTCATTACATTTATATTGTTTTCATTATTCTTATGTTATTTCCCATCCTATTAATTTCTTCTTTTTATTTACTTATCAACTACAGTAAAAAATTCAATACTTTTTATATCCTTTGTAACCAATAACATTATTATACATAAGGTTTTTGGGTCTTATTAAATAGAAATATATTTTTAGATAGTCATTTATCTAGGAATTTGAAGCAAATAATTTTGAACAAATTATATTGAATTGAATTCTCTTAACATATGGAATCAATTATAAATCAATATTAATAATATATTTTCCAATATCATTCCAATAAAATTTGAATATAACTCTATAAACACCCTTCCCTCACCTTATCACTTCAATTTTTATCTCCCCTTTAGTTTTTCAAATATTTTAGTCACTTTATAATTTTTTATATGATTAATAATTCGCTTAAGAGATCTTCCAACCATCATTTTGTTTCAACCCTTGTCTGGAACTATACTCATATGGTTTTGGTATATAAAACATTTCTTTAGTATATTAATATTTTATATTTTATAATCATTGATGTGTAATCATTATCATTAGATTTACTATATTTAAAAGAAAAAAATATATATTTTAAATAAATAAAAACAAAACAACACAAAATAACTATTGATTCCATTATTGTGTTCAAGATAAAGATAAAATTAAAATATATCTGGTTTGTGTTTTGGAAATAAATATGCTTAATAAATTTATATTATAATTTTAATAAAATTAACTTGTTATGATTTTTTAGTTTATTAGAAATATTTTTTATTGTTCTTGTAGTTTTTTATTTATTTAATTCTAATATGTCTTCCAAATTAGCATTAAAAAGTTATTTTTTTTAATTGGTAATATATATTATGTAAATTAATTTTATAATGTATCTATTATAGGGAACATCTTGGTATTGTACATACAACCAACTATAGTGAAAATATCGGTTTGATGAAAATAATCATTATTTTCCGCACTAACATGAAAATGTTTCAATTATGAGACTATTTATTGTGGAGATAAATGATTAATATTATTAAAATTATGATTGTCAATAATTTTGATTCGTGTTGTGAGGATATGAAGAAAGAAATATTGTTTAAAAAATGAAATAACATAAAGAAGAAGAATAATTTAATGAACTAAACATGAGAAAGATATGTTTATACTACTGTAAAAACAATTTAATTCATAAAATTATTTGGTGAATCTAGAGATTTGATTTTTTTGGAATGAAAAATAGATTTTCATTCTAGTGACCCCAATAATGTAGACAATTTAAAATAATATTTTCATTCATTTAATAAGAATGATATTTGGTAGAAGAAGAATCTCCCATGGATAAATTTCCTTCGACAACATAAATACTACAAATTTTGTGTCCATAATTTTTTTGGAAAATAAAAATCATGAAAAAATAACATTTTCAATGTTAATTCGGGTCAGCTTGTTTGGGTAAATTTTATTATATGAAGTAAATATGTATTTTCATGGGATATTAAATGAAATGAACATTATTAATAAATCATGTAGTAGATATTCTAAAAATGACTTTAATATGAACATATTTATTTTAAAACAAAAAAAAATTTAAATATAATTTTTATGAAATATATTATAATGTGATATTCAAAATAAAATTAATTGAACAGTACCCACATCCTTATGAACTCACTAATTCCTCATTTGATACGTTGTTTAATATAACATTTATTAGTGTTTATCACCATATGGAGAAAATTTTAATATATAATATCATGCGAATTATTTCATTAAATATTATGTAGATTTTTTCGCCACTAAAAAATAACAAAACACGGAAGTGGTGTTTCCATGAAAGTAATTTTTTTTGAATTGACCTTAATGTAAATTTTTATCACAAATAATTAAGGCTAAAAATAATTATTTTTTCAAAATTAGTGATGGTTGGATGGCATTTTTTAGTAGATGAGTTTTTTCTATACAATAATAATTTACAAAAAAATCATTATAATATGTTCAAAAAACAATCTCCCTATATTCTTGAATAAATATTTCAATTGAAATATGTAATATAATTCAAATAAAATTATTGACTAACATGGTAGTATTTTTATTTTTCATTATACAAAATTATAATACTAAAATATAATTTAATGAAAGTCCACTTACCAAATAGGGTTTCAATAATCAACCAAATCCACACTTGTTTGAAATTAGATATAGAGTTGTGGGGATATTTTCACTCCCATAGAAAAAACATATTCACAATTATAGCATCATGAAATTTTTAAACTGTTAGAGTAAAAAATATTCTACAATTTTTTAGATTTCATATGTATTATTCCAAGAGTCGCATGATCTGTATTTAGTCACTATAAATAGAGAATTAATGATATTGATTCAATGATCATTTTCTATTACCCATATCACAATGCGTCAGAAGGCAATATATTGTTTGATTATTTTTATGTTTCATCTACCCCACTGAGAGATTTTTTGGGATTTTATACCATATTAGGGAACATTTCTAGTGCTATTTTTAGATAAAATGAGTTTTTTTAATTCTTATATATTATCATAACAATTGAACACAAAAAACAATTTAATATGAATATCAGGAACATGTGTGGTGGATTTTAATCAGAAAATATGCCCTATAAGAGTTTATGGTTATTTATCTGTGAAAATAGTTGTGAATACTACAATATAAGTACTCATGGGAGGTAACATATGGTTAAATAATGTGCAATGTATATTTTTTAATTAATAATATCTAATATTTTTACAATTTTTAGACAAATCTACAATAGTACACATATATCATAAATAATAAAATAAAAAAATTTGAACCCCTAACATACTATTAAACCAACCTTTTTCAAATTGTAATCATTCGATAAAAATTACTAGTAATTATAACATTAATTATTGGTTATATGGTTGAATTCAATGAAAAATTACTCAATCCATGTATGATATGAAAATAATAATCATTTTGACATTATAAAGTGGAGAATAAACAAGTATTAAGTGATAAACCTAATGAATAATTCATCATATTCAAATGAGAAGTTTCAATTTGAGAGTCTGTATTCAACATAAATTTTTGAAATATATTTTATGATATTTCATTTATAAAAAATTTAGTATATCTTAAAATTTATATACATACATATATCATTGTTAAATTTTTTTCATTATTTAACACTTCATTTTTGTAATTATTTACTAAAATTATGAAATTATATAATATCAATCATGTATTTTTGAAAATAAATTTGAGAATAATACGTTTAGAGCAAATAAAAAAACTATTTATGAGAAGAACTTTGGGTGAAAAAGATAGCTAGAAACCTCTTTTCTAGTCGAAGGGTTTTTAATGTGTATTTATCCAAATATTATTTTTATGAATTTTGCTGCCTCATTAAAAATTATTTAATGAACTAAATTTTGATAACTAATTGAAACAAAATTATATTATTTATTCTTTTTATTAATGGAAAACCATTTGGAAAACATTAGACATTAGGGTTTGGATTCATTACTATCTGTTAAACAATATTTCATGAACTATGCATTTGAAATATTAAAATAATATATTTCAAAATAAAATTTTCTAAATCATTTGCTTTAGATTTATAGGTTTTGAAACAATTAAATGGTGAAAATTTTACATATTAAGGGGTTAATTATTTTACAAATTTTAAAGACCCAAAAATTCTGTGGAAGTTTTTTTATTAATACATGTGATTTTTACGAGTCTGTAAAAATTAATGGCACTTGATTCCTAGTCCCGGTGTGCCCGAAATCAATTTCTGATATTTTGTTCGAGTACATTCTATAAACCTACGAGTGAGTTTTTATAACTTTTGAGCCAATGATTAGAACTGAAATCTGAGGGAACTGTTGAACTCGCAGCGCCAATATTTACTTAAGAAGACTTTCACCTCTACGGCAGACGATCGTGAATAAAAGTTAGTTTTTGGAATTTTATAAAGAAATAATAAATTAAAGTACAACACATTATTTTATTTGTACGATTCCATGTGTTGAGTGTGTTGCATAAAACCTCCCCTTGGGAGTTGGTGGTTGGACCAACACAAAAACCTCCCATGACTGGTTATAGTGGTGGGGCCCACCTGAGCATAACCTCCCATGGGATGATAATTGAGGTGGGGACCACCCGATCCGTATAACCTCCCTATTATGGATAGGGGTGGGGACCACCCAACCCCTATAGATGGTGGAGGATGAAACCTCCCATCTATCCCTCGTTAATTAGGGAGTGCCTCTTCATATCCATGTGCAATTAATTGCATCAACACATGTGTTTTTTAAGGAGAGCCTCTTTGCATCCTCCAAATTAATAAGACAACACTCGTGCATTTAATTTGGTTGAGATGGGATTTTAATTCTTCTTTTTGAATTGGTGTTCCAACATAATATTAGATGAAAAATATAATATTATATCATTGGAATTTATCTTTTGTTGGAATTGAGAGGAGATTTAGAGAGCAGTGCTCTCAATGAAGAACACTCCACCCAATGAAAAACACGATGAACTCCAAATTTCATCTTTGACAACATTCCTGGAATCCAACCAACGTTGAGCGCCTTCCGCGACTGACTCAACTCGGGATTCGGAGAGCATGGCAGACGCGATGAACGACGAATTCATTCGTCCTCTTCCCGCGACATAAAATGTCATCGAACGACGATCGAAAAATAATAAAGTAGGGGTTATTTCATGTTGATGTTTCCATTTTCTTCCGCTCATCATTGAATGAACAGTTGATACAAAGTGTTTTAATTAATTTTTGAGCTTCATTCTAATGAACCAAATGATATCATCTCTAAACGAAGATGGTGCGGGAAAAACTAACATTGCTCTACTCCCTCCACCGTTATTTTGTAATGATATTTAGTCATGGCAATGAGGTGATGGAAACAATGACGGAAGAGAAGAAGGCCGCACTACCATTGACCTTCGCGAATCACACCACCCCCGCGGCGCACCTATACATCTGGTCAAACATCGTCGTGCACCGTCGCGCGAACCGCAGCTTACACACGTGTTGGTGCATGTGCTCCGGCCAACCCTGCGACCTGCCCACGCGCTGCGACCCCCGCGATGGCCTGCCCGTGCGCTCCGTCTTGAACCGTAGCCTGCCCACGCGTAGCCGCGCACCGCGTCACCTGGCCATGCACCGTGCCGCCTACCCACCCGCCGCTGGGCCCTGCCCCGCCTGCCCGTGCGCTACCGCCCCCCGCCCGCCTGCCCGCACGCCTCACCTTCCGTCACGCACCACCGCTGTCTGCCCAGCCATGCAGGCGGCCTTCCTGTCACCCTCGTGCCCCGCCCGGCGCCCCCACGCACTGGCTGCGTGCCCCTGCGGCCTTCCCAGCACCCTCACGGTCTACCCAGCCTCCAGCCGGCCTGCCTGTGCCCTGTGCGGCCTGCCTGCTGGCCTCCTGGCTGCTGACCTCCCGATCTGTGCCCCTTGTGGAGCTGGCCAAACCTTCCCCAACATTTGGGCCGCATCACCTGTGTGGCAGCATCCGGGTCGAACTGCCCTCGCACTCTGCTGGGTCGGGACCAGCGGACAAGGCCTTACATATTTGGATGACTCACCCAACAGGCTGGGTCATACACATCGATTCTATCCAGGTTGACCCAGACCGGGTCACCCCAGACTGGGTTGGGCCGAGTCGGTCTGACCTGGTCGGACCGGACCCATGTCCACTATTATCCCTTTGCTTACATTTGCCATATCTCTGGCACCGGATGCCTGTTTGACGAGCTGTCAGCGGCTCTGGTAATCTCTATGAGCGATGGTCCCTTTGAGTATACCCCACTAGATTTCGGGGTAGATTTTAGATACGGTCGGGATGGTTCGTACACAAATCCAACTGGGCCCCCCGGGACTAAAGGGTAATAACTCATAGACCGGGCGTCCGATTGATGTGACGTCTATTGCATTGAGACCCCTATGTAGTGGAGGTCCTTTGAGATACTTCTATGTGGGACATTGTGACACATGGAGTATCGACCATTAGCTCGTGAAGCAGATCCTTCCGGTGATGAGAAGACAGAGTACGGAGACCTAGTTTCTGGTTGAGACCTGACGACTTCTTGACCGATTCGACTCGGAGTGACTCGACTATCCCAGTGGGGAGCGCCTCTATGGGACGCGAAAGACCCATGATGAAGGATTGCCTCTCTGTGAGTGCGGAAGACCCACGGTACTCGAGTGGATGAGTACCTCTGCAGGCTTTTAGGGGGAGCGCATATGTGTGATGGGGCTGACCCACGGTGGGGAGTGCCTCTGTGTAACGCTACTGACCCACAAAACTCGATAGGAGGAGTGCCTCAGTAGTCCCAAGATAGTGGTAATTTCCTTTCTATGATGCAACAGTTCCACTGTACTAGATAGAGGAGGAGTACGCCACCATCCATGGTTTCAATAATAAAAATCCAGGTTTGAGATGAGACTTTGACTTTTGTGTTTTCCTAATGATTGAAATGGGTTACAAGATAATATAGGTAAATGTATGGTAATATACCTAAATAATGGTTATCCGTTGATTTCATACATTGTGATTTATCCTTGATGATTTTTTGAGACCTTGAGGGTCTTAGGGTCCCTATTGAGTATCGTTATACTCATCCCTGCACAGGATATTCCCACTCCTCGTTGTGTTGGATGATGAAAACATAAAGTGTTCAAGGAGGACGAGAGCGCCAGGACTGGATGGTACCCAGAGGTGGACCTCATGAAGAGTCGTTACATAGAGTATTATGATGGACGTGGAGTGATGAGGTGGCAATTTGTACCTACCCTTCAGGTAGGAACCCTTGAGGATGATCCAAGAGCTACTCTTTACCTTTTAGATGTTTGTCCATTTTTCAGTTCTAGTTTTACTTTACAGTTGGTCTTGTATTTTTGGCCCCTTTTACTTTCCAGCACACTTTTTGTATAGATTTTTTACATAGTGTTTTGCTTCAGTTGTATGATCGGATGTGTTTCTTTGTAGTTATAATTTAAATTCCTTCCCAGTTTATGGATATATGACTTTGGTGCAAGTCTCCAGCCCCTGGCCTATACAATGAGGTCTTGGGGTTGTCATGACATGGGCCCTGGGGGCGTGTCGTGACAAATTTGTATCAGAGGAGTCAGTACTACTGCAAAATGTAGGACTCTGATATTTATTTTTTTGAAGAAATAATGTTAAGGTTTCTTAGTGTGGTTTTCATTTCAGGGAGTCCAGCGTTGGTGTGGGTGGTCGACGTATCCTTACACCTAGACCTTGACTTCTAATTTTGAACTTATTGCATGAAAACACTAATTTCATGTGTGTTTACAAAAGTTTTCTTATGTCATCTCAACCAGTTCGGCTAACTTGGTATAGTCTTTTGACCGTGTCACATCTGTTTCTTCAGGATGCCTCCTCACAGATGACCAGGTAGAGCCCCGAGAGTCGTATGTACTGACATCCAACTAAGCGATGAGGCCTCGGTACCATGCCCTATCCCAGTTGATACACTATCAGAGGCACCAGCGATACCAATCCCCGTAGGGCCACCGATGCCACCAACCCAAACAACATACAATGCACGCCACTTGAGCGCATTGCATGAGTTACCGCGCCAGAGGCCACCCAGGTTCATGGGAAAGATGGACCCACATGCGGACGATGATTGTCTAGAGGCTATGGTGAGAGTATTCAGGCTAGCAGGGACACTAGTATAGTTCATGGTGATCCTTGATGACATCCTATTTCATGTAGCAGTAGGCAGATGGTGGAGCATGACGCTTCAGATGCATGACGAGGTGACACTACTCTGGTCAGACTCCTAGAGACTGTTCCGATATGAGTTTGTACCAGCCACCCTTCTTGCGGTGGAGATAGAGGATCCACTACATCTACAACATGGTATCAAGATGGTGGCGTATTACTCAGCAATGTTCACCAACCTCTCATGATCCTCCACAGATATGGTGCAGTACCCATTCTTTAGGGCCGACACCATCGAGCAGGGGATAAGGCAAGAGATCAGAGCTATGATGATCTCACATAACATCCCAATGTAGATAGGGGTGTTGGAGAGAGGCCTCCTAGAGGATAGTTTCCTTATCGAGTAGTCTACAGAAGTGAGGCCTACCACAAGTCGACATGCTGCGGAGTCTTCAACAGCAGACAGCTGAAAGATGACGCAATGGTCCAAGAGGACAAGACATACAGGTGGTTGACCACATGAATCAGGATCGGAAGTGCGAGGCACCTGAGGTAGAGACAGAGCTTCGAGGAGCGGGCAGTGTTACTCATTCGTCGAACAGGGTCACATGGATCGTGACTGTCCAACCCGCCACACAGATGATCAGCAGACATTTGATGGACCTCCCAGGCAGAGAAAGTGGTTTTATTGAGGTAGTCAGCAGGGAGAATGTGGATATGCAAGAGGAGTTGGACGTGTAGCTGGAAGTGGACGATGTTTTGAGATACTACCACCACCACCATAAGGAAGTCCACCCAGACCGCAGGGAGTGGGTGGACAAGGGAGAGAACAACTTCAGGTAGATGAGGCCTATAATCACGGTGCTCCGGAGATTATTCGATGTACGATCTACATCTATTCCACCTTAGCTACAATTCATATAGACAGAAGTTCTTGTCAATCTTTCCTTGCTACTGACCTCGTTCGGAGCTCGGAGATTCCGACAGAGCCGTTGTATAGATCATTGTGGCTAGGTACTCCTACGGGAGAAGAATCGATGATTACACACTGGTGTCGACTGTGTGAGCTTACTCTAAGAGGAGAGAGCTTCAACTGAGATATCCTAGTAGCGGCGTCGAGGCCTTACAAAGTCTTCTTGGGTATGGACTGATTATCTACAGTCTATACCCAGATTGACTGTATTAGGCATAACGTGCGGTGTGTCTACATATATGGGACCAGGTTCACCTTCACCAGTGAAAAATGAACCTCTGCAACACAAGACGGACTTACTCGGAGGAGGGTGTTGGCGATCACTCACCAGTTGGCTTACCTTACCCATGGAGCAGTTGATGTGGAGAGTCTGACATACACTGTATTGGTAGAAAAGTACATGGATTTTTTCCCAGATGATGTTCTAAGGATACCTCTGTGAATATAGTGAGACTTATACATTGACATGTACCCCGGGATGTCACTGATATCTACTCCAGCATATCGGATATCTCCCACTGAGCTTCGTGAACTACGAGTAGTGCTGGAGGGCATGATAAGGTATTCTTCTGACCTATTGTTTCTCCCTGGGCAGCCCTGATTCTATTCTCCAAGAAGGTGGACGAGAACATGAGGCTCTATGTCGACTACCATATCATGTACTAGGTGACCGTGAAGAACAAGTACCCACTCCTGAGGATTGACAACCGCTTTGATTATCTCATGGGATCACGATGGTTCTCGAATATTGACAAAATATTCGGCTATCACCAGCTCATAGTTTGAGACAAGGATGTGAAGAAGATGGCCTTTAGGTGTTGTAATAACCACTAAGAGTACTAGGTTATGCCCTTCAGCATAACCAATGCACTAGAAGTGTTCATGTATCTCATGAATAGGATATTCCTGCCATACCTTGATCACATTGTCGTAGTTTTCATTGACGACATTTTGATCTACTCGACTACTGAGGATGAGCATGTCTATCATTTACAGGTAGAACTGGACACAATCCAAGAGAACCAGCATTATGGTAAGCTCTCGATGTTCCAGTTCGCGATTCAAGATGTTCACTTCTTGGGACATGCCATCTTAGAGGCTGGAGTTGCAGTGGACCTAGTGAAGATCGAGGCGGTACTTGTTTGGGAGCCACCCTGGAGTGTGACGGAGGTAAAGAGTTTCCTGGGTTTGGTTGGTTACTATCAGAGGTTCGTTCAAGACTTCTCCAGAGTGGCAGAACCACATTAAGTTTTATATAATAGGGGAAACCCTTCGTGTGGTCAGAAAGATGCCTACAAAGTTTTCAAGAGATGAGGGAGATGCTGACTAGTGCCCCTATCTTGAGAATTTCAGAGGAAGACATAGGGTACGTAGTCGACTACGATGCATTAGGGTCCGAACACGTGTGTTTCTTGATTTAGGAACGAGTAGTGATCGCATATGGTTATCGAAAGGTGAGGCAACATGAGAATAACTACACTACCCATGATCTGGTGTTAGTACCAGTGTTATTCTCCTTGAAGATGGGGAATCAATATCTAATGGGAGAATGTTTTACCATGTACTCTGATCACAATAGTCTTAGGTATATCTTCTCTCAGAAGGACCTGATCCGGATACATCGGTCATGGATCTTGTTTCTCCAGGACTATGACTTCGAGAAAGTCTATAATTCTAGGAAGGGGAATGTTGTAGTAGATACTCTCAATAGGAGATCTCGTATACAGCTGCTTGAAAAGGTGACAGAGCAACTGGCTTCTTTACAAATATCCTTTTTGGATAGAGATGGAGCATCATTTCTATAGTCTCTGACAGTCACACCCCCACTTATTCAGCAAGTTACGGAGGCACAACATTTGGACGCAGACTGTGTGACACAACGTGTTCAAATATCCACAGGACATGAACTTGATGGATTTTTTGAATGTGGGGTGCACGCCATCCTCTTCATAGGACGTACCATGGTACTAATGGAACTTTATGAGGGTTTTTTGTTGGAGATTCACACATCCCCTCACGAGGTACATCCAAGAGTGGAGAAGATGTACCAGGATCATCGACGACATCAATGGTGGCCAGGAATGAAGTAGGAGGTAGAAGAGTTTGTCTCATGATACCTCACTTGTATGCAAGTTAAGGCGAAGCACCAGGTACCAGTAGGCTTGGTTCATCCCTTAGAGGTCCCAGAGTGGAAGTGGGATGGGATATCCATGGACATCGTGATGGGTCTTCCACATACATACATCAGTCACAATTCTATTTATGTGACCATCGACCGACTCACCATGTGGGCCCCCTTCCTACTGATCAATGAGTAGGGATTAGTATAGATCTTAGGACCCGTCTATGTAAATGAGATTGTGCATTTTAATGGAGTACCAACTTCTATAGTCTCCGAGCATGATGCACGGTTTACTTCCCAACTATAGAATTGGTTTCATGAGGCTTTCAGGACACAGCTTCGCTCGAGCACCGCCTTCCATCCTTAGAATGTTGGTCATACCGAGCAGACTATTCAGACCCTGGAGGACATGCTTCATGCATGTTTCCTCGAATTCAGTCAAAACTGTGATGATCAATTACCTTTTTTAGAGTTTTCTGACAACAACACCTATCACTCCACCATCAGTATGGAACCTTTTGAGGCCTTGTATAGTCGACCATGCAGATCACCATTGTGCTGGACAGACCCATGGGATTTAGTACTACTGGGACCGGAGATGGTATTGGCTACCAAGGAGAAGGTTCAGATCATCCAGGATCAGATGAAGTCTACAAAGAGAAGGCATAAGTCATATGCTTAGAAAAGACAGATACCTATAGAGTTTGATGATGGCGACCATGTCTTCCTATGGGTCTCACCTTATTGAAGTCTACATAGATTTGGCCAAGGCAGCAAGTTATCTCTGAGGTTTATCAGATCATTCCAGGTCCTTAGTAGTGTAGGAGAGGTGTCTTACCGCCTATATCTTCCACCTCAGTTGAAACAGGTGCATGACGTCTTCCACGTATCTCAGCTGAGATGACACATGCATGACCCATCTCACAATATCGACCATGGGGAGCTTGACATAGACGATGGGGAGGCAATCAGGGAGATTACAGTGTAGATTGAGGATCGACAAGAGCAGGTCCTACATGAATATTCAATACCTCTGGTGTGTGTTCTATGGCAGCATGAGAACCTCCAGGAGAGCACATGGGAGCGGGATGCTCAAATTTGTGCTAATTATCCCCTTGTGTTACCTTAATGTGAGTTGTAGCTTATGGGTACTTAAATCCCTATGGTGGGGAGAATTTAAAGACCCGGAAATTCCATGGAAATTTTTTTCATAAATACATGTTATTTTTATGAAACTTTGAAAATTTACGGCGCTTCATTCGGAGGTCTGGTGTGCCCGAAATTTGTTTTTGAAGTTTTGTTCGGGTACGTTCAGTAAACGTATGACTGGGTTTTTATAACATTTGAGCCAGTTCTCAGAACTGAAATCTGAGGGCACCGTTTATCTCACAACACCAGTATTCGCATATGAATTCTATCACCTCAATGATAGACGATCGGTAATAAAAGGGTGTTTTGGGATTTTTAAAAATAAATAGTAAAATAATGTACAACACATTATATTATTTTTAAGCTATCATGTGTTGATTATGTTGGCTAAAACCTCCCCTTGGGAGTTGGTGGTGGGACCACCACACACTATCCAACCATGAGAGGTTTTTGTGGTGGGGACCACCCGATAAGAAACTCCCATTTGGAGGATAATAGAGGTGGGGACCACTCGAGCCACATAACCTCCATATTAAGGATAGGTGTGGGGACATCACATCCCCTATTGATGGTGATGGATGAAACCTCCCCACTATCCTGAATTAATGAGGCAGAGCCTCTTGACCTCCCTGTGCAATTAATTGTGCCATCTCATGTTCTTTATTAAGGAGAGTCTCTTGGAATCCTCCAGATTAATGAGACAACACTCATGCAATTAATTTTGTGGAGTCAGGTATAATTATGTTTTTTGAATCGGTGTTCCAACATAATATGAGATGACTAATCTAATATTATATCATTGGAATTTCTCTTTTGGTACAATTGAGTGGAGATTGGGATAAAAGTGCTCCCAACGAGGAATGCTCCTCCCAACGAAGAACGTGAAGAACGCCGGATTTCTTCGAATTCTTTCCTCGAATCCAACCGACGCGGAGTGCCTTACTTGGCCGACTCATCTCGGGATTCAGAGAGTGTGGTAGATGCGACGAATGATGAATTCTTTTTTCCCTCTACCCTCGACATCAAATGTCAACGAACGATGATCGAAAAATAATAAGGTAGGGGTTATTTCCTATTGATGCCTCACTTTTATTCCTCACATCATCGAATGAAACCTTTTTACAAAGTGTTGTAATTAATTATCAAGCTTCATTCTGTTGAGAAAAATGATATAATATCCAAACGCAGAGGGTGGGGGAAAAAGTAACATGGACTGAATCCCTCGTTCATTATTTTGTAATGATTCTTTGGCATGGCGATGAGGCGACGGAAATGAAGGAGAGAACGAAGAAGATCACGCTACCTGTGGCCTCCGCGATTCGCACATCCCCGTGGTGCCCCTATACTTCCAGCCGAACACCACTGCACCCCACTGCATGAACAGCGGCTTACACGCGTGTTGCACCGTGCCCTCAAGCTTGCCCCACGGCCTGCTCGTGCGCCGGCGTGCCCCGCACCGGCATGCACGCACTCTCCGGCCTGCCCCACAGCTTGCCCGCGTGCCACTGCGTGGTGTCTTGCCTGCCTGCCCACCGTAGCACCCTACGCCGCCTACCTGTACGGCAGCGCGCTCTACGCCATCTGGCCGCACACCTCTGTGCCTTGTGCCACCACCCTGTGCCCCCCCTGTACCGCCTGCCCGCTCGCAGCTGTGCCCAGTGCCACCACCTCGTGCGCTATCGCATTCCACCCCTGCGGCCCGTGCACCCCGTGTGCCACCACGGCCTACCCAGCCCTGCCAGTGGCCTGTCCATCAACCTCATGCCCTGTAGGATACCCCCATGTATTGCTTGCGCACCACCACGACCTTCCCAAATCACCTGGGGCCCACCCGGCTTCTAGCAAGCCTTCTCGGCGCCCAGCCAGCCTGCCAGGCGCCCAGCCGGCCTGCTCATGCCCAGCGTGGCCTGCCCACTAGCCTCCAGGCAACTGACCTCCCAAGTTTTTCCCCTCATGTAACTATCCAAACCAGACCCAACCTTTAGGCTGAGTCCCCTGCGTGGCGGCATCCAGGCTGAACCGCCCACATAGTTTGCTGGGTCGGGCCTAGCAGACCAGGCCTAATTTATTTGGTTGAACTACCAATGGGCTGGATCAGACCCATTGGGTCTATCCCGGTTGACCTAGACCGGTTTGGCCTAGACAGGGATGGGATGAGTCGGTCCGACTGGTTCGGACCGAAACGGGTCCACTACCGACCTTTTCATACTTTCGCCATATCTGTGGCACCAGACGTCCATTTGAAGAGCCATCAACAACGACAATAATCGTGAATAGAGATGGTCTAATTGAGTAGACTCCACTGGAGTTCGAAGTATAGTTGATATACTGTCGGGTAGGTTTGTACACATATCCAACTGGGCCCCTGAGAATAAAATGCTAATAAATCACATACTAGGCATCTGATTGATGAGCCGTATGTTCCGTTGAGACACCTATGAAATGGAGGTCCTTTGAAATACATCTACATGAGACATCACGATAGTTGGAGTTTCGACCAGTAGCTCATGGATAGGATACTTCTAGTGATGAGAAGATAAATTATAGAGACCTTGTAGCTTGCTAAGACCTAATGACTATTTGACCGATTCAACTCGGTGTGACTCGACTAGCCCAGTGTGGAGCACCTCTGTGTGATGCGACAAACCAATGGTGGAGGAGCGCCTTTGTATGATAATGGATGACCCATGGTACTTGACAGGAGGAGTACCTCTGTATGCTATTTGGGGGAACACCTCTGTGTGACGCTACATACCCACAGTGGGGAGCGCTTCTGTGTGACGCAGCAGACCCACGACACTCAACAGGAGGAGTGCCTCAGCTGTCCAAGGATAGTGGGAAGTGCTTATATGTGACGCAGTAGGCCCACTATACTCGATAAAGGAGGACTATTCTACAAGACAAGGTTTTGATAATAAAAAACCTAGTTTTAGTTGGGTCTTTGACTTTTGTGTTTTCCTCATGATTGAGATGGGTTACTGGATAAATTAGGTAAATGTATGATTATATACCTATGTAATGGTTATCCATTGATTTTTTACTTTTTTGTTCATCCTTGTTGGATTTTGGGAGACATTGAGGGTCTCAGGGTCCCTACTCAGTATAGTTATACTCACCCCTGCATGGGATATGCTCGCACCTCGTTGTGTTGGATGCAGACGAGGGACAACGTTGATTTATGCTGAGAGCACTAGGACGGAATGGAATCCAAAGATAGACCTTATGACGAGTCGGTGTACAGAGGAGTCTAACAAATGTGGAGTGATGAGGTGGACATATGTACCTACCCTTCAGGTATGAACCCCGAAGGCTGATCCAGGAGCAGCTCTTTACCTTTTATCTCTTTGTCCCTTTTTCAGTTGTACTTGTACATTACAGTTGGGCTTGGATTTCCGAACCCTTTTACTTTCCAGCTATCTTTTTGTATACAATTTTATACTTAGTGTTTTTCTTCCATTTGTGTACCCTGATGTGTTTGTTTACAATTATAAAGGAAATATATTCCCAGTTTAGGAATATACAACTTTGGTGCTAGTAGCTATCCCCTAGCCATTGGAAGGAGGTATTGGGGTAGTTACGACACAGGCCCAGGGAGACGGTTCATGAAAAATTTGTTCATTTATTTAATTATAATTCATATGTTCACAACTCTCTTGAAAATCCATATTTATATTAATATAAATCGTTTTATTAAATAAAATTTTAAAGGAATTTTTGTTTCATTTTATTTATTTTTTTATGAAAAAATGAATATAAATAGATTAAAAATGAACTCCTCAAATTTATTGTTATTCTAAATTTATAGGATGATTTAATTATACATCCATTAAATTATTAAACTCAATGATAAAATAGTACACTAAAATTATGATGTGTACCAAATTATGGATTTTTTCATTAAGGATGAAAATATATATTTATAAGGGAATTTGAATTAGATGTCTTGTTAATTAAAATCCTATATAAAATTTTAAATTTATTCATCAATGTAAAATAGTAAGCCATATTTTATATAAACCCACTTTCTGAGAGATCTCTTATATATATATATATTATATATTTTATAGGGGGTTGAAATTTTGAGAATAAAATCATTAGTTATATTATTATTCTCAAATGATTATAAAAAAATTACATTAATAAAATGAGTGTAATTGATTTTTTGATTATAATAAATGAGATATTAGTAAGGAAATTTAATTTTTATTTATATTGTATGATTTTTTTCGTAAGATATTGAGGAAATTTTGTTCAATTTGTATCTAACATGTTTCTTTTGTAATAAATTATAGTATTATATCATTTTATTGAAAATTTTATTTATTTAAATTTTGAATTAAAATAATATATATTAAAATTAATAAATTGATTATTGGATTGATTAATTGAGTCCCAAATAAGTTTTTTAAATTTCTGGAATCAAATATTTAGTAAAATTTTTCATTATTTATAATTTATATGTTTTTTGAAAATGTATTTAAAAATTTAATTCTTGGAAATAAATTTTCTATTCCAAATTTTTCAATCATTGGGATTCATTTTTATATTTTAATTTTACAAAAGTTGTATTGAATTTATTGATATATAACATCTAAATTTGAATTTTTAAATTTTATAAAATGATTAATTCAATATTTTAAGTAGATCTATTTTAAAAAATATAAATTGGTACTTTCCATTATTATAAATGTTCCGAATTGTTATTTTATTTAATCAAATATTGGAAATTGGAAATTAAAATATTATGTATATTTAAAAGTAAATATGTGGAATTGAATCATAGAGAGACACATGGGTTGAGTGTTTAAAAACATATATCAATCATTTTATCCATTGATAAATATAAAAATAATAAAACATTGTGGTGGGGTGAGGTAATAAATTCGTGTAATTCTTATGTGAGGTATATGATTACTCACAACCTTTTAAAAAAAATTGTATGAGTGGATATAACATGAATGTAAATCAATGTCCAAAAATCCCCTGATCATTATCCAAATTCATAAAAAAAAATTCAATATGATATATTCACTTCATAGGGTGACCAATCGTGGTTTTGTGAGAAATGAATGAGAATAAAATGACTATTTGTATCTATTATGACATGGATAAAGTATGTGTTTCAAACTGATGAATGTGTATGAAATTTTATTTCATTCAATTACATATTTATTTTTTATTACGCAAATTAATGAATATGATGTGTTCTTGACTCTACTAAACACTATGGTTGTTGGGTCATTGTGGAAAAACAACCAAGTGCACAAGGAAATGTCTCAAAGGTTTCATGAAAACTGATTTTCAACATGATTGATGATATTTCTGATAATTTTTCAACTAAATAAATGTTTAATGTTTGTTTCATTATTTTTCTGATAATTGTGTGAAGGAAAATCGAAGATGTAAAATGATTTGCAGAGTTTAAATGTTGTATGATGATGACTTATCCTCATAATTGAAATATTATCACGGTATAATGTGTTCTTTTTTAAGGAATAAGATTAACATAGACATAAGAGCTCAATCTTGGATAGCTTAATCCCGTATATAAATCCAAATTTACTCAAACATGGATGAATTTCCAAATGTAGATAATATTAAAATATTTATTAGTAATAGGTGAAAAATCATGATCTAATTGAGGATATATATTTCTATGATAATGTTTAGAATTCTGGTTTTTGATTACTATATAAGGTATAAAATGTTGAATATTTTCTATCTGAATTGGTGTATAAATATTTTATTAACTATTTTTCAGATATAGTTTTGTATATTGTGAGGTTTTACTTATGTAGAGTTTTTTATGTTGAAGTAATTTATGTTATTGATGATTTTTATAATTTGATGAATTATTTATACATTAACCCACCTCATTGATAAAATAAATTGATGAATTTAATATCTGTTATTGAATTGAATTATGTTTTTTATATTTGTAAATAAATATCATTAAAAATTATATCAAAATTATTTGAATTAAATAAATAGTGAAAAAATAGGAATGATTAGACATGGTAATATTTTGAAATTAAAATGACTTAATGATGTGAAAACTAGGTTAAATGATACTTATTTAAAAATGGGTGGTAATATTATTAGCTCCTAACCCAATTTAACTCATTCGTAAAACATCTCAATTACTATATTTTGCTGCATTGGGAATGAGATGGGCTGCAGAAGTTGTGCTTCAAAGAAATTAATCTTGAGATACCTAAGGAGTATAGATACAAACTTTCCAGAGATGATTTTATTTCCCCATGACTCATTTTTTAATATTTTTTTATCATTTTCCTCTACATTCCATTTCTCATACAAAACATTCACCGCAACTAAACACATAAGAATTATATGATTGTTGATGTTTGATTATATTTTCATATTATGGATTCTTTATTTAAATATTTTATTCATTCAACCATGAATTATTTACCTTTAAAAAAAAATTTGTTTATGTATTTATTAATGAAAAAAATATCAATAATATATTTGATATTTTTAACGAATTATTTTAATCAAAAATTTTGTTGTTAGGAATGGTTGAATGAACAATAATATCAACACGAAAATTTATATATGAATTAATTCAAAATATATAATATTTTTTAAACCACTATCTTGAACATCATTAATTCTACAGATTTCAAGGATTTTCGAACCCCACTAAATAATTTTTTTTCTTCAACCATGATAATAACATTATGTTATATCTTAATTAATATCAACCAATAAACATTTAGGTTCAATTTTTCAAACCAATTTCATTAATTAATCATTTCAATCATTTATTAGTAATTTACGATTAATTATTCCATTTAGACAACCACCCTCATTTCCTTTGGATCAAACATACTCCTTACCTATTATTTTTTAGTATTTTTATAGGAAAAATTATCTGATAGTCTAATGAATTGTTTAATGTATCCAAGGAATCATTAATTTTTTTTCCCAAAGTTGTACACCAATTATAAAAATGTCAAAAAACAACCCAAGAATTGCATAAATAGAATGAAACATCCCAACTAAGACTAGAACATATATATATCATAATAATTCATTATAATATAGGTAATTAACTTCTACTAGGGGTGTTATATTTTCATTATCATGTGTATAATAATTCTCAAAATTACTAGGATATGTGATTTCATGAAAAAATATTCTGTTATTAATATAGTATAAAATTTCATTATTCCTAATACTCGTAACATACCTGATCAAAAACCAGTAACAAATATGGAAATTTTATTTATCATTCACATAATTTATTTTATTTCTTAAAAAACTGATTAGGCTATGACCAAAATCTTAATATTCATCATGTATGACAACATTCTCAATAATTACATGGGATTCCCAAGTCTAAGACTTCAGCAGTAATGATTTTTGGAAATCTTATTGTGTGGGGAAAATAGATTCCACCAATGACGAAAATTACCATTTGGTGGATTAGGAATAATTCTCAACCCACGATGAGAACTTACAGTGGAGGGGGATCGCTCAGTCGTCTCAGTGCTTCATCGTTAGCGGTCTCAAGTGGAATCAATTGACTACCATTTTTCCGGAGTAGATGGGTGCATCATTTTTGAGGTCTTTTCTCTCCACAACCTCGTCTCACAGATGAATAACTATCTGTGAAGGGGATCACTGATTACTCGTTTCATGTGGTCGAGGGCTGGATTGAAGGATTCTTGGTCCGGGCGTTCATTTTTGCATCAATCTGTTGGGTCATTTGTGAAGTTCAAAATCAGTCTACGGGTTGTAACATTTGTCCGCTCATGCTCTTGCATGTACGGTTGAGGGTGCTGATACAAAAGATGGTATTTATCTTTCTATGGAACCAGTTTATAGATTAGTTGTATGGTCCTTTGCATCGCCCATGTATCCCTAGTAAAAAATAGGGTAGGTGGATCAGGTAGATACATCCAATAAGGGATTGGAAGGTGAATGTAAATGGATCATGTTTCGGGGGGGGGGGGCTAATGAGAGGAGGATGAGTGCTCTGGGAGAAAGGAGGTTTGGTTCTATTTGGGTTCAGTGAATTCGATGGTACTAGGACTACATTAGGAGAAGAGGTGTGGGCCTTTGTTAATGGTCTTGATATTTTCAGGGCACATGACATCCAGGTGAAGGATATTGAGTCTGACCTTGAAATTATGGTGTCTCTTATTCAGAAACGGTATCATGGTCCTTGGAACATGATTTATTTGATTCTATGATGCATCATAGAGTTCAATATTGGATAGAACCTTCATCATATTTTGAGGGAGGGAAATTTTTTGGCAGACTCACTTGCTCATTTGGAGAATCCTGATGATAATATACTGATTTATGATATCTTAGGTTCCCTCCTTGTGGAGTGTTGGGTGTCTATTTAAGGGGATGCATTGGGTCTTCATCATTTTCTCCCCCCACACTGAGGAAGATTTTGTGTGTATTTATTTATAATTTTTAATTTAATGTTAATGTTAGTAGTAATACATTAGTGATAGTTTACAAATCATTGAAATAACTCAAAAAATACATGATGCTGTACAACAAATGTTATAAGAAAAAATTATTATTAGATTTAAATATTTGAGGGATTTAATGTATTTATTTTCATTTAATTAATACTCAAATATCCGTGGTAATATAAAACAACTTTCCTCATCCATAAAGATTATTTCCCCACCCACCATGAATTTTTTGATGGTCTATCATGATCATAGTAAATTGGGACCCCAATGGTTAATGTAATTACTACAATAAATATGAATTAATTCCATTGTATCTATCATTATTAGTGGACATAAATACATAATAATGATTAAAAACATCATGGAAATAATAAAAATTTAAATATTATATCGTATTCGTCTATTAAATAGGAAGGAAATGTAATTATTCAGTGTGATAGTTGACAGTCATCAAAATATAACAATTTATTCCATTATTTAAATGAAATTATCCAAAAACACCTATTACAATATAATCTCACATCATTATGGGAATATGTAATAGTTTCAATATTTCTATAGACCATTGGTATTTATATTTCATATGTTTATTTGTAAGGAACCGAGACCCATGATATAATGCATTAAATTTTATAACAAACCACGTTAATTTTCCATTATTTAACTTTTATATATTATCAATATTTTGGAAAGAAATCTGAATTTAGTGATTATATGACTGGAGAAATAACCACGATGTAAATGATAAACTAAAATCAAGCACCATGAATGTAACATATAAATGTATAATAAGTTGTTAATCGAATAATGGTCTACAAAATTATGGATTAACCTAATTGTAATGAAAGCATTGTTAGATAACTGAGAATTCTATGATATGATCAAACAAGATAGTAATATGAGACACCAAACACAAATATATGGCCCCGACCTTAATCATTACTTAATATTGAATTAAATGAATAATTCAAATTTAGGATCTTTTCAATTTTATAGTTTTATAGAATTATATCATAACTATTACATCTCAAATGACTACACAGTAGACACCTCTATAAAGTTTCATTTTTTTACGAAATATGAACAATAAAAAAAGGGTCATGTCTAGTTCCATGTTTAAGACACTATGACATTTCCTTGATCTCATCCTTGACCCTATTACACATTATGTCCTATGAAAATCATTTCATGAAAACTTTGGATGAGAATAAAAAGCTCAGTAAGGGATACAAAATGAAGGAAAACTGTTAGTTTTTGAAAACACCAAGTAAACCATGAATACTATATCAATGTAATACTTTTCACCTTTATGAAGTAGTTAAATCTATTCACTGAATAAAATATCATTACTTACCCTTTTGTAACCAAAATATTAACATAAATCCCATATAATGAACACATATCATATAAGGGCAACTCAGGACATAAACATACTTAAATGGAATAACCATACGGTCGACTTCCACTCATATCACTTAATGGAATAGCCATACGGCCGACTTCCATACCAAATGCATTGGAGGTTATAACGTAACCACCCTTCTTGGTAATCAAAGCACCACCCTTCATATGGTTTATCACGTAACCACCCGTCAAATGTCCAAGTACCATTATAAAATCTGAAGACATAAAACAAATATAATGGAAATAAAACATTCCCAAATTTTTAATACCAAAATACATACAATATAATATGGTATTTATTTTATTATAAAAACATTACGGCTTGTTGAGGATGTCAACGACCAAATAATATTCGCGACAGCGGAAAAGGTCATTGTCACCGCGTACGTTAAAATAAACATTTTTTTTGTTTAGTAAAATGATTCGTAGAAAAAGATTCCCTTTGAATTAAATTAAAATTCAAAGGTGTTTTATAAATCATATAAAAGAAAGTCTTGTATTATAACAAAATATGCCTCAATGAAAGGAGAATGAGATGAAGTCCCTTACCTCGTGTCCAACGTGACTCGATTGGTCCGTAATCTCCTAAATAATAAAATAAAGTTAATTTCTACTTTCATAAGAACCCTTTTCAAGTTTATTATTCCTTTTATACCACTTATTGATATGTTATAAACATTATGCAATAATTTAAGTTAATAATGATCGTTTTGTCGATATTTGGATCTTAAGTCGAAGGTGGACTTATTACAATTACAAGTTGTTCATGTGGTCAAAGGATCATTATATCCAGAATGATATTAATTGTTTGGATATCATATATATCATATATATCCATAATATACATGTATTTATAATATTATATAACATTTAGAGGTAAAAAATGTAATGCACCATTCATGGAGACAGTAAGTCGTACGTACGCATGAACGCTACTTTTATTTCTATTTTATATTTAATGTAGTGAAATAATAATGATATAAAGGTATATTATAAATAGAGTATAATATCATATATAATATCATTAAATACATCCTTTATGCATCCCATATATGGCATTAACGAATCTAATCACTTTCAGGGGGCGGTAGTCCGCACTTCCTAAAATGAAATTATCGTGTTTACTCATAATGGAAAACATAAAGGTATGACACAAGTGACAAATAAAGAAGAATAAGAAAAACATAAACATAATATATATCATATATAAGCAGAGTGACATCTTAATGGCCACCATGAAAGTTGTTAAAAGAAGATTGAACAATCATCGTTTCGTGAGGCAGAAATTCACCAACCACAGAAAGAGGATGTTCTTTAACCATTATATGGAGGTGTGTGTAAGTGTATCTCGAATCATTCTCATAAAAAATCATTGTATATTGAAGATACTTGTTTTGTTACAATAGAAAAGCATAAAAATATTTCTAGGGGTTGGAGAATCAAAATAAATCATAAGAACACAATATATGTCATTACCTTTAAATCGGGTAACTCCCATTGGTTTGAACCAAAAGGTTTTTTTGAAGAGATTTCTGCATAAGGTAAGTCTTCTAGGATGAAGAGAGGGAAGTGGAGAGAAAAAATTAGTAGATCTTGGACGAGCCAAAGGCTTGAGAGGTGTGGGTACGGTGGTAGGGGTGAGGGCCTTTTATAAGAGGATTGGAGCGGCACTCTAGGAATGTTATAAAATGTTACAATATTATATAATGTGTTTCGGTTTTTTAAGGCCCCAAAATTATATATTTCAAAGATAAGGTAATAAGAATTCGAAATCCACCCATCCAATAGGATTTTGACAAGTGTAGTTCTTATATTTTACATTATCTTTTTATTTTATTTAAATCGTTAAATAATGAGATAATCGCTGCAACATTATGGTGTCATAAAGAATTTAATTTATTTAATGTCTAAAAATTATAAAAAAATATCATAATGTAGGAAATTGTTTTATATTTTCTAATAATATTTATAGTCAAAATTTTGACTTGTATATCCCCATGTAAAAATTGTTTTATCAAAACAATACATGTTTGTGATATTTCTATTTTAACTTTAAAAAAAAGTTATTAATGTCATTTTCCTACCAATGTGGCTCCATGGGGTCCCCAAGATGACCCATTGATTTTTTTGGTCGGCCATGACACATCCAATAAGGGTAGGACATGTGTCATGGTAATTTAATATTATTAAAACAATATTTTTACCATAAATTACACTAATTACCTCTAATCGCGATTAATAAAACATAAAAGTTACTATTCACCGAAACTTTATTTTAATCGCATTGAACCACATTTTACATCCTAATAAAAACCATGTATATCGGATTTTTTAAATTCAATTCACAAAATTGGCAATGTTTCATTTAAACGAAAAATCAGTTTTTTTAACTACCACTTTGTGGTTTCACTATTTATAAAAAATTGATATTTTTTAGAAAAATACCAAAAATTTACCCTATGATATATTTGATATTCCCAATTAAAAAATGATGTATATTTTACAAAATTAAAAACATATATGTTTCATTAATTAATTTAATAATTTACTGTCGTTTTCAAAACAAATTGCATGTTTTTATGAAACAATATATATCAAAAGATTGAAACTAGTTTAAGTCCAATTTTAAAGTGAAATTAATTACAATGGCCACCATTGTATTAAATGGTAAAAATATATTCTAATTTCACTTTAAACCCAATTAAAAATATAATCTAATCATATAAATTAATTATATTAAAAAGTGGTCTTGAATTAAAATACAACATTTTTCACTATTCATTAAAAAATGAACTTGATCGGAAAAATACCAAAATTTTACAGAAAGTAAATTTTGATGTACCAATTCAAAAAAAGAATTTTATTTGGTCCAATAGCATGTATAAGAGTGACCAAAACTATATTTATAGATGGTTCTCCATCATACGGCGATAAGTCGACATTTAGTGAATATTAGTGTATCTATGCCTAAAATTGAATTCTATTCTTATTTTAAGCCTTTATCTTTTATTTGATAAATGTAAAAACATTTAATAAACATATATAAACATATTTTAGTTATTTATATTCATCCCCACCAATACAATGGCTATGTTTTTACTACCTTTTAAAATAATATTATTATATTACTAGTGTGCAACATAAGATTTCAAAAAAACACTTTGTTGCGTATCAGGTACGCTATCGAACATAGCAACCCCTTTAAAGTAAAATTAATCTTTAATTTGAAAATATTAATAAATATGAAAATGTATTTTTCTTTATATATCTGGGATGTTACATCCTTCCCCCTTTGGGGAATTGCGTCCTCACAATTTTATTCAATTATCAAAAAAAGTGGGTGTCTTTATCCCTCATAGAATTTTAAGATTCCCAGGATGCCTCTTCAACTATATGGTTTTTCCACAAAATCATTACCTGGTGAATTACCTTATTCTGCAAAACATGCTCTCTACGGTCATGAATTGGGACTGGTTTCCCATCATAAGAGAGATTCTCTTCCAACTGAACTACCTTCGGGCTCAAAACATGTGATGGATCTCGCATATACTTTCTCAACATTGAAACATGAAAAACATTGTGTACCAAAGATAACATCGGAGGTAAATCCCCTCATTAAGCAACCGATCCAACTCTCTCCAGAATTTCATATCGTCCAATGAAACTTGGACTCAGCTTTCCTTTCTTACGAAATTGCATCACACTTTTTTGATGGTGAAACTTTGAGAAAGACATGATCATCTACCACAAAAGATAGATCCTTCCTCCGGTTATCCGCATAACATTTCTATCTGCTCAGAGCTATTCTCATGTGTTTCTGAATCAACTGAACTTTTCCTGCCATCTCTTCTACAAATTCTTGTCCCATAAACTTACTTTCACCTACTTCATCCCAAAAATCCGGAGTTCAACACCGCTTCCCATATAATTCCTCAAATGGAGCCATCTGTATACTAGAATGAAAACTGTTATTATAAGAAAATTTATCCAATGAAATATGTTTGTCACAACTTCCTTGATAATCCATCTAACAAGAACATATAATATCCTCCAACGTCTGAATTTTTCTTTCTGACTTCCCATCTGACTGAGGATGAAAAGTTGTACTAAAATTTAATTCAGTACCCAACGACTTATGAAGGCCTTTACAAAAGTTAGAAGTAAATCTGGGATCACGATCAGATACAATGGAGGGGGGAACTCCATGAAACATGACTATCCCTTTAAGATACAAATGAGAAATTTGATCTATAGAGAATGTATCTCGAATAGGAAGGAAATGAGAATATTTAGTCAATCGATCAACAATAACCCAAATTGCATTATTACCTCGAGATGTCTTCGGTAATCCCACAACAAATTACATGGATATATTTTCCCATTTCCACTCTGACACCGTTAATGACTGCAACATCCCTTTCAGTAAATGCCACTCTGCTTTAACATGCTGTCAAGTCAAACACATCATAGTAAAATCGGCAATGTCTCTTTTCATTCCATGCCACCAGTAATACTCCCATAGATCTCTGTACATCTTAGTACTGCCAGGATGAACTGAAAATGGGGAACTATGAGCCTCAAATAATAACACAATCTTCAAATGGTAATCAAAAGGAACACATCATCTCTTCCCAAACCTCAAAACCCAATCATTGTAAATGTTAAATTCAGGCAACATACAATTCTGAACAAGCTCTAACGTTTTCTGTAACCCACTGTCTTTCTTCTCTGCTTGCTTAATTCTATCTAATAGGGATGATCACACTAACACATGAAACAAAACAGAAGATCCTCTTGCACCATCAACTTCTATGACAATGTTCATCAAATCAAAAACCAAAGGATCTCGTTCCAAACATAGCATTGTTAATGAAGCATTACTTTTTCCACAAAAAGAATCAGCCACATTATTTTCTTTTCCAGGATGGTAATGAATTTTTCAATAACAATCCTTGATTAATTCTATCCATCTCCTATATCTCATTTTCAATTCCTTCAGAGTGAAAATATACTTTAAACTTTTGTGATCGGTAAATATTTCACACATTACTCCATGCAAATGATGCCTCCAAATTTTTAGAGCAAACAAAACAACATCTAATTCCAAATAAAGTGTAATGTAATTTACCTCATGAGTTTTCGACGAAAGTGATGCATAAGCTATTACCTAATCATTCTGCATAAGGACACAACCAAGTCCCTTCAATGAAGAATTATTGTAGATAACAAACTCATAATTCCTGGGAGGAAGTGCCAAAACTGGAGCATTCACCATTCTTCTTTTCAACTCCTGATAACAATCATCACATTCCTTTGTCTAGATAAACATAACACCCTTCCGAGTTAGCTTAGTCATTAGACTAGATAACCGTGAAATTTTTTCAAAAAACCTTCAGTAGTAACCAGCCATACCAAGAAGACTACGAATATCGGTTACATTTGTGGGTCTTGGACATTCATCAACAACTTTTGTTTTAGCAGGATCAAGAGTTATGCCATTTTTTGAAACAATGTGACCAAGGAAAGAAATTAGTTGTAACCAAATCTCACACTTTATGAATTTTCCATTAAGTTTATATTCTTTTAAGGTTTGCAAGATAACCCTTAAATGACTTTCATGCACCTATTTACTATTAGAAAACAAAAAAAATATCATCAATGAAAACAACCACAAACTTATCCATGAACTCATGGAAAAATATATTCATAAGGTCTATGAGTATAGAAGGTGCATTGGTTAACCCAAAAGGCATAACTACAAATTCATAATGGCCATATCTAGTACAGAACACAGTCCTCGGAATGTCTGCTTCTTTTACTTTCAACTGATAGTACCCCGACCTCAAGTCAATCTTCGAAAAATACTGAGCTCTCTAGAGATGATCAAACAAATAATAGATATGAGGCAAAGGATACTTGTTCTTAACAATTATATTATTCAAGGATCTATAATCAATGCAATGTCTCATTGAACCATCATTCTTTTTAACAACCATGATAGGATCACCCCATGGTGATGTGCTAGGTCAAATAAAACCTTTATCTAATAACTCCTGCAATTGCTTCTTTAACTCTAAAAGTTCATCTTGAGCCATTCGATAAGGGGGTTTTGAAATTGTCTTAGAATCAGGAACTAAGTCAACAGTAAATTCAACTTCTAAATCATGAATATTAACAGGCAACTCATTAGTAAAAACATCAAGATACTCATTTACCACTGGCACATAATTAATCTAAGAGTTCCTTTATTTTCAACAATATGTTCAAGGTAACATTCATTTCCATATATTACTAGTTTCTCAACTTCCTGATCTGTTATCAAACTGAAGGGTTCATTCTTGTACAAAAACTGATAATCTTTCGGAAAAAAAACCATTTTAGCTCTGCAGTCAATCTTAGCATGATAAACAGAAATCCAATATATGCCCAAAATAACATCAAACTCTACTAGAGGCAAAACAATATGGTTTGGAGGTAGATTCTTTCCGCACACAAAGATAGGACGGTTCTTATAATTTCTTTTTGTTTCAAAGTTTCCTCCAAGTGTTTTTACCATAAGATCAAGATTCATATCTTGATATGGAATTCCAAATTTACTAGAAAACATCTCAGAAATGAAAGAATGTGTAGACCATGAATCATAAAACACATTGGCATAATCTGATCAAACAAGCAGTGTACCTGATTTTACTTCAATCGATGGCCACCATCTTCTGAAGTAGTTTCAAAGGATTTCACCACCCCTTTCTACTTGTAGTCTGGATGCTTTCCCTCAGTTGAGTTCGTAGTTAGACACTCATTTGCATAATGACCCATTTCATTACACTTAAAACATCTTACCGCTGTCTTTCCATTGCCTTCTTGATCGTCATCCATATAGTTACGAGCAATATGACCAGACCTAACACACCGAAAGCACATTCCATACATGGATAAAAATTCTCCAGGATGAATTTTACCACACTTCTCACAGGATAGATATTTGGTTTTATTACCTCATTGTTTCTTTGATGAATTCTTCCCTTTTGCCTGCCAACTGGACCTCTTATTCTGTTGATTGTCAAAGAACACATGATCATCGGAAAACTCCATTTCCACATTCTCTGCACATCGAACATGTTTTTCATAACTATTGAACACACGAGAAGAAAAATCACTTCGATACATTTCCTTTTACCCTGAGTAAAAACGATTGATTTTAATATCAAGATCTCATATGAAATTTGGATCATACCTTGCCAGTCGAGTGAACATTGCTTCATAAGGAGCAATATGTCATCCTCATGCCTCAATTATAGGAATTTCTTTTCATCCAAAGATGAACCAGCATAGGAAAATTTTTCTCAGGAAACATACCTTTTAATTCCTCCCTGTGAAGATCATCAATATCATCATTATCCCTGATATTTTTCACCATAGACCACCACTGATCAGCTTCACCTTCAAAACGCTAAACAAAAAATCTAACCTTTTGATGTTCTGAACAACCCATGACATCAAAAATCTTCTCCGGTGCTTTAATCCACCATTCAGCTAGCATGGGGTCAGATGATCCTCTGAATGATGGGGGATGTCGCCTCATGAAATGTTCCACCGCCGAGATGTTCCTCTGCGGTTGATCTGGATGATCTTGTGCATGGATACCACCACCATTTATAGCCAAATTCAAGTGTCCCATCACTGCAACAAACTGTTCAGTTCCGATTCCGACCATCTCAGTTTGCTGATTTGGAAGGTTTCCTTCCTCCTGATGTTGTCCCAACATAGATTCCCTGTTTCTACTATGGAAAACCATTCTGAACACAGAAATATCTTTTGCGATGCAATGTGGTTATCATTAAATGCTATATCATTTCAATCATAACATAAATTAACTTAAAAATTAACAAATTTTCTAACTCCTAAAGTTGTATAAACCGACCTCTTATACAAACTATAAGTCCCCGGCCTTAAACATTACTTAATATTGAATTAAATTAATAATTAACAATGATGATCTTTTCAGGATTAGTGTTTTATAGAATTAGATCATAACTATTACATGTCAAATGATTACACAGTAGACACTTCTACAAAGTTTCATTCTTTTTAAAAAACATGAACTCTAAAAAAAGAGTCATGTCTACTTCCATGTTTAGGACATCATGACTTTTCCTTGATCCCATCTTTGACCCTATTCCACATTATGTCCTGTGAAAATCATTTCATGAAAATATGGGATGAGCATAAAAAACTCAGTAAGGGATACACAATGAAGGAAAACTGTTAGTTTTTCAAAACAACAAGTAATATATGAATAATTTATTAATGTAACAATTTTCACCTTTATGAAGTAATAAAAACTCGTCACTGAATAAAATATCATTACTTACCCTTTTTAACCAAAATATTACCATTAAACCCATATAGAGAACACATATCATAAAAAGGTAACTTGGGACATAAACATACCTAAATGGAATAACCATACGGTCGACTTCCACACAAATCACTTAATGGAATAGCCATACGGCCGACTTCCATACCCAATGCATTGGAGGTTATAATGTAACAACCCGTCCTAGTATTCACAACACCACCTGTCAAATGGTTTATCACGTAACCACCCGTCAAATTTCCAAGTACCATTATAAAATCATAAGACATAAAACAAATATAATGGAAAGAAAAAATTACCACATTTCGATCACAATATAGAACTTAAAAATTTTTTCATAACAAATCAATTATTAAAACCCATTTCCAATACCAAAATACATAAAAGTTTATATGGTATTTATTTCATTTTAAAAACATTACGGCTTGTTGAGGAGGCCAAATACCAAATAATACTCGTGGTGGCGGAAAATGTTGTTGTCACCGCGTATGTTAAAATAAACATTCCTTTTTGTCATTTTGTAAAATTCTTCATAGAAAAATATTCCCTTTGAATGAAATGAAAATTCAATGGTGTTTTATAATGCGTATAAATGAAAGTCTTGTATTAGAACAAAATATGCCTCAATGATAGAAGATTGAGACGAAGTCCCTTACCTCGTGTCCGATGTGACTCGATTGCTCCATAATATCCTGAATAATAAACTAATGTTAATTTATACTTCATTAAGAAAATTTTTCAAGCTTATTATTTCTTTTATATCACTTATTTAAATTTTATAAACATTATATAATCATTTAAGTTAATAATGTTCATTATGTTGCTATTTGGTTCTTAAGTCGAAAGAGGACTTCTTACAATTACAAGTTGTTCATGTGGTAAAAGTTTCATTATATCCAGAATGATATTAATGATTTTGATATCATATATATCATATATATCCAGAATATACATGTATTTATAATAGTATATAACATTTAGAGGTAAGAAATGAAATGCACTGTTCATGGAGATAGTAAGTTGTACGTACGCATGAACGCTACTTTCATTTATATTTCATATTTAATAGAGTGAAATCATAATGATATAAAGGTATATTATAATTCATATATAATATCATATATAATATCATTAACTCCATCATTTATACGTCCCACCAATGGCATTAACGAATCAAATCACTTTGAGGGGGCGGTAGTCTGCACTTCCTAAAATGAAATTTTCATGTATACCCATAATGGAAACCATAACGGTATGCCAAAAATGAAAAATACTGAAGCATAAATAAATCATAAACATAATATATATCATATATAATTAGAGTGACATCTTAATGGCCACCAAGAAAGGTGTTAAAAGAATATTGAACAATCATCGTTTCGTGAGGTGGAAATTCACCAACCACGGAAATGGTATGTTCTTTAACCATTAGATGGAGGTGTGTGTAAATTTAGCTCGAATACTTCTCATAACAACATCCTAGTATATTGAAGATACATGTGTTGTCACAAAATAAAGTAATAAAAAGTGTTTAGGGGGTTGTAGAAGAAAAATAATACATAAGAACACAAGAGAAGTCATTATCTTTAAATCGGGTACCTCCCTTTGGTTTGAATAAAAAGGGTTTCTTAAAGAGATTTCTTCCTAACGTAAGTCTTATAGTATTAAGAGAGGGATGTGGAGAGATAAAATGATCAGATCCTGCCCGATCCAAAGGCTTGAGAGTTGTGGGTAAGGTGGTAGATGTGGGGGCCTTTTATAAAAGGAGAGGAGGGACACTCTTGGAATGTTATAAAATGTTAATTTATTATATAATGAGTTAGGGTTATTAAAGGTCCCAAAATTATATATTTTGTGGATAAGGTGATAATAATTCTAAATCCACCCATCCAATAGGTTTTTGACAAATTTAGGTCTTAGATTTTACATTATCATTCCATATTATTTAAATCATTAAATAATGTGGTAATCGCTGCATCATAATGGTGTCATAAATAATTTAATTTACAAATGTATAAAAATTATAAAAAACTATCATAATGTAGGAAATATTTTTATCTTTTCAATGAATATTTATAGTCAAAAGCATGACTTGTATAACCATATGTAAATTTTTTTTTATCAAAACAATACTTGTTTGTGATATTTTTATTTTAACTTTAAAAAACGTTATTAATGTAATTTTCCTACCAAAGTGGCTTCATGGGGTCCCCAAGTTGACCCATGGATTTTTTTGGTCGGCCATGACACATCCAATAGGTCTAGGACAACTGTCAGGGTAATTTCATATTACTAAATCATTATTTTTACCTTAAATTACACTAATTACCTCTAATCGCGATTAATAAAACATAAAAGTTACTAATCAACAAAAATTTATTTTAATCCTATTTAACCACATTTTAAATACTAATGACAACCATGTATGTCGGATTTTTGAAATTCAATTCACAAAAGTGGAAATGTTTTATTTAAATGAAAAATCAGTTTTTTTAACTACCACTTAGTGGTTTCACTATTCATCAAAATTGATGTTTTTCAGAAAAAATACCAAAAATTTACCCTAAGCTATATTTGATATACCAAATTAAAAAATGATGTCTATTTTACAAAATTAAAAAAATACAATTTGAATTAATTAATTTAATAATTCACTATCACTGTCAAAACAAATTGCGTGTTTTTATTAAACAATATATACCAAAAGATTGACACTAGTTTAAGTCCAATTTCAAAGTGAAATTACTTCCAATGTCCACCATTGGATTAAATGGTAAAAATATACTTTAATTTAACTTTAAAACCGATTTAAAATATGATCTAATCATATAATTAAATTTTATTAAAAAGAGGTTTTGAATTAAAATACAATATTTTCATTATTCATTAAAAATTTAACTTTATCGGAAAAATACTAAAATTTTACAAAAATTAAATTTTGATGTCCCGATTATAAAGAAGAATTTTATTTGTTCCAATAGCTTGTATAAGAGTGTCCAAAAATATATTTATAGATGGTTCTCCATCAAAAGGTCATAAGTCATCCTTTAGTGAATATTAGAGTTTCTCTGCCTAAAATTGAATTCTATTCTTATTTTAAGAATTTATCTTTTATTGGATAAATGTAAAAACATTTAACAAACATATATAATAATATTTTAGTTATTTCTATTCATTCCCGCTAATACAACAGCTATGTGTTAACTACCATTTAAAATAATATTATTATATTATTAGTGTGCAACGTAAGATTTCAAAGAAACTCATTGTTGTGTATCAGGTACACTATCGAACATAAAAACTCATTTAAAGTAAAATTAATATTTAATTCGAAAATATTAATAAATATGAAAATATATTATTCTTTATTTACCTGGGATGTTACACAAAACCATTTCATCATTATCCTTTCTGTATCCCCAGTTCATGTTAGTAACTTTGTAAATTAATGGAATGGTCCAACATCTAATTATAAATCTTATTAATAAGTCATGAAACATAATGAAGCCATCATAAAACTATTAAAAAATTCTTACTCATATCCAAATGGGTCATCATTGATGCTATGTGTGAGGAATATAGAACAATTTACTACAATTAATTCATTAATCATAATGGATAAGAGTCATTGATGTATGTAAATATGATAGTAATCTTAGTTGAGAATATGAAAAAACAAACATTAATGTGGACAAATAATATGACCATGATTTCCTTGTTACTATAACAAATTATATATGGCCTTTATGGATTGGATTTCCATACAACACAATATTACCTAAAAACTTATATCATCCCATTTATCTGCATACCCATGTGCTTGAACTATAAATTATCAAACTGAAGAAAACCCCAATATACCAATACATGTTAATTTTCTGTGAATATCCACCATTATTTCAAACATCTATATATTTATTATAAGGTCAAGCAAATTGAAAATACAAAAAAAAACATTAACTAATCTAGTTCTAATCATGTAAGGGGAAAAAGGGACGTCTACCTTGTTTCCCAATTCTTATAACATATAATTACATTCACATAGCTAAATAGGTTTAATACTATATAAAAATTGAATTTTTACATTATCATGGCAGTACATCTATATAAAATGTATCTTCTCTTTCATGTGGTAATAAAAAGAGGATTTTGAAGAAATGATTCTATACTATTCACTATATATAGTAGATATAAACTATACATTTCTTGATTATTCCCCAATTTGATATTTTCTATATAAAAAGATCCTATTAAAACCACTTTTAATAAAGTACCTACTCATAAAATAATCATCTGGAAATTATCATGGATTTTATTGGTGTATTTATAATATAGTTCAATACATTTTCTTTTTCTTTTTATTACTTCTTGTTGTGTAAAATGGGTGAAATGGCTATTGAATTGAGATAGGATGATTATTGTCTATGGTTAGAAAATCTATGGCTAAAAAAGTCCTTGAGGTAGCAAGAGTTGTTCAATAGCTACCTAGTGGAGCTAGAAAATATTTATCAATTTTTATAGATCAAGCTAACAAGAATGTGGGAACAGAATTGCCCGATAACAACCATATATAATTCATATATTGTTCCAATGCATCTTGATCATTAGTTAAAACAATTTAACATGATATTTGTGTTTTATTATTTTTTACTCCTATTCATTTGTTAAAATAAAATAAATTCATATCTAAATCTATATCAAAGTGAACCTACTAGAGATATAACCCTCGGGGCTCTTGTCATCCCCTTCTTATCTTCCTGGATGCATAGACACCAGATCATTCTAGGGAAAACATTATTCTTATAAATATTAGTTTAATGTATAATTATAGAATTTAACACATACCTAACCCATAAGTTTTAGATAATTTTTTATTCATAATTATATAATGAATAATTTATTATTGGTATGATATTGAATTGTTGAATATGAGAAAATGTGTTATATATTTCATTAATCATATATAAATAACCTTTGGTGAAACCATATTTGTATGGTTGTCTAGATTTCATATCATGTAATTATCATTTCATTGAATTTGAATTATATAAAATCCATAATAATCTGTTGGATCTTGATATAGTGAACATTAATCTGTGGGGATGATAATGGGATATTTAATTAATTAATCATGAGATTGAGAAAAAATTGGGTAAATTTACAAACCCATTAAATTCATAGTATTTAAATGGTTTCATTAGATAATGTGTGGTTTTATCGTTTTCATATTGTATTTTCTCTTTCCTGATTGTAGTTTTTTACTTGTATATAGTGGAACATGAAACATTTATTGATTATTCCATGTTTTTACTGATAACATCATTTAATTATTTAATATACCTTTTCAATCAAAATTTTAATATATATATATATATATATATATATATATTTGTTCTTGTGTGCATGTATTTTTTTGTTTTTTATTCCATGTAATGTTATTCCTCGCATGTGGATATGTACATATCTAGTTGTGTCTATATTCATTATATTTGTAGGTAGGCGGCCATAAAATAATTAAAAGACTCTATAGAGGGTGGGGGGGATGAAAGGGTTTAGTTTTGGTAACTCAACTTTGGGAGATTAGAATGTGATCATGGAATGATTTAACATGCTGTAACATCAAAACCTAATGAAATATTTTCAATATATTCCAGCACTATATACCAATGTGGAACCTCCATGTGTATGAGAGAGAGTATAATATTCAACAGTTCCAAATGTTTATACCATCTCTAATGAATAACTATCCAGGAGTCATGGGTAAGACATTCCATAACGGAAGGTTTGGATTTTTTCTATATGGGGGAACATAAATTTTCCGTAATGGAATATGGAGTTACATAGCATGATCTATGTCATGTGAATGGCTACATATTATATTCTGATGGCATGGCACCGAAGTAGGTACAATCATGGTTCATTATATCTTATTTAGTGCATGATATCTTGGTATTACATTTTTTTATAACTTCATGTTTATTTACATTCTATGATGTCATAGACTTCTATACACATGTGATCATATATTAATAATGAATTGGTTTTTATATTCGGCTATACTCACACAAAACATGGAAATCATGGTGGACAAGATGATTTCATGACCATGAATTAGTATAACGGAAGTAAATCATTGGAGTTTAATGAGGATATTTTAGGTTTCTAATGGACATTGACCTCAAATTGACATTAATAGATTCGCCAAAAAAAATTATTCATTTATTTCCTATTACAACCTAGAAATAGTTAGAATAATTTTTTTTCAAATTAATTAAAACACATAATATATATTAATCATTAATAGTGAATGATATTAGTTAAATTTATATTATATATATTTAATGAATTCTATTTATAATCCTAAAATAAGTCGAACATGCTTATTTGAAGAATAAATCCAATTTTAGGCATAACAATGAATATTATTCTAAAATCCAATGTTTCAACATTTTTTGTGGAACCTAATTTAAAAATAAATATTGAATACTTTACAAATTTCATATTTTAAAATAAATATAATATTTCAAACATGAATTTAAAATTTTTCATTTGTTTAATTTTATTATTTATCTAAAAATTTTCACCTAAATGAATATGAAAAAATAATAAATTTGAACTGAAACTAGACATTTCATCTATATAAATTATAATTGTAAATAAAATTTTATATTGGTCATAATGTAAAAATAGTTCAATGATTCATATATTAATATATTTTTAGTTTTTGTATTCAATTTAATTTTTAATTTTTTTATAAAAACATCATAATCTAATGAATTGTTTTACTTAATAATCCACTTTTAATTGTGCTATGAGTTTTAATTTAAATATAATTTTCCTATTTATGTGAATTTAATTTAGTGAACTCCACTACTTATCTGAAATAGTAATTCCAAATTAAATTAAATTTTCATTTTCATTTTTAGTCATTGAAATGCTACCACAGTGAAAAAAATTATTTATTTTGTTATTTTTAAAATTATGAAATATATTGATGTTTAATGGCAAATGCATAAAATATATAAAAACTTCCACGTTTAATGAGTGTTTGAGTTATTTAATGAACTTAAATATCCATTAAAATATTATTTATAAATCATATTCATTGGAATTATTTCCACCCCAATGTTGATGTATTTTAATATTAAATATTTATTAATTAGTCCCATAAAACCATTTATCCTAATGTGAAATATACCACCCTTCGCATCCCCATTCCACCGTATAAGGATTGAATTTCATAAACTCTCTACCATGCCATATTATCCCCACTATACTTAAACAATATATCATATATTCTCATCTAAGGATAATTTTCAATGTATTGAATAGATTATTCATCGAGGTTATATTCAAGAGGTCCTTATATCCAAGAACCTCAGGAAATTTAATTTCTTCTTATACTTTATATATTCCTAATTCATCCATAAATTCATCACAACTCTTGAATAATGTATATAATGTATTTTTCGGTTTTTATTTGAATATATTATATCCATAGTTATTATTATAACCACTTATTCAATGAAACAAACCATGGTCCAAATTAGGGTTGTTAGCCATCTATGTTGATAGTGAACTTTTGTATTCTATTACTACATTCATGGAGGGTCATAAAAGTATAATTATTCCAAAATTATATTTAACTAGGTACATTATAATTTATTTCATATTAATTTTGTAATATAAATAGATAATATTAAATAATGTTATAGTAGTTTGTTGTGATTGAAAAACCCAAAAAAGTAATCATTTATCATTAGAATTTCATCAAATGAATCATTATGATACAAGAAAGAAATAGAAATATCATTCCATTGATACTTATATAATTTCATTAATTCTATTCCATTCCACTTTTTCTATTTTAATCACATTTTATAAAAACATCCCTAATATTACAATAGTGGATCGACCATGAAACCATGAAATGAAAGCACTAAAAAAATGAAAATAATGAATTATTATTAATGAATATATCGTAATATGTTTTTAAAATGTCAAATAAGGTATTATAAAGATTATAAAATTTATATAAAATATTAATAATATTATTTATACAATTATACATTAGTTTTGAAAACATTTAAAGAATGTAGAATGTGAGGTAATGAAATTCATAAACTAATTTACATTCATCAGGTTAGACTTCTACTTATTAATTTTTTAATGTTGTATTAGAAATAAAATGTCTTCTGATTGTCTTAAGTAGTATTTAATATTTTTTATGTAGATTTACTCTCAATAAACACATTAAATTCATATTATTAAAAACATTATAGATGATATTATATTCTTAAGGTTCTTTCTTTAAAAATTATTATTTAACACTATATTTTTAAAAACTAATATTATTGTTACAAATATGGAAGAAATATATTTTCCAAATTTCATGTTACTATAATATGAAAAAAAAATTTCATAAAAATTTATATGATGAAATTTATTTATTTTCTTCATTATACGTAGATGTCTTTTATAATGGGAGATTTTAAAATTAAATGATTATTTTCTTCAAAGAGTTTCTTTTTCGTGAACTATTACATTATTTATGTTTATATTGTGGTTACTGGGTATTAATTATGATTATGGGTGGTTATTATATAAACTAATTAAGGGTGGTTCCCACATAAAACAATGATTGGTTATTTAGTCATAATCAATGGCTGGGTGGTTATATTATAACCTCCATTGCATTGGGTACTCCAGATTTGGAGGTAGACAATATCGGTTGCTCCATTTGTAAGAATGTGATGGAAAATGACAACAAAAGTTATCTAATTATTTTTTATAATCAATTTAATAATTTTTATGGAAAATAATTTAGTATTAAAACGGTTATATATATTTCGTATTGAAAATAATTTTTTTAAATGAAAAACATATGTCTTTATAAAACATATTTTATAAATTTTCACTAGACTAATAATTTATTTTATTTATTTTCATTGCTAACATTTAATGCACATCACATGTTTTAAAATTTTTTACAACATTTAAGGGACAATAGAGATATGAATGATATCAATGAAAAAATGGTGAATTTTTTTTATAATGAGAAAAAATGTTTTATTTTAATGACAATTTGTTATAAAAAAATAGATAGTGTGTATATAGGTCCACTTGTAATATATGGGTTTATTTTTTAAAGTTTATTCCAAATTAGATAAAAATATAATATGAAAATATTCTTGGAAATATAATAATTTTTAATTTTGTTAAAATCACCAGAATATGTAACAATTATGTCTAGCTTCTATCTTTTCATGTTATATTGTTATATATTTTGACCATCCAAACTAGGGTTCTAGTTGTATTTATATAGAATCACATTATATAATTTTTTTAATATAATGATTTATTATACGTTCAATTCTATTATTTTTTTTATTTTGATTCTGTTAATATTCAATTTTCATTTTTATTATTACTAATTATATAGTATATCCCACTACATTTTAGATGTCTTATACTAGTGAATAGTCACATGCATATAATCAATTGAAGGCTATTTTCTATGTAACATTTTCTCTAATAAAATTATTCTTTATAGGTTGTAAGAAAATGAAATCACATACTATCTATTTTTTAATTTAGGGGTTTTGATGAAAGGAGATATTATAACAACCCTAGTCTTTATGAAAAACATAAAAATATTTTATTACATAAAACTCTTCACTTGATACAACATTGATCATCGAGAGGTCAAGTATCATTAGGGACTAGGAAGATTATATAACAACTTAGATAAAAAACGTGAAATCATTATTGAAAACATCTTTTACATGACCACAACATTCCTTCGTACTTAACATTGAATGGGATAACCTGAGTACATGCATAATAAAGGGTGAGCTATAATACCTAGTAAGGGTGTAAAAAGGCATAAAAGTAATAATATAGTACATGTCACGTTATAGGATTTTCAATGGAGCACAATAGAAACATCAAAATTAAAGAATGATATAGCATGATTATCATAACATGGAAATGTGGTATCAACATTTAAAAAGATATTATCATGATCCAAGTCTCATTGTACATTGTGCATGAGTAATACCTCAATGAACTTGAATTAGCATGAGTAAATTCTCATTACACATAACGTACCATGATACTATTATTTAACCAATTCATTGAATCATTATTAGTTTGCACCATTCATAATCATTTCATTTATAGAATAAGTGTTCCACAAGGATCATATAAATGGATATATTTGACATCATCATTTATTCAATGATAAATGAATGTGGAATTCATAAATAAAACCCTATACTCAAAAAGTAAATGTGAATAAAGTTTAATACCCTTGATAGAGAAATCAGCATGGTATTAACAACACAACGATGAATATGAATATATTTTAATCGATTTAAAAATATATAATTTTCTTTCCAAATTCCAAAACTAAAACATTAACATTAATTTTTTTGTGAAAAGATAATTTTTTTAATGTTTTGTTATATAAAATTTTGTACATCCATGTTTTATTAAAATTACATAAATGGTTTACAATGATTAAAATACCATGTCAAAATACTATTTTCAAGCCCATGGTTATTCATATTCCACTACTGAGGTATCTAATGCTAAATATATAAATTAACAAACAAATCCCAATTTGTTTTATAAATACTGACCCATTTATCCTTACATTAATTACCATATCTTTTTCCATGATTATCTACTAGTATTAACTCCAAATGAGTCCACCAAATGAGTCATCTCAATGAGTCCTCCATCCCCCATGGTCCTGAACCACACGTTTTAGGAACTACCCATCATGGTAAGGGAAATATCCACTTATTTTTTGCGTTTGAATTTCCACAATGTTTTGTTTGTCAATCCAGTTTCAAAAATAATATCTTATATATAATTTATTTCAATGATTTAATATAATAATATTCTTTTGATAATGGTATACACATGCCCTATATATTTTACCCTTCTCTAAAGCCATGTATTATACCTCTTATGCTGCCATATTTACTTCTCAAAAATTATTTCATATCCTCTAGGAAATTCCATTTTATTTCTATTATGTGAATACACAAACAATATTTTTTTGAAGGGGTATTCTACAGTATATATATAAATGATTTATTTTTTTCAATTGAAATTTATTATTCTCACATTCAATTTTCATCTCTTATAAACAACATAATGATCATTCTTTTAATAACTTTTTAAAATTTTGTGGTTTTATGTGAAACCCATTTCTCCTATTATAAATTGGTTATTTATAAAATGTTTTATTTTTTTCAATGTGGACTATAATAGAAAACAAATATGATTTTTTCACCCCCATATTTCTCCAACACATTTGGCACTAAATTAAATCTCTAGAGATGACATTTTTTACGATATCATAGTGCATAACAATGGTAATTTTTTGGACAACTCAATGAAAAATAATGGTCAAATTGTAATGAATGTATCATTTAAATGTGGTAAGCACATTTCCATTTTATGATTCATGTAATTTTTTTAATGATATTCCTCGTTACCTTTTCTCATGACTTCATTATATTCCTCAAATTTTTTATTGATATTCATCAATATCACATGTAAATATTTACCATCCCATTATTGTACAAGGCCTTATTCTTCCACATTCCATAATTTAAGTCCACGTGTTATGAGATGATAAAATGTTACCTAGGATAAAACTTTGATGAAAAAATTTATGTGTATTTGAATAATGTTTTATATTTTCATGTATTATGTAACTTTCTGAATAAAACAATCATTTAAAAGATCTATGTTTATACCATTTAAATGTGTATTTCTAATAAAATGGTAGGATTCCATAACAATCCTTATCATGTGTCACATCCATTTACCATAATAGTTTGATAATACTCCAAGATGAGAGTAAAAATATATACCTTATCTGATTTATCCACTTACTCAAGTTATTCTTTGTGATATGGATATCTAAATATTGTTATAACAATTTTCACCATTCCATGAATCTATAATAGTTCCAAAATATGATGGTGGAGATCTTATACTGTTTCATGAAAATTGTTATACTTCAGTAGAATATTTCTCGAATATATTCATTCACATTCATCATATACATGTTATATATGAAAATTACTTTTATTGAGGCAGAATTATAATCCCTCTCCATCCATAATTGATCCATTGGTATAGTCTAATTGGATCATTCTAAGGAGTGTAAATATTTACCTCACTCATCATATTTTCTAAATATTTTGGAAATCGTGATTCATTAGTAGATGTTATAATAAAGAACTAATCCAATTTTAATATGTCTTCCCACACCTGGTAAGTTTTTCATGGTGATTGGGATAGAGTTTCCCTAGAGGGGACATGTTGGATAGTTCCCTTAGTAGGAAAATATATCGAATTGGAATGATAGAACTAGTGGGGTCAGTTTATATGAGCCCTCATAAATATCTAATAAATTAATATTGATCGGTGGTCATAATGTTGAACCACCTTACCCTATTATGTACATAACTAAATATCATGATATATGTATAGGATTATAAAAATGGTTTCTAGTGGTGATAGAAATCACTAATTTCATGGCATGGTTCCTTGAATGAGGCTATCTAAAAGGATCATATATCTGAATAACATTATGTGAAGTACCTAGGACTGTTATTTGTCAATATTGGTGTTATTTCCGGACAATCATATTCCCCACTAGTACCTGATGGAATATTTATTGTTATGTTTTTTACAAACTATCTTAGTTTCTATCATTATGACATACCATATTTTTTGTTGACGATGAAATGATATCAATTCAAGGTAATATTTCTAATAGTATATTTGTAGATAGAAATACAAAAAGGAATATTTTTTGAAATTAGTGATTTATCACATTCATGATCATTATCAATTTTATATACATAGAATACATTTTTATTTTTACATATTACATGGTCTTCCATTTTACATGCATGGAATATATTTGAGAAAATGGAATGTCTCATGGGATTTCTAATTATATTTTATTATTTAAATAATCACATGGTTTCTACATTTATATTTAACAATATACATATTGATTATCTAGTTTTGGAAAATTGGATTCCCTGGACCTTTGGTAATGAAATTATTCTATTATTATGTACTTTCAAGTCAGGTTGACCATTTTTGATCTCAGATAAACCAATAGGAATATTGTGATTGATTATTATTTGGTGATTGAGGGTCTTTAAAAAATATAACTCTACATATTTAAAAAAAATAAAATTTAAAATCCCAACAAATCGCGTATCTGTAATGAGTCACTTGTTATCCATCCAATGGAAAACATTCATCTGTGGTTTCAAATCCAATGATATTTAAGATATCACTTTGGGTTAAAGGATAAGGTTTTTGGATCATAAAACCCATTTAGAGTGAATTATTTCATAATCAAGGTGTGTCTCATAGATTTATTTTATGTTCGTTAATATTTTCCGAATCCGGATACATGATTTGTTACGCATATAAGATAAAAGGATTTTGAATCTCGGTACATGAATGTGGTATTTCTATTAATGTCCTATAAAAATATATAATAAGTTTTAAATATGTTTCCCATTAATAATTTTTAGGTTTGATATTTTTATTCATTAAATTAATCTATCCCATCACATTAGATATTACATCCATCTTGGAATGCGATTAATGTTTTCAGATTAATGTTTAACCTCCAGGTAGTATCCTATCGGTACTATATGAATATTAATCCAAGACCACATAGTTCCCTTTAGGATCATGATGAAATGATAAATATCATGTGGATATGATATATTAATCAGAATTATGTAATTGGGTATTGTTATCATGAATTAGGGGTGGGGTCTTACTTATCCTAATTATAATATTAATCAGAGTCTATATAGTCAAGTTTATGTTTATGATTTTGAGGAGATTTGTATAATGATAATTATGTTCCTTTTTGAATATGTGTAATATCACATGAGACATTATCAATGATATAATAAAGATAAAAAATGTTATTTGGAATACTACTTATATTGGTGTAGATTAAATATATATGTTTCATTAATGTAGTGTTCGTTATGGAGATCTGGCCATAGGAACACAGTTTTTGTTTCCTGTTTATATTAGGAATAATAGTGTTTTGAGATATTAAATGTTTCCCAATATACTAATTGATTTTTAAGGATGGTAAACCCATTGGGTGTGGGGGTTCTAGAATGTAGTAAATTTAATATCAATGTGTTTATGTAGATATAAATTCTAGTGATAGATATTGGAAAATTAACCACTAACGAGTATTTACTGGGATCCATGAGTGGTCAATTTGGAATGCTTTTATGACATGTTGATCCCTAAATACAAATATGGTTGAATGTGTTCCAAACCATAATTTATTATTGTTACATTTTCTATAAATGGGGATACTAGACCAAACAATCATGATCAAGGGACACATGGTATTTATGAAAATATTTATGTACTATAGCTTGACAAGATTGATATTAGTAAGGATTTATGCTTGACATGAATGGCACGTACATGGAATTCTTCATGAAACAACAATCATGATTCACTATATCTATCTGAATTTTCTATGGGTGTCTATATAACATTATTGGAATGTTTGAGGACTATCATATTGGCCATGTGGATTATCTGAGAGTCTATTCAAGATCTGATTGGTATATCATGGGGATTCACAAGAGCTCATTTGATATATAAATGGTTCTTAACCTAATCCACCAGGAATTCCATGGTGTAGCAATGTGATACATCATACATTACTTGAGTGTGTCATGTGAAAACCCTATCATATTTTGATTTTTGGAATTTGATTTATTTAACATGAAATTTTTTGAAGAATCATCTATATTACATGCGCAAATGTTTTCAAGTGATCTGGAGAACATGTTTACGGGATTCACATCAACCAGGATGAAATTTCTATAGGAATTAACTTGATCAATGAATAGATCACATGAAGAACATATATTATTCTTTATTATATAAAATATAAATTCCATCACGTGAATATTAAATCATTTTTATCAACCTTCATTGAAACACTAAAATATTTTCCCTAATGTTTCCTTCTGAGGAAGGAGTTGATAAACCTGACAAATGGGTGGTCCTTCACATGAAACAGTTGATGAGAAAAAACCCTTCTTGTGATATTTATGACATGTTAGTGATCCATCACAAGAATGTTAACATGATGAGGCCATATGAGTAAACATACATCATAATCTATTATGTTTCTCACCAGATTATTTTACAAAGAAGACACTTTTTCCCGTATGATATTTTAATTAGGGATTTTCACGCTCATATATATATTTTTTCATCTATGTGTCAGGGTATGATATTATCAGAATTACCTATTATAATATATAACTGATTTCAGGGAAGTGATACCTCATATGGAATTTTTTGTTGGAGGAGAGAGAAAAAACAAATAATAAGTTATCTCCATTTCATTATCACACATAATTTCATAAATTATGTCATATTTTTATTGCATGATAAAAAATTACTACATGTCTATAACACCCTAGGTAAATAAAGAATATGACATTTTTATATTTATCCCTATTTGTGAATAAAATGTTAATATTAATTTAAAGGGAACGCTATGCTCGATGGCATACCCAATACGCAACAACGAGTTCCGTTGAAATCATAAGTTGAACTCTAATAATAAAATAATTTTATTTTAAATGGTAGTTAAAACCTAGATGATGTAATGATGAGAATGAACAGAACTAACTAAAAATGATTATATAGGTTTGTCAAATATTTTTTCTTCTTACAATAAATGTTGGAGGATTAAAAATGCGAATGAATCCAATTTTAAGCGTAAACCTTCTAATACTCTTTAAAAGGCCGGTTAACCGCCTTTTGAGGGAGAACCGCTTTTAAATCCACTTTTTGAAAATTCCATGTGTTATATATGACAAAATAAAATTCTTCTTTTGAATCAGGACATCAAAATTTACTTTGTGTAATTTTTTGGTATTTTTCTAATAAAGTTCATTTTTAATGAATAATGAAAAATGTTGTATTTTAATTCAAAACCACTTTTTAATCTAATTTATTTATATGATTAGATTATCTTTTGAATTGGTTTTAATGTGGAATTAGAATATATTTTTACCATTTTATCCAATAGTGGTCATTGGAATTAATTTCACGTTGAAATTGGACTTAAACTATTGTCAATCTTTTAATAGATATTCTTTCTTAAAAACACGCTATTTGTTTTGACAGCAGAAATTAATTATTAAATTAATTAATTCAACTGATATGTTTTCAATTTTTTAAAATAGAAATAATTTTTAAATTTGGAATATCATATATATCTTAGGTTGAATTTTTGGTATTTTTCTGAAAAACATCAATTTTTGATAAATAGTGAAACCACTAAGTGGTAGTTTAAAAACCGATTTTTCGTTTAAATGAAACATTACCACTTCTGTTATTTGAATTTAAAAAATCCAACACACATGGTTGTCATTAGGATGTAAAATTTGGTTCAATGGTATTAAAATAATTTTTCGGTGAATAGTAACTTTTGTGTTTTTAATCGTGATTGTAGGTAATTAGTGTAATTTAAGGTAAAAATAATGTTTCAATAATATTGAATGACCTTGAAACATGTACTACCCTTATTGGATGATTCATGGACGACCAATACAATCCATGGGTCAACATGGGGACCCCATGGAGCCACTTTGGTTGGAAAATGACATTAAAATTTTTTTATTTAAAGTTAAAATTAAAATGTCACAAACATGTATTTTTTTACTAAAAAAATATTACATGAGGTTATACAAGTCATTTTTTGACTATATATATTCATTATAAAGATCAAAATATTTCATACATCATGAATGTTTTTTATAAATTTTAGACTTTAAATAAATTAAATTATTTATGACACAATGATGATGCAACAATTACCTCATTATTTAACGATTTAAATAAAATGCAAATATAATGTCAAATATAAGACCTACACATGTCAAAATCCTATTTTATGGGTGGATTTCGAGGTATTATCACCTTATACTCGAAATATATAATTTTGGGACCTTTAAAATCCGAAAATCATTTTATAATAAAGTAAAAGTTTATAACTTTCCAAGAGTGACCCTCCTCTCCTCTTATAAAATCCCCCACCTCTAGCACCTTACCCACACCTCTGAAGCATTTGGCTCGTCCAACCCCTGCCCATTTCATCTCTCCACATCCCTCTATTAATCATTGAAGCCTAACCTTTGGGCATAATCCTTTCTAAGGAATCCTTTGAGCTCATATTAAAAAGCGTTACCTGATTTAAAGGTAATGTCTTCCCTTGTGTTCTTTTGTTTTATTTTTCTTATCCAACCCTCTAAAATATTTTAATTACATTCTTTTGTAACAACACCAGTTTATTAAATATAATAGGATGTTTTTATTTGATTTATTCGATCTAAACTTACACACACCTTCATCTAATGGTTAAAGAACATACTGTTTCTGTGGATGGAGAATTTATGCCTCACGAAAGGTTGATTGTTCAATATTCTCTTAACACCTTTCATGTGGCCATTATGATGCCACTATATTTTATATGTGATATATATGGTATTCATGTTTTCTATATGCTTCTGAATTTTATATTTAATACATTCCTTTATGATTTTCATGGTTTGAAAATGTGATAATTTCATACGAGGAAGTGTGGACTACCGCCCCCTCAAGTGATGTCACTCGTTCATGAAATACATGGAATGTATAAAGAATTAAATTAATGAAAATATGTGACCTATATAAAATATATATTATAATGTAATTATAATATATATCTCTCTCAATTATTTTTAATTCCATTAATATGACAAAGAAATGAAAGTAGCGTTCATTCGAACGTACGGCCTACCGTCTCCCTGAACGGTGCATTTTATTTATTTTTAACTCCAAATGTTATGGAGTAGTATAAAATGAATATGTACTAGATATTTATGATATTTAGATAATTAATACTATTCAGGAGATGATTTACCTATAACTACATGGACAATCATGTTCAAACATGTTCATTTTTGACTCATGTACCAAATATCAACAAAAACGTCTCGTATGAACACACATTATTAACCATTTATTATAACATTATAATATGTGATATTAACTGAATAATAATATTTAAAAGATTTCATTAAGAAATTATAAATTGACCAAAGTTTATTATTCAGGAATATAATGAAACGAACAAGACAAGTCAGACTTGAGGTAAGGGATCCTACACCTCTCTTTCTTTTTAATTACACTCTTTTATGTCATTCATTTTAAGCTCATCTTTCTTATGATTGGGATTTTCTTTTATATTACACTTACTGTAATTTTCTTGTTCATATGATGAGAGACCCTATTTTCTCCCATCAAACTAGTTTAGATGTTTTGAGTGGCACCGTTAGGATTCCGAATTTTCGTAAGAGATCCAACCTCTCTATTTCCTTTTAATTACTCTCATTTATGTCATTTCATTTAAGCTCATCTTTATTATGTTTGGGTATTTTATTTTATATTCTTCATAGTGTAATTTTTATGTTCATATTATGAGAGACCCTATTTGATCTCATAAATCCATTTTTGGATGTTTTAAGTTGCTCTGTTAGGCTTCCAAGTTATCGTAAGGGATTTTTCATCTCACTTTTTTTCTTGTGAAATTTATGCTACGTTTGCCACTATTTCCTTTGAGTGGTGTTTGTACTGAGAATTATTTTAAACTTTTTGTAGTATAATTTCATTTATGGGTATTTACATCTTCATTTTATGACCCTTCGTCCATGGGGTGTACGTTTCGAAAGTTACCCAACTCGGTAAGGGGACCATTCACCCTCCTCTTTTTAAAAGACTTCTTTTGTTATATGTTTTAATTCACATACTATTATGTAGGTATATGTTATTATATATCCTTATTTATGTAAATTTTATTTCCAAGTGATGAGATACCATTTTTTCTCTCATTAACTCATTTTCTGAATTTTAAAGTGACGTCGTTAGGCTGTCAGATTTCTGTTACGGAACTTCTTGACCCACTTTCAATTCTTTGGGTTAAACCTCTACTTCTTGATTTTATTATGTCAAGATTATGTGTGGAATATTTATGTTGTAATTTCCACAAACCGTTGTGTAGATATACTATTTCTACACATAAGAATCTCATTGATAAATTCTTATGAACTTGTATGGGAAATCATAACTCAATCTCATTTCATTGAGTTAAATATCTATGTCATTGTTTTTGTTTTTCCAAGATTATGTGTGAATGACCTCTGATTGTTTCACACTTAATATCCACTTATATTGGGTGTAATTATAATTCTCACACATAATTATGTGATAGATTTATCCTTAATTTAAGGATACCATCTTTATAATGGATTTCATCTCAATTTACATTTCCATTGAGACTTCATTGTTCTTATGGACCAATTCACTCTTATATGGTGTGTATATTGTGATTTAAAATAATATATCATGAATCCATTTATATTTATGATATTATAATGTCCGTATTAAATGTTCTTATGCAATTATTTGTATTCAAGAGTCTCTCATTTTGTTAAAAACTCTTTAACAATAATATTGTTTTAAATGTTTTAAAGATTAATTATTCTAAATCTTTATCTTTATTGTCCATGTTTTAAAAATGGATTTCAGTATTTATTTATATGTATATTAATTTTTTAAAATTATAATTCCAGTAAAAGCTTCAAAGTGGTATGGGACACTTGGATTCAAAAATAACTTTTAAATGGTTTTTCAAAATGGATTGATTAATTCAAAATCTTGGAATTACTTATTGTGATTTAAAATGAAATGTTGTTTTTGAAATGTTTATATATTCAATATTTTATGTTAATTATGGTACTTGGACATTTTACGGGTGGTTTCATGATAAACCATATGACGGGTGGTGACATGAATACCAAGACGGGTGGTTATGTTATAACCTCCAATGCATTGGGTATGGAAGTCGGCCGTATGGATATTCCATTAAGTGATATGTGTGGAAGTCGACCTTATGGTTATTAAAATTAATTATGTTTATGTCCCAAGTTACCTTTACATGTTATGTGTTCTTTATATGTGTTTTTAGGGTAATATTTTGGTTACAAAAGGGGTATGTAATGATCTTTTATTTAGTGAAGAGTTTTTTTACTACTTCATAAAGGTGAATAGTATTACTTTGATAAAGTATTATTGGTTTACTTTTTTTTTTGAAAAACTAACATTTTTTCTCATTGTGTATCCTTTACTGGGATTTTTATGCTCATCCCATGTCTTTGAAATGTTTTCCACTGGACATAAAGATGAATAGGGTCATGGATGGGATCACTGAAAGACATGATTTCTAAAACATGGAACTAGACATGTTTCTTTTTAATAGTTTTTTATATTATTTTATGGAATCTTAGTAGAAGTGTCTACTATGTAATCCTTTGAGATGTAATAGTTATGACCTAATTCTCTAAAACTCTAAACCTAAAAATATCCTCTATATGAATTATTAATTTAATTCATGATTAAGTAATGTTTAAGTCTTGGGCCTTATAATTTCCTCTCAATCATTAGAATATTTATTGAGGTAATGGATTTCCATAGTTATTTTTCATGATTAACCAGATATTTCTAATGTATTTTTCATGATTGATCCAACATTACTATGAGCCATCAGTTTGTTGAGAAGACATTTCAAGAGGACACTTTTGTGATTGATAAAACTCCAAGGGAGCCCCTATATAGAACATGTTTTATATATTTTTCCATTTAGAATATCATCATTGGAATTTTAACAGTCTTCTCATGATCAGAAGATAGATCTCAAAAATCAAATAATTTCATTTAATGATTTTTTTTGTAATTATTCAATATATATGTTTACAAAAAGTTTCGTCTATAATCACATGATCCCCTTGGGATATTTTTATTCATTTGTCAACAACATGTCACATTATAATATGGAATTGTCTTAGTGGTTTCAAATAATAATTAAGGATCATCTTGACTACATCATGATATTATGATGGATTCTATGATGAATTTCATGTGATTAAGCTAATGTGTGTAGATCTAATTTTGATATTATTTTATCATGTCTGTGTTCCACTGTATGATTTGTAAACTAATCATGTGAAGTAAATAATCATTTTTCCTGTAAACAATCACAACTCTTCATCTCATAATGGTCCTTTAATTTTCATATTCTATTACTTTTTCTCCATTGGTTATTGTCAGATATTTTTCAATCGACATGTCACAAGATTAGACAAAACTGTTTGAGGGGATTCACATGACCGTTAGGGTTCATATGGAAGACAATGCATGATTTAGAGGGAATTTCTTTCAAATTTCGTGACATAATGTTATAATATCATTTAGCTTTTTTGAGATAAAAAATGCATGTCTAATGGATTTTTCATGATCAATTGACACATCAAATGAAACATTGGACCCCATTTCCGATTGATCATATGGTCATGTGATCATGATTCCAACTGAACTTTTTGTGATTTTTTGTCTTTAGATGATTAATCTCCATATATCAATGTTACTCCTTTATTTCAATTGTGGTGATAATAATACATATGATTTATGTATTTATCCAACCATAAATTTTCCAATTTATTTTTTCTAGGAATCAAAAACCATATCACTCCTTCCATGATAAACTAAATGATGTAAATAAATCAATTTAAATATAAGTATTTCCAACTACATGTCATGATTAAAATAATTATTCACATGAATATTTAATTATCAATATTTATATATTATAACCATTTCATTCTCCAAAAAGACACAACTATGACAATTATTTAGTGTATCAATATAGATAATGAATCCTTCATGTATAGAAGGTACCCTTAGTATGACTTATACAACAGTATTGATCAGGTACTCTAATAATATTTTCTAGTACTTCATGGTTCTAATAAAAACATATATATTAACTAGGATATTGGGTTGTCTAATTGTAAAAAATTAGTCATAATTAATTTATCATACATATATATACCAAGAAATAAATTGATATACCTCACTGAATAAGACTTATACGAATCATCATTGAATATTTTTTAACAGTTTACTAAACTACCTTCATTGATGACTGAATGTGTAATAAATTGAACATTTTTCTACCAGAATGAACACATATAGAACACTGAAGTTGAATTTTCCATACATATACATTATAAAACTAACATTCTATTACCCACCAGGGTCCCATTAGGATGTATGTATGTTGAATGTGATACCTAAATCCTATGTCCAATGAACATAAAGGTGGTGCCTACAAATAAGTATAAATATTTCATGTGAGGGGATTCCATAGGGAAATGTACCTAAATTTAACAACAAATAATAATTTATTATAATAGTAATGAAATAGTAGATATATAAAAAATATAATATTATATATTGTAAGAATTTCATGCTATGATAAAAATATAAATGATATTATTCTAAATTGTAAATTAAAACATGTTAAATGTAGATCGATTTGATGGATTTACCATTGATAAGAGGGTTAGTTAGTGAATTCATAATAAAATTTCTTTTTATTGCAATTTTTATAACTCAAACATGTTTTGGTATTGATTTAGTCGTTATTACCTCTCAATATAAAATTATATTATGTTATTATAATAGGAAGAGAAATAGATATTTTTATATTGTTTAAAAAAATATTTAATCCTTATTGAAATAAGTTAATCTGCATTATTATAGATTCTTCTATATAATGAAATTATATACTCCAATTCCATCACTAATAAGTATACTTTTATCCTTATTAGGGGATTATTCGCAACTAGAATAATCATTAATAAATTTTATAATGCTCATCCATTATGTGTTTTTTTGTCGAACTGGATTTTGAAAATATAAAAATCCATTTCCCATAAAGAATAATAAACTATTTTTCTACTAATATAATTTTGATCTCATTTAATTGACGATTACCAAATTGAAATAATGTTTGGGAAATTCATCCTTTTTCCTAATGAATTCATGGGATCAATGAGTATATACTATTTTTTCCAATTTATATGTTATATAGTTCTCTGTATTCATTAATGTATAAAACCAGCCACATTATTATCAAATTAAAACACAAGTACATTAAATTTTTCACTCATTATTTATTAATATGATTCAAAAAATATTTTTATTTTTTCAGTATTTATCTACTCCATATGCATTAATCATTAATTTAAAAACTAACCTACAATACTCATAATAACTCCTGCCTCCCACAAAACATTTTCATCGTTCATAGCCAAAACTCCATGTAAGGAAAATAACAATGTCTCAAACCACATAATCTTATTGTATCACACAAAATAGAATCAAATTGTCTTATGGTATAAAAAACCCAAAAGACATCACGGAATTGTATAACAAGAACGTCTCAGTTTACTCACATTAATCATGAGTATGTGTTTCATATTTCATGATGTTATGGGGTATGATTTCCCTCATGCACTCGAGTCACACATAATCTTAATTTTTATTCTCATATAAATATTAATCATTTATTGTTTCACTATACAAAATCAAAGCCTCAAAATTAGAATAGATACATCATTCATCTATGTTAGTCTCAAAATATTTATAAAAATGGGGAAATTCTTTCAACATTAATCTTATTCCACATCAAACCTACCCAGAAATAATAAATGATTTCAATTATACAATCAGCATATATATATATATATATTTCTAAAATAATATTATGGTAGTAATGATATATTTTATTATGCAATGTGATCATACACATTAATGATTATTATCATAAGACACCCCTTTAAATGTTGTACACCACCATGAGTTGTGGATTTAATATCAATCTCATACAATATCATTTCTTCATCGATAGTTTTAATAATATTAAATTTATCAATTTATTACAAGATAGGTATTTCATGAATAATATTTTCATGACTAATTGTGTTTAATTATAAATTTTTCTCATTATGTTTACATGATCATCATAACACATAGTATGAATTGTTTTTATCTTAGTATGAACATTTCATGTGTATTAATCCTCAATAATATGAATAGGAAGGTGACAATGTTGAAATTATCAAATGAAACACTGTTATCTAATTTATTAAAAATGAAATATTCACATGTTTATTAATCTATTATTAGTTTCTTTACTTCTCATGATCCACATTGACTATTACATAAGATGATTAATGCTTAATGAAAATCTTCTTAAATCTTCCTCTTTGATCATACACAAGGGATGACACTAGGAAAAATTATCTCACATGTACACCAGCTGGACCACATCTCTTTCCACGATGAATGAACCACTGCGTACACCATATAGGTGTCATTAACCTATTTTCCCCCCACTTTTAAAAGCCTACACCATACATTTTTTGTGGGAACTATGAATCCTCTACCCCATTTACATAATTCTTGGAATATCTTTCCCTATTGTTATCACTTTACTTGCAATAATTATGATTGAGATGACCATGAATATTGTATGGTTGGTCAAAATTTTTATTATTAAATAAAACTAACTATCAAATTTCTCAATATAAAACACCATATAACTATTAAATTAAATATCACCACACTAAAATTCCATTGATAAATAATATTTTTGATTTTCATCATTATTATCCATTTATTTATTTATATATCAACAAAAATTTAATGGATTGGATACCTATATCCATTTAATTTTTGATTTTTGGATGATGGATGATCCATGTGGATATTGGGGATGATTTGGAGTTTTGGAAGTTTACTAATTCCATCTAATGAATGAAAGTGTAAATGAGGTTTATGAAATAGAATTATCCAAGATGTAGTGTTGTGGAGATGTCAACTACATCATAGGTTCATGGGATGAAGATTTTAGATCTACTGCATTTCTTTTCATAACTATTTTATAGAGGAGGATTTTCGTGTAGGTTATTTGACCACTTCAGAGTATATAGGTATACAATTTTATATGGGTTAAGGGATTCTTATAACATTTATAAAGGATATTTTACCCTTAATGAATGATACATCACAGCCTCCATTCTTTGCTAAGGGATTCATCACCATGTTAGTGTTGATTTTCACATAGTCCCTAACATGGGTTATAATATCTGTGTCATGTAGTATATCATGATCCATATATTTCGGTATGACTAGGTAGGTTGTGTTGTTCATTATTCCATTGCATCATAGTCTATCTTGTTTCTGCAGGACCGAATATGTAAAGATGAGATAGTCAAATACAAGATTCTGTGAATTATATACTTATAAAATATTCATTGTAACTTTTAATGATGGTTATGTTTACCTAGGGTAAACAAGATAATTCACTAAACATCTATGTTCTAAACAGTTTCTTGATTCAGGAAATTTGATTCCAAAAAAGCAATTACAGAAAAGTGATTCCATAAATTAAACATAATTAATGATTACAAAGATGAATATTCGACCTTAAAGCGTATAGAATCTAGCTATATCAGAGTATAAGAATAAGGATGTATAAGATAGTTATACTTTCCTCAGAAATAAAGATGCATCGGAAACCTTGTAACAAAACAAGTAATAAGTATTAAATCATTTATCCCAAAGAGAAGGGTATCCCACAACCTTGGATAAAGGTCCCTTGATTTATACATTCATGATGGCCAGTCTTACACACACCTGGGTATGTCCTCGATATGAAGATCAGAGTCTGTCTTGCTATCCTCACAAGCCCTCAACTTCAAGGTAGTCGACACCACTATCTTCATATCCTCGTAATCCCTCTATTGTATGAAGAACCAATCGGAGTCGCAAAAAGAAATTCTACATGAAGCAATGTTTGAAATAGTTGTTAAAACTTTTTTCACAAATCCTGAGAGTTGATAAGATCATCTCTCTCAAGAAATCACTTCATCATAATGTAATCACAGTTGTCAAATTTTAGTGCAAAAGTAATGATCTCTTTCAAATGAGTACATATTTATAGGCACGGCTTAACCGGTTTTCTCCCCCATCAAATGGTCATATTTTTCCTTGAATTTATGAGTCACATGTACATGTATCACTCAAAAAATGGTTAGTGAGTTACTCAAAGCAAGGCATCATTTTATAACAAAATGTGTGATAGAATAACTAAAATATGATATTCGGGATGTAAGGAAAAATAGATCGTATTATAATGAAAATTGAATTTAGAGTATAAAATAAATGAATATTCAGTTTCTGTTTTCTAGGAATTCGGAACCTGAATTATATAGAAATATGGAGTCCGATTTTCAAGGAAATTCGGAGTCTGGATTCAAAATAACTCGGTACCAGAACATACAATGTTTGGAGTCGGAGTTCATGATAATTCAGAGTCAGAACACATAAGTGATCAGAGTCTGTCTTCAAATAACACAAAGTCAGAACTCATAAAATTTTTATCCAGAATTCATAATCAGAATTCAGAGTTAGATCATAGAAATTACGTATCCAGAATTATTATTTAGAATTCAGAGTCAGACCTCTAAATGTTCTTAACCAGAATTCTGATTCAGAATTGGGAGTCAGAACTCAGAATGTTTATATTCAGAATTCGTAATCAGAATTCGAAGTAAAAACTCAGAATGGTCATATCCACAATACGTAATCAGAATTCGGAATCATAACTTAGAATGTTCGTAACCAGAATTGAGATTCAGAATTTGGATTCAGAACTCATAAGAGTTTGTAACCAGAATTCTGAGAATTCGGATTCTAAAATAAAATTCATCATATCAATGTATTTATAGGATTCCGAGGATTTGGTTTTCAAACTGAATTTTACACATAGAAAAATTATGATATGAATAATTAAAACATGGTAAGGGTAAATTTCCAAGGGGAAGAAAATTTTCCTTACAGATGTAAAAAAAGGTAAAAATAGATTTTTCTTGAGATAAGGTGTTTTTGATTTTCAAACCAATAAGGAATTGTAATGTCATAATGAATACTAATTGACTTAATAATCTCACACATGTATGAAAGAATGGAAAAGTCATAAGGAAAATCTTTTTTATTCAACAAAATCCCCCATTTTCGAAAGCACAATCATCCTTATGAAAAAGAATATAAGGACTTAGTAATTATTTTCTAGACATTGAAAATAAAAATTTTCTCCCTTTATATATCGAAAATGGTGAATATGACTAACTCCCTCAGAGGATTTGGATCTCTGAGGATCATATTCTAGATTTCCGGAATGAGAATTTTCATTATCTTGAGTATTGAAATATTCATAATGGGAACTCGCCCTTATATAAACCCCCCCTTACATAAGGATATTTCTTCATTACATATATTTCTTTTTCATTCTCCCGCTTTTTGATTTTCAAAAAGAGTTTTATGGAAGGAAAAAAAAGTAGTACCTAAAAAATTAGTACAGATATCCAAACAAAACAAATCAACCACAATTTCATTAGTATTGAAAGAATTTTTACAGAGGAAAACAGATACAACAAAAGATCATATTTGGATCTATTTTTCTTCTTTTTTCCCTCGGTATCAGCTTTTACACGATGGTTTTCTGCTTCTTTATCTCTTTGTGATCATCCTCATCTTGATTTTCTAATGCTTTGATCCTGTCATCATGACCCTTCATAGCCTCTACCCAGGCCTTAAGCAATTCATCTTGCTTTACTATATTTTCTTGAATCTCAATCTGGATATCCCTTTAAGTTTTCCAACATTGGAAAACAAAATTCAACTTCCCATTTAGACCATTGACATCCTGGATCTGGGTATTATGTTCAAGATTTAGCTTTTCCATAAGGCTATTTGTGAGATCCTTGATTTTGGTTTCTTTAGTATCAAAATCTTCCTTGAAATCTTCTTGAAACTGATCAAGCACTCTCAAATCATTAACGATCTTCTTCGACCATCTGGTCATTTTCTTGCAATATTTTCGGTGGGATTCATAGTTGATAAGGAAATTCTTGTTTTCAGCATCTACCTCTACACACAGATCCATCACCATGGATACAGAGTCTGATTTCTAATTCATTCTATTCTCGAGCATCTGGAATCGGGATTCAATTGAAGGAACAATCGTAATGGTGTTTTCTAGCTTCTTCAAGGACTGGATGACAAAATCATGTCCTAGAGCTGATGGCTCCAAATCTTACACTTTTCTTGGAGATGGTTCTTCTTCTATCTCAACCAAATTCCTCTTAGATGATTCCAAATCTTCTTTCTTTCATAGAATAGCTTCTGTTGGGGTGTCAACAAACACTTGTTTCCCCTTGTCATTTTTCGGAAGAGCTTCCACATTTGGAGACTCATGATCACTTTTAGAAATTTTGACAATCTTATATTCATTAAATTTTTCCTTCTCAACTACATCCTAAATAACATCAAGAAGAATGAAGCCATGATTATGAATCTATTCCTTAGATAACTTGTTCAATTCCTCTTCATCTTTTTCATCAATTCCAAGATTAGAAATTCTTGAAGATCTATCTTAAGAATTCCATATTGACATTTTCTCGGAAGCAGTTTCCTTTCCATGAAAGTCTTCTACTTGCTTTATCAGATTGGTTATATCTTCAGTTACTTCAGACTCTTTTAATTCTTCCATGACTTACTTTTCAACATCCTTATCTTTGGGGTTTTCCAAAGACATGAAAATTATTTCCCAGGGTCTCAAGTAATTGTTCTAGTATGAAATCTTTCAGTACGAGAACGATATCAGATTCAACATCAGTAGACATAAAAAGAGATTGCACAATATCTGCCTTAGGCATCTTATTCTTAATCTTCTTTTCCATGGATTTCTTTTCAAGCTCATCACCATCATTCTCTTTTAATGCATTGGCCTCTATCGGGTATAGGACAAACTATGTCTCCCCATCAATCCAATTCTTTTTATCCTCCCTCCATTTGGATACAACCTCATCCTGATAGGATTTCTTTTTCTTAGGCTTCGAATGTGCGGATTGAACTTCTTTATCTCTAGGAGTTTCACCTTCATCTTCTTCTTCCTTCAAATTTCTTTTCATTCCATATTTCATTGATGGTTATACCTCTTCTATATTTTTCGGAACGGCTTTTACCTCATCCTCTGGTAGATCATAAAATTCACCTGATTCCTAAGATAAATGAATCTTGATTATCTTGAGGGTATTATCATTGATTATCATTACATTTCAATTCCTCAGGTTATAACTGAATGATATCATGAAATATATAAGAAACTGAACTATCAACATGGAATGTAGGGCAAGAGACATGATTTTATGACCTCTTAGATTCCCATTCTCGATATTCTCTATCGTAATTAGAATATTCTTCATCATATTGATTTTCCTTAGATTTAACAAAAAATATAATATATACATATCAATTTTTTTTTAATAGTGTCCTTCTCACCCACTTTCGGTACCAGAAGTCTATGAACCCATAACTCTAGGATCCGACTATTGGTAGATAAGTGATAAATTTTTGCCGTATTGATATTTGTAAGTCCAAGGCATTGCATAGCCTTCACTTTTACAAAAGTCTTTTGAACATCCGGTAGCTTGTGGGAACAAAACTCATCTTCCCATTAATATAGAACTCCAACTATGCTGGATACCTTAGTGTACGATGAAGCATATGTTTTTCCATATCATTTGAAGGAAATTTTTTACCTACAATATTACTTGCAAAAATAAACTGATACATAAAACGTTGTCTGCAAATCCAAATACAAAACATCCTGAGCTTTTGTCTTTCAAATGGCTACACTTTCCCATCCATGGATCTTGATTTTCATAGTGATAAAAGTGTAATATTTGTTGAAGAAATTTGGACTCATTAACCTCTCCATGTAAATTTTCCACTCTGAAATCAGCTTGACAGTAAACATATCTTGAGAAGGAGCTTCTGAAGACATTCATACTTGAGCACTTATGATGAATTCATAAAGAGATTTGGTAGAGGAATATAGCTTCGACATGCAAAGCTTTGAAAACCGATGTTGGACACCTATTGGGGGTCCCATTTTATAGGTGTTGAGGCGACAGTTCATCTTCCCATTTCAATCCAATGGCTAAGAATTCTTCAGATATGATCTGACAGTTGATATGATAGCGTCAAGGAAAATTTGGTTGAATCCGATCTTTTGAGTTTTTTAATGAATATAAATCAGATTTAAGGATAATAGAATCCGATAAATTTTAAAAACAAATGAAAATAACAACATGTAAAAGATTATTACAATAACTAAATAAATAATCATACCTTTGGGAATCTCAGGATAATTATTGTTAATGAGGAAAAATTTTCATGATGGACTTTAGATTCCAAATAAAACTTTAGAATGGGAAACAAAATGAGTACATAGATCTTCATTACAAAAATTTCAATTACGAAAATATTCATTACGAAAATATTCAGAATGAAAAACTTCACCATGGACATTTTATGTAAGAAAATATCTATTACGAAAATTTCATGTAAGAGAATATTCATTACGAAAATTTTACGTAAAAAATGTTTCATTACAAATATTTTATGTATGAAAATATTCATTACAAAAATTTCAGGTACGTAAATATTCATTACAAAAAACATGAATTACTACAATACGAAAAAACCATGAAAAACTAAAATGTGAAAAAATCGAAGAACCTCATTATGAAAAACATTAAAAAAATCATTATGAAAAATATAAAAAACATCCTTATGAAAAATATGAACAAAATCATTATGAAAAATATGAAAAACTTTAATTACAAAAAATATGAACAACTTAATTATGAATAATATGAAAAAAAATTCATTACGAAAAATATGGAAAACATCATTACAAAAAATATGAAAAAATTCATTATGAAAAATAAGAAAAACATCAAATGAAATGTTTATCCCCTATGAATGGTAGTATATTACTATAAGGATATTGGTTCAATAAGATGTTATCTAGGATGATTACCTTATAATTATAATTCATAATATCTGTTTAATGAAATAAAATCTATTAGGGGGTATATATTTTGTGAAAATATCAGCAAGATGATCTTGAATTCCGATAAATTGAAGAATGATATCTCCTTTGTGTGTGATCCCAAAGAAAGTGAAGCCTAATATCTATGTGATTTCCATGAGAGTGATGTGCAGTATTTTTACTAAGGTAAATGACACTAATATTATCACACAAATATTTTTTTTTGGTAAAACTCATACCATAGTCATTGAGTATGTGTTTCATCCACAACACTTGAGCACAACAACTTACAGCTGCTACATATTCAGCTTCAGTAATGGAAAGATCTACTAAGTTTTGCCTCATGCATGATCAAGAAACTAATGAATATCCTATGAAATGACAATCTCTAAATGTACTCTTACTATACATTCTACATCCACCAAAGTCAGTATCCGAAAATCATATCAATATAAAATCATTTCATGAGGTATAAAAGAGTCATAAATCCATGGATCCCTTTAATTAGAGAGAAATAATTTTCACTTCCATTAAATGACATTACATAGGATTGGATTGATATCTTCCAAATAAGAATACTAAAAACATTAAGTCTGGATGACTAGCCGTCATGTAAAGTATACTTCCTATCATACATCTAAAAGATGTTTGATCTAGTGGTTTCTCTGCATTATCAAGATCATTTTTATTTGAGGTACCAAAAAGGGTACTTATTCTTTTAGTGTTTTCATATACATACTTTTGAATATGATCTTTAATATACTTATATTGGGATATATAGATTTCTTCTAGTTTTTGAGAGATTTGAAAACCAATAGAAAATGTAAACTCACCCATTATAATCATTTCAAACTCAGACTTCATTAGATCCGTAGAGGAATCAGTTAATTATTGCTGAGTTGAACAAAATATAATGTCATCAACATAAATTTGAACAATCAAAACTTTTTTTCTTGTCTTTCATTATAAAAAGGGTTGGAACTGCATTTCCCTTAATATAGGTATTTTGAAGCAAAAATCATGTAAGTCAATCATACAAAGCTCTAGGTGCATGTTTAATGCCATATAAAGCATTGGTATGTCTAAAAACATGATCAGGATGTTTTTTATATTCAAAAACCAGGAGGTGGTTGAACAAAAACATCCTTTGTACAAAAATAATTATGGAAACCACATTTCACATCCATTTGAAAATGTTTGAAATTGAAGAATTCTAAAAAGGCATGTAAAATACGAATAGATTCATGTCTACGTACTGGAGAATAGGTTTATTCATAGTATATTCCTTCTTGTTGATTATAACCTTTATCAAATAATATATCTTTACTCTAAAAATTATTCCATTTTCATCACACTTATTTTTGAAGACCAATTTTACTACAATAACAGAAGTTTCCTTAGGACTTTCAACCAAGGTCCAGATTGTATTCTTTTCGAGTTCATTTAGTTCACCATGCATGGATTTTATCCAATCATCATCACCTAAAGATTAATCAGTTTTTTTTGTTCTAATTGGGAATGGAATGCTTTATGTTGTACTTAATTCCTTAAAGAACATCTAGTCCTTACAGGTAGATTAACATCACCAATGATTCTATCACTATGACTATTCTTTAAAATCAACTGATTTGGGGTGTGTAAATAATGTTCATCAACGAAGGGAAGAAAAAATTATGGTGTAAATGTTTTAGAAGTATATTATTGGAAACTTTACTTATCAAATTGTTATTTTATCAAAGGTTATTAATCAGTTTTTGAAAAAACAACCGGAAATATAGGTTGGGGATGTTTTAAACAAAATGATCAGTTTCATCAAATTTCACATGTACTGTCTCTTCGATAGTACATGTGTTTTTGTTGAAAACTATATATGCCTTAGACGTTTTGGAGTAGCCTAAGAGAATTACTTCCTCATATTTTGGTGTGAATTTATGTAGATTTCTTTTAATATTCAGAATGAATACCTTGTAACCAAAAACCATAAAGTAGAAAAGTCTAGGTTTTCTACCATTCCATAACTCATAATATGATTTATTAAGAAACAGTCTAATCAAAACTCATTTTATGAAATAACAAAAAGTACATACATCTTCAGCACAAAAATGTTTGTCTATAGAATACTCACTCAACAATGTTCTATTTATCATTTCAAGAATTATATTTCTTCTTTAAACAAAACCATTTGTTTAGGTGTTCTAGGTGCTGATAAGATATGAGTAATGCATTTTCTACTACAAAATGTTTCAAAATAAGAATTTTGAAATTCTCCACCATGATCACAATGAATAGTTTTCAATGGAAGGTTTTTCTAATTTTTACTTGTGCTCTAAAACATGTGAAATAATAAAAAACATTCGACTAAATTGCAAGAAAACAGACCCACGTAAATCTAGTGTAATCATCAACTAGAATAAATACATAGTATTTGCCTCCAATGCATTCAGTTTGTGTTAGACCGAAGAGATCCATATTCACTAGCTATAAATCCACAGTTTTTTTGGCTTCCCCAACTGATTTAATGCTCGGTTTATGTTGCTTTCCATATTGACAAGGGTCAAAATCATTTGATAAATCAAATCTATGCTCAGGTAGATCCTTAAATAATCTTTTCATTGAAATATTGAATAAGTTCCTAAGGTTACAGTGTCCTAACCTTATATGACACAATAAAGAATGAACTTCCATTGCACTATGGCAAGGTAGGTTTTGGCTCCTATGGTCTTCCATGTTTAGTGTGTATACATTTTCATGCCTATTGGCAGAAAGAACCAACTCTTCCATGGAAGTGTGTACAAAGCACTTGTCATTTCTAAATTTCACAAGGTTTCCTTCATCACATAACTGAATTATGCTAAAGAGGTTTTGCTTAATACCCATAACGAATAAAACATTTGAAATTAATGTTTTTCTAAGAAAAACTATGTTACCTATACTAATAAATTCTCCCTGAGCATTATCTCTGAAAGTTAATTTTCCTCCATTCATCATGATAATCTATTCAAATTAGTTTTTGTTACTAGTCATATGGTGGGAACATCCACTATCCATGTACCATATATTGTTGTTGGTACATTCTCTATTTTCCTTAAAATAAGAAAAAGATAAGTTTTTGGAATAAAAACATGATTGGATGTATAATTCATAGAAAAAAAAATTTTAGGTACCCATATCTATTTAGAAAAATAGGCTATATGAAATCCTAAATAATGGGTTTTATTAGAATTTTTTTTCCCAATGTCCACCACACAAAAACTTAGTACAGAATGGAGCACTTTGAGGAAAAATTTAATTGTTACTAAAAATTGGTTTAGAACTAGTATAACCAAATCCAAAACTAATCCTTAGTAGTCATATTTTTGAATACATTTTATCAAAATTTTCTTTAACTAAGGTAAAGTTTGACAAACACTTCTTGAAGAAAATTATTTAAGATTTGAGTTTGACAACCAAGTTCATGACGTCAAAAACATTTGATTTTTAACTACATATATGCTCGAAAACATTTTTCATAGAAATTACATTTTGTAGATCATTAGAATGTTTAGGCATCTCAGAATTTACTACCTCAAGATTTTTTGAAATACATTCAAAATATACATTTTTCTTATCAAGATCATTAGCAAGATCTGATATTTCCATAGTAAGAATAGTGTTCTTAGATATTTCCTTATTATGTTTTTTCAGGAGTTTTGAGTTCTCAATCTCATGAATTTTAGAAAACCAAAAAATTATTGATTGGAAGGTAAAGTATTTTCATCAAAAGAATAAGATTCTTCATCCAAAGAGTTATAGTATTTTATATCATTAGCATTCAATGAAACATTGGTCAATGAATCGGAATTGTGTAACATTTCCATTATGCATTGATTGTTAATAGGTAGTCTAGATGTTAGACCATGATTCTTTTGTCCCGAAGATTCATAATATGAAGACTCATCTTATGTGTCCAGCTCTATTGCATTCATAACACGTGACTTCTGAATCATTATTGTCTTTCCTTTATGTCTTCTTGTATCTGGATTGAATGTTCATCTGTCTAGCTATCTTGTTCATCCATCGAGAAAGATTTGATAATTCATTTTCTCAGTATTCACATCTATTGGATTTGGATTGGATAACAGCTTTCTTATATTTGGATCTAGTAAATCTCTTTAGAGTCTTAGCTTTCATATGATTTGACGTTATAGTAAAAGCATCAGTACCATTTCTATTCTTCTTCTTTACGTTATCAACATCTCTCTTCATTCTAGTATCATGCTGAAGAAGAGTTCTAAATAGATCATCTAAGAAAATCTGAGTAACATTCCTGTTCTCATTAACAACTTTCCTCTAGGATTCCCATTCATTCGACATGTTTTCTATGATCTTATCAACAAGATCTTCATCATCTAATGCTTTCTCACCCATGGATTTTAAACTATTCAAAATAGTCATGAATCATTGTTTCATTTACATATGGGTTCTCCATAATGAAAGAAGAAACCATGATATTCATCTATGAGCATGTATCGTCTAGTTTCAATACCATCGGAAGTTCCAAAGTGAGTAACTTCATGATTATTCTATATTGAATTTGCTGCTTCACAAGATGAAATTTGGGTATATATATTTCTAGTCATAGAAAAAATTAAAGTATTATGTACCTTATAATTTAGTTGATATTAATGATTTTCTTGATTAGTAAAGGTATGGACTTCTTTGTCAGGGATTTTATATCCTCCAGTAAGCATGACAAAATATTCAACTCCAGCATTAATAATGAAAGTCCTCATGCTATCTCTCCAATACTTTTAATCATTTCCATCAAGGATAGGTGGTCTAGTTGGATTGATATTGTCTATGGAACCAACATTGATTCCTACCATCTTACTGAAAATTCTTTCCACACAAAACATTTTAATAGAAAATGTTTGTAAACAAGGAAAATATTCCTATGAATGAAAAAATATAGAAAAATATTATCTCAAAGAATAAATGAATCCAAAATATACGAGTCCGAAAAAAATATGATTCCGAAATTAAGAAGAAGTTGAATTCTCTTCTGAATCTAATTGTGAGATTAATTCAGATGTTACATGCTCTAATGCCAATTATTGGATTGGTATAGGGTATGAGGATTCCAAACTATGATACCAATTCTATTATCAATTATGTAAATATGATAAGCTCAAATACAATATGGGGTTGAATTTTACACTTTTAAAAATTCATTTGGAACATTTAAAGATGGTTATGTTTAACAAGGTTAAACATGATAATTCCCAAAACCTCAACGTTATAAACACTTTCTTGATTAAGGAATTATGATTCCAATAATGCAATTCTTGAAAAGTGATTCTGGAAATGAAACATAATGAATGTTTACAAAGTTGAAGATTCCAAATTAAGGCGTATAGAATCTAGATAAATCAAAGTACAAGTATAAATAAGTATAAGATAGTTATACTTTCGTCCACAATAAAAAAGTGGTGGAAAACTTGTAACAAAACAAGTAAGAAGAAGTAAATAATTTAACCCAAATAGAAGGGTATCTAACAACCTTGGATAAAGGTCCCTTGATTTATACATTCAAGAAATTTTGTCTTACCCACACCAACGTAAGCCCTCGATACGAAGATCGGAGTAAGTTTTTCTATCCCCGCAAGCCCTCAACTTCAAGGTTGTCAGCACCTCTGCCTTCCTATCCCTGGAATCCCACGATTATAAACAGCAACAATCAGAGTCCCACAAAGCATTTCAGCATGATGCAAGGTTTGAACAAGCTATTAAATATTTCTGCACGTAGCCTGAGATTTTATAAGAGCCTCTCTCTCTAGAAATATCTTCTACAACATGTCAGCACAGTTGTCAATTTTCAGTCCAAAATGAATGAGCTCTTTCAAACGAGCTCATATTTATAGGCATGACTTCAACGGTTGGATCCCATCACCAACGGTCATATCGTTACTTGAAATTCAGAGGGACATGTACACATGTCACTTAAACAATGGATAGTGAGTAACTGAAATCATGACATTGTTTTATAAAAAAACGTGTGTATGAATAACTAAAATATGATATTCGGAATGTAATAAAATGGATGATCGTACTATAGCCAAAATTGAATTCACAGTCTAAAATAAATGGATATTTGGATTCTTTTTTATAGAAATTCGTAACCTGAATTCTATAGAATTACAGAGTCTGAATTTCAAGGAAATTCAGAGTATGGACTCATAAGAATTCAAAACCAGAACATACTATGTTCGAAGTTAGAGTTCATGAGAATTTGGAGTCATAACTCATATGAGTTTGGATCCTGTTTTGAGTGAACTCAGGGTCAGAAATCCGAATGTTCGTATCCAGAATTCGTAATCAGAATTTGAAGTCAGAACACAAAAATTTCGTATCCAGAATTCTGATTCAGAATTCAGAGTCCGAACTTAGAAAGTTCGTAACCAGAATTATGATTCCAAATTGAGATTCAGAAATCAGAATGTTCGTATCCAGAATTCATAATCCAAATTCGGAGTTAGAACTAAGAATGTTCGTATCTAGTATTCGTAATCTGTATTCGGAATCAGAACTCCGATAGTTTGTAACCAGAATTCTGATTCAGAATTCGGAGTCAGAACTCATAAGAGTTCGTACCCAGAATAATGAGAATTTATATTCTTAAACAGAATTCTCCATATCCATGTATTTATAGGATTCCGAGGTTTTGGTTTTCAAAAAGAATTTTACACGTAGAAAAATAATTATATTAATAATGAAAACATGGTAAGGGTAAATTTCATATGGGAAGAAAATATTCATTTTTATAAGTAAAACAAAGTGAAAAAATATATTTTCCTTGAGTGTGATTTTTAAAACAATAAGTAATTATAATGTCATAAGGAAACCTTATTGACATAATAATCTCCCTCATGTATGAAAGAATGGAAAAGTCATTAGGAAAACCATATTGACTCAATATTTTCATTAATGTCAGTAGTGTGGTGTGTAATACTATTTCATGTTAATGGGTCTTATTGAACTTCTATAATTTTTTTGTCCCCTTACAAATCAATACTTTTCCCACCATTTTCTCTCAATATCTTGATTAAAAATATAGATTTTTGAAGTCCATTGAATCCCATTTTGATAATAGTCAAAATCTATCTTCTTGTTTCTAATATATAGTAATATATATTTACATACATTTCATTTTTATGTTTATTGTATATTTTATCTCATTTCATATTGTTAATTCTATGAAATATAAAGAATTTTATATCCAACATTTAAATTGTGTTTCAATTTATTATTTATTAGCAATGTTGTTCCATTGAATTCATAGATTATTGTTAATTTCATTATGTAAAACCGATCGGTGATCCATGTTGTTCTTCAGTTCTTATAAATTAATTTTGAAATAATTGATTTAGTGGATTCATTTCTTCTCCATTTTGATTACATTAAATATTACATTAATCATCTTGTATCTCCCTAGATTTAGATGAATTATACTAAATAAATATTAAAATCAATTGTAGAATGAAATTGTTTATGTCTATTGAAATTGAATTTGTTATTCAAACATCATAATGTATTTCCTCTTAGTTATTAGAATGTGTTGTATCTAGGATTAAACTATTGTATCATGTGTTTATTATTTAAATATCATGCTAAATATATGTAACATATTTATATAAATTTATGTTCCATAATAATTTGGTTCGATATAGAAATAATGTGGAATTTTTAGTAAATGTGTTCTAAATTATAATTTGATTTAAATGAAATGATGAATGATTAATGGTTACTTTAATTTTTTCATTCATATATTAATTAAATTGGATAAAAATATGAAAATAATATTTATTGTTTCTAATTATAATAAAATGGTATATTAATGATATTTCTATCCATTATGTTTAATTAAATTTGATGTTATTTTTGGAATATATATTTATAGAATTTATATATTGTCATTGTGTATTTCTTATGTTATTAATAGATATAACTAATAATACTTGATTAATTTTTTTATTATGAATGAATACCATGTTTTAGATAAAGATAAATGATTTCTGCTGAGTGAAGTTAATTACTTATGAAGTATTAATATCAAATAATTTGGTTCTGGAAATCCCCTTTTAATGTTAATGTGAAATGATTTTTTAGGGCTGATAACACCTATTCAACTAATTTTTTATTTAAACCATTTATTGTTTAATTGATGTGAGAATTTCGTTATGGTGAGATTTGAGATTGGTATGGTATATGGTTTGATGTAATATGGGAAGATAGGCTAGATGTTTTTGGTAGTAGTGAATCTTGTGAAAAAGTGATGTATAATAATATGCATGATGGTTTTTAGGATGGTAAAAAGGTTTATGTAAGAAGACAAATAAATAAATATCCCTTTTTCACTAATATTTCTATTATTTCATGATAATAATCTTAATCAACGATATAATACTGAGTTTCTTATTTATGTACCTTCCTTTACACACTCCTTGAGGTTGATTGATGTTCTTAGTAATGAATCATGCTTATGTTATCATATAATATTTCATAGAGTACCAATAATTATGAAATGGTAAATGAGTAATTAATTTTTTTATCCTAGGGGGTTGTTTCTTACATGATTATAAATTTTAATAATTTCTTGGATGGTGAATTCATTAGGGTGATATCTAGAGGGCACGTACATTGCATGGTTGGTTAAATAAATAGGAATAAAATAATATTAACAAATTGGTAATTAATTAATTAATATTATTATTAACTATTAGGTGTATGGATATATTCTAATTTAATAATTTGTTATTTCATATGTCTTTTTAGAAAATCTTTCTCATAGAGGTGATAGTTTAGTGTTTAACCTATTATAGTTGTAGTTGAGAATGATAATAGGTTCATTACCATATTCTTATTGTGACAAATATAATATTCTTTTTTTTGAAATCATATGCTTCCTCCTCCCATTTTAGTTGGGTGATTTTCACTAAGTTGACTCCTGGAGATTTTTTATCCAATATCCTAGTACGGGGGGACAGATTGTTATCTACTCCATCTATCCTCACTCTCTTATCATGGAAGTATTATGTATCAACATTAATACTGATTTCCTATCACATATTTTATTGTAGAGGTCTGTAATGTATTTTGGTTATTTTACACACATATATCTCCAGAAACAGTCTCTTAATGATTATTAACAGAATTGAATGTATGAGGTGTGATGGCTTATGGTACATTACACAAAAAATGTGTTGTGATGGTTTGAGGTATAATACCCATTGAATAATAAATGGTGTATGGGTTTTGGGGGATCCATTAAACTACTTGGATATATTATACAGAAAGGGATGGTTTGATGAGATTTTGTGATTCATGATATGCATGTTATGATACATAGACTAGGTGTATATGGGATGGTTTCTTCTATAGGTATATCGCTAAATATTTACGACATTGTGGTATATTAGAAAACCATTGAGGATGATCTAGTATATAGTTTATTTCATTTCTATATTCAATGAACACATGTATCCATTACTTGGTCACATATATCCATGGTGAGTCTTGGAAATTAGTATAATTGTTTCTATGGAAATTTAGTTTCACTATTTGTTCTGTGGAATTTAGAATTCTTTCATTATCAGTAGCACCCGAGGCTCTATGGAAGATACTACATATTTTAACTATCATTATCACCTAATATATATATATATATATAACAATTTTTCTATAGAATTCAGAGGGATATTATGCTATATGTTAATTGATTATGGTCATTTTGGATTTTTTGGGAATCAAGGTCGTTTTCAGTTTTATCATTTTGTGTTTTTAGTACCTTTTTAGTTTTACTTTTAATCAGTTAAATATATGGAAGATATTTTAATTTATCTATATGAGAAGGAGTTCATTAGTGTTATTATCAAATCTCTTATTATTTATAATCTTTATGATGGTAATAATTCATAATTAAATATATTTTATAACATTGTTGATTCTCAAAAATCTATGGGTTGTTAGAGGCCGGTTTCATGTGTCACTATATCCCATAAAAACATTTCCCTTAAAGGGACACCATTGGGGTGTGGTTGTTGTGATAGATTTGTATTAGATGTTCAAGTCGAGAGAAAAAATGTATATTTTAGATTGGAATAAGAGACACTGCATATGTTATCTAGGAAATTGTTTCAGCAATGAATACAAATAAATTAAAACAAATTAGTCCAGATAAAAATTTAGTATTTAGGGCCGTATAGATTCGATGAATGAACCACACATTATACAATGAATACAATGATATGGGATACATTTTTTAGGGTGGGGAATAATAAATATATTACATATATATAGAATTTTCAAATTTATTATAATAGTTATACCTTTTGATTTGGTCGATCATTAACTAATTAATTAATTTATTAATCAGAAATATTCCACATTCCATATTAAGGATCCCCTAATTAATATTTTATTGGTAAGGATCGATATTTAAATACTCAATATATTTTCAGTGAGGATTCTTTGCAAGATATTCCAACAGATCGTAGTATAGTTGAAAAGAATGATGATGAATCTTGGAAGAGGAAACACCTAATTTTTTATTTCTATATTATGGATAAGAATAAGGGAAACATTTTGTCCTTTGTTAGAGTGTACTAGTTTTAGGAGGTTGAAATATATTCTAATAAAATAATTCATGTAATGAGATATAGATTTAGATGTCTACGAAGTTGATGAGTGTAATAGTGATGAAGTGGTTAATCATGTTCCACAAATGTCTTTTAATATCATAAGTATAGTCGAACATGTTAATGGACTAGTTATATTATTTTATTTTATTTAACATTAAAGTGAATATTCATTAGGAGTCAGTTTCCATTTGATAGGGGAGTCCAAGTATTCAAAATATATGGATCTAATTTTTACCCATTCTTTTTCACACAGAGGATCCATTTTCATATGAGGAGGCTAGAGAGTGGAATTTTGAAAACTATTTTTATCTAGATTATAAATTCATGGTCAACCGATTTATAGTGTCAAAATATCGGTATGAATTATTCAGAACATTGGTCATTGATGTGATGATGAACAAATGGGGATCACCATGAGAGGGAATCATTTTGCCTCTCCACAAATATTTTTTTTTTCTTGGGTTCTCAGTTTCCTATATATAATCGAATTTGTATAGTAATGGTTAGGTCATATCCCTCATAATCTCTTTCTCTAGAGGTGGTTTTTTTCATTCCTTTTTGAATGTAATATATATATGTTTTCAATGTAGTCGTTAATGCCATTAGTGATGATAGATATGATTCTTTTTTAGTAACAAGTATCTACTTGGATTTCCTCATTAGGATACATTATAAATATAGTTTCACTAGAGGAGATAGACATAGGATTCTATTCCACGGGATTAGAATAGATGTTATATGGGAGGTAGAGGAAATCCCTGAGTGGTTCCCAATACTGAAAGAGTAAAGTGTTGGTAATGGGTAATTTTTCAACAGGGTCCAAGAGGTCACGGTGATGGACATTGTCATCATGACCTATTTTATCCAACAAATAGGAAATATATAAATCATTAATGGTATACATTTCTTTTTCTTCAACATCAATTTATAAATTTTTTTAATCATTAATTAGAAACTCCACTATGTCCACATCCTAAGTCAATTCATTTGGACAAGAGATGGAAAGTCTTCCAGTTGCACTGGAATTTAATACACCATTTATAGGTCATGATTAATTGTATGAGGCATGTTGTGAAATATTTCTAGTTCTTGGATGAAACATATTTTAAGAGGACTCCCTTGTTTCTCCATTAATAACCTCTTATAAAATACTCTATATGTAAAGCACATATTAATTGCTTGCTATTGTAGATTTCAATAAAAGATTAATTGGTTTCGGTGATGTTTATAGAGATTAATGTATTTTCTTTTGTGAGGGAGACCCATGTTCTGTCAAAGGTGTGTTTCATCTCTTTTTTTAATGGATCAACTGATTCAATATTCACCATTTGTTTAGAAGATGGTGTTTATCATGGTATTGGAATATAAAAATATATTTTCATCTAAGTAGTCTATATAAATACCCACTCAATGGGAGATCATATATGGGTGGGATATCTAATCATGATTTTCTCTAACAATGATATATCTATATTGTATGGAACCATCTGAGATTTTATAGCTATGATTATAGGTTAATGATCTATTGGAGGTATGATTCATTCAGCTTTTTGTTCCACCTTATAGTGCAAATATTTTGTTAATGAATAAAAATTATTGTAGTTTTCTTATTTGTATTAATTTTTACCACTATAATAAAAGGATAATGAAGAATTTTTATCCACTTCCAAAGATTCAGGGACTATTCAATCAATATTACGGGGAAATCTGGTTATCAAAGATCAATTATTTAACATTATTTCATCATATTCTAGTTAATTATGGGTAATTTTCAATGACCTCTTCTAATTTTTCATATCGCTATAAAGAGTTCATTATTATTTTGTTTGGTGTATTGACCACTCCAGCTGTGTTCATGGGTTGGTGAATGATATGTATTGGGAGTTTATGGATTGATTAGTGGTTTTTCATTGAAAACATCCTTGTGTACTCCATATATATGGATGATATTGTGGAGTATATATATTACAATTTTGGAGTTCACCACCATTAGCATCTATTTAGAGAGCTATTAATGAGTGATTTATTGGAACAAGAATTACATTTCATGGGGACGGTTTTATCTAATAAGTGAGTATTTATGGATCATTCTAATATAGTTGTTGTTGTTTCTTGCGTAGATTCAATGATAGTCATAGAGGTGTGGTGTTTCTATGGTGTTTCATGCAATTATAAGAGGTTTATAACTAATTACACATGATATGTAACGTCTATAAGAGGCTCAAACATGAAGGATAAATCCGTATTTTATTTCAATCATTATAAGGAATATTTTATTGTACATAAGGGAAAATATTCACATAACTCCATATCATAATCATACAAATGAAGGATTTATTTATGGTTATCATTTATTCTTCTTGTCTTTCATAGGGTTGTGTGATATAATGTAATATAGGCCTATAATTTCACACTTATATTAGCAGTAATTCTATGATTAGTGTAACAATCATAGTAATGATCTAACATTGGTTGAGATTTATTTTCCATAATATGGTTGCCACCTTATGTAATTTACAATTATTTTTTGGTTTTTCTGGATTCTAATGTCATGTGGTATCTATTATATCAATATGAATTAAAATTGATACAATAGTGGTGAATTTAATTATTTCAATATTAAAATGACGATATTTAATATATATATATATATATGTGGGGAAAGGGTAATTTTTTTTCCAACTAATTGAGAATGAATTCACATATATATTTTTTTCATTAATCAATAGATTCATATTTTGAGATGGAAGAGCTATCTATGATAAATACTAACATGGGGGAGGTTGGCGGATGATGATTTATTTTTCATATTATAGTGAATTCATATTTGGTGCCCTTGGTGGTTCAGTCGCAAATGAAGAATTTTCAGATAGAGGTATGGTTAGATAGGGTTCTCTTGAGTGATGCCCCAGATGGGTTTTCTAATGATGATTAATACACAGTATTCGTTTAGGGTATTATTTTCATATATTTAGTGATGAATATGATGGTTCCCCATGAGTTCCATATCTCATCCATAGTGGTACATCCTATCATGATAAGGCTGTATCAATCAATAAGTGAATATTTTTTGTGTCTTCCTTAAATGTGTTAACTTATAGATATTGTTTCTTAATGTTTGGAGTTTTAGTAGGTGAACGTCAACTAATGTATTCACATTGGATTTCTCCTACCAGTTAATCTTAAAATGATTATGTGAATGATTATACCAATCAACATTTTCATAGATTTACCTCATGATCAGTGATTTAGTGACGTTATATGGTTGATAGTGGAATATATTATGAAATCCTCTCTCATTATGCAGATCATGTTTCCATTCATTATAGTTTTTCTGTCAAGGTAGTACAATGATCTGGTGGGGAGACTACATCATTTCACAATGAATATAATATTTGATCTCAACCCATAATTTACATATAGTGTTTGGAATGGTATTTTCAAGTTTGTAGCTGTTTGTTATAACTTAGAAAAATTTTCTAATATATTATTGATGGTTAGAAAAATAGAAAATTCAAGAAACATGAGGATATTTTTTGTACTTATGTACTAGATTAAGAAGTTTCATGGAATATAATCCAATAATAGGTCAATATTAATTCCGAAATATTTTTTAATCCACCATTTTTATGAAAAATTATGATGATTTTTACGACTGACCATTCTAATCACCATAATTCTAGACTAGGGTTGGTTATTCAATAATTATTACACTAGAGTTGGTGAATAACATATCATGGATTGATTTGGTTGTTTTCAAGAGTATGGAAGCTTTGTAGGATCATGATATGTCATTCACCAAACATTTTAGGATACCTCTCATGATTACAATTTGAGAAAATGTGTTCCTGAACTGGAATCATCACCAATGATAATGGATGTTATTGATTTGAGTGATATTTTTCCATGGTTTTTTGGGTATTTTAAGGAGATGTATCACATTGGAGGCTTGGAATATTAGACAACACTTTCCAAAATGATGATATTGAAACAATATTTCTTCTTCTATTGTCTTTCTCCATTATATAATTCATGATAACTACCACATCACATTTTGGTGTAGATAAATTACTATGATGATTAAACATTATAGTAGAAGCCTTTCGGGTTTTATGACAACTAGAATAAGGAATTTTGCATGTTTTTTATGCCCATGGAATGGTTCCACTTATATAATGATGGAATAATTGAAATCATCAAGGAAGATAAGTTTCAGATATAAACTCATTATATTGAGTTTTTCAATGTTAATATAATCCATTGGATCAATTTTAATTTTTTTTGTTGATCATTCTCTAGTCTTGGGAATTCACTGATCCTGATGTCTTATTGACAACAATTTTCTCATTTTAGTAGAATATTCTCAATGAATTTGTTTAGGTTTTGGTTGTTAGAGATAAATTATTTTTCACTTCATTCCAATGATTGAGGTGGTTGATCTCTAGTTTAATTGAGACTCATGAGATTTATATCATGAGGAGGTTGTTCAGATCAAAAAATTTCCTTATCTTTTATTTGGTATACGAATTATATTCAAATCAATGAGAGTAATTTCAGAGGTATCTAATCTAATGTATTAGATCCCTATATTCATTTAAATTATGTTTGTTTGTTGTTGGGAATTCCATTGGGAGGCTAGCGGAGTATATGGGGTCTCAGAAGGGTTCTACAATTTTTTTTGAATGGATATGACATATATTCTTAGTATACATCATAGTCTCTAACACCACACTCTAGAAATCTCACCAATGGTATAGGGTTCTAAAAGTAAAATTTTGTTTCCACTAATATTCTTAGAATATCAACAAGGAAGAGAATGTATACATCATTGTCCGGATATACTCTTTAGTGTGGAGAGGCTTATAATGGTGTAGGGGTTCAACGGGAGTTCTCCCATTATTAGGAATGTTGATCCATGGAGCTAGAATATGAAATTACATCCCCACATGGTGAATGGGCATTATACCATAGTAGTATTGATATCACTATTATCCCCCACCCCAAAATTTATGGTATTTTTTCATGTAGAGTACAACATTTCATGGATGTGGGTTTGACTATGAATATTAATACATGGACCCATCCATTTTTTCATTGTCTTTATTTTCTTATCCAATTATGTGGCATGAAATGTAGATATATTATAATGTTTTTTTATTATAAAATGAATTAAATACTCAAATCCCTATAAACCCACATTTCTATAATGATTTTATCTTGAACCAAATGCATTCATGAAATATTATCAATGCAACATCAATCCACATTAGATGGAACCCAATCCTTATCATCCCGTGATTGATTCATAGTGATTTTAGGATAGTTTTTCCTCTCTTCTGGTGGTTACATACATATTTGATATATTTACATATTTTTCAATTTATACAATTTATAGTGTCGTATCTCTTTAATTTTAATCGATTTTTTTGGTTATTTATTAGTGTAGTTGTGGTGTGGAATTATTGTAGGGTTTTATCTTCCTTGCAATATAGGTGATCATATATTGGTATTATTATTTTTATCTCAAAAAATAATGATTAATTCCTTAATAAAGGGAATTAGTAGTTTAAATTTTTTAAATTACGCGAAATTATTATGAGATACATATTTTGAACATTTGGTGTTGGTGTAACTAACCTAAAAAATTACTAAATCCCATTAAATAATAAAATAGTATATTTTTTGGAATTATCTAATGTCTTCATCCAATGTAATAACTGTTTTCCATTATATTTTATAGATAATGTGATATATATTTTGTTTATTTTTTTATCTTTTTTATGAGAGGATTATAATATTAATTTTATAGAAAATGGATAAATAGTTTTTTGATCGTAATGATTTGGATAGAAAAATAATAAATGTGACATGATTAAAAAATATATTCTTTTAACTAATTAGATAGATATAAAATGGCGCTTTATGTTAGTTTAAATTATTATTTGATAACATATGTTAAACTAATTGGATGATTACCAATATGATTAAAATTATTCATAATGATAATAAAAAATTATACATTAATTGGATTCTCTTCCTTATCATCTAATAATATTGGAAGTTATGCATGTAAGCATTTTTTACTGAATATATAGCCTACTATAGATGATGCATCATATTAGAAATAATTTAAACAAATGATTATTGAATTTGTTAATTAATGTTGGAATAAAAATATATTTTATTAAGATAATTATTTTCAAATGAGTGAGTATTTTTTATTATGAAATCTGGTTTCCTTGAGTTTAAGGATAATTGAGCTTGTTTACATGTGAATTGAAAATTCCATATTGTATGTCCTAGATTTTATATTTAATATATTCCTTCATGGAAACTGATGAGTTTATCATTTAGTGATTCAATTTGTCTTTATTTTTATTAGTTTTTTATAACCGTACACGAATAAAATTAGGGGTTTTACATATCTATGAAATACGTTATTGGTGTACATTTAATATAAATCATTACTCATATTATGTTATATAATAATTCCTACTATTTTAATTTAGGTTATACCCATAGAAAATGACACTAACTCATGTCCAATTGGAGTTGGTTTTGCTGTGTAATTATATCTCATTTCTCATATACAACCTTGGAGGGGTTCCATTATAGGATAGGACTCATGAATGTACAAAAAAGTAAATTTTTTCATGTGATTCATTCTACGAAATTCCTTATGAAATAACAAATTATTTCATGTCCATGTTTGTATTATTATAATAAATGTATCATGTCCAGTCACATTGTCACCAATCATCTAGACATTACGAATAATGAAACAATCCTCACAATTACCATGGATAATAACTCGTGAAAGAAGTTAATTTGTAAAAAATGTATTATTAATATATATAAAATATTCGCCAATTAATCATAACTCACAAAAAAAATAATTGCACATTACTGACAACAAATGCAACACATGTTCTTGAAAATATCTCCATTTTTAATATGTTTTCAATATCTCCTCACATGAAAAAAATCACTTGGTGTGATAAATTTTTTTATCCCTCTTATTGAGAGTAAAATGAAAAGGATATATTCACGTCTTCACATATATTCTTATAAACTTCTCGTAATTTCAATATTATCTTACACTAAAGTAGAGATGGGATTGATAGAATATTGTTCTGTTAGAAAAGAACGTTTTTATTCCTCTCGAAGTCTATGATTTCTATCCGAACAATGAATAAAATAAAGATAACATGATGGATGTATATATTGAAAATAAATTACCCTGAAAGATATATCATGATAAAAAATTATCCACTATAATGATATTGGATGTTTAGATAAGAAATAAATTGTCTTTTAAATTTTTTAACAAACAAATTAAAAACATTATGTGTATGAAAAATATATATCTCACCTATTCAACTTTTAACAAAACAAGAAATACAACCTAATTTATATTAGTAATGTAATTAATAATGTAGGATTAATGTTTTACTTTCATACATGATCCTTTAGGTTTGAAATCTATTTATATTTTCCAGCACTACTAGTGGCATGTATTATCTTATAATAATTTCATGTAAGCTCCCCCACAATGGATTCAATCATATTTTTCATTACAGAGAGTTTTCATCCATGATAATTTATGAAATAATAGACCGTCATTATTTTATATAAGTGTTAGTCTAAAAATTCTACATTAATTCCCTAAATAATAGCTTATAACACTTAAATTAATAGGTAATAAGGAGTAACATCTTGGATTAACAGAAATAAAATTCTTGAATGATGGATTACTCCCAATCAGTGTTATTACATACATATAATCTTAGTCTTCTCAATCATCAATATTCTAATTTTGGATAGAAACTAATTCCCTATCATCACACATTGTAAACTCAATTTTTTTTCTGTTATCTTTTTTATGTTTTTAATATTCATGTAATTATTTATACATACTCAATTGGTGTCCCCAAATAACTGGTAACACTATTGGACATTCGTTGTCATCTAATAACCGACTCATAAAATTACACTATGATTACGTTTAATCATATTATCACTCATAGCTATGTTTGATTCAATTTTATCATTTCTTGCATAAATCAGCATTATTACCTTCCAATCTGCATTCCCCATATACAGATTCCAGAATCTATTTATTTTTTGAGTGAAATCGTGTTACATGTCTTGTAAGATGTTATTTTACCTGATATTTTATCATTATATTCACCTTGAATGTCCCTATTTTTTATTTGGATATTCCATGAAAATATATATTAAAGGAGTAATAATATCCTTTTTGTCCATTATAACCATTCCACTAAAAAAACCATGAAACATTGTTCATCCATATTAGATCAATATTTTTCAATATTTGATTCATTACTATAATTGTTTAAACCAATAATGAATTTTCATAAGTGGTTATAACTTAATTATAATATTATTCCAATCCCATAACGTGTAAGTCTTCCTATTTGTTTTCATCGAAGACACATCCTAATCATTGGTTTGTATATGTACTCTATAAAATAAGTTAAGTATATTTTGAAATTGATTAAATGTTGATTTAACATGTTCATGTGAAAATTTCATCTCACTTTTATAATAAGATTCTATTCTACCCAAAATAGACTTTGTGATGTCTTCTCTAGCCTTAAATATCTCAATATATAATGTGAGACATGTATAATGTGTCTCAACTTATTATTTTACATATGTAGCTACTTCCATTTTTAAATCCACGGTAATAATTTCATGTACAATTTCCATAATATGTTTAATCTTATTCTAATAACCATAGTCCACATCCATATTTTGTATCCCTTCCTTCTTTCCCATCTAAATTTTAATTTTCATAATTGTGTTTTTTCCATTAATTCATTAGGTATTATTTGAACCCTATGATGAATTATAATTATTCATTAATCTCTCACTCATTTTTTAGCTTTCATCCACATCATTATAACTACTTAATGAATCATTTCCTTTACTTATATGAGTAATGATACATAATTCAATATCAAATGAAAAAATTTATGATGAGTTATTTTTTTCTTACTCATCACTATACTATTCATGTTATTGTATTTCTTCTTTCTATTGATACCCCATTTGTTGTTTTTTAGGACTATCATTGTTTAAATATAAATATGATTATTCAAATTTTATATTGTAATTTTTTTACAAAATAAATAGATTCATCAAAGTTGAAAAACCAATGTGATTTATTACTTATTCCCTTTCACTTTAAGATATTGAATCCTTTTGATTTAAGACCAATATTTTAAATAATGTCATCATCATCCCCAAAAATATGTAAAACACCTGATTTAGTATTCGATTCTTCTTTAACATTCTCTTTTATTATTTACTCAATCATCAATCCAAATTTTTCATTAATAATGATCATTGTAAATTTATTTGTATCATATGAGATGAGATTTTTTTTTCATCAATAATCATGTTGTGTCCTTATTATAAGGTTGAAATTTTTTAATCAAAATGATCTTGAAAATTACTAATCAATTACTTGATAATGTTATATTTTTATAAATTTTTACTAAATCCTTGATTTTTAGTTACCAATTGATTCGATATATTGAAATATTCATCAATATTATCTATAGTGTTCATTGTTTCCTTAGACCGACTCAACCAAACATGATGTTTTGTTTAATTATTATTGAAAATACATTAATATCGGTTTTTTATCAATATTTGATCTCTTTGGAATCATAGAGACCAATGAACATTGTATAGACCTTCTTGGACAATGAAATAAAGACATATATTTGATTCTTTCCATGTAATATTATATTTATATTTAAAGTATCAATCATAGTAACATCATCACTAATGGTTAGAATAAACATTGTTACAAAATTATTCACCACTATTTTAAGTGATAATGGGGAGTGTAACATCCTATTTGTCCAACAAAAATAATAATTCACATAAAATGTTGGATCAACAAAGTAGTTCACAAGAATTATGACTCTCTATTGTGAATATCATTCACATATCATTGGAGTAAATCATTCACTTTGATACCACTTGTAGATACCATGAATAATTTTACCACTTGAAGGGATGCTGAATAATTAGATTCAATTTACCTATTTATTTTATTTCTAATTAATACTCTCAAAAAATTTAATGTTCTCGATCCACTAAATATTATCATACAATCTCACTTCGGGTGTAGATTTAATAATATATACAATAGATCATTATATTATCATGGATAGACACAATTAATACCCATTGATCGAACTAGTTAATCCCATCTATTGTAGATTCCAAAATATAAATGAAGTGATTAAAATAAATTTAGAACTAATTGAAATACTTATTCATTTATTCCATTTCAAACTAACTGATTTCACTCTACCTTAATCTCCAACTAAAAAAGTAACTATCTTTCTAACTCCAACTATATAAGATTTTTACCTCTGTTGGTTTGATCCACATCTAAAAATAGTTTTAATCATATATATTATATCCTTCCTCTATGAGAGTACATTACATGACTATATCATATAATCATTAAGGACTTTTTTCCTGAAAAATATAAATTTCTGATCGAGATCAAATAATTATCATCACTTGGGAATGATTGAATTTTTAAAATAGCAAATCATTGGGAAATGCATACATTTATCTTTTGATGAGGTAAAAATACTAAATGAAAACTATTAATGAAATTTATATTGTGTTTAGATCTAAATTTTCATGAATTTATGGGAAAACCCATGGTCTTATCAAATAGAAACCCCAACACACATAATAACATTGGATTCCTCTAAGATCACTGCCTCCACATAAGGGTAATATACCTTCATGTGTGGGTAAAAACAGTTTATAAAACTACTATGTGTAAGGTTATTGTGAAGCACTGAATGAAATAGTATAAGGGCATCATAAATCTATTTTTATAACGGAAAAAAATCCACTAATTTTCTTTGTGAAACTCTTTTCTGTGAGTGTTGTAATTCAGTAGGCCATGAGATTTATTTTCCCTCAATCATGAAATTCATGTCAGGTATTTTTCATCACACTTAAAAAAGTATTCATTCTTATATCAATATCCTATGAATAACAGATATATAAAATGAAAAATAGAATTACCCTTCATATTGGTTATGTTCATACTAGTACTAAACCTTGAATGCCTCCTTTGATCTATATTTCATTTCTTTTGTAGTGTCCCACAACATATTGAATTTTTTTCTTCAATAAACACGGGTGATCATGATGTTTCTTAAATATATAGGAAAATTTAATAACATAGAGTTTTTTATGTGATGCGGCCTCCAATATCCAATCGTATTATCCAATTATCATAATTTAATAAAGGTACTCTACCTTTCTATATGGATTTAATAACACCGTCATGCTAAATTATGATATCGTCATCAATTTTAATAATACTTTAATTATCACATATATGGAATATATAGATTTTATGCAAGACAGATATTGTAGGAATGCTATCTACATGATTAGGGTACTCTCTTTATCATTTTTAACACAAGATATTTCCATGATCGTGTTGTTCCACATATCTATTGATGATATCCTCTTCCTAAAGAAATATTTTATAGAAACCCTATATATTTTTTGGAGGAAAACAATGATGATTATATGGTCGAACATCATAATATTATCTAGTATAATGGTCATGTTATATATGTTTGTTTAGAAATTAATAAATATGGTGATTCACATCTTAAAATACCCATTGAGTATTACATCAGAAATGTTATTTTATGTAAACAGTATCATTCCACATCACCATTACGTCAGCACTTGAGTCGATAACTATATATGCGATTACACATCTACACTTGGAGGGATAGACAAAATTCCCCCATGCGTACTCCATTGATCACGTGATGTGTGTTCTTTTTAAAGACTATTTTCAATCTTGAAATCACATTAAACAAGATAAATTTTATTGTTCTATGAATCCACCTTCCATAATCTATGATATTTTTGATATCTCTACCATTTGGTTGAGATTTCAACCCTAATAATGTTTAATGATATGACCTAGTGGTTTATTAGGTTTTATAATTTATTTCATAGTCATAAATTAAATAGTTATAAAATTTTCTAATTTACAACACAATATAATTCTAAAAGAAAATTTAATCTGACTCAAATAATCATATGAAATAATATTTTCATGGTCTTTATAACTGTTCAATTCATTCAAAATTCACCTTCCGAAATGTAGATATTTATGAATGGAAATCTTTCCATTAATTTTTATATGTAATGATATATTGTTTCATGGTGTTATTCATCATGTTGTTAAAAATATTTCATTTCATGTCCTTAAGTGGAATAAATTATATGATTTATGAATTGTGAAATAAACATCACAATTATTAGGGACAATTGTTACTAAATGAATTCAAATTTACTAAAATTATTCCATAAATATTATCTAAAAATCTCAACATTATCTTAACTAAGCAATCACGTACTGAAACATCAATGACATACATTAAAATGAATAATGTTAAATTAACAGACAATCCAGTCATTGCTTATGTGAATGAATCATAAATAAACTAAGATGAAGTGATATATATATATAGATATTTTGAAAAAAAAGAAATAAAAATGAATAAACTCCCATCATCACGACAAGTACTCTCAAAATAATAATTTGTGAAAAATCAGCATAATTATCAGGTATTATTTTTCATGATGACATAAAATTACATAAAATGAGTTCCTAACAATTATACATGCATCACCACATCATCGTATCTCACCCAACACATGATAAGTCATTATTTAAAAATAATAAAACACTTTGGATCAATATAAAAAACATTCCCATCCATCCAATTGTGAAACGAACATAAATAAACTATAATAAAGTGATGTCTATAATGAACATGAACTACATTGGAAAATAATATCCTATCATCACCTCAAAGTACTATAAATCTCTACCCCCATTGATATTGTGTCCATTATATTTGGCAATGAATTTAATATTGTATACGTATAAAAAATAATAGTTTAAACCACTTTTAGGGATCGGTAAATACATACATTAATGGACTCCCATTAAACCGTGTGCGAGTAAAAAAGTCCCATTCATATCAAAACCAACGTGTGAATGAAAACACACAAGAGGGCTAAGAAAATTTAAACATGAATCCATGATAAATTATTTTATTATAGAACCAAGGGGGAAAACCACACTAATAAAAAACAAATCATCTTAAATAAATCATTTTTCTCTAGAAAATAAATAATCTAATTTACCAATCTAAACCAAACCGATTTTAACTCACCTATTATAATGGATGACCTGAAAATTTCCAGGAAATTAAAATACTGATGGAGTATTGATCCCATGATGGATGGATCACTCTTATATGAACATAGTAATAAAAAAAGAAATACATGTCCTCTTAAATAGAGGAATAACACAACAATTATTTATGTAAAAAACCTCTCATTAGAATTTTAAACACTATTGACCTTTTGAATGACCTATTCCATGTCTGGTGAAAGGTTGTACATATTAATTGATCATACAATAAGATATCCATACCATATGAATGTTTATGGAGTACCCAATCTAAAATAATATGGTTCACATGTCACATATACTAACCTTGAGGTATGTGGGTAGCAAACCCCAAGGTCTGCTAGGATAAACATTCATTTTCCTAGACTTCAGCCCTGTAATGATAAGGATACAAAACTATATTAATTGTTTCATGTGGTACCATTAATTAATAATTGGTATAAAACATCGCATTCTGTTTGGGAAAAAATAGAGATAGTCTATCATCTTTCCATAATAATATATATTTTTTAAAAAGAAATAAATATACCCAAGATGAGAACATGTTGGTTTGAAGAACATGTTGGTTTCATTCACTTAATGTATTTTCATATCAACAAAGTTTATCATACCACCAATATATTATATATAAACTACAAGTTTAATTATTTTTTTTATAAACATTACATTATTATTTCTTCCTTCAAGGACCTTCACATTACGAAAATGAAACAACCACATCATATCTATAACAATAAAATTATAACTAGAATAATCAAATCACAATACAGCTAACATATGACTCATTAAATAAACATGGGCTCTATTTTATATTAATACATAACAAATATAAATTTAATATTTAATTATATTTATCAAACCAATGGGTTTTTTTGTGGAAAAATAGGGAGTAAAATGCTGTAATAATTCCATGATGTCTAGGAAAAATTAATCGGTCAATGAATTGTTTCAAGACATAACATTCAAGGGATAATCATTTCTTTGTACCGAAAAAAACTACAAGATGTTTCATTAACATATGCTACTATATTCCCTAATACATTCCATTTAATCTATAAACCAACAGTAAAATCAAAAATCCTAACACAATGTGGATTCTAACAGATTAAAAATTAATATGTAATAGATTGCTAGAGTGAGAAAATTTTCAACATTATATCGAATAATAGAATGAAATAAATAATATTTTCATTTCACAAATGTTAAATCCAAATAGAGATTTATTATGATTCATAGGGATGATATGATATGGATAAAGATATTAAATAACAAATCTATTTATAATTATATCAGGAAATGACAGAACATATGATGAATGTAGTGTTATACTTCATATCTAATTCATTGAAAATACAATAATTTTCCCTTTAGAAATGTCAATGGATTATCATTCTCAAATATTTAGTTGAAGAGTCATCCTTATTATATTGGGATCAAAAAATCAACCACTAATATTCATTAAGATTGGAAAAATAATTGAAAATATCTTGGGTTGTGACTTTTGGAAAAATTTATTTTCAAAACACGGTCATGTCCAATCACGATGCATTGTGAAATGGTTGGTGTGGATTTTATAAAAAATTGGTAAAATAAATTTCCTGAAAGGGGAAATTAAACCATAATGTTAATAAAATATACCAAAACCAATGTGTGTGAAAAATCACATTTAGATCATCCCAAAACATTTCCAACTCCTATAATTTAACAAGGCTCAAGCTATATGCAATATGACACCAGGTGTCATTATGAATTTTTTAATCTTTTAAAAGCATGATATGAGTCCATCCATAGAAATTAATTTTTTTTGTGTAGGTTTAAATATTCTGGTATACATCGCATCCCTCCAACACAAGATTTACCTAAATAAACCTGAGTAATAAATTAGAGATTAAATGCCATGATATATGGGAACAATAATAGACCAATGTAACACCACAAAAAGTGGTACTCTATAAAAAATAATTTATAAAGGAAATGTGATCTTGATTTAGGGTAATTAAATACTACCCACCATCCGGTATTTTCAACTAATAAAACGTCATTTATTTTTAACATCCTTTGTATTTTGGAATTTATTTTTTTATGTTAATTTAATTTTTTTCTTCAGTGGGACAATATTTTATTTACATTGGAAACCTAATTTCAATATTCTTATGGACCCATAATCTATATTACATGTTTCTTTGTATTTTTATGTTTATCAGGGTTTTAGATATGTTTTGGGTATAGCAGGTCTTGGAAAGTCATTTTTGGGAATGTGAAGACTGTGATTATGGTTTAGACAAACAGTGTGGCCTCACAGGTGTAACTACGTTTCCCTCCAGATCATCATAGCATGGTTTTTCAATATATGTTGGAGGGTTCACATTTTTTGAAATGACATATGTAGTTTTTATCAACGAATATTATTACAGTTTGTGCAGGGTTCAAAATACTGTGTGCTTGACCATGAAATATGGTAGCCATGGATAGTTTATTGTCCATGGGTTGTGTATGGTTTTTTGAAAAGTGTGTCTAGCCATGTGAGGGGAGATAGATCATGGATATTGAGTGTATATGGTTATCACGAGAATAGTAAAATCATACGACCTAACAATGTCCCTCATTTATATATATTTAATTACCAAATTTACAACCTATATATGTACTTATTTTCTTTCAAATTCATCTCTATTTCAAAAGGAAATTTGTGGGGTTTATCTCATTTTGGTGTATCTTAGGCCTTGAGAAAATATATCTCTCCAAGTACTAAAAATAAATTAGTTGGCCTATTTTCTTCATCGACCTATTCTTATGGTGCACTAAATATGTACGATTCGTTAAACTTTTTTCGTGTATTTCTTCAATAACATCATTTTTTACTTTTCATAATGTTTTATAAACTGATAGTAGAACATCAATCACATTCTATCATATTTTATTTGATTTATATATATATCCAATGCATTTTTAATTTTTAGATTTCCTCTCTGTATACTCCATGAGAGTAGACCAAGCGATACCCAAATTAATTTAATTATTAAATATTATATTGTTCTTGTGATGTTGTGGGATTTAATATGGAATTACCTAGTCAACTAAACATTTTCTACTCATGTAAGGAGTTCTGACCGTCTTGGTCAATTTAGGATAGTCGTAATTTCAAATAAAATTCCGTTTTTTTTATTCAATTTCATGGATATATGGTAATGTGATGGGATTTTACATAGGATAGGTGTGATGATTTTAACCTAGACTAAGTAAATGGGGTTTGTTAGAATGATCATGGACTGGGATACTTAGGGTCATGTTGATTTCCAGGATCATGTAGCTTTGTCAACAAAATGATGTTATTTGGGTTTTCAGTTGAGGTCTTGGCTCTCGAAGGATTATATGGGGATGGAAATCATGATTTAGTGACCTCTTCATAAGAAATGGCATTTCACATGATGCATATTATGTAATTTTTGTTTTACATACACTCATCATTTTTTGGATGATACACTATTGGAGTCTATTTTTCAGTAATAGGACTCAGATTGAGGTAGTGTGGACCAATCATGTCGGTGGATACCCCAGTAGAATATGCATACTAGGTGATGGTGTTGAACATCTATATGTTTTGGGTTTCTCAGAATGACACGTTGATAATTATGGACCACAAAATGATAGTGATGAAACCATTGGTAGTGGGATAAGGTAGGGCATGATATTTCACTATATTGTGCAGTGAAATTTGATGATGTCTGTCACCATGCCTCAGGATATCGGTTTTTGAGATGAAATTGACTATTATTTGGAGAATACATATCACTGTTCCTCAGGTCATGGTTCTTCATGCAAATAGGGACTTCTGTGATGGTGTTTTTGGGGCAAGGAAATTATTCATTGGGCATTAGGTATAGATCTCGGGTAACATGCCTGATGGAATAAGATGATTGACTATATATTATATTTACAACCTGATTATTCACATTTGTTGAAAGTCACCAAGGGAATCCTTGTCCTAAATTCCACGAATCATCACCATTGACTTTATATATATACGTATGTAATGTATTATTTATATATTAATGGGAGAACATGTTTAGAGATTATCGGCATTGGATGAAGTAGGTTATGACTTCCTTATGAATGTTGTGCCTAGGGGAAGAAGGTATTCATTTGTTATAAATGTGTTGAATTTTTTTATATTCGTAACAGACCTTCCTTTATGGGCATGTAGTATTAACACAAATTGTTGGTGGCCTAATATGATTTATTCTTACACCATACAAAGTCCATTCACAACACAATTATAATTCATGATTTGTCAATCATTTAAGGGTATGGTCTAAGGAGATTGACCATGGTGGTCAGGATTGATCATTATACATGGGAAGGATTGAAATGGACCATGGTGGTTCCTGCATCAGTTTGAGTTTATTTTTTGTATACTTTTTGATAAATATGCTTAAATGTGTACATATCGATGGACATCCTTATAATACTTTCAGGTTATTACTCTGTATGAACTATCAGTATTTTCTGTATGTATCATATAATCATATGTATTTTCATTTTTTTACTTAAACTCTTATATATTGATGTTTCCACTATTGTTTTTATCATTATTTTTTTATGTTATGGTTAAAGTTATCTATTGTATATATATTGTCCATTATTATTATCACCATATGAGAATATATTCTACCTATTATCACATCTTTACACACTCAATACTTGTCAAAATTATTTTTTGTATGAAGAGGCATGCCTATGTTCCTTGTGGAACTCTGTACTAGAGCATATTATTAATGTTGAATCTATTTTGGGGTGCTGGAAATAGTATTCCTGGATGTTTTTTATGGGAATGGTTTCAAATTAAAGCTAGATACCTATACAATCAAAGGATGATTCATTTATTTATTAGGAGTTTCTACTAGGTATATGGTATCACAAATAATATGAGGTAGTATGAACTCAGTATTAAGTACTTTTATTCATTCCAATATCCCCATGAATGGGGGGAAAACCATGATTCCTTTGGTGGAAAATTGATGTTATTTATTTCTGATTTTACTGATGATTGATTTCAACACTTAGTAGCGCACATGAGTGTAATGATTATCTATAATATGGATTTTGGCCCATGAAATGGTGTGGAAATTATGGTTTGATCATTCAATATGGCAGTATCAGTGGCTGTTTGGATATACCTATGATCCCAAGAATGCTTTTCACTAGAAACCTAGATTGCACTAGTAGGTGTGGTTTTTATTAATTTAATAATTTATGAAACTATGATGTCTTTTCCTAATGATCCAATTATTATTGAAATTACATTGCGCCATCCAAGGAATTTGGTTCCAACGATATATGTATCTCCTTCTATGTGATTTCATATAAAATGGGATTTAAAGGATGATGATAGGGGTGATAAGATTAATGTTTCAATGAATAATCCACACATTTTTTCTTGTATAGTCTCTTTTTGATATTATATTCATATAGAGGAAATTATATGTGACAGCTGAACAATTTATGGGAATGTAAGGGGAGTTGATTGAAAATGATACATGATGTTTGGCTCTGATTTGTGTGGGCATGGTGCCATTAGGACATTTTACATGTGATACTTATCCCTAATATGGATAGGTAAGGGGCCATGAGGTTGTACTTCATTTGACAGGGTTTATAAAGTGATTGTGAGGGTTGTGTGGTGTATTTCCTATTAAATCATACCATTTAGTGAATATTTTTATATTACAATAAATTTTTGGTCATCAGGAAGTGCAATTTTTATTTAGTGGGATTCCACTATGATGTATTTCAATGGAGCATCAGCAGGGTAGCGATATAGTGCCTCTTGGTGTGAATATAATATGCCCCTGAGGGTCTGTATAATACACCAAATTAATAGGATGATAATGTGCCATTTGTGTAGGCATAAGTACATTATCAGGTTTATGTGGGACAACCGTGGAATATTGAAGATTCTGGGCTATTCCATATGGGGCACCTCCGTGCGAGCTTGATTTGGGTGTAAAATGCATAAAAATGGGATATCAAGGTGTATTTATACTTATTTATAACCAAACATTGGATTTCTAGTAAAATAAACAAATTCTATTTCATGGTGATGGTGAACCCATGCGATTGGGAACTGGATATAGTCAATACAAACCATATAAAACCAACATGTGATACCACATGTCTGGATGGAGAAGGTGGCAATTTGAAAACATAGATGTCTATAAAATATCTATGGGGATGTATAGGTATAGTTATGAAGCAATAAGGAACTATCCGGGAATGATTTCAAGGCTAGGTTAATCGAGAAATTATTTTCCTAAATAGTGAAGGTGCAGAGATCATAGATGTACATGAATCTTTATCAAGGGGAGAGTTCATCCTCTATTATGTGGTGACATTCACAGAATTATCATGAATTCAACCTACCACAATATCTAATAATATCCTGAAAGTGAGAAATTTCAAGGATGCTTCATGGTTTTCCATTTGGGTGATGGTGAACATATTTAGGTTATCCTCATTCCTGAAGGTGGCCTATCATGCACTGATAGCTGAGGTGAATCTAATAAAAGGTTCATACACGATCGGGTTAGAAATTTTTTGTGATTTTAGTGGTGTTACTTAAATTATTAGGAATTTTTTCTATGAGCAGACTCAACTTGATATTTATGCTTTTGATTCATGAAAACCAATGTGATGTGGGTCATTTCCTGTGACATTCCAGTGCACAAAAACGTGCAATGATAAAAACTAATATGATCATCTTCTAAAGGAGTGATGATCATTTTTCCATATGGTTATTTTGATAGGTTCTATATGAATCCTTATTAGATATCCATACGATAGGTACTATGGTAGAATCCTCGATATATGGTTAGATTTAGATCGGTACAAAGACTTGGTACCAATGATTATGATGCATGTGGATGATGTGGGACAGATAGCGGGACAAAGTAGTGAGTTCAGTGGATTGTAGCTTTTTTATATTCAATGTGAGGTCATGCCTCTATTAGTTGGGTTTTACGTTTAGTTCATACAGTGGAGAATCTAGGAAAAAAGATGGTCAGGGAGCCATCTATAGTTAAAGTATAAACTGATGAAAAGATTTAATTTGGTGATTTTTTCATTAGATTTTCTCTCCTTCTATGCACAAGGATAATGATTGATTATTTTAAACTAAACATATACCAATTAGTAGGTTAGAATCAAATATGATGTGTTATATATATTTATTTACAAGAAATGTGGAAACATGATTATTACTGGGATTTGACAAGACACATGTTTGATACGAGTTACATATAATTTAGGAATATATTCAATGTGGTTTATGTATGAGGTGAATGGAACCATGAATTCCAATGATCATCGAACGAGATGATTGACCACAGAGGTTTCACGTAGGACATAGGAATGAGGTGGGAATATGATGAGATGCATGATACAGTGGGTACCAATATGACATGGGTAGAATTTCCCACATGATGATGTGTCATAGAAACGATGTTTCAGGGAAGTTATTTTGAGTCTAGTGTTCTATTTTGTGACCATAAAGTCCATTTTTATGTTAGGACTTGGCTAGATAAGTGACATCTATAGTGGGGAGAATCGCGAGCGGTGTTGATCTTCAACATGGTGACCAGGTTTGGGTAGGTTTTTTAAAGAGGTTATTATTATCATTATCATATCCAGGTAATTCTTAATATAATTTGGATAAGATATGATACGGTGGGGTTATGGAACAACATGTGTTTGTATAATGGTCTGTTTCCCATGAAAAATTGTAATTTAGAGTTTAGTGAGAGGGAAGGAATTATATTTTATCATTGAAACATAATTTATAGAGTTTTATTGACCAAAGGATGTTTATGTGAATTTTCTTAGTTTATCATCATGTGCCTCAATTTTTCAGGTGAATTTCATTTTTAACGGGGCCCAAAACCTCAGTTTTGGGAAATCACAAATTAGCTGTATTGTTAGGAAATATTGTGCCTACTCCCAAGAGTAATTGTACCACCCTCTTGATGTAATGAGAAAGGATTGTAAAACTATAATGGAGGGGTCACACAAACATTCAATAAAATCTATTTATTTATCATATGATCACACTGTATGAACATAGAGAGGAAAACCATTTTTTGTACAATACCACGTGGGATCCCAAGATAGTGGCTTCAGAATAGGGTAAAAATAGTTTGGTTATCCTTCTAAAATGTTATTCATGGTAAAACACCTCTTGGATATTGAGTTCCCAGGGTGGGTACAGGGATATCCAAATTGCGTGAGCAATCCTTGTGAGTAATCTAGAAATTTGAAATTACCAAACTACCCTCCCCATTTTTACCTTTTTTAATCCTCCTTCTTGTCCCTCTAAATTGAATAGATGAAGGGATTCTCACATTATGGTCACACCTAGGTTTTGAGCCAATATTTAATTCCATGATCTGATATTTGATATGTTAGCCTCTTTTATTCTTTCCCCTCACTGTACGGAGTGCTATATCCATGAACTATGTTTTACCCTATTTTTTGGTGTACTTCAAAACATTAATTATATTTTATTTTACTCGATTTATTGGCCAATATCAGATGAGTGAGAACCAACTAGCCAAGTGTAGGTGGTCCTTATATTTCACTATGGTGTTTAGGGTTCTTCCTGGATAAACACAGTAAGATCCCTGCTATTAAACTGAGAAAGACCCCATTTAGTTAAATGATTGATTGTTATGTTATTCTAGAGATTATATTGGATTCCATTAGGTGTGATGTAGTCCATTAAAAATGGTCATACCATGTGTGGGTCTTGGAAAATAAAAGGAATTTTATGCTAGAAGTGTGTCTTAATTAAAAAAAATGGTTTATAATGAGTTGATTGGTTCCATGGGAACATGATAGGCATGAAATAATGATTGTTGTGACGATGAAAACCTTGATAGGGGAGACATTGTTTGTCAGAGTGGGCTGGGCCTAGGATCCATGAGGTAATTTTGATCACCATATTGTGGTGAAATTGTTATCAAATTTAGGAATGGTGATCGTCAGGTCAAGGGATTGTATATCATAGGATGTTTTATTGATGAACACATAAATTTAGTGACATCGGCATAGGAGAATGAAGTTATGAGTGTTTTGGACTAGGTATGGTTTGGGTGATTTCTATTCCCCAATTGTTAATTAATGTGCCATATGAATCGTTTCCATAGAGAATAGAGTCTGATTGAGTCAATGATTACCACTCATATGGGTGTAGTAGCCCATTCACTATGTCCCATAGGGGATGGTGTTGACCATCTATAAGTGTAGGGGTGTTCTGTGTTGAAATCCACAAAGATTTATATGGGAGATTAGTTGATAGTGATGAGATAAATAGTTGGGTTCGAGGCTCTCAATTATATATGATGTTGTTGGGATGACACACGGATGGATGTGTATCATCATGCCTCATGACATTATTTGATGAACTAATTATGAATAATATATATAGAAATGATATCATTATGCCTCAGGATATCGATAACTGATAAGATGGGAAATTTGTTTCTAGGGACAAAGGGACCATCTGCAAATTGATTAGAAATCCTATTTAGATTTCATGTTTAATGATTGATGGAATGATTTTTCAAGTTGTATTTTTGAGGTGGGACTTGAGGGTTCACTTAGGATGAATTTAGTCAATGTATTCCATGTTTCTATTGCATTGATCATCGCCACAACATTTATAAAATTATAGATAGTTTATTTATGCATTATTTATAACTATGAGAACATGTTCTGGGATTATCAGTGAAGGATGATGTTGGGGATTTCTTCCTTGATGTTTTTGTGGAAAAAAGAAGCATGTAATATTTTTTTCATATTTTATATTATTATTTTTATTTTAAATAAAAATAACCTTCAATGGATGTATGACTGTCACTTATTATTGGTGGCCCACCAGGATTAATTCTCACACCTTAAATGGGAACTTCAGGATGCATGTAGACATTTTTCATTTTAAACCATGTTATAGACTATGTTATTGAGATAAACCGTTGTGCATTGGTTTGACCATTTTCATTGAATGGATGAAAAGGGTCCATGGCAGTTCCTACATCAATTATAATTTATTCTTGAGTTTTTTTGTTTAGTATGATTATATATGTATATAATAATGTTCATACATGGGTTATCATTCTAGTTATTACATTACATGACCTACCATTATTTGTTTTATGAATCTATAAATTTTATTTTGGGGGTGTTTTAATTTTTTTTTTGTATTTTTATTCTTACCATTTTTATTTTTATTTTTTACACTATGGTATAGTCTTATTCTATTTTTGTGAATACATATACCATTCTCAGTATATCTATCTATGGGTATAGTGTCCCCACTATCACCTATTTCAACCCTTGTTTCTAGTTATAAACCATTGGCATACAGGGAGGCCCACCTATGTCCCTCATGGTACTATATTCTAATGATCAATTTTAATGTAGAATTTTGGTCGGTGTGTAACACTATTTAAAAAGATAGGGGAACTAAAACCAAATATTATCATATTATTCTCATTGTCTCTCTATTAGGTAATCATGTCACACACCGAAAGACACTCCCCTTTTATTTAACAATTTTGGATCTCATTTCTTAGCCGTATTTTTAGTCATGTTTTCTAGAGATTTGGGTTCATATACGGTGTGCGGCATTTTGCGTGACCGTGTATAGTGGACAAATTAACTATCAAAACGTTTTATTATTAAATTAATTATTACACAGGCATACAATCAGGAACTCCACCGTGCACGCGCCCGCTCGCACGACCACACACGCGCCCACCCATGAGACCCTGCACGCGACGGTGCCCACGACCATGTGCAGTGTCTAGCCAAAATTAATAATGATGCTATCGTTTTGGACGGTTTTATTATTTTTGTATTATTATTGGTATTACTTATTAATAATAAAAATATTTTTATTAGGTTATAATAATAATAATTATTTTTTATTTAATATTGTGATTTGATGATTTTATTATGTTGGTTTTATTTTTGTATTAAATTTTTTATTATTAATTGAAGTTTTTTTATTCTATTATTTTTAATTTATTTTGTTCATTTTTATATTATTTCTTTTCTCAATAGTTATCTCTCTCTTTCTTTTTCTCTTTCTTTTTTTCATTCCTTGCTCTCCATTCTCTCCCAGCGTGGATCTCTCATTCCATATGTAACCCTAGCATGATTCCCCCTTCCCCCTTGATTCTGTCTGGCGCCACCCTCGACGGCTTCCTCACTGGCCGCGTCCCGCCTCTTCGGCCACCTCACCCGCATAAAGAGCCTCCATTATGGTCCACTCCAAGGCTGTTGCCTCACACACCCTGGATACCTAGTGACATGCTCACCCTCGACCCCTACCAACCCCTCCCCCTAGACATTGATCGGTCTCTTCTGGCTGTCCCGAACAGGAAATGGCATCCCAGACCACCCTATTCCTCGTCGGATAGCCTTGGCCGCACCCTCCTTTTTTCATGAACCATCCCAGGTACCCTGGTAACCCGATAAACGAGATGGCCCTGACATCACCCGAAGGGTGTTCTCGATCCCCATGGGTTGGTGACTAGAAAATGGCATCATACAACATACAAGTGGAAATGATTTTCAAAAAAGAATGCGGAAGCAAGTGTAAAACAAACAGTATGCATAACAAATGAAACTCAACTGGGAGTAATGTACCAGTATACAAATAAGCACAAAAGGTAAAAGTACTACAACCCAAGTACAAAAAGGGAAAAATAGTACCAATGCCCTAAAGGACACAACCCACCATGTCTAGAGATCAACAACCGGATCCACCTATAAGAGGTCCCTTCCCTTTGCTCGATCCTGGAAGAATAAAGTCTACAAACACCCGAAGGTAAAAGTATAGTGTGATCCAAAGCCTAGTAGGATATAACCAAATATTCCATAACAGATACCAAATATAGATTTTCCAATGAAATGCTCTGAATTTTCAAATAAACATGTTTGGTAATTAAAAAGAATATTCTAAAAAATCATGCAATACACATTCAAATGATGGAAAATTCATCATGAAAGGCTTTACAATGAAGGAATATTTCTAATAAAATGGAATAAATAAAAACTATTACATAAAATAGTTTATGTTAATTCGGCTGGCATGTAAAGCAGTTCAAAAACATTGGCATACATTTATATCTCAAATATAATTAATCAAGCGAGCAACATGGTCATCTACTGAAAGGAATGATAGTATTAATCATCTATTGGATTCTGCACTCTCTAGGTGAACTCAGAAAGATGTGTATACACACGTCCCTATGACACTGGCTAAAGGAGACTTGTCACCAACTCGTCGGGGAAGTGACCCACTGCATGTATGTTTTATAACGTTGTCGTAGCGTAGAGTGTACCCAAATAACTCACTAACAACCTAAGGATTGCATGTGCTCATACATGATGGGCGAACTATTTTAAGAATTCTTAAAATATGATCAATCCCATTCTTCCATTTCGAAAGTTCCAATTCCATTCCATTTAAGGCCATAAAAGGTTTTATTCAAAAACATTCCTTTTTCACAAGATAAAACCAATGGGTTTCTATCAAATCATTTTAAGCCATTTTCATAAGTTTTAAATCCTTTGAAAACCAACTCCATCATTACACATTTCATTTCCACAATTAAATGAAAAAATATAATTGAAAAAATTTCGATCAATTCCACATTTTAAATTACACATTTTAAATCAACCAATTTTCCATAAAGACACTCAATTCAATGGAGTTGGGGTTTTCCCATATTTCTATGCCAAAACCATTTCAAATATCTCAATTCAATGGAATCGAGTTTTTGTCAATTTTAATTGAATGAAACTTGAGAAATTGAATTTAAATCAATAATTGAAATAAATCTAGAAAATTAAATGTTAAAAAATTTGGTATGATGGGACGGAACCACCTACCTCAAAGGTTTGAACCAAAACCACAACGGACGAAGAAAACATAAGAATCCCAGTTTACTCTCCAAAACCCCTCCTAGATACCATATCGTAGAAATATCAAGACCAAAACACATAATTTTGGCATCTACAAAATTAGATCTCCCCATTACGGGAATAGATCTATGAATCAAAGGTAAGAGAAGATGTAGATATAAGTAGATCTAAGAAACCGATCAAGAAACAAGAAGAACGATCACATACCTTGAGAATCCCGATATGATTCACCAAGAGGATCCTTTGGATCGCATCCAGAACAAAGGAAGAACTCTCTCAGACCCTAGGAGAAGACAAATCCTGATTTAGGGCCACTGAGGAGGAAAAATGAAGAATTTAGAGGTAAAACGACCTAGATCCACAATTTAAGGATATAGTTTTATGTGACCGCACATTTTTTCTGCATGGTTTATCAAACCGTGCGCACACCGTGCCAATATCATTGTCCATGGTTGCCGGTCTGCACGTTTTGGTCACACGGTTTTCAAAACCGTGCATACCCCATTGTCTAGTGATACTAGGTTGGCACTGTTTTCTCACACGGTTTATCAAACCATGCGCAAACCGTGCACAAGCCATTTCCTTTTTGTTTCACTTAAAATTTCACCCAAACGCACCCCAACATCAATACTACGAAATAGAGGCACTTAGAGAAATCAAAAAAGTACCTGAAAACGTAACGAGATGTTACAACCTCGACACCATAATACCTTTCTGTCCCCAGAAAGTCTATGAGGAAACCACCATGTCAAAATGATGTGTCCACTGCTCTCTCATTAGTGCCTCCCTTTCCCACATCTCATGAGAATCAAAACTATGCAGCCAGAGCACATGGACCAGAGTTATCTTTCTTCCACGAAGTAACTTGGTCTCAGAATCAACAACTCTGACTGGTTGTTCAGTAACAGATAAATATGGTTCAATATCAAGATCACTCCACCTCACAACATGAGATGGATCAGAGAGATAATTTTGCAGCTGTGATACATGGACCACATTATGTATCAACGTCAGCTGTGGTGGTAGAGCTAAATGGTAAGAAACTTTCCCCACAAGACCAATAACCTCAAAAGGTCCCACAAAACGAGGAGCAAGATTCCCTTGCCTCCCAAGCCGTCGATGACCCAATCGGGGTGAATCATTCAAGAACACTTGGTCACCAACTAAGAACTCTAAAGTTTTATGGCAATGATAACCATAAGACTTGTATCGACTCTGCGCTGTGAACATTCTCTGACTAATCGACTAGATCTTTGATGTCGTCTCTTGGACCAAACTCAGTCCTACAAAAGAACTTTCTCCAATCTCTGACCAACATAAAAGATAATTTACAAGGACAACCATACAAAGCCTCAAAACGAGCCATCGTGATAGCATATTGATAAATTTTGTTATAAGAAAACTTGACTAGACCCATATGGTCATCCCAAGACCCACCAAAGTCAAGAAAACAAACACAGAGCTTATCTTCAAGGATCTGAATAGTTCTCTCTATCAGGACACTTGACTGTGGATGGTAAGTCGTGCTCAAACGGAACAGAGATCACAGTGCCTCCTGAAGACCTCTCCAAAATCATGAAGTGAACCGAGGATCCTTATCAGATACTATAGAAGATGTAACTCCATGCAAACGAACAATTTCTTTCACATAAACATTTCCCAACTCCATAACATTGGTCCGATCTCGAATTGGTATAAAGTGATCTGACTTGGTCAGCCTGTCGATCACGACCCATATCACATTCTTCTTCTTTTCTGTTTGAGGTAACCCAACCACAATGTCCATAAATATTTCACCCAACTTCCATGTAGGGAATGTAAGTGGTTGAAGAAAACCAGAAGGTTTTTGGTGCTCGACTTTCACCGTCTGGCACGTATTGCAACGAGATACAAACTCAGCAATGTCTCGTCTCACACCTGGCCACCAAAACTCTTGTTGCATGTCATATAACATCTTCTTGGTTGCTTGGTGTACCTCCCATTGAGAGTTATGGAAAAGCCCCATCACATCCTTTCATTCCAATAACATCACACCATAATGTTTTCGATAACACATGAAACCCTCTTTGGAGAATGACCATTGGTTGTCGATCTCCCCACCATAAAGATATTTCCTTACACTATGGAACTCGACATCTAGATGTTGTTCCTGAATAATCAAACTGAGGAGAGAAGAAGTCAACTGAACACTGGCTAATGAAACATCATTCCCCCTCCACTAAACTCCAATATGCAACTTTGAAAAAAGATCCATTAATGTCAACTCTTCTAAAGACTCTTTCGTAGCCTGAGATGGGAGTTTCATGTTTAATGCATCTGCAACTACATTCCCTTTCTCTAGTGTATATTCACGGTCAAAGTCAAAATATTGCAGGTAATCCACCCAACGCCTTTGGCGGAGATTCAAATATTTTTGAGAGAATATGTAACTCACGCTCTTGTGATATGAATACACAGAAAACCTTTCTCCATAAAGGTAATGTCACCAACACATAATTGCATGCATTTCAGCTGCACGTTGAAGGTCATGGGTAGGATAGTTATTCTCATGATGCTTAAGTAGACGAGATCCATAGGAAAAAACATGATCTCCTTGCATAAGGACACATCCCAACCTGGAACCCGATGCATCACAGAAGACCACGTAACCTATCCCAGCCTCAGGAAGAGTTATCACCAGCGCAGTAGTCAAAAGATTCATTAGATCAACAAAAGAAATCTGATATTTATCGTTCCAGGAAAACTTCACTCCCTTTTGAGTCAGAGTAGTCATTAGAGAAGCTATCATTGAGATGACTTTAACAAATAGGCGATAATATATTGATAATCCCAAGAAGCTCTGAATCTCGAAAACATTTCGTGTTTGTTCCCAAGTCATAAAAGCCTTCACCTTCTCTGGATCAACTGATATTCCTTTTTCTGACATGACATGTCCCAAGAATTTCACTTCTAGAATCTAGAAATCACACTTTGAAAGCATGGCATAAAGTATGTGATTCCGTAGAAGACCCAGAACTGTCTTTAGATGATGCACATGATCCTCCTCAGACCTGGATTAGACAAAAATAACATCCACAAAAGACCACCACGAAATTATCTAGATACTCATGGAAAACATGATTCATCAAAGCCATGAAAACTGCAGGAGCATTTGATAGGACAAAGGGCATGGAAAGGTACTCATAATGGACATACCTACTCTGAAAATTGGTCTTAGTAATGTCAAATTATTTTATACTCAACTGATGGTAACCAGATCGAAGGTCAATTTTTTAAAACAACTTTTACCCTTTCAATTGGTCAAAAAAATCATCAATTCGTGGTAACATGTATTTTTTCATTACTATAACTTGATTGAGATTTCGATAATAAACACATAAGAGAAGAGATCCATCAACCTTATTGGCGAAGAGAACAGGTGTTGCCCATGGTGACACACTCAGGCATATAAATCCTTTCTCAAGAAGTTCCTCAAACTGAGACTTCAGTTCTTATAGTTCGGTTGGATCCATTCAGTAAGAAGGGATAAAAACTAGTTGAGTACCAGGCATTAAATCAATAGAAAAATTGATCTCCCTTACCGGTGGCATACCAGAGAAGTTAGAAGGAAACACCTCTGGAAACTCAGTAATGACTAGAGGAACATCACCACTCGTTGGATCGTTCAATAGATCAAAAGAATGTAATGATATAATTTTTCCCAGATCTTGATAAGAAGGTCTGTCTATGCCTGACCTGGGGTCCCATTCTCCTTGAAAAACAAGAGGCACACCACTGGGTGTAGTAAGGTAGACCTGTCAGAGGTGACAATCAATCCGGGCTTTATTGGTGATGATCCAGTCCATCCAAAATATGACATTAAAATATTTAATGTCGAGAACCAAAAAGTCCCAATCAAGCTCAACATCTGATAGAAAGAGGACACAATTAGGACTATGAAGTCCTTTCTCTCTCATTACACCAAGGGGTGTAGTAATATCCATCGCACAAGACAAAATTTCCCAGGGTAGAGTAAGCAGATTAATCAAATGGGTTGAAATAAAAGAGTGACATGCAGTAGTGTAAAAAACAGATGTCACTAAAGATGAAGCTATAGTAATGGTACCTCTCACAGTTGCAGGACCTACATCAACTACCTCTAGTGACTCTTCCACTGCGTGAAGAAACATCGTTCTAGATGCCTGAGGATAGAACCCTTTTTTACGTGAATCATTTGATTGCCCAACAATATTTGGAGGTGTTGATAATCATGTTCCACTACGCGGAGTAGAGAAATGATGATTGAATCTATGTAGGTTCCCTAAACATCCACAAGAGCACCAGTTCTTGGGTGCCTCAGTGCAAACCCTCTTAGAATTTCACAGATTTCCCCACTGATTGCATGTCATGGAAGCCCCTCCTGGTGCTACTGGAGGTCTGGAATAACTCTGTTGCCGAGAACCACTATGAGAAACATCGTGCTTCCATTTTCCATTAAAGGAACCAACACTGCCACTAGAAAGAAAAGGAACTTCCTGAAACCCTGAATTTCCTGCCAAATCCTTCTTTACCATCATTTCCCTATCCAGTGCATCGACATAAGTGGGTAGATTCAGTAAGAAAACCTGAGAACGGATATCTAATCGAATGCCCAACACAAATCGCTGAGCCTTCATCCTCTCATTCGATAATATTTCAGGAGAAAACTACACCAACTCAGCAAAGCAATTTGAGTACTCAGTCATGGTTTGGTTGGCATTCTCAAGTTCGAAAAACTCCACAGCCTTAGCCAGCACCATTCATTCTGGATAGAACTGGTTAGTGAAAATAACCCTAAAGTTTTTCCACTCCAAACCTTCATGTTTCCAAGTCGTCACCATCATGTACCCGCATCTCCTACTTGGTCCCTCCATCACCAAGGTGGCACACTTCACCTTGATCGCATACGGTGTCTCTAAAAACCAAATCAGACGTTCAATCTTGCTCAACAATTCCTCGACATATTGGGGATCAGTGGATCCTTTGAATACTTCTTTCTTCTAGCGTAGGAACTCTTGGGAATGGCTACAGAAAATATCACTATGAGGATCTATAGCTGGAGACTGAACATGAACTAGAGGTGGTGCTTGTCCCAGAGCATGGACAGTGCAAACCATCACCTCAACCAGACAAGGATCCACAGCAGGACTTGCTTGCTGAGATTCAACATCAGCCTTTTTTTGGATCTGATTTCCACGTCTTCTCAGAGGAATGATGCTACACAACATCATCAGACAAAAAGAAGACAATAGATTAACACTCAACCTGAGTAATGAGGAAAACTATTCCAAACAGAAGGAATAACAAGATTTGGATTCCACTCTATCCAAATAAAAATAGGAAAATACTAGAACTAATCCACATGTCTCCTTTCCCTAACTACCCCTGGAAACATAAGGTTCATTGTAGTGAGAGCTGGACATGAACTCAATCGCAACTACCTCCTAAGTCCCGAAAAGAAAACTAAATTGCATACTATCATCTAGGAAAGATGCTTGACGAACCTTCCTTTGATACCAATTGGTCACGAACCATCCCGGGTAACCTGGTAACCCGATAACTGAGCCGGCCCTAACATAACCCGAAGGGCGTTCCCGATCCCCACGGGTCGGTGACTAGAACCTGGGAACGTACATCATACATGTGGGAACTATTTTTCCACAAGAATGTGGAAGTAATAGTAAAACAATACAGTATTCATAAATAATGAAAAAACACTGGGAGTAATGTACCAGAATACAAATAATCACCAATAGTCAAAGTACTACAACCCATGTAAAAAAGGGAAAAATAGTCCCAAGGTCCCAAAGGACACACCTCACCATGTCCAGAGATCATCAACTGGATCCACCTACAAGAGGTCCCTTCCCTTTATTCGATCCTAGAAGAAGAAAGTGTACAAAAACCCGAAGGTAAAAGTAGGGTGTGAGCCTATGCCCAGTAGGATATCACCAAAGAATCCATAACAGATGCCAAATGTAGATTTTTTAATGAAAAGCTCTCAATTTTCAAATAAACATGTTTGGAAATTCAAAAGAATATTTTAAAAAATCATGCAATACACATTCAAATGATAAAAAAATCATCAAGAAAGGATTTACAATGATGTAATATTTTAAAACAATGGCTTATATAGAAACAGTTACATAAAACCCTTTATGTACATTCAGTTCACATGTAAAGCAGTTCAAAAACATTGGCATACATTTATATCTCAAATATAAACAAACATGCGAGCAACATGATCATCTACCAAAAGGTACGATCGTATTAATCAACTATAGGATTCCGCACTCTCTATGTGAACAAAGAAAGATGTGTATACACACATCCCTCTAACACTGGCCAATGGAGACTCTTCACCAACTCGTCGGGGATGTGACCTGATGCATGTATGTTTAAGAACGTTGTCGTAGCGTAGAGTGTATCCAAATAACTCACTAACTAAATAAGGATTTCATGTGCTGTAACATGATTGGCAAAATATTTTAAGAATCCTTAAAATTAGATCAATCTCATTCTTCCATTTCAAAAGGGCCAATTCCATTACATTTAAAACCATAATATATTTTATTCAAAAACATTCCTTTTTCACAAGATAAAACCAATGGGTTTCTATCAAATAATTTTATGTCATTTCAATAAGTTTGAAATCCATTGAAAACCATTTTTATCATTAAACATTTCATTTCCACAATTAAATTCAAAAATTTAATTGAAAAAATATCTATCATTTCAAAAATTTAAATTAAATAATTTAAATCGACCAATTTTCCATAAAGACACCCAATTCAATGGAGTTTGGTTTTCCAAAATTTCATTGCCAAAACCATTTCAAATATATCTATTCAATGGAATCGAGTTTTTATTAATTTTAATTGAAATCAACTTGAGAAATTAAATTTAAATCTATAATTGAAATAAATCAAACAAATTTAATGATAATCAATTTGGCAAGACGGGACAGAACCACCTACTTCAAGGGTTTGAACCAAAACCACAACGGATGAAGAAAACTCAAGAATCCTGTTTGATTCTCCAAAAACCCATCCTAGATCCCTTCTCCTAGAAATATCAAGATGAAAACTATTCATTTTGGCATATACACCCTTATATATTCCCATAACAGGATTATATCTACGAAACCAAGGGATGAGAAGAATTATTTATAAGTAGATCTAAGAAACTGATCAAGAAAGAACGAGAATGATCACATACCTTGATAATACCTCTTCGATTCCACAAGAGGAGCCTTTGGATCACATCCAGAACAAATTAATAACCCTCTATAACCCCCGGAGAAGAACAATCCCGAGTAGGGACCCTAAGGAAGAAAAAGAACCATATAGAGGAAAAACGGCTGATATCCACAATTTAAGGATCTATTTTTAAGTGACCACATGATTTATCAAACTGTGCGCACACCATGCAGATCTCACGGTCCAAGGTTACTGGTCCGCACGGTTTAGTCCCACGGTTTAACAAAATGTGTGCACATCATGCATACCCCACTGTCCGGTGTTGTTAGGTTGGAACAGTTTTCTTGCACGGTTTATCAAACCATGCGCAAACCGTGCACAAGCCATTGCCTTTTTGTCACTTAAAATTTCACCAAAACGCACCCCCATGTCGCTACTCCAAAACAGAGGCACATAGATTCATAAGAAAATTACCTAAAAATGTAAAGTTATTTTACACCGTTGGCAGCACCGCCTTCCAGAAAGCCTCCATGCAGCGCGACGCACCGCCGATACTAACCCGTCTTTCTCGCCCTGGCTTCCGCACCCTCGCCGATGGTGCATTTCTCCTCGGTTTTTTGATTCTTCCGTTAATAGATTTCTAGGTCTGGGATTGTTGTTTCGTTGATTTTATATTGGGTATAAGTGGTTTTTGGTTTGCTTTTAGGGTCTGTTAGAGACTCATTTATGTGTGTTCTTCGTGCGACAAGAGTATCTCACCAAGCCCGCAATGCTTCCTACCCAGAGGTAGTGGTTCCTTGTTTAATTATTATCACAATAATTAATTTGAATGTTTAATTATTTTAGAATATTATTTAATTAATTGTTGTGATGATAAGTCGGTATTATATGAGGCTTGATATGCAGTTGAACTTATTTTTGAGTATGTATATAACATATACACTTGCTGCTGAAATGTCATATCTTGTTAATTGTTAGTTTGTTTTTTATAGAGAGTTTAGCATACTAATTAGTTTGTTTGGTGTGGTTTAATTTTTCATTAAGTTTTAGTATGTATTAATTTTTATATTAGTGTGTTTAGATGATATGAATATGTTGTTAATGTGAAAACCCATGTTAGTCTATTTACTAGTGTTTTATAAACTGTGTGTATTATTTTTCAGGATGTATAAGAGGTGAAATTGGTGTCTTGGTTCTGAGTCGTTTTGTCTTAAATGATCATTTGAGTGGATTTTTGGTGTTTTAGTCAAGTGGTGTATTTTTAAAAGGGTTGGAAATTTGATCTAGCGGTTTGATTATCTGTAGTAATGGTATTTTCAACTATGTGGGTGGCTTCTTTAATTGTGTGCATAATGCAGATTATGTTCTAGAGGTGAAGTCGTGTTTGTATGGTCATGTAAGGGGGTTTTTGTCGGTCTATTGTGTAATGAATTGTTTTTCTCTCAAAATGTAATTTATGAAAATTTGGGTAGTTTTGTTAAATAAATATTAAGGGTGAAAATTTGTTTTGATTAATTTGTGTTAATATTTTTTGGTGTTTAAAGTCATGCGACGTGCAAGGAATTTGTTTAATAAATTCTGTTAGTGGCTTGTTTGATAATGGGTGTGATTTGATTATATGTGCAGTTGTTTTAATTGGTTCTATAACTAATTCAGGTTTAGTTATGAGATTTTTTTAGTGTGAGCCTTATTTCAAAATTGTCTTTACATGTACATGTGGTGGTTCGTTTAGAGTCTAGTGTCTTATAAATTGACTAGATAGTTTAGTTAAGTATGTACCATATGCATATTATGTTATGAAAGTATTTTGGTGTGTTCCTAGTTTTAGAAGCGGGTTTGGGTGTGAAAATTTTGATTTTGAATGAATAAATATCATGTTTTGATTTTATTCATTAGTGTTACATGTGACATGATCATGAAACTTGTTTAATCACATACCTGGAAGCTCGGGTATTTAGGAGGGAGGACTGGACTACTGGGCTAGTGTTCTGGAGGTGACCCATCCTAGTTTCCCTGGATGGACTGATGACTGCAACACTAACTAAACATATGATTTTATGAGGGTTGTGGACATCTAAGAAACGTTTCATGTCAGTCATGGAATTCTAAGCCATGTTTCAGTGAGACACAAAGATCTTGGGTCCCTATCAAGATATCACCCACGAGGCCTCTCCCATATTAGTGCTCACTGGTGACTTTATGCTCATTAGTGTGACACATGGCTTATTTTAAATGTAATTTCGTGTGTGTCTATGGGGGTGTTTTAATTTATTTAGTTCCATTTGAAACTGTTTTCTTTAAATCTATTTTATCTATAATTGTCAATCATTTGGTTTTTTTAATTAAATTTTCAAATTTAGTTGTCATTTAATAATTACTCATGGATCTTTTTCATATTGGATTCCTATAGGACTTTTGGCTCACACCCTACATACAACTTTTGGTGTATGTAGCGTCAGTTTCTTATATATTCCAGGTTGAGGCCTCGAGCGTATCATTGGTGGTTCAGATTTTTAGTGGAATCCTGGTGTTGGTTTGGTGGCGGTGGCTTGGGGATGTGACTCCTCATGTCACATGGAGGTTTGAGTTGGAGTTTTGGGTTTCCTTTAATGTTGTTTCTTTTGGGTTAAATGTCCTAGTTTAATCCTTTATATTTAAACGTTGTATAAGGGCCTATTTGGTTGCCTAATTTTAGTTCAATTTATTCATATTTTTGTTTGTTTTATATCTATTTATTTTGTAAATTGTTCAGAATTTTATTTTTCATACCCGGGCACTTGTTCCAGCCCATGTGGATTGGTTATGCCCTTCGGGCCATGCCGCGGACAGGGTATGGCACTAGGTCGGATGGTGACCCGACTTGGATTGTGAAGAAATGGTATCTATGCAGTTATGTTCATATTATTTGGGGCGTCAATTAGATCAACGACAGTACTATCGGTACTCAAGTGGTAGGCGCGGGTAGAGTGTCGTGAACTCTTACTCGTTCCAATCATCGAATAACCTGTGGTAGTTCTGGATTTATGGTTTGGCTCTGATCACTATGGATGGGGGATGAAAATATGAGTAAACTAGATCTGCACATGGCCTCACGTGGAGTAGTGACCCATGTGTTGCATGAGAGTATGGTTCGACACTACTTATGGTTGACCCTTGCCAAGGTCATGGTCTGCTAAACCAGGTAGTCGGGTTAGGAATGACCACTAGTTCTCCATCCAAAATCTTTATAGTTCATGATTTCTTGATTAAATTTTGGGTTGGTGCAAAACTGTTTACTTTTAAATGAAAATCAAACCATGGGGTTTCTCTTATTTTTTTCATTTTGTGAGTTTGAAATTATTTTTGTGGTGTGTTCTTTTGAACCTTGTTTATGGAAATTTGTGTTAGATTTGTCGAATATTTATTTCTAATTTATTTCCTGGGTTTAACTTAAATTAATGTTGGTTTTATTAGAAATGGAAGTCATTCGGGAAATTATCCTTGAATTTTTGAAATGGTTTTGGATGAAAAAAAGGGGAATTTTCATAAATTGAGAATGTTTTGTTTTGAAAGCGGAGTAGCATTGTTTCATTCTAGTGGTATTTATATGGGTTCTCACATGTAAATGTTGAAAAGATTAATGGATAATTGATGGATCGTGTGGATGTGTTCCTATGTGGCAGAAAAATGCATATTCGTGAGGCATCATGGAATATCAAAGGTGAGTGATTGATTTTTGAGGATGTTTCGTATCTCTTGAATGGTTTGGTTTTATATAAAATTTTTTTTATGCTAAAATGGTTTTGAAAATTGGAAATTGAAATTGAGTTTAGAGTGAAGAAGAATTTTTCAAAATGGATTTTGGGATTTTTGTGCAGTGATTGGTTTTTCAAGCGAGTGTTTTTCTTTAAGAATGAATTGATGTTTTAAATAGGAATTTCTGAAATTGAATCTGAGGTGTGGATGTTGTTTTGTGATGTGTTTGTATTTGTATAATACTATTTTGTGTTTTTTGTTCGGGATACACCCTCACGAAATTTCCCATGGGTTTCTAGATAGTCTCTCAGTTCTTGGCCTAGCCTAGACCCTTAGTGGAGTGGTATAGTTTGGTTCTTCTCAGATAGGTCATATTTTTCTAGATGTTTATGTCGAGTGAGTATTTTTCAATTAGTTGTGATGTTGGGAGTTTCTCCAGTTTTTTAGGAACACTGAATGTTGTGTGGGTGTAAGTTGTCTCAAGTGTTTCTGGAGGAGCGGGACTAGATGAGTAAATAATGATCATCTCGTTTCTCTATAAATGAGGATGTCTTGATTGATCCCCAATACTGCCTTCATCTTGAGTTTGCACCAATATAATTAAAGATGAGGGAATGTGGTTGATCTTGTAGGAGTTCGACCAGTCAACTTGCGACGAACAAGGTGTCATGACCTTTTTGAGGATATAGTTCCATGCTGCCCAGAGATAGTGTGGAACCATCATTTTAAAACTTGTAGAAGTTTTTGTTCCTGTTTATACTATGGTAAGTGATTATTCCTCATCCGATGGGGAGTGTGAACCAATGAGACCTTTTCTTAGAGTGCTCCTTCAATCAGTTTGTGTTGCGTGTTATATATACCACTCAATCTCTTATCTATAGTGTGGTTTTTCGGGCACTCTAAGTCAATCACTGTAATTCTTAGTGGGGATATTGACGAATTGGCTGCATGGGACATGAGGAGAAGTATGCAGGATGCTTTTCTAACGAAGGATGTTCTTGTCAGAGGTGTCATTTTATGACTACAGAGTAGTAGATGCATCAGACATCAGGACCCTAGCCATAGGTCTTGGGGTGAAGCATTTGCGTAGTCAAAACACCTCAGACGTGGAATGAGATTGGTCAGACATTAATACAGAGTTTCCATATGGGAGCAGCAAAAATTTACCTATTGTCGTATCACCTCTGAAGTATTCATTTTTGAGGTGAGGGGTATGAACCCCTATCTCTTTGTGGCGGTCTTAATTAATGGGAGTTCCTCTTCAGCCTTAAAGAGGTTCGGAATATATGAATTCTTGTAAAGCCAGAGGTCGTGCTCTGTGTACCTTCTCATAGTCGGTTATAGATCATAATTGTACTCGTTTCAGAGAAGCTCATGTCTTGTGGGAGTGACACATGGCTGTCCATTTTTCCACCAGGATAGGGGTTTCTTCTATCAAATCCATCTCTTGTGGTAATGTTTTGTACAGTGTAGGAGTCATCTGTGTAGGTCGGCATGTGTTGTGGAGTTTGAGATGAAAAGATCAGTTTTTATCCCTCAATGTAAACCGGGAATACTTGCATGGGGGTCGCGGTGCTATGAAAAATTTAAAATAGCGGGGAGACACGTTACAGGTCCTGCCGACGACTACTCTTTAGTTGGTTGGTTATACTTAGAGAGCATGGATGTTCAATCCATTGATAGATGTTTTTCTGGGTTGTTGTGTTTTTTTGCTTTAAAGATCCAATGTTTGAAGGGAACACTAATATGGTAGGGAGACCACCATTGGACGAGCTTTTGGAAAACTTTTTCTTCAATGTGCACTGTACGGGGCAACCACATACATCTTCTCCACCCAACCATGACCATGGTAATTGGTTAGCATAGATAGTGGGTCGCTTGACTAGGGTTCTTGAAGATAGCGATAAGCCCAGATGATCCATAAGATAGGGGTTGGGTTGTGCCATGTTTTAGTTGTTTTTGTTGGTGAATTATTTTGTATTGGTGGTTTTTTTTTGTGATTCTTGTTTTGAGATCATTGGAGTTCTAGTTATGAGGTTTTTGAATGCTAGATCCTTGGTTGGCTAATGTTTTTTTTACGAGACTTCATAGTCGTGCTTGGAATCTTGGTTTGACCATGTCTTTTGTGAAATTATGGGGGATGAATGTGTCATCGTGGGGAGAATTGTTACACCTATAATAACATATCCTTTAAATTTAACTATTTTGGATCTCATTTTTGAGATGTAGGTTTAGCTGGGTTTTTTAGTTATTTGGGTTCATATATGTTGTGCTCCCATTTGCGTGACCATGTGTAGTGGCCAAATTAAATTACAAAACATTTTATTGTTAAATTAATTATTACATAGGCATGTAACCAGGCGCGCGACCGTGCACGCGCCGACTCGCACGACCGCAAATGCGCCCGTGTAGGTGACCACGTAGGCGACCACGCATGCGACCGTGCGCAGTTTCCAACCTAAATTTATTAATGATGTTTTCATTTTGGTAGTTTTTATTAATTTAGTATTATTATTAGTATTATTATTTCATAATTTAATATTTTAATTAGGAAATACTTATAATTATTATTTTTCACTTAATATTGTGATTTGGTAATTTTATTCAGTTGTTTTTACTATTTGTATTATGATTCTTTATTAGAAATTGATGTTTTGTTTATTCTTTTATTTTTAATTTATTTTCATTATTTTTATTTTATTTTATTTCTCTCAATTTCTCTCCCTCTATTTTTATTTTTTTCTTCCATGCTCTCTCCTCTCTCCATGTGCAGACCTCCCATTCCCCCTGGAACCCTAGTGTGGTGCTCCCTTCCCCCATGGTTTCCATCCGATGCCACCCTTTCTGACTTCCTCACCAACTATGTTCCACCTCTTCGGACTCCTTACCCACATGCAGAGCCTCCATTCTGGTCCAGTACTTGGCCGCTGCCTCACACACCCTAGACCCCTGCTGACCCGCTCACCCTAGACCCCTACCGACCCGCTCCCCCCAGAGACCAGCCGGTCACACCTGGTTGTCCCGACTAGAAAAAGAAACATAGACCACCCACTTCCTCAACATACAGCCTTGGCCGCACCCTCCTTTGGCAGAACCCCATTCCGGTAACCCTGTAACTGGTGTGACGCACCTCCGGCATGACCTTGTCTTGCTCGGCCAACCTTCTGCACCCTCTTCGAAGGTATATTTCTTATCGGTTGTTTGTTTTTTCATTAGTAGATTGTCAGGTTCAGGTTTGGTTTTTATTTGATTTGATTTTGGGTAAAAATGGTTTGATGTTTGGTTTTAGGGTTCGTTAGAGACACCATGTGGTTCGTTCGTCGGGTGACAGGAGTTTCACACCAAGACCACAATTCTTCCTACACCGAGGTAGGTGGTTCCATGTTAAATTGTTATATGATTAATTAATTTTCAAGATTAATTAATTTATATTATTTTTTAATTAGTTTCCCTAGTGAGTAGTCGATATTCTATGAGGTTGGATTTGTAGTTAAACTTATTTGGGAGCATGTTTTTAATATGTTCACATGCTACTGAAATCACATCTCTGGTTAATTGTTTGTTTTTTTATTGTGATTTTATACAAAAAATTAGTTTGTTTGGTTTTGATTAATTTTTAATTAATCTTTTTCATGTGTTAATTTGTTTATTAGTGTGTTTATAATGATATTATTATGTTGTTACTGTGAAGACCCATTTCAAACTATTTACCGATGTTTTATTGATTGTGTAGATTATTTGTGAGGCTGTATAAGAGGTGGAATTGGTGTTTTAGTGTTGCGTCTATTCTATACTAAATGAGAAATTGAGTTTTTTTTGGTGTTATAGTCTTGATGGAAATTTTTAAATGGGTTGGAAGGTTGTTCTGGCAGTTTGTGTAACTTTAGTAATGGTCTTTTCAACATTGTGGGTAGCTTCCTTAATTGTGTGCATAATTAATATTGTGTTCCATAGGTGACATTGTATTCGTTTGGTCATGTAAGGGGGTTTGGGTCTGTCTAGTGTGTAAAAAATTGTTTTCCTCTAAATAATTTATTTTTGAAAATTCGTGTTGTCATATTAAATAATTATTTATGGTGAAAAATTGGTATGGTTAAATTTGTTTAAATATTTTTGGTGCTTAAAGTCATGTGATGTGTCTGGAATTTGTTTAATAAATTCAATTAGAGACATGTTTGATAATGGAATTTATTTCATTGACTGTTTAGTTGTATAAATTTGTTGTGTAACTAATGGAGATTTAGTTTTTAGATACTTTTACTGTGCACCTTATTTGAAAATTGTGTGCACATGTGTACGTGGTGGTTCATTTAGTGGTGAGTGTCTTTTAAATAGTCCAGATTGTTTAGTTGACATTTTAACCTATGTAGATTCTGTTTTTAAATGATTTTGTTGTGTGCATGGTTTCAAAATAAGGGTTGGGTGTGAAAATTCTGATTTTTCATACGCAAATACCCTATTTGGATTTTGTTAATTAGTGTGACATGTGACTTGAACATGAAACTTATTTGAGCACAAACCATGAAGAGTGAGTAGCTAGGAGGGTGAACTAGACTATTGGGCCAGTGTTCCAGAGGTGAATCGACCCGGTTTCACTCGTAGGACTGACGATTGCAACACTGACAAAACATATGCTTTTCTAAGGGACATGGCCTTTTAAGACATGTTTTATGATGGTAGAGGCCTTATATGCCACATCTTCTGAGGGTTTTGGCATTCTAAGCCAGGTTTCACTGAGACAAGAAGATCTAGCTGCCCAAGCTTGCTAACACCCACAAGGCATCTCTCATATTTGTGCTCATTTGTTACTTTACCCTCATTAGTGTGACACATAATAGAAATTTTAAAAGTAAATTTGTGTGTGTGTTTGTTTGTGTGTGTTTTATTTTAAGTTGTTCCTTTTGAAACCTTTTTCATTAAAACCGTTTTCTCTAAAATTGTTCAATATTTTACTTTTTCTTAATTAATATTTCATATGTATTTGTCATTTAATAATTATGCATTTATCTTTTTCTCGTTGGCATCATACTAGGATATTGGATCAGACCCTACATACACCATTGGGTGTTTGTAGATCATTTTTCTTCTACATTCCAGGTTTAGGAATTTAGCATTTCAGTGGTGGTTCAGATTGTTAGTGTCTTCATCATGTTGGTTTGATGGCGGTGGCTTTGGGATGTGACACCTCATATCTCATGAAGGTTTGAGTTGGAGTTTTGGTTTTCCATTGATGTAGTTTATTTTGGGTTTTTAGTTCAAGTTGTAAACAATAAATTTGAACATGGAATAATGGCATGTTTGGTCATCTATTTTTAGTTTCAATTTATTCAATTTTTTGTTTGTTTTATATTTATTTATTAATGTAAATAATTCCCATGATTTATTTCTGGTACTCGTGCACTTGTTCCAGCCCATGGAGATCCAGAACGCCCTTCGACACAACCCACAAACAGAGTCGGGCACCAGGTTGGTGGATGACCAGGCCTGGTTCGTGACATCTCATACGTCCATAGTACATGGTCTCGTAGTATTAATTTTTATCCATGGAACCTCTGATTTAGATCATTTAACTCCACCAAGTAATACATGAAGGTATCATCCTCCGAAATATCTGAATCCACTCCAGTGATTATGTGTGGTTATTGTTGATCGTACAACTAGAAAAACAATATATAGAACCAATTATGATATAAATTTTATTACTAGGTGAACTCAAGGGTGAAAATATAATTTCTATACAAGTAAATAATATTAAAATTTTCAAAAAAACCTGTGGTATATTGTTCTGACCACCAAATCATTACAATAATACCTTGGAAAACCCATCCTGAACACATCAAACCACTCCTTCAACATCAAATGCAACTATCATCAGCCATTTTTGGGAATATGAAATATTTGAGATATCCTCATCCATTCCTATTTAAACTATATCTTTCCTATCTGAGAATATAATATATATTTGAAAATCCAAATTTACACTAATATCATTATCTAGAAAAAAATTTCCTAGAGTTTCTATTATAATAATCATGGAATGGTTACATGAAATTAAATGAGTGTAGTTATTGTTATTAAATATATTCACAAATGGTTTATGATACACCAATATATTGAAAAAATATATCCCACAATCCCTCAACCTATTTATTGGGAATAGGATGGTTTAATTTTTTTGGGAAAAAAATTTGACAATGGATAAATATATTCATTTGGACCCATATAATGAAATATTGTTGTGTTGTAATCCATAACATAAATGAATCATGAATAATGGTATGAAATGATCCAGGAATATACCTCAGGTATTATTTTTATATCATTCAATTATTAGTATCCTAAACTATACAACAAATTATTCCCACAAATATTCTGGATGTTGGTTTTCCCAGATAGTCATTCCATGGTTACAACGAAAATATTTTTATCTTTCACTAAATATGGATTTTCATCTTGAATTACATTGATATATAGTGCCAATTCAACACATGAGCCATTATATTATGTGTTAATTTCTCTTAAATTGGTTTTTGGATTTTACTATAGATAAATTGGGCATAAAAAGAAAATATTATAAAATAAATTTGTCATACCAACATAGAAGATCTAATTCATAAGGCCCTAGTATATTGCAACCACATGATAGATATAGAATCACATTTCCTCTAAATATCATCAATGGTCTCAAATACCTATAGCCATAAACAATCACTAAATTCTTCAGATAGACTTATAATTGGAGATATTGTCAATCCTTACATCATCTGCTCAACAAAACTATATCATCTCTCAAGAGAAATATTGGAATTCCTATTTTTAGTAGGTGTGGTCACTGATCAAGTGATCCAAATTAATTATAAAAAACACTCTTATAATATCCTTAAAAAGTAATAATCCTGGGATCTAATAACGTACTCTTTGGGGGATCCTAATAAAGAAATACCATGATCCTTTCATGGTTAATGGATACACTTCCAATTGAGATGAAATCCCCAGAAAAAATATAACACGTGAATCCCAAATAAAAGCGATAACATATTATATATTCACTACTCTATATGGTTGTCCATATAAAAACTCAAATTATTTCCATTCCTATTAAAGGATTCAAAAAAAAAATAATGATGTCATGGAGGATTGTCATAATTAACCCTTCCATGAAAGGTAGGAAGATCGAATTCATAAGGCCCATGAATATGGTTAGGTAATTTTTCATGCCGAAAGGAATCACATCGAACTCTTAATTCATGTAATGAAGCCATAATTTCCACTTAATTATATCGCTCAAGTTAACTCGAATGAAGTGATATATATTCATCATCGATTAGAACACCTTATGTCTTTTTGGTTATTCAATAGTATTATCAATGATTGAATGAAATTATTTATTCTTGATTGTGACATAGCCCTAGTAGTGATAGTATATGTTGGAAAAAATCATCCACCTTCTGGAAAAAATAACATAGCCATGTAGTTGAATTTACTTTGCTTTATTAAACACTCTACCATAACATATGATAACAACTCATTCATTTACCTTCAAGAGAAATATAATAACCCATATATGTTATCGAAGTGTTCTTGGAATGAAGATCAATATTTAATATGCTCTTAAAATTTGGTGAAATTTAGTAATTTCATTGTTAATGTTGAATAGAATGGTTTTTGATGCCTTAGTATCACTTGGTTGGGGAATATCAATTTTTTTCATATTTGATGGATCATTCATGAATTGTACATGGATTAAAATAAATTCCCAAAGAAATGTTTTCAATTGAATATTAACATTGAAAATACCAAAATTAAATGGGGAATCATATGAACATAAAATTTACATTTATTTTACTTTATAAATTAATAATGGTTACCTCACCTTATGATCCATCTTCTATGATGATGTTTTTTATCATTAAAAACACGTTTTCCAATACAGACCATTCCACTTGTAGTATAATGTGTATATTTCACCTTTGTGAGATCCACACATTCTTATTTGAAGTATGAGCAACACTAATGGAGTTATATGAAATAAATAATTGGATATATAATATTGTGTTATTTTCCCTGATCACCTCACATATCATTGGTATTAAAGGAATTCCTATTATTCATTTCATTCGATTGAAGATTAGAGAAGGAAGAATTTGAGAGATAAATCTATTTTGTACAGTGATTCCAAATTATTTATTATCCTTAAATAATTGAAATGAAGATCTATTTTTTGATATAGGGTTTATTATAATATATTATTTAATTACAAAACAACCATAAAAACTATAATAAAACTAAGGTACCCCATAACAGATAATTTTTCATTACTAATTTCTGTCATGGTTTGACTGATGAAACAATAAATAAAATTCTTCTTGATTGAAAATTATTATTTATCACCAAAAACTCTATTGGTACACTCATCATAATCATATATTGATTAATACAATAATAAATTAATAAAAAAATAAAAAAATAAATTTATTATTCAGAATCAGGTCAATAAATATTTATTTAGTTTTTGTGATAACCAAAAAACAAATAAAATCATTCAACCATAGTGAAAATAATATTAATTAAATTAATAAAATAAAAATATGATTTAATCTGGATCAATTAAGACACATACTGTGTGACCCTCTTGGATTGTACTCATTGTAAATAGATGGAATTTTAAATGTCTATGATTACTATATATCAATGGGTCAACACACCCAATATAAATAATGTAATGTCAAAATATTAACAACCATATATGGGTGATTTCTAGGTTATATAATAAAATTTTCTAGAAATATCATCATGCGTGTTACTCATCCTTTTAACATCATATATAGTTGATATGTCATTCAATGACTATCTAATATAAAAATGTTTTCACACTTGGTCCATAGATTTTACGTAAGCAGGTCTATTCTAATCAAATGAAAAATAAAAAAACATCTATAAATATAGAGGGGAAAATACTTCAACAACTAATCACTTATTAACATTGAATTCATGATGAACCCAACATACCATGAATCAAAAAAACATATTATGTGGAAATTATTTATACAAATATATGTTCATGAGTCAAGAAATGAATTAATCCCAATCTTACCATCAATGGATGATTAAAAATGTCTCAAATAGGAATATATGATGAGAAATATATGGGCGGGATCCCTATTAGTGGGTTGGTTATCAAACAAAACCATCATGGATTTTACCATTTCACAACATTATGAGAAGAGGTATAAACTTTTTATGTCCACTCACACCTGACAAGAAACATTCTAAGGGTAAGTTCATAGTATATTGACCCACTATAGAACTATAATTATGACCATCATGATTGTATTTCAATGTTCTCATCATATAACAGAACATATAAAACATTAAAATTGTGATAGTTGCAAAAGGGAAAAATTTTATTGAAGTCATGAATAAAATTAATAAATATATATTATGATTAATTATTAATATTATATTATGTGAATATTCATTTTATCGAAATTGAAAAAAATGGATTTAGAACAACAAGATTGTATTCTCCCACATAGAATATACCTAGTTTCCTATGAATTTATATCGTCAAGACCACAAATGATGATCAGGTTTCCTTTATGATAAGTAATTATTCAGGGGTTCTACCATCTTGTCCACCATGGATATTTTTATTGCATTAACATCCCGGCATTGAAAAAAATCCATCATTTCATGATACTTAAAAAGAATATTATTTATATGTAGTTCTGACCTTGTTTCATTTATGAGATCCACCACTATATTATTATTAAAATAGAGTGTGATAGATTATTTACTTCTATGTACCATATTAGTATATTATAAAAACAATTATCTAAATTTATCCACTATATACCACCTATTTAGTTTTATAAACAATTCTATATTTTATAATCTATTACCATATTTTTTTATTCTCTCTCATCTCGTAAGTCCACTATTAATAATTGATATATATCATGTTTATGATATCATGACATTTTTATCTCCATGGAAACTAGCTCATGCATATTCTCCCGTGACTATTTTCTCCAATCCTTTCTAGAATATGAAAATATCCAATGTATGTATCAGTAAAATAAGGATATATTTGACTACCATCATATTTATTTTAGCTGGTTCTCCTTGATATCTTTTTAGCATACTTAATGTGTATGTCACCTAAAACCTAGTATATAACATAGAACACATAACAGATGAAATCCAAAATGTTTAAATAATAATTAGAATCCACTTTCAATACTCATTTTTATGAGGAATCATTTTGCTAGAATGTTGAATTCCATGTAAAATTGGGATTAATTTCTTATTATCCAATTCAGTATTGATTATCGTCAATAATTTTTAATTTTTTTTTCATGACACAGGCTAATCAACCATTTAGATCTATCATTAATGATCATGATCCCATGAATATATACTACATCCCCTATTTCTATTATGAATAAATATTTATTAATGTAATATTTAAAATAAATTAAGACATTTATTTCATTTAAAATTTTCAATATGTCATCAACATATACTGTTAAAAATTTACTATACTCCAAAATTACCATTCATAAAAACAAGGATCACATTCAATCATTATGAACCCAAATTTTATAATAACTTAACTAAACCTTGTTTTAATAAACATGAAATCATCCATTAATCCATAAATTAATCTAGGCCATTAGAAAAACGTTTTAGTATATTTTTGAGTCAAAAACCATTCATGTTGTGTTATATGGACATGTTCATAATGGTTCCTATGAAGGAAGGATGTTCTCACATACATTTATAAATATTATAATCATGTTAATATGTAATGGAATGTATAATTATGATGGATTTAAATATATAAAATTGAAAGAATATTTTTTATGTTCAATTTGTTGACGTTGTTTAATCCATTTTCTAATTAGTCATGCCTTAAAATCATTGACTTCTAAATCCTTATCCAGTTTCTACTAGAATATCTATTTTTAACTGGTTGGACTTATATCCAATATAGGATCTTCCAATATCCTGACACTGTTTTGGTACAGGGAATCTAATTCATAAATTAGAGCTTTATTAAATTCAATATATCTCTGCCACATTCTTCTTCATTGTAGGTTACGACATCATTATTACCAACTTATGTTGAGTCAGGTTCATCTATGACATGAAATCTATATTTTCCATGTTCTATATAATCAATTATACTATGAAGTTATTATTATATCTCTATAATTCATTGTCTTATGAGGTATAATGGATGTTTTTCATGTGACAAGTCTTTTATTTGTTTACCCTTGACTGAATCAATGGCTATCTCTTTCTAAATATTTCAATTCTAGATGTTCTCATTCTATTGTAATATTTATTATCTTACCACAATAAAATTTTAGACACTGGATATGTGTCTAATATATATACTTTTTGCCTTGGGTCATCCTATAAATGTATTTTGTTCCATCGGTTGTATTCATGTTACCTGATAAAGGCATAAAAAGTGTTTTGCAACCCCACACATGTATGCGAAACAACAACATTTTCATTCTACACAAATAACAAAATGGTATAACATACACCACGTTAGTAATCACATGGTTTTGTTTTTCGGAAACTATCTCCAATGTGTATCCCCAATAGGATAAATGAATACTTCCAATACTCATAATTGATCTTAACAAATAATATAGGGTGTATCCCCTGTTTTCATACATTATTTAACTTATGTGTATATGTATTATTTTGTCATCATTGAATCCCAAAATCCATTAAATAATCAATGAGTTCCGGATTGTGATATTATCCATTGTGTTTAATGATATGGTTCTTAATATTCCTTCCAAATATATTATCTAAGTCATTATTTTATAATTTTAATATCTCAAGGGAATTATTCTTATATCTCATCAAGATTCACACACACACACACATACATATATGTTTGTGTGTAATAATCATTAGTAAATGCTTTTAATTATGTGTACCTAGAATTATATCCAACATGAAATGGTCCAAAGTCATCTGTATGATGTATTTTATAATTATTTTTGGACATTTAACCTTTTTTATTAAATATGGATTTCATCTATTCAAATTTTTAATTCAAATGAATTATAACAAGAATTTATAGTTCAAATGATTCTTAATTTCTATTAATTTGTTAATTATTGAGATTTATTTTGTTCACATGAACTAGTATGTGATTCCTTTTTTTGGTGTGTTTTGGGTTTTGAGATGTATTGTCCATATTGATTTGTATTACATGGATCATGAAATCGAACACATAATGACTATTATTTAAATGGTTATTAAAATAAAATTAATCTAATCCAGGTAAAAAACATTTAAATATATTCATAAAAATCAAAATAAATCCATTTTTATCTTGTGTGGATATGAAAATAATGTTTCAGGAAATTGAAGATGCACAAAAAAATATTTAAACCCTGGGATCATTATCATTGGCAATGCGAGGTGGTAGTCCCCAATAGGCACAATAGCATAACAATATCTATTGGATACCTGTTGATTTAACTGTACTTATTTAATCTTCATAAATATACATGGTTATGATATTTCAAAACACATATAAGAAAATAATTTTATAAATAATTACAAATTTTTATGAATATTTACATTTCACTCCATGAAATACGAAACTGATGCTTCCCTTTTCTTCAATTCATAGGAACTGTTTTCATTTAGTGGATCTTTTTTTCCACATGTTAAATAGATTGCATCATGTTGCCTTGAATCCTCCATGATCATTATATTTTCGCATGGGAGTTATGAAAAATCATTGTACACCGGGATCTTAGCCTGACAATTATTCTTATTCAACATAAGAAAAGAATTGTTCTCATGCATCGACTCATTATCAACATAGTGAATAAAGGAATGTAGATCTTGGAGACGCTTATCATTGTTATGAATGATACCAAAATTTATAGATAATAGTTAATTTTTTTATGTGAGAATATGATCAGGGTAGAGTTATATAGGATATTTAAACCCTATAACCTCTATTTGAATAACATAACTATTTATTTGAACTATTTTAGTCCCATCTTCCACACCCACTCTACGCACACAGTGAAATCCGAACAATTATATCTACTATCATTCCAATCTAGTCTATTATTGATATAAACCATGGAGAATATATATAATTATTTAGAAATTCATGAATTAATTATGAATCATTAAATCCCTTAGTGACGAATGATAGTATCAAACATTTGAACATGACATCATTTCTCATGTTTCTTCAATAAAAAATCATGAATATACACCTCTATATGAGGTGAATAATGTTGTGATGATTCTACCAAAAAGTATTACCATTATTAAAACAACACATACCAATTGTGTATTGCCAATTTCTAGAAGATTCATATATCATGATGTTAGTATTTATCCTATATTAATCATAGTTAAATTGTGGATGACTGACATTCCATTATTTCAATAATTATGAAAGAACTTGTTATAATTACAATAATTTATTATAGAATATGTTTTACATATTTCAATTAATTTTATAAAGTATCCCATAAATTTTTCAAGACTAAAGAGCCATCACCATTGTATTAAGAATTTATATATTGTTATACATTCATGTATCAATGATCAAAATTCCACTTCTCACAACCCATGTGATGTTAAGATCAATTAAACAATATTATTTATCTAGAATAATCTTTTATGACTATGGTATTTTATCTCCATGTTCTATTGAGGGAAATACAAAATTTTAAAATCCTTACATATATCACCTTAATAATTTCATCTGTTAAACGCTATGAATAGAGAGGGATAATTCATATTAAGTCAAATATAGAATTTTACACAAAACAGTAATATGAACTTAATGATAAATGTTAGGGTTGCAATAAGTGTTTGTAGAGAACATTATTATATGATTTTCATTCCAAATTAAAAAATTGTAGGATAAGACTAAATTAATATTATATTAAGGTATTTTGTTTTATTATGGGTAATATATTTCATATTTTATCTTTTAATTGTTTATTTAATGTTATGTCGATTTTACTGAAGTTATTGTACATGTTTTTAATGCAATTATTGATAATCCATTTATTAAAATTGTAAATTTTAAATTAATAAATAAATTTACAATATCATGGTATTTTATAAATAAAATAAATATTGTATAATAAATAGATAACTAAATTTAATGATGCTGAGCATATATAATTCTTATTTTATTGAGTACACAATTAATCAACTGATACTAGTGGTGAACTCATTATGACAGTCCAGGAATGAGTTATATTATTCGGCATAGCCACCTATGTCTCACCTGGGTTGGTATCATATTGGTTCCATCTTCAAATTCCACAATGTGACTTGGGATAATACCGTTTTTACATGTCAAAAAATTAGAATATATGTGGGGGATCAAAAAGGTTGGTATTTTTTAATTACATAAATATCCTTCAAGATGTGTGTCGTAAATAATAATGGATGGATGGTTGAATCATTTTCCATAATATTTAATTGAATAGTAATTTATATATAACACAATATGTAAATTAATTAAAAAAAATTACACTTACAGAGGTCCTGGGCAAGCGCATGAATGTTCTTAAAAATGGAACTAATACAAAAAACTACACTTATAAACAGAAATTTCAATTCACTATTTATTACCATCATATATGTGATTCCAACAATTATTTAGATCCCCTTATCTTATATCCCATTCACATGATCTATGATATACACATCATATATTCATTCATGGAATATATATAGAATAAACAGTAATTACATATATTTACAATAATTAAATAGATCATTTTGAATAAATTAAAACCTTTATTACATTATAAAAAAAATCATGTTATAATCAGTTTAAAAATGTTTTTTGTAGTGAAATTATTAATTTCATTTTGATTTAAATAAATATTTTATTGAGACATTACATAGTATTTATTGTCGAGCTACATATCATGTACCTTATTTTTAATGTCTCATGTGTATACATGTATGGATTCAGAATGAATCTCAGTTATTCTACATGACATTTACCAACTATCTATGTACCATTTATAAAACTAGTAGTGTATTTGAAAAATAAGTCGAATGATATATCATTTTCTATTTGTGCAAGATTATATGGCATGTAGTAGCAATTTACATACAAGATATCTCTCAGATCCCTTTATGTATATTGAAAAATATAACCTGACATGTATAATTCATATAGGAATAGATAAACTATGAAACATTTACACTAACTACATGAAATATTTTTATTAATTACATTGGATGTTATTCTCACATAATCAGTAATAATGTATATATCCTCATAGTTAGTGATAATTTCATCTCTAAATCATATAGAACAATATATTTTTACACCTCATACACACCACGTATCCCAAAAATTTCTCCTCATGGTTATCTTTGTCTACTCAGCTCTAAAATACATCAAACACTACTAACTCAGCATGTCGTGTATCGAAAGACATGTCTAGTTGCAATCAACATGAAAACCTATGTATATTCTAACAATACACTATCTGATCCAGTAACACCATCCAAAAATTTTGTATCATTTTAAAGGATTCTCTAGTGGTTGTGCATATGTTCTTATATTACTTATGAAAACATCAATATGAAAAAAATTTAAACTCCCAAATTATTTTAATTACACATCTGTTAATAATGTAATCTTAGAAAACAACTTACTATTGTTGGGAATTATCAATCCGAAAAAATAAATATTTATTAATTTAAAATTCTCCCCCTTTGATATAACCTAAAGGTTCCAAATCCAATGGAATCACCCAGTGTGTGATTAAGTATAATTTTTTTTTATGATTCATTATTTCATTCCCCAATTGAGAATGATATAAATTTTATGACTAACAAAAAAATTTCAATGAATTTATATAGAAAGGTTCTAAACGCAAATAAAGGATATCATATATGGTAAATTTATGATTAATTTAATATTGATTTGATGAATGGTTACCCCATATTATTTCTATTCATCAATGATGATATTTTAGATCATTTGGAAAAACCATTTCAAATTACTATCCTTGTTCTTGTCAGATCATTGGGTAGAATCCATCTTGTAGTGATCGACTGGTACTACTTCTATCTCACAATAACATAGATGGAACCTTTATTCCTATAATGGTGTGTATATATATATATATATATGTATATATGTATTTTTTCTTGATCACATCATGATATTTAAATATTTAAGGTTTCGTTTTTCATAATCTCATTCATGAGAGGAGTATAGATGGATGAATTTTATATTGAATTCTTTTTTTTGTGAAATGATTCCAAATATTAATTTAAACAAGAAATATACAAATAATCATCTATTTATAGTTTTATGGAATAAGTTAAACAATTTTTAAATTACCCAAAGTGTAATATCTCATCACTGTTCAGTTACATTTCTCTATGAGTTTTTCATTTTAGTGTTTATGTCCACGTTCTATTTAGATAGAGATGGATTTTTTGGAAAAGTTTACCTGATTTTTAACAATATATTCTTATTTGGGTTAATAGAGTGTTGATTTAAATGAGAATAATTTTAAAAATGGATTCTTGTAATGTTGAGGATCCTTAAAGCGTGCTCAAATTGTTAAAAACAAATATAGGCTAAAAAATATAATATAGGACATTTACACAACGAGTAATATGATTACATGTTTTGTAAATAAATGTTGGTTTTAATAAATTAAACGTCAGGAGACCCATTTTATAGATAATATCTCTAAAAACATTCATAAATTCTGTAACCATATTACACTACATGTAATTGACCCACATTATATTTTAAATAAGTTATGGGGTTGACATTTATTCTATTTATCTACATCTCCTCTACCATCAACAATAGTTCATTCCCCATGTGAATTTTGAGTTCCAACCATGATTTTAGACATTCCATTTTCGTCTCAAACCCATGGAATGATCTGTTGGTTGGGTTTCAACATTCATACCTATGGTTCTATAACCGATGTGGTTAAAGCATTTGTATTATTGTGTCATTGGTTTCTATCTTCATTAATATTGTTCTTAGGTCTTCTTTTAAATAATTTGTACCTTCTTCCTCCTGGTAGTGGGCCATTGGAAGCATTTTTGGGATGCTTGTTAAGTATGTGGGGTCAAATTGATTATTATATGTTATGATTGTGAAATTCTTATAAAGTATTCTGATTTCACCATTGTTGTACACATTTGAATCAATTGAAATGTTTTATGACATTATTCTCTAAATTCTATTGGTTTAAAATGGATTATTAATTAGTCATAGGAATAATATATATTTAGTAGGACATGTGAATAATATTATTATTTAATCCCTAAAATTTCACCTTTTCATATTGATATAATTGTTATTAAATTGTGAATTTAATTTCTAATGGAATGTCAATAATGAATAGAAATTTAAATAATTATCCCTTGAGAATTATTGATGTGATATTATCATATCCATGATATATAATTTGAATTGTGATCTATTTTTTATTTCAAATATATTGGCATTGCACCTAGAATGAAAAATCCTCCTGAAACCTAAGAAAACTTTTATATGTATATGGTGAGAATATCAGTATACTTTGTAGGAAAACCAAATAATCTTATGCACATGTAAAAGAAGCATACTAATGAACCTGTGAGAAAAAACTAGAACCAAAAAACACCTAAAAAATTATACTATCCAAACCCAACCTCACCAAGGTACGCTCACCAAATAAAAATTTCACCCATATAAGTTGTAGTACTGATATTGAGTAGGATAATGAATATCCAAGTTTTAATTATTATGTAGAGTGGGTTATTCCATGTTCTATTCTATAATCCATATAAGTAATTGACCAAACCATATTGATTTTCTAATACAACATTAAATTGGATTGTTCAGATTATTCAATGGTAATATGATATTGGTTGTCAGGGTTGTATGACATTCTCAGATATATTTCTTTATGGAACATATGTTCGTTATTTAACCTTGGTTATATGATAGAGGTTGGAATTTTTGTAGAAAACAATACAATTTTATGGCGTGGAGCTGATGTAGTTAATCATTCCCTGGTTATATAATTTAGGTTGGCATAGTTTTAGGACATTCTCAAAGATATTCAAGCATAGAGAAGATATCTGTTGAGGTATATTTTTAATTGTTGAAGCAATTAATTCCCATTTTATTAGTTTATTGAATAGACATCCTATCATAATATTTGATTTTTTATATGTGGTATTCTTTACCTACTATTTTATACTCATGAACTTTTTATTAAATCATTTTTTACCTTATTATATTAGGTGGATGCAGGTTTGGAAAATTTTAAAGGACCTTATAGTGGATTAAATGTTCGTTGTTACGATGAAGCGTGGAGATGGGACCAATGTTAGTTTAAGTACAAGGGAGTCATATATTTGTGTCCTATAATATTTTATTTTATTTATTTTTATATCATGTCATATAGTATCATCTATTATGTAATTACATTATTCCTTTATTATTTTTTGGGTTATTCAGTTGGCTTTTATTATTTTCTGTCTTTATGTGTATACATTGATTTTTTCCGCTTATTATATATTATTTCCACTAAAATGAAAAATCATATCATGGGTATAGTCACCCAACTATACTATACTCTACATACAACTTTTTGGTGGACTCTGCTGTCTGGGGAGGTGGACTTGAAGTTTTGTAAACAAACCTTTCTGGAAACATGGGATAGTGTTGGATGGAAAATGTTACAAAGTGGTATTTGAGTTGCATATTTTCAATTTTTATTATTAAAGTATAGAAAATCTATAAATGAGTCTATAATGTGTTATGAATTTATAATGATATTTTCCATAGGGATATATAACCCATGTATGGTGTATAATTTGTGTGCTAAGGGATTGGATTACTCATTGTGTTGGGTGATTTTTACAATTGCTGTTATTTCACATGTGTTGATTCACATGTTGTTTGATGATATTCGTATAGGATGTCATTGATTCTGGAAATTTGAATCTTTTCCCCACTATGATGTGATATAACAATACATGTATCATAATACAAGGGTATATATTTATGTGAATTGTTCTTTATAGAGGAATAGATATTTTTTCACGAAAAAATTACATTCCTCATGAACAATAATATAAAATATTTTATTCTCTATCAAAACGAAATGATTGTTCATTTATTGATGAAATACCTGTAATTCATTAATATAGATACCAAGAGTTAGTGGTTATATATTTTTGTCACCTGTTGAGGGGAGAATATAGATATCTAGTTCTCTAAGTTCTATGTTTCTTTAGGTGTAGAAAATTCCTCATCAGCATATTTGAATTGTGCATCAATATAGAGGAATCCAGAACAATCGTAATGCAACTGATGAAGAACATAACATTGTTCTTAAGGAAGAGATGGATCTTCAGCTTCGTTATAGCTTCCAGTAATTCATTTGATCCCAAGAGTGGGAGAGAATGCATACCATAACATTGATTTATAATATAAGAAGATTCTTTTAGCTTCAGTATCATCCTTTGTTTACTGGGGAAGGATTACCCTAGTAATATGAGTTATGGATTGGGTTAGTTTAGGAAATCATCCAAAATTTTGATACATCCATGGATAAGTGGGGTTTTCTTTATTGGTATATTCTTCATGGATTTGTGAAATATTGGTGGGATTTTTTGGGTTAATCTATTAAGAAGTCTGATATATCGTGGATGAAATTAATGATGATGTTCATATGAAATTTCTATCCTCAAATCCTCAATGGATAAAAAATATCCCTTGTTAATGCATCTAATGAATATGTGTTTTTCATTACTGGACTATGTGCGATGTTTTGAAAACATTCATTGATTTTTACAATCTTCAGAAGCTAATGAGATCGCTCGGGTGAGATGTTTCATAGATTTCATTCATTATGAGATCATGATGCATGTAATCATTTTATATTTAAGAATCTTTTAGTAATTAAAAAATCAAGAACCCATCAAAAAAGGGAATCTCAAAAATTCCATGAGCAGCGATCTATCTAATTCAATAGTGTGATTTGGTAGTTCATTGTCGAGTGGTAATAATTGAATCAATAACATGTCATTCCCATGTAAAAGTTGTATGTTCTGGTAGGGAAGAAGAATACCATATCAAGATTGTGTTATGTTGTAGTGCTATCAGTTTTGGAAGTTTTTCCACAAGCGCCCACAATGACCTTACCCCATAGTATATTTTTTAATCTATTGATGATTGGATCATCTTCAGTGGTTTTGTGAAAAAATTACATTATAGACTAGTGGAAGATGATCTGGAATGTTATTAATGAAGGTATGGTGCTCAGTTACACCACACTAGGCTGGTTGATGTAATTCCAGGGGCTAGTCAGCCTGTGGCTAGGGATGTGGTATGCTAGTGTTTGAGAAACAGTTCCTTGAACGGTGTGTAGGTCATGTTACTTTTACTAGATCCCATGGAAGAAGGATAATATATCTACACATTATCTATAATAATTCATCTAATGCCGATTCATGACCATCTACCAATATAAGTAAAATTATTGTATCATCTACCATAGCATGTGTTTTGATAGATATAGGATCATCCCATTCTTTTATGTCTTCAATTTTTTCAAATACATTGTGCTTGGATGCGGAAAATTATATATGGTGTTTTAAACATTTACATACCAATGGGAGTGTATTCTATGAATATAAAATGTGTTATGTTGTGTTCCCTAGAGATTGTTGGTCACTAATTCTTTTGGGAATTGTTCATGATGGAAATGGCAGGATCTGACTAGATAGTTGGTTTGGATTTTACTGTTATATACTTTTATCATATTTACTATTATAAGATCAGTGATACCTTATTATCTCCAAATGTGAGCAACTCATCTCACCATAGTGAGTGGGTTCATCAGGATGGTCCCAGTTGAGAAAATATAGTTCAGATTGGATTGTGTTATGCCTCGAAACACCAGTCTATCTCTAGATAATTATGGAATGAATCAGGATTATATTCCTCTAGTGGTTCACCATTTTAGTTTGTTTCCCTGGATGAGTTATATATATTAACACCATTGTGATATATCATGTTCATGATCAAGTTGTTGCTGGTTGAAAAATTGTTTTTATTCCTCCCTGTATAATGGCACAAGAAAAGCTTCACGAGTTAAAAGATCAATTAGAATAACTCTATGTACAATGAGAGAGAATCTGCATTATGACAACATATCTAAATGGAATTTATGGATAAATAATGTGATTTTTTGGGCCATTTCATCCAAGAGGTTTGTGTGACAGCGGACCCATAGAAATTCAAATCCTTGGTATCATGGGATAAACTAAAGAATGTATTGGTAATTTCAATCATTCTAGTATTAATAGGTTATTACCTGCATTTTATGAAATATTTCACTCATCCACAGTTGAAATCAGAGCATTTATAATGCAGTAGGATTATGTAATTTCTTATGCCTCTTGGCACCTAAGACTTCCATAGAGAAATTACACTAATTATGAAATGTAGTTAAAAAAATGTCTACATTCACTGGGATTATGGGTAATATAACACATGTGTGGGAGGTTTTGGGTATACATGAATCACAAGATCCACAAGTACATCTTTTCTCATTTATTCCATATCCTTTAGAAGTGGAGGTGGGTCGATTATATACAATTTTTTGACTTTTAGTTGTCTTATACAAAATGTAATGGAAACATGATTTTTGATCCATTGAGGTGAAATACAAAGATAAATGCATTATGTAAATATTGTGTTTATTTTTTTATAATTTCCCTTTTCAGACATAAAACTAGAATTTCATGTATTTTATTGAAAATTAGCTAGACATTTTCATTTGATATACCCATTATTTTTGAACAGATTATGATCAAGAAGCTTTGTAATGTATATGGATCAGTTCTAAAAGAAATATTATATGTTTGGGAGATTTAATATGGATGGTTTCCTAGTAGTGGAAATTTATTTCCCCTCCCAGGATGCGTATGCGTTCTTGCTGGACTAATTGAGGTGATGATGAGGGAGTTTCATGCTTCTATATGGGTGGTACATCTTAGTTTTACAAAGATGTATCCTGGTCTTAATATACAATACATGATTTCATTAATGAAAAAGAAGGTGTCAAATATCATGGACTAATGATTCAGATGTTAGAAGGGGAAATCGTAGATTCAGATGTCATTTGGGATTTGGTTGCCTTTACCCATCCCTAAGTGGAAATGGGTGTATGCAATAATGTATTTTTAGACAGGGATACATCAGATGACCCATGAAAAAGATACTGTATGGGTTGTAGTGGACTGACTGACTATAGTATCCCACGTCTAACCTATTAAGGAAACCGTCGTAGTTGATGATTAGAGAAATCATTCTCTATGTGTGGAGGATTGGAATCATGGTGTTTTTGGGAGCATCATTTATAGAAAGGACCCTAACGCCAAATCAGATTTTTGGTAGGTTCTTCATAATGCCCTAATATTTTGAGTTATTTTATGCATAGCCTATCATGAAGACACTAGAGTTCCACATTGGTTAAATATTCATATTATAAAGGACATGTTATGATCAATTGTTTAATATTTAAGTGGTTCATTCTAGAAACATATAGACTTAATGGGGTTTCCCTATATTAACAAGTTCCATGAATAATTCCAAATGGATCATTTTGAGGTTTGAATGTAAGGTAGCCCAATTCACCTATTTATTGGATGGAGGCAAGTGAGTCAGCACTTGTTGGGCCTTCTTTCATAATGAATATGTCACAACATGTTCAGTTGATCAGAAAGATGATGGAGACTACATAAATGATAAAGAAATCATATTTTTACCATCATAAATAACTTCAATATTTTTATTTTTGTCATCATGTAGTTCGGGAGTCTCATAGGATTGGGAAACACCGTATTCGGAATCAATAAAAGCTAGGGACCATGTTTTTTTGGACATTTGAAATAGTAGAAATGGTATGTCCATTGATGTTCAGTTTATCAATTCCACATCATTATAGTGCCATGCAAAATATAATATATGCTCCACAATAATGAAAATATCATCCAAACCATTATCATGTGATAGACATATATGACATTGAGCTTTTTGTTGATGTTCCTTTGAGGAGCATCTGTTTCTGGTTGTGTATCATAGTGAGAAAAATATTTGGGTTCAATCAATAATGATGGTTCGAGAGCAGTTGTAGCATGGGTGATTTTTAAGATCAACTTGGGATGGGGATTCTAATATGTGAACACAATGTACAAACTGGTTTGCATTGAACAAACAATGGTGTTTGGAGTGTCTTAGGGATGAAATTTTAATATGTGGGAGTGATTAAGATTGCAATTTTTTCTTTGAATGTATCTCTTTGGGTTTTTAATTAATCATTGGCAGCTGAGTCTTTTTCAGTGATAAGGAGCCTTTGTTGGAGAAAATGTAAAAACGTTTTGGGATGTATTCTTGTTTGAGTTAATATAGTCCAGTTGTAAATGGAAGAACATGTTAAAATGGTTTCTTGGTATGTTGAGAAACATTAATGGTGGTTTGGGTTGTTTTAGAGGGAAATGGTCGTAATAATCAACTATAGAACAATTATGCCTTCTGTAAATGGATTACATGTCACGTAATTGTTTTTGGTTTTTGATAAATTTCATTTGAGTCTATTAGTTTTCACATAAAAATCCATTAAAAATAACTTCACGATACATATCCACATTAAACACCATGTAAATGCATTAGCTTCTGATTTAAAAATTCTATCAGTGTAAAATACATTCTTTTTCACGACAGAGCCTATCGTCATTACCCCATAAAATTATCCAGGTGTTTTTGATGTTTCAACCTACCTTCTTGGTATTCTTTTTCATATTCAATCCCTTTTATATTCTTTTGGTTAGATTTCATCATCCTTCCATTTATTCCTCCACCTATTGTGGTGCAATCCTTATGGCGGATTGTGTTTTTTGTTTTGAAATTGATCATTTTTTATCTAGGAACCATTTTTAAATCATTTTTACCATATTCCTCTTTGGTATTGGTGGATGGAATCACTGTTGGATCATCAGTTAATGTTATGGGATCTAAATCATAACCTAATGGCTTGATAATTTCTATGATTTCGAAATATTGTGAATGTTCCATCGTTGCGTGCATCTAAATCAATTAATTTATTAAATGTTATTATTAACAAAATTCCACTATTGTCATATATATTCGTAATTGGATAATGGATTAAATTTCAATTTTCATTACATGTGACCTAAGTTTATTTATTATTATGGAATCCCAAAATTGGGATTTTTTTTTATTTACATAATTGGTAAAAAATAATGAATTTAATTGATTGTAGAAAATGGAAGAAGAATATTACTACCCAAAATTAACCTTTGAGAGTTGTGATGTGATCTTTTCATATCCATTATATATGTAAATAATTGTGTTCTATGTTGTAATTCTTATATATTCGGATTATACATAGATACAAAGAACTTATATGATGTAATGTTGAAAATGAGTGGTCTTTTCCGAGTACATGTTATAATTCTTATAGATATATGGCTATTTATAATCCCATTTTTTAATTCATATAAGGATTTGACATCGAAATTTTGTGGTAAATATAATTATTTTACCAAGATAGTTGTGACTATACAATGGTTATAAGGTGGTGGTTGACATGGTCTTAATAAATGGTCATAAATCTTCCATCAAGGTGTTGAATCAAGTTACCGTAACAAGGTTGTATTTTGGTGGTTCTCATGGTCTTAATAAATATATATAGTTATTTTGGAATGGTTTTGAAGAAGGATATCTTACCTTGGTTATATGATTGCGGTTGGATTGGTGATAAGACATTCCTATAGATATTTTGTAATGGAGATGAAGCAGGTTGTTCAATATATGTAAATGATGATTTAATTAATGCACATGTTTATCACATTATTTGAGGCACTTATTATCAAACTTTTTTTGTGTAGACATGGTGGTGTTGACATAATTAGTAATAATCAAACCCTATTTGTTCCACCATTTGGTTCCCGATAATATTATGTTAATGTAGATTTGGATAAGGTGACCGATATTATATTTTATTTCATGTTTTCTTTTGTGTTGGAGTATTGAGATGGGACTGACATGGGGTTTGGGAATCCTGAATTTATATCTTTTAGTTGATTATTGTGTTATTTTATTTTATTTTTCTATCTTGAAATATGGTTATATTCAATCTTTTCATTACATTATTCCTTTATTACTTATTCTATTATTCATTCATCTTTAATTATTTTCTTCCTCTATGTGTATTCATTGATTTTTTCCATATCTTATTAGGAATATTTTCTACTACTATGACACATTATACTATGGGTATATTATCCCCACTATATTATACACACCCCCATTCTATTTAGAAACCTCTTGCGTACAAAGTGATATTCTTACGTTCTCATAACCAACCCTTTCTGAACAATGATTGTGTTTCAGATTGGGGGATGTTTCATAGGGGTCCTTAAATAATATAATTCACTCAATATTACCTAATTCTATAAAATATAAACATCACAATTATTTTTTTTTGTGAAAACTAATTCCACTATACATATTATTATACCTGCAAGGAAATTAATATATCTAATTTTCCATGGTCATGGTTTCTAACCCTCCTATACATTATGTCAATATTAGAACAAATATTTATTTAATGAATTAAGTATACCATTCAAAATAAAGGGAAATTAAATTCAATCAATTAATACAGTCAATAATTAATTAATAATATTAATATGTGTACCCGAGATTAATAATTATTGAATTAAATATGTTAACTTTAAATTTAATCATGATCAATGGAAACACATAATGTGTGACCAATGTGATTCATAATCCTATGAATTAAGAGGGAATGTCTAAATTCAAAGATAATTATCCATCTATGGCTGATGGTAGCTAGTAGAATGAACACAATTTCACAAAAGCACACCCATGTATTAGGGAATATTGAATAATATGATCCCATTCTTTCGATATATTATCAAGTAGATCGTGCATCTATTTCATCAACTTATATTACTGATAAATATATAATTAAATATATGATATATAAAAATATTTACCCCCTGACTATGGAATTTTATAGGTGGATACATTCTAATCAGATTGTATGGATATCTACTTCTATAATGAAGGAATGGGATATCATCCATTAACTTATACATTTCTAACATGTAATTTTTGACACACCCAGTATTCCCCACTTCCTGTATGCATATTCCATCATTTTTTTGTCATAAAATCTATGTGTATGAGATAGGACAGAAAATAATATTAATAATATATTATATGAAACAATATTCACACATATAGAAAGGAATATCAAATCGATCATCAACGTGTATAAATTCAACTAGAAGGGTTTTTTAAAAAATTTCATCTCTTGTTGTTTTAGATGTAAAATATTTATTAGAAGAATACTCTTCTACTTATGGGTACACAAACATGAACATCAAAATATTATGTGTCTCATCATATAATTTAATTTTACTATAAAACTATATTTAATAATATAATAATTGAATTTCATGTTCACATGATAGTGAGAACTGCTACAACTTTATCATTACAACACAAAATTTAGTACATTATTTTATCTACTTCATTTAGAAAAGTGACATGTTTGTTATAGTATGTATTACTAATATTATGATATTTTAATATTAATTTAACCCATAGTATAATTTTTTTCATGGACACTAACTCTAACAATTTATATACTCTATCAGCATATTTTGGATTAGAACTATTAATTTTACACCATTGAATGATCCAATCTCACAACATAATGTGTGATGAACATATATTTCCCTTGAACATGCCTACTTCATCATGACAAAAGATCTTAAATTCCCATTTAGAACAACCATTATTCATCCAGACGGTAAAACATCACTCATCAAAGGTAGTATCTATCCAAATTAAATAATGATATCATATCTATAAAAAGGATTACATCATATGGATTCATCATAGAAACTGTGATATTTGTGGAAATCCTCCCCCCACAAAATGAAATATGTCCTCATTGTTATATGTGGGTAAGTGTTTCATTGATTACATTATAATTATTTAGTGACACTGGATGCACTACATTTTCTATCGGAAATAAAATATCATAGACTATGGGTAAAATTAAAATGGAATGTATCATACATGTATCTCTGAATTTGGGTACTATTGTAGAGTAAATACATATCGTATCTGAGTTATAGTATTTGATGACATTCTATAACACAATATCACTATGATCTATATACATAAATGTACTCATTATCATTATGCATAGTGAGGTCCATGTGGGATTTGATGTAGTGGATGTGGATTTAGGTAACACCAACCATTGGTTCCTCATCATTGTTTATCTCCATGTCATTTAATATTTTAGCCTCCTTTGAAGGACCATATCCATCGTGGGGGCGGTCCCAGATATTTGACACTTTCACTAAGACATTGCTGAATTTAACACCTAAAACCCTCTAAAACAAATTGGTTTGTCTATCCAAAATACATTTTACATCATAATACATATGACTAGAAAATCCTATATCATTTACATTTTGAACCTCCATAATTCTCCCAATTTCATTATTATTGGGAATGGGACAACAATTGAGTATGCCTCCAACGACAGGACCTTCATACCTATCGAATAGCATAGAAAATGTATAAATATTATATGTGATAACATCCTTAATCGCATAATATCTTTTTTATATAATAAAAAAAACTCTTCTCCAACATGTCCCTCTAAATAACTACTCTAAATGTGGGGATATAGTGGGAAACAATTTTGTATTGGATCTATCTACAACAAGTTATATCGAACATCCATGATCAATAAAACCAATCACAAATCAAGTCAAGGGACTAACCCATTTGGATAATGATATCTTATTCAAAAATTAACATGAACCTACTACATTATCATATTTGTTACAACTATTGGATGTGTATAGACCTCTCTATTGTTCTGTAGTGAACCTCAGAAAATAGGCTCTTAAACTCTATCTATAGGAGAGTCATATTATCAAGTTTTGAGATGATCATGTTCCACCATTGAATCTCTATACAAATAATAATAATGGATTTTATCACTACCATTGGTTTCAATATAGTTTATAAAATTATTAACACACAAATCACTAAACATAGCTAATCATCAATTTCTCGTATGATGTGGCTACACATGGAACATAGGCGTAGACTACCTTCAATAATAAGAAGCATACTCAATCCACATATTTACACATTATTTCACCTATGATTCATCCAATACAAATTTGATAGGTTGATTTATTAACGATTTTATGGTAGACGGTCCTTTCACTACAATATAAGAAGATGTCTGACATCGCCTATTTTAGCTAGGATGGTTTGACTATATGGTCCATGGATAGAAGCATCATCATGATGTTTTTTAGTGATAAGATGCTAAATTATAGGAATGGTCATTTCATGGCCCTACATATTGATTATTTTTTTCATCAATATATAATAATAATATATTTTACAAGAATAACTACATTCATTAAATATTATTAGAATATCAAACTCAAGAATCAGGTTGAAAATTATACCCTATACATATATATTTCATGAATTGTTTTACATATTCATCACAATTGTTTACATTAGGATTTGAGACATTATTATAGTCTTTAGAGTTCATGTGAATAGATATTATTTCTTTCACATGAATTATAGATTCTCAAATGTAAAATCCTAACTCAAAATACTTTGACATTATTTCTATAAAATCCCAAAATAATCCCATAAGAACCTAGCATTGATCACTATCTCTTATAGAAGACTGATTTAACACCACTCTCATATGATCCAAACCTCCAGGACAACACCATTATTTTTATTATGTTATGTCTTCCACCATATACCTACCCTTGAGCGAATATGGACTAGTAACTAACACAAAATAGCCATATTTCAAAAGATTAGTCGATAGAGCCTCATTTACTTCTACAGAACCCCCAATATTTATAGCAGATAAAAATTATGTAACACGGAATAAGTAACCAACTATAACAGGTATATATTCATATAATGAAGTATATTATTTATAAATTGTCATTAACTTAAATAATAAATAACGTAAATTGTAAGAATACATGAATAACTGAGCCAAATGAAATCAAACCTAAATAATCTAGTGTGAAGGTGTATCTAAAATAAACTATAACAGTACATGTATTTCATCCACTAACATCTCCTTTGGGAACATATTTACATCCAATCTACTAATACCATTTCACTATTTACATCAATGATCTTTTTTCTATGATTATAAGACATGGATTATGTAGGGGAAATTCCCTGGAATGTGTCAGTAAATATGGGGTAACCCGAACCTAGATAATTGAGGTCAAAACAACTATAGATACCCGCTTACATCATATCTACCTCCATGCATGGATGAGGCTATGAAATATTATAAGTGATCTCATATGTGATTATGGGTGTATTAAACCGTTAATATGAAATGAATACAATAGTACAATAATAAATATGATATTAGTATCTCTTATTAACTAGACATGAAAAACAAGTCCAAAACCAAAAAAATTACCACCCCATAATAAATAATTAGTGTCTAATTACTACTTCTCTAATTTTAGAATTACAACAAATATAATGGATTCACTACCGACTAAAATTCTCTTAATTTTGGAATTTTTCCATTTCAAAACCATGATATATAATTTCAACACATTCCCAATAGGGGCCTTGTTGGGTGGGTGTATGTGCACAATTTTCCATCACCAATGATTTACCAAATTAATATATATATATATATATATATGAATTTTAAATAATATAATGAACTACATAAAACTAAATCTACTAATAATTATTCAATTTTTCATGACCATTCATGGGTGATTATTTACTTACATCAACCAGTGATGGATATGTTATAATGAAAGTCAACTACTGAATCAAAAACGTTTTTTCACATAGTGTATCAATTCAATCTATATCTTGCGATACCATTTCATTTTAATTTAGTACCTCAATCCAACATTTCGATCTCAGATAAATATAGTATTTTTCAACTAAATCTCTTACGAATCGACATGATCATATCCTAATAAAATCCCGTAATTATTTTTTTTCCCATTCATCTAGAATGAAACATCATCCACAACAAAATTCATATACACTATGATAAATCCTATCATAAATTATGATCTATTTCATTACCATGGTCCAATGGCTAGATAGATAATAACCCTATGCTGAAAAAATTGAGAGAACTATCACCCACAATTCATTGAATTTACGAAACCCTTCAACAATATAATAATCTGATGTAAACTTCATTGGTATTTTTTGTTTGGACACAACCCCAATAGAATCATCCCGATTGTGAGTGGAAATCACTAACATCATATGACCACATTAAATATGTAAAATATTATCCCAGACTCACTAGTTATCTAAATCACCATCATCATACAAGAATCTCCTACACCATTATAACAACCAAACAAAATGAGAATCTGAACCCTTACCTATCCAAGCCATAAAAATGTTACACGAAGTTCTAAAGATTTATTCAATGAAGAAAAATGATAACACATAAAAATATCCTAAAAAAATACATATTCTATATATTAATAACACCCCAGGAAAACAAGCGACCTCTCTATATTCCATGAATATTTCCATTTCCAATTTCCCCTATGTCACTAAACATTCCCCCATTATAAGGGAATCTAAAACCCATTAATAATGTCACACCATGATTTATATGTTATATATACCTTTATTTATTTATGACTCAATGATTTTCAATTTTATGTTTATATAATGTCTCTATAAAAAATTCAACCGTTTTGGAAGGAACTGAATGATACATGTTTACCCCATATAGCATGTACTAATGGTGAAGAATCCATGCCATTTTGGGATTGTAGATGATGATGAAAAAAATTCAAGGATTTATCATGATTTTTCTTAACTATTTTTTATACCCATAAAAAAATCCCAAAATTCATATGAAATGGGTCAATATTTAAAAAATGTTTGGATTACTGGGAAACCAAGACGTGTGATTTGAATATAACATTATAAATTATTATAAATATTTCTACAATCCAATTATTTATAATGATTTAATAATATACTACCCTCTATAGTTTCAAATGACTTACATCGTTGGAGGATCCCTCATTCCTGAGACCCCTTCTCTCGACATTATATTCTTGTGTATTTGACCTCATCTGACCATAATACGTGTTATCACTCATATTTTTCCATCATCATTTCCTTTTAGTTCCTCCCCAATTTTCACTTCATTATATGAACAACATGGATAAATCCCTAGGTGTATATTTCTCTAATTTATTTGGGAGATCAACGTTTGATAGTCGTTTCAGGGTTTAATGTTCCTCTATCCCATTTTAGAGCCCTTTGGAAATTCTTATTGTGCTTCTCGATATCAGTTACCAAAACCAGTGATATCATGGGTGGTTTTCCTCATGATCGACTCTCCAATAATAGAATCATTGATTTAATTTGGTTTAAATTCATAAGTTAATTTTTATTTTGCAATATTAAATGTGGTTTAGTATAATTATAATTAAATTCATGTTTTAAACAATTTTCACTTCAATGTATATGAATTCATGATTTTGAAAATGTGTTAAAAACTATTTTAATAGATAGACCAGTCAATGTGTTTGATAAATTTAATTAGTGGACCTTTTAAAATTAATTGGTTATTTAAAATGGAGTTTTCATCATTAAAATGAAATTATCAATTTTTCCCAATGTTTTATATGGAATTTTATTAAATATTTTGAATTCATGGTATTGCAAAAAAACATTATAAATTTTATTTAGATTGGCTTGAAATAATATTGTATGTATTTTGAATGCAATTTTTCTATATTGAGTTGATAAATATTTATATTGGTATATATACATATTCACATTATAATATATATATTTCTTATATTTAGAGTCATATATATATCCGTGTTTGTGTGTGTCTGTTTGTAAATATATATGGTCTTCAAAATGAATGAAACCATTGTGGATTCAATGTATATTATAAAACTGATTTTTTTTAAATATTTATAGTTGGATTTAAAAAAATGAATATAAAGGTCCCATTTGACATAATTTTTGAAAAATCCTGAGATTTTTAAACGAAACAATGATCTTGATAGTGTAGAAGATTATTAACATCGACCATAAAATGAAAAACTAATTATCTAAATGTGATATTTATAACCAAGTTGTTAAATGCATGGGAATGAATAGAACTTACTCATTTATTAAATAAATTTAAAGTTTTAAATCAATATGAGTTTATGTGATTGTTCCTAGAAAAAATCACATAGATTTTTTTAAAATTTATAGTTTCCAATCAATAAAATATATTTATTTCTTTCTTTGGGAAAATAAGTATAAGTAATCTTTGAAACATTTAGAGTATGTATTTTAAAAAATATATTTTTTTAATTTAGTATTTAAAAACTATTATGTGTCAAAACTATGATATTCATATGAAAAGGTTAAATTTTATTTGAATAGAAAAGAATAAAACATTTTGCGACATCTACAATAGATAATTATGATATAAATGTTATTAAACATATAATATGACAAAATTTTGACATTATAAAAATAATATCATTCAATATTATTTCATAACAACTAAATTTTTATTTTTTTTCTTGATATGTAGAAAAACCTTTTTATAGAAAATGATGTGCTAGTACAATGTTGAAAATTTGAAATTTTTTAGATTATAGAAAATAATTGAGTGAAAAAACTATTTTATCGACAATTTTATTAATTATTATTTATAATGGATATTTTTTAGTAGTTTATATTTTATTATTACATAACCTGAAGGCTATCCAAATTTATATGAATATGTTGTTGATTTCCTGAAAATTTAAATTAACTAATTATAATAGTTGTCTTGACATAGATATGATTAAACAAACATTATAAATGAACATTTATTAATATATTGAATATAATTTATTTAATTTTAAGATAATAAATTATTTTTAGTTTTTAAATATGATTAATGAACATTAATCCATATGAAATGTTGATTCATTTCTTATGCCAGAAAATGAAAAAGAAATTAAATTATTTTAATTAAAACTATTATAACGATTAAATAAACTACAAATTTTAATTAATATGTTTAAGAGCTAAATTGTAATCCATAATCATATTTTTATTCTACATTGGGAAATTTTGGATCCATATGGTTCACTTTATTCCATATATAATATTTTTTTTATGAAATTCAATTTTTTCACACTATTTCATTCAATTAGAATGTCATTTTAATATAAGGTTTTAAAATGAATTTTGAGACCATAAATATATTTTGGAAATATAAAATATTTAAAGTAACCTATAAAATTTAATTTGAATTTTTAGAAATGAAAATAATATTTTAATTTTTTCACAATGACGATTCATTAATTATTAATGTAATATAAAAATCCAATAAATGATACTAATAATATTAAAAAAATTAAATTTTATGTAATTCCATAATTACCACTAACCATAATTAAAAAAATATTCTTACCTTTACCAAATTTATCACCTTATGTCATATCGATTGATATTATGAGAGAAAAATTCCATTCTACTCATAAAATTCCACATTATCATTTTTCTGGTCATAAATAAATACAAATTCCATGTGCCCGTGGAGGTTATTTTGGAGAAATATTTTGAGAGGTAAATTCAAACTCTTCTTTTTAAATTAATTTCTCACATATAAAAAATCATCACCCCAACACAATGTTTAATAGTGACTTCACTATCATATATATACTTCAATTGTATTGTATTAATGTTAAATAAATAAAAAATTCATATTTTTCTCCTTTCATTTTTAAAAATTAGATCATCCTCCGTCGTGTGTCAATTCACCACCTTCATATTCAATGAGTTTTTGTTTCCCATTAACACATTCATGAAAAGTCTAAATTCACATATACTTGGTTCACATAACCCATATGTATATATATTTTATTCTACAGTAATATTTCCATTAGAAAAGAATAAACATAATGAACTTACCTTTCATGGATGAAACAAATGCAACTCAATGAATGTAAATAATATAATATTATTTATAAATGGATGAAAATATGTTATAATAACAACATATAAGGTATTTAATATATTAATATTGTTTAGTAATAAATTAATAACAGGCCTTAAAGAATTATACTTGTGTTTTGAACACGTTTGAAAGAAATAATACAAAAGGTAAGCAAAATTTAATTAAAAATCCTCTTTAATATCAATTTTTCTAATATGCACAAGGAATTTTTTTTAATTTATATATCCTGGGAAGATATTTTCATCCTTCATAAATAAAAAATCATTTATGTTTATCTTTACAATATTTCATCGTTATTTTTAAATAATATTTTTTTTCCTTTGTATGTGCGCAATATTCGATTGAATTAAGTTATTTTACTCATGGAATCTTTTTATAACACATGTATTTTACTTTTTTATTATCTCCACATTTTGGTCATTGTTTATAATTATTTTATTTATATGAATCCCATTATCAGTGATTATTTGATATCGAACCATTTAATTTGATAATTTGGAAATTGGTCATAATGGTTATTCAATGGGAAACTGCGAATGATTCATCCAAAGGTAGTTTTTACGGTTACATATTAAAGTATACATGAGAGTTAAAAGTAATATGGTAGCCATGATGGTTCCAATAATAATTAATTATAGTATGTAAATTATTCCCTAGGATACCTAAATTGTTTTTTTATACATTTAATGTTTTATAGAGATTTCATGTTTTTACAAAGTGAGTATATGTTACATCTAATGGAGGGAATTAAAACGTTAATGTTTTTTTATTGGTATTCATGAAATAACACTTTATTTCAATTTTTATGTCCCATTGTGAGATATCTTATCATCCCATGTTTGAAAATTAATTTTAATTCATTTTTTAATTGATTCGATAACTATTATGTTTCAATTACTAATGAACCCAATTATTATTTTTTATTAAAAATTAAATTTTAGGCATTTCGTTTTGATAATCCTCTATATTAATGACTAGAAATGGCCCTACATTGTTATATATACAATATATTATCAAATTAATTTCTAATTAAAAATGAACACCATATTTTTGTACTAAATCCTAAATTTGGGGTTATGGGATTTACATTTGGTATAAGAGGAACTATCTAGACAACGTTTGAGATTATTTATTTTTTTTCTTCTAAATAACTATTTTATTAATATTCCTTATATGTTATAATTTTTAGTAATTATAAATATGGAAATTACGAAATTTAAAAATTATGAATGAATTTGGAGGGCACATTTCTTTTAATGGGAGTGACTTTAACATCATGATATTTTAAAAGGTCACTTGATTGTTTATAGTGTACAAAATATGAAACACTGGGTAAAAAATAAAAAACTAATTATTTAAATGTGATCTTAATAAGCTAGAATTTAAATTGGCAGGAAAAATATCTTTAACTCATTTATGAAATAAATATATATGTATAAATAAATATGAATTTATTGGAATGTTCAAAGATGATACTTTTTAGTAAAGTCATAAATTTTAATCAAAATCTAGTTTTACTTCATTGTATAAGAAGATAAGTCGATTAAATTTTTGAGGCATTTATAAAATGTATTTGTTAAAAAAATATATATTTTTAAATCATTATATCAAAATTATCCTATGATGGAATTTTGAGATTTTTTTGATATTGATAAATTTTATGGGTACATAAAAAAATATAGTTCATTGTGATATCATAAATATATATTTAGAACATAAAACATATTTATCTTATGGGATGAATAAATTATGTTTTTATAATATAAATATAGTAAAAATAAAATTCAGAAATTTTGAATTTATATTTAAATTTCTATAAGTACAAAAATCATTGTTAGTGCTGATGTAATGTCAGCACATCGTTTACAAAGTAATATTTGGTTCACTATATATAATAATTGATCTATAAAAATAATTTTATCTAAATTTTTAGTAATTATTATTTAAAATTATATTTGGTTGAAATTTTATAATATTAGTGATACATAACATGAATCTTATCCTATTTCATAGGCTATTCCACCACACGACTTGAAAATTCAATTTAACAATTTTAAGATGTTGTCTTAACATGGGTATGATTAAATATACATAATAAAGGAATATATATTATTATCATAGATATTATTTATTAATAATTATTATCTTATTTTATTTTGAATTTTTATTTCTGAAAAATGTTACTTTGGTTATTATGAAATGTTGATGTAGTACTTCTGTAAGATGAATGAGAATTTATAAAATTATTTTAATTAAATTATAATAACCAATATATAAAAAAAATTGATAAAACCAATGTAATTATGCAAAATATTATTTCATATTTTCTATAATTATTAATTATATTTTTATTATAAGGGAATATATTTAAAAAAATTCATATGATAAAACAAGTTTAATACCTAAAGATTTTTTTTCTAAAACATATATTTACAGTCTTTGGATGGTGAACATGATTTAAATCTTATATTATTCAATACTATATATTTTTTTAAAATAAATAAATTTATTTTAAAGCGTAATATAAAATTTACTTTTGTTGAATTTTTTGTATTTTTTGATAAATTTCATATTTTAATGAATAGTGAAAAATAAGTCATTTTAATTCAAAACTAATTTTTTTCATGTTTAATTATATTGTTATAATATCATATTAATTGATATTAGTTTATAATTAGATTAATTTTTTATCATTTGTTATAATTTTCTTGATTGATTAAATTTTCCAAAGAAATTGGATATAAAAACTATGTAAATTTTGGGACGTTTAACATTAAATGCTGGTTTTCTCATTCCGTCAACAGGATTAATTTTAAATTATTTTTAGTCCTTTATGTGTTTTTTAATTTTAAATAAAAAGATAACATGTTTTAATAAGATTTAAATTTATGAAATAATAGGATCATAATAAATTTTTTGTTATTAGGAATAATAACTACAATAATAATTTTGAATTTCATAGTTACGGGTAAATCATGTAATTAAAAGTAAATATAATATTATAAATAATGTAAATTAACCATGACACTTGTCCTAATTTATTTGATTTATTTTTATTCAACCAATATCATCCCTGGGTCAAATATATAACAATTAAAATCCTTTTCGGTGTGATAAAGACATTAATAATATTATATTGAAACGGAAGACAAATTTTGTCCCACCCTTGTTTTAAACAAATATATTTAATATTGGGGTATAATGGGATATCTTCCACTATAAATATATTATAAAATAAAAAATGATTAATCACATCATGATACATTAATTAAAAAAATTATAATATAAAAAGTTAAATTAAATGGCGAAAAATAGATAATGTGATAGTTGAATCATTAATGAAAGGATAAAATAATAAATATTAGATGTTTTAAAATAAGTTTTAGTTCATATAATTTATGCCATAAAATACATATTTTGATGAATATGATATTTTAGAAATATTTTAATGGGATTTTTTGGAGGATATAAATCTATTATGGTATTTTTCACAAGTCATGAAATGAATTTTTTTGAAATTGACAATAACGGTATTTTTAATTACAAAATAATTTATTAAATGATATATATATTTTTTAAAAAAACTAATATCTGGGTAACAAGTTTATATATGTCATATAATTTAAAATTTAAAATTTTTTATTGGCATTTTGGCATGTTATACATGTTATATTTACCATCATGATGTAAATTACTTGATAATATAGTAAAAAATAATAACAGTGAAAACAGAATGATAATGATTAAAAAATAATAAAAACATGTATAATTTTCATTATATTATTTTTCATTGTCCGATTATCATCATATATTATAAAAAACCTAATTTTTTCTTTTTTTATTTGAATAATATTTTATTTGAATTTAATATTTAAAATATTTCAATGATTTTCCCTTCCCCTATCCTATAGAAGGGAACACATTTTTCTCAATTATTTACACTTAAAACCCTATTTTGTTATGCCAATATCATACAATGTTCATTCCTATAATCCCTCTACACATTCGAGTGTGCCTATATTAGTTATAACACTCATCTTAGAGTTTCTAGGTTTTAAATCAAAGTAGATTGTCCAAACAAAATGTATCGTTTCATTTATTTACCATTTGTTTTGTTTATACACCCCCATCATTAAAATCATATCCATGATGTATGAAATAATAAATCTAGTTACCTCAATATACTTGTTGTTACAATTTTATAATCACCAAAATACATCTCTAATTTCATCAAATTGTAAATGAAGTATTCATTTGTGTGTACAGGGGACTACCACCTCGCGAACCAAAATAATTTTCCTTCCATTAACATCTATCAAGATTATTTTTAATCTAAGTATTAATATTTATATAATATCTTCATGAAATACTGGAAATTAGAAAATAATAATATGTCAATTATGTTTATACCCGTCCACGTAGATAAAATGATAATGTCGTTGTTGTGTATATGTGAACTATCACCTCCAGAATGTGATGTGATTCATTTTTCATCCCCACATCACATGGATGATATATATATTTTTATTATAATGATTAATATAATACCAATTATATTATGATGATTCTGAAAATATAATTTAATAATCATCATTCCAAAATGGATCAAGGAAAAATTGAAATGTTACTCGTGTTATGTATGTCCAATCGTCTACAAGACTATAACATTGTTAATTTTTCATAACCATAAATAAATGGTTTTTCCTAAAAGTATTACTAATATATAAAAGGGATTAAAATTTAAATAGTATTATTATTTATATGATGCAATTATGACTGTTTTCACTATAGGCATAATTTCTATGACATTTTTGGACTTTAGTACTAAATATTGACAAAATTCATGATGTGGCCATAATTAATTAATAAATTGTTATAACATGATAATATGTAAAATAAAATAAATAAATAACATTTAAAAGTATCTAAAAAATAAAATATTTTACCAAAATTTATTATTTTTGAATTTAAATATTTTATGTCATGTGTCAGACTCAAAGTAAAAGAATTTCATTTAAAACCCACTTTAAAAGTTACTCGTTCAACTAATTTTGGAAAATTAAAATGGAAATTTTTTAACTTATTGAACATGATTGTATTTTCCCTATATTGTTTCACATTAATGTTTTCATACTTCCTTTGTAATTTTTTCATTTTATTTTCAAATGATATATTTATTAATGAGTAAAAAAAATTGTAAAAACTAATGGTTATTTCATATTGGAAATTTTATTTTCCGTTGATGCATGGATTTTATGTATTGATTACGTAATTTTTATTGGGATTAATTTGTAATAAGGATTATTCAATGATAAATTAAGGTAATGTGATCCAGTGATAACACTCCAATTCAGTAGGTAATTATATTTAGTTAAATTGTTGTGATTCTCCTAAGAGATTTAGGGAATATACTGTGATATGTATTCCAATTATATCCATGATGGTTACTGCTTATGTAGCCGTGAAAGCTAAAATGTAATATATTCATGGATAACACATGTTACCCTTATGATTTTATTATTTCTATATATTTTTATAAGAATATTATTATTTCATGATGAAAAATAAAGGTTTTATGTTTCATGGCTGAATATTATGATTTGGTGAAAAAAATCATGAGTTTAATATTTTCATGGACATAAACTTTCACTTATTATTTTATGTCCCTTACCGAGCTTTTTTATCTCTTTCCAATTTTCAAAATGTTTTTAATAGCATATAGGAAGGTTAAGATAATTAAGTAAGTCATATGGGATGTTATGATGATCATTTATGAAATATAATCCATGTTTTATTTTAATAGATTTATATTACAAAATAAATATATTAGGTTTTAGAAGTATCCTATTTATAATAATGAGGGATGTTATTTTTTATTTATACCATTATTATTAACAACTCTAAACGAGAAAAGATCCTAAATATATGAAAATGTAATTTCAAGACTATAACCGAAGATTATATAATTTTTAAGGCTACTACATTATAGTTTTTATAAAAGGCCGGATTAGAAAACATTATGTCTTATGATATTTTCAATAGAATATTCATAAAATATTTTACAATATTGATAAGTTTAAATGATATAGATTTTGAATAATACCATGTTTTTTGTCTATGATAAGCCTTTTCATAATGGTTTTCCACAAAATAGGTAGGGTTGTCGTACTAGGAAGGAATCAAGAGGAAAACAACCAACCATGTCTTCAACCAGATATGGACAAAATCAGAACTGATTAGATTGATCCAGTGATATAATAGTTGGATCAACCTTTAAATTATGGTGGAATCCATTCAAGATATCAGTCAGATCATCCATAAAGGCACATGTTGGTAGTGGATCATTTCATGTGAAATATCCTCTAGAATTCATAGGATCATGTGACCCCATGCAAGCTAATTGGTGGATTAAATCCTAAAAAAGACATTTGATGTCATCAGTTATTCAAAAAGTAAAAAAGTTTAGTTTATTTACTTTCCATACCAAATTTGAAGTAGATCAGTTGTTCTATATGGTTTATAATATCAGTTACATTGTGGAAATTGATTCACTTGATTGGGATGAATTCAAAAATGTTTTATTGAGAAACATTTTCCATAGGTGAATAATATTAGGATTGAAATCCAACTGTTCTAATTGAGGAATGATAAGGATTTAGTGGCCAAATTACTGAAAAGATATACTCTATGTTTCATTTGGGATATTGAGAATTAAATCATTCATTTTTACTCAGGAATAAATCCAATGTGTCTAAATGTGTTGGTTTCTCATGAGATAAATGTTTCAAAACCCATTTTCAATTGGTGGAGATGGGTGAAATGGTTTTTTTCAATGATCATGAGTTTTTTGAAAACAGGTATAAGAAGTTTTCTAGGTGGTATGTGAAAATGATGAATTCATAAAAAATGTATGATGGTATGAAAATTATGTTTATTGATTGTGAAAATTTCAATAAAAAATACATTGTATATTGCCTTCATAATATTTCTATGTGATTATGATAGGAAGTAATGGGACATAATTCTTGTAACTAAAATAAAAAATTAGTGGTTATAGTAAGAAATATATTATTTATTGTTTATGAAATGTTTTATGTGGAATGTTATGAGTAATTATGAAAATTATTGTTTGAAGAAGAACTCAAATGAGAGGATTAATCAATAAAATTAGATTAATGTTGTGGTGAAATGCATTGAAACTTAATCAGTATATGTTGGTCCATCAAATGAAGTGTTATCAGATATATATTTTGTTAATTCATATTAGTAAAATGGGTTTTTTGAATCGAGGGTGTCATATACATTCTGTTATGATAAATTTTCTAATAAATTTATATTTCTAACTCACGAAATGATACCATAACATATGATAAAAATCACGTGGGAAACATTAAGGAAAAATGAAATTATTAGATTTTTCATTTTTTTTTGTGAAATTAATTCACCCACAAAACATATGGTTTTGGATCTAAAAGATTTTTCTTTTATTACTAACGCAACCCATCCATAAAGAGCCCATACAGTGAATACCTCAAGACCACCTCCAATATTTCTGGTGTTGGAGACTATCATCGTGTAGGCATATCCCAAAATTGGAGTCATTTCAATTATAAATTTCACATATGCACACTTCCCCAATACTGAAATACTAAAATGTATTATTCTAATAAAACTAGAATCCATACCACTATGATTAATAATAACAGATTATGGTAGTAGAAAATTAGAATGTAAACAAGGCCAGAATAAGAAGTCACCAAATGTAAAAGTCTATAAATGTGAACATAGAAGTTCTCAATACTCATCCAAAAAAACCCAACTGGAAAGGTAAGAACATGGACAACTGTTTGAAGTCATATAAACACACCTATACTATCTAGTCTCTCTAAGAACCCATGAGTCCAGGTCTACCTAAAAAACCATCGATGAGTCAACCATCATCACATGATACAATCCATTCAGAAAAATCCCCTATAGGGGAGAGGAAAACAATTCTCAATTGGACACCACAAAAAATGAAAAATAATATTAATAATATTTAAAATAAATACACCAAAGTGAAATCCATGAAGTACACTACCATGAAATACAAGAGGTACAAATATCTCCACAATGATCTAAGTCTATGACACAAATAATAAGAACATCTGGATATACTCATCTCAAATAGTCAGTTTCATAAGATTCCATCCTCATAGACAGCAACATGATTCCCATAACATGATCAAAATATAACCAACAAATATGGTAGACCAACTGCATGAGAATAGCCATATCGTATTTAACCCATAAAAGATAAGCAATACATCAGGAACCTTTTATTCATTCCAGCTCCAATGCCCAAAACTAGGGGTCTGGTCATCACCACATTGTACCCATCCCAAAGTTAAAACCCCAAGTGAAGTGGTCTTCCACTCACCAATGCACATAGTTGGGGGAGAAGATCTCCATAAAATCAATGAGATGATTCTTCTATACTAAAAGAGATCAGATGGACTCATTCATTTCTGATTCCCCACTTTTGAGGGAGTACAACCCCAAACAAATCAATGAATCGTTTATCACTCCTGAACAGAGTAGCCTGCTCTTTTGTCTATAGAGGGTGCTCTATATCCTATCTAGGACGTATTCACACAATGTGAATCGATCTTCTCATCTTATCAATTTCATAACATTGAGGAAGAACTGTCTCCAATAGAGTACATACTGTCACATGATAATATACATTGTCTCGTTATGATGCCCAACATCGATATGACACTGAGTCACGGTAAGACACTCAGTCATAATGACCTACATCGTATCCCGGTAGGGGAGAACCCCTCAGTAACTATAGGACCGGTAACCCGGCAGGACAGTAGAGTATTAACTAAGTAACTATAAGACACATATTGTCGATAATAAAAACAGCCTTTATAAGACATGCATTCTCTATAAGATACATAGTATAAAGGTCCCAACCACCCATATAATTCTAATGTTAGTGCACTCATTCTGAGAGAACCTACTTAATAAATTATGTATTATTTTAATTTCCACCAATACTCCCTATGAGTATCTGAGTGGACCATATTTTCTCAAGGGTCTGAATGCCACAAACATCTTTTCCAATATAAACAATGTTTGAAAGGTAAATATTCTTTCATTGTCACGACCCGCCCTCGGGGTCCGTGCCGTGACTACCCCAAGCCCGCCTTCCATAGGGCAGGGGCTGGCGACTAGCACCAAGGCGTAAATCCCAGTAAAAAGGGAAGACATTGCCTTTGAAAAGTAACCAACTCCACAGAGTAAGCAAGCAGAAAGTAAACACTAAACAAGCAGAGTACAACTGAAAGTGCGGAAAAGTAAATGGGCCAGAATACAAACCCAAACTGAAAGTAAAGTACAACTCAAAAAGGGAAAAACAGCAACTGTAAAGTAAAAGCCGCTACTCCGAGCTGTCCACCGGAAATCCCACCTGAAGGGTGGGTACAGATAGCTCCTCTGCTCCACGGGTCCCGCCGTCCGCTCCGTGCACGTTCCGCCCAGTGGTCCACCTCCGGGTACCGTCCCGCTCTACAAGCCTCAGCTAAGTCAACGTTGTCCGTCGTCTGCAACCAACACAACGTAGTGCGGGCGAAGCCCGTGCAGGGGTGAGTATAAGCTACTCAGTAGGGACCCCGAGACCCCTGAAGGTCTCTCAAATCCACAAAGGATAAACCACAAAGAAAAGTACAATCACGAAGTAACAACCGACACTGCTTAGGTATATGCCCATACATATACCTAAGTCATCAATTCAGATACGCTCCAACCTCCGAGCCCAAGTACAACTCAGTCCACGCAGGAAAGTATACGTAATCCACAAAGGGAAGCAAAATATAATCCACACAGGATTGCACAACACAATCCACACAGGAAAACAACAGGATTCAGCTCACACAGGTATACTTCTTCAAGGACGATAAAGATGATCACTGATCCATCTAAGTCGTCGGACCCACGAAGGATCGATAGGTAACTAACCCCCGCAGAAGACCCACACAGGATCGGGCTCACACAGAACCTGTAGGCGCTGGCTCACACAGAACCGCTGAGCGCAAGGACCCACACAGGATCGGGCTCACACAGAACCTGTAGCACTGATCCACGTAGGATCGCTGAGTGCTGTAGTCGTCGTCGTCGAATCCACACAGGATCTCTGTACTGTCGTCGTCCAATCCACACAGGATCTCTGTACTGTCGTCGTCAAATCCACACAGGATCTATGTACTGTCGTCGTCCAATCCACACAGGATCTCTGTACTATCGTCGTCCAATCCACACAGGATCTTTGTACTGTCGTCGTCAAATCCACACAGGATCTCTGTACTATCGTCGTCCAATCCACACAGGATCTCTGTACTGTCGTCGTCAAATCCACACAGGATCTCTGTACTGTCGTCGTCGCAGTCACAGTAGCAGTCGTAGCAGTAGAACAGTCGCAGCCAGCACTAGGGTTCCCGCACACAGCAAGCTCGTACGGAGGGTCCGCTCCACGAGCCGAGAGGCTGATACATCAACTGTCACAAAGACCAGAGTTGATGTATCCAAAAGTTCCGTATCGTCAACAGGAACTCAACGCAACAGACGGCGCGTCGATCGGACGCCCGGTCTGAGAGTTATAGGCATTTTCGTCTCCGGGGCCCGGTTGGTTTTTAAGGCAAAACCAACCCGACCGTACTCCACCTGCGTCCAAACCTCGGGCGGAGTATGCCAAAAGATCCGTCTCACTAAGAGGAACAAAACGCGACTGACGGCGCATCAATCGGACGTCCGTAGCTCAAGATATGAGCGTTTCCGCTCCGAAGGCCCGGTTGGTTTCGTGAACGAACCAACCCGGCCGAACTCAAAGTAAACCGAAACCTTGAGTGCGATATACCGAAACGACCGTCTCGATCCAAGGATCGCGTTACCGCAGACGGTTCGTCATTCGGAGGTCGGAGGCTCAAGTTATGAGCCAAAAACCGAAACTGGTTCGAAACGGGGGGGTCCGGGTCCGGGCCGACCCGGCCCGACCCCCCCCCCCCCCCCCCCGGGGGCGGCGCGGCGGCGGCGACGGCGGCGCGGCGGCGGCGGCGGGCCGCGGTGGCGGCGCTTGGCGCCGCACGAGGGTCACGCGGGGGGCAATCAAGCCCCCCCCCTGTTTGTGAAGGCGGCACGGCTTTGAGCCGTGCCTTTGCAAAAAAACGGCCCCCGCAAGTGGGGGCCGGCTGGACGAACCGGGGGGGCTGTTGCCCCCCCCTCCTTAAATGAACCGCCCCCCTCATTAAGAGGGGGGTTTGATGAACCAGCCGGGGGATTTATTCCCCCGGTTTTATGACATCCGGCCGGCCCGATGGCCGGCCGGTTTTTACCAACGGGACCGGAAATTCCGGTCCCGCCCTCGTCTTCCGACGCCGGCGGCCCGGCCGCCGGTCTTTCCTTCCGCCGCGGCCCGGAACCGGCCGCGGTCTCCTCGTCCCGCCGCGGCCCGGAACCGGCCGCGGTCTTCTCGTCCCGCCGCGGCCCGGAACCGGCCGCGGTCTTCTCGTCCCGCCGCGGCCCGGAACCGGCCGCGGCATTCGTCATCCGGCGCGGTGCGTCGGCACCGCGCCCCTTCGCCGTGCTTCGATTCTTTTCAACGCGGCGCGACGGCGTCGCGTTCTTGAAGATTTTTCCTCGTCGTGGCGCGACGGCGCCGCGTAAATTAATAACCACGATCATCCGCGTGGTGCGACGGCACCACGCCTCTTGCTTCCACCCGCATGAATAATCATGAACGATGGAGGGGGGTTCGGCCATGTTCGTGCGGTCCGCCCCCCCCCCCCCTCACGTTAAATTAAAAACGCAACTTAAAATAAATCAAGTCACACATTAGTCTTGATAGAATCACGATCAAGAATAAAAAAAAAGTAAACCAAAAGAAAACGACAACCCCTACCTCGGGTTTAAGATTCAAAGGTTCGGCTAAGCTCCGCGGAAGACGGAGTCGCGGAGGTCGGGTGTCGCGGTTGACGTTCGTCAAATCCGTTGACGAAATGCTATGCCCGAAGAGACACGACGTTGGCGGATCTTCGTTTGCCGACGAAGAAGGTCCGAGGAGGAAGAAGAGGTCCGAAGATACCGGGTTGCCGAATCGATGATCCTTGACGAAGTGTTGTCGTTCTTCGTTGAGGATGAAGACGTTCTTCGCCGGAGAAGATGAAGAGGAGCTCTCAAAGCTCTCAAGGGAATAAACCAACAACCCAAAAACAAATAAGATTACATCTTATTTTATTAACACATAACTCAAAAGAATTTCAAATGTTTGAAATTCAAAAAGAGTTAACTCCCAAAATTAATTAAGAGTAACATAGGCCAATTAATTAGGGGTTAAGTACGTTGAGTGAATTTGAAAAGAAAAGGGGTTCGTGTGGGCCCCACCACACTTAATCCTCCCAAGGGAGGTTAAGTGGGTGTGGGTCCCACTTCCAACCACCTTTGATAGGTTTTTAAATAAGTTAAAATAAAATTTGTCTTAGACAAATTTTTATTTAACTTAACTGAAAAACCCCAAAACGTAACTATCAACCCGCAACAAACGCAACTCCCGAAAAGGTCTCATTAAGCGAAAATCGGTGCTGTGAGTTCATCGGTGCCCTCGGTTTTCAATTCCGAGCACCGGATCAAAAGTTAGGAATTCCCGCTCGTTCGTTCACTGAACGTACCCGAGCCAAACTTCGGAAATTAATTCCGGGCACTCCGGGCCTCGGAATCAGGTGCCGTCTGAAACCGCGCTCTTGTAAAATTCTAAAGAAAATTAAGAAAAAATTTTCCTTGAATTTTACGGGTCTTTACATTCATAATTTTGTAAAACCTTGGTCTACACTGGGGGTGATCATACCCATCAGATCTGGCCCTACCCATTTACTGATTCTAACAAGGCCATTTTGGTCCGACCCAAACATGTCCAGCCTGCTAGGCATGAAATGTGTCACCCCCTAGAACGGACCTAATATCCTAGTACGGACCTTCATATCTAGTATAGCTTCTCTCATTGTACATCGTCTGTCTAGACTGAATTCCCCACTCGGTGTTATAGTGCCAACACATCCCACATGATAATCCCTAGGACTCCACGTTCACCCCACACGTCATTCCTTCCTGTGGACTCTGCACCACCGCATGCTCCAATATTGTCTCATTGGGCCACGTTCTGCCTCCCACAATGGTTTCCCCTATGGTGGCCCAACACTTGTCTCACACTCTAATCAAATCCATCCATCTACACCAGCTTCCCAATGGCCTTCCACCACACCAATATGCTCCCAATGTAGCTCTATCTTCCTTCTTCAACAACCACATCTATTCATCACCACTCCAGCCACTGCTTCCTTGCCTCGCTGCCATCGTGACTCACTATCCCCACTCCAGTGGAAACTTCAATTGACCACTAGGGATCCATTAATTCATTGAATTTTTTGTGATCATATATCTGGGTTCATCATGGACTGATCCACACTGATGCGGCTTCTACTCTCGATTTGCCTTGAATTCAGGGGTCTGATCGGGCTCGAAACCACCCGAAACACATCAATTTATGAGCCATAATGTTCCTACATCAATGAATATAGAAAACAGAGGTAGATATGTAAAAAAATTAAAACTTTAACAATGTTTTCATGGTTTATAGTCCAACTATCAAGATATGGGGGATTTGGGTTATAAAATAGATTACATTGAATCATGCTAACCAGCAATAAATCCCTCCAGCAAAATAAAATCGATCCCAAGCTAAAATGTCTATGGGGTAGTCCCCATTTATCAATGAAATAAATGATATGGAAATACCTAGAGAAACAATCGGCCTTCCTCATTTGTTAAAAATTTGGTGAAGAATGAAGATGTTCCATGATTGTTAGTGAGATCCTTTGATTTTGTCTAGCTCATCGATCATCGATCCATGAATCGTTCATCATTACCTTATGGATGATACTTTATGATATCTATATATATTATCTGACATTCTTAGGTTTATACAACTAACCCTATTATTTTTGCATAAGTATTGTTTTAATGAAAATCATCAATGCATCGAAAAAATTTATCATTAAATTATTTAATGAAAATTACATAATTTTAAGGATATTCAACAAAATTCATGCACAATATAATGTTATGTAATGACTCAAAAAAACAGCACATTAGAAATCAATGATTGTCTCATATTTCGAATTCTAGCCTCTATTCATGAGTTGTTAGGATTTTAAAAAAATATTTATTTTTCATTATTTTACTTACAGTTACGTAGAAAAACTATCATTCACAGTTGACCTGCATCAAGGAATGTTATGCCACACCTAATTTAATTTCACTTCTCTAAAAAAAGAGGTTCCCTATGATATCAGATCTATGAACCTATTAATAGTTATTCATGATTTTTAGGAAAACCACATGTGTGTGCTTCTAAAAACATAACATTTTTCAATGAACTATTCTGGGCACACCGATCCTCGTAATCTCTTACCGTCTCAGCACTTGGTGATGAAATATTCCAAAATAATTAATAAAAATACATTTTCGGAAATTCAAGTAATTAAATTCTCAACACCCTAGGTATTTATGTCCCCAAAAGACAATTTGTGGGCTACCAAAACAGACTAGGCTACTGAGAACGATTTTGATTCTCCTACTCCTATGTCCTCTCCTAGAGATTCATGTGTTTCCATCGAATATTTAATCAATGAATCATTCACCCAAGATAAAATATTCAATCTATAACATAAAATTTAACATGACATACCATATCATGCCCTCCAATACCTGAATGGTCCACTCAGTAGAGTCGTCCGTATGTGGGTAAAACCCTATGCTTAACTGTAACATAGTCCCAAATGCCTCCTAAAATCCCCTCCACAATCGGGATGTAATGTGAGAATCTAGATATGATACTATCATATATGGAACTCTATCGATCTGAACTATTAAATTCATGTAGAAGTGTCACATTCTATATAATGAACACTAATCCCATATATTTATGATGTGGGATGACTTTTTGAGTCGGTTAAGGATCACCCATGTGGAACACTTTCATGTAGACATACATGGTAAAATGATTATAATTTCCATTGATATCACATCCCACTACCATTATAAAACCTGAAGGTTATTATTCAATCCTACTAGAACAGGTTATTTCTATCACATACGGTCAAATGATGCATCACAACAGAAAGTATGCAACTCCCTTATTCATTTCCACCCATCAGAACTGACTTCAGATGTCCTATTACATCGTCTCCAAGTATAGATATGCCTCTAAATGAATTGTATAAAACTCATTAAAACTATAATCGTGTAATTCCATTGGTACCACTCTAAATCCTTTAAAAATAACGATATTCTCCCCACTATTCGAATATGAAACAGGGGTATTCCCTGTGGAAATATGAGCACATAAAGTCTCACTGAAAATATCTATAATTTTTTCCACCCTGTAATGTTTTACGAGTGGAGGGGTGACAACCATTGACTAGAGGTAAATTAATCCATCTCTATCCATAAAGGATAACAACAAAGAATAAATCTACATTGATGCCTCTTTAGGAGACTCAAAACTAGATCTCTTATGGAGAGAATCTATAACCACATTACTCTTACCAGGAGTACATAAAATCTCAAATTCATAATGTTAGAGGAACTCTAGACAATGATTTTTTCTGAAACTTTTCTTGATCCACAGCCACTATGCCACCTCTGCAAGAAACTGAAGGATCATAACACCCACATCATCAATGGTTGGGCTAGCCAATGGAAGAGTAATCCAATGAAGACTAATTTTTGTGTGTACATCCTTTGATCTCTGGGTTCCCTATTATAATAATACTAAAACCACATTATACCACTACAGAAAAAACACATTTTCACCTAAATCTATCAATTGAGAATGATATATTGGTAACCAGTTCATACCAATAATAATGGCATATGAACTCGACTACACTACAAAAAGATCCCAACAGAAAGTGTTACCTCTATGATTTGGGTGACACTATCGATAATGGTGAGTGATCACTATGTCTCCTCCAGTAGGTGTATCCAATCATGACGGTTGAGTAATCATTTCAACGAGAATCTCTATTCCTCAGATAAGATTCGTGGAAAAAACGAATAATTAACACTTGTCTCTATCAATATGGTAACCAAGTTATAATAAACAATTAGTAAACATCAAATAATTCCAGGATCCCTTGTGGAATATTCCTTAACAACATTTTTTTGTCCCCTTCCCTTTCATCTAGTTTATTGAGCCTAGTGTTGATCAAATGTGGTTGGTGGTGGCAATATTTATAAAAGTATACCATCTAATTCTACTCTCCCATCTACTCATCCAGATCTTCCTTCTTGAAAATATGTCAATTACTATCACTATCCCTACCTCGACGGTCTATCGAGCATTTCCCTGTTAGCAGTATGATAGGTTGGACAATCTCTGGATATTTGTCCCATAAAGTCACATGAAAATAATGGCCCATCTCTATGATGACTGTACTAACTCTATGAGACCTGAGCTATATATCCTTTATCTTAGGACCTCCTCACGAAATGTTTCACATGTCGATGTCTTTGATACTAACGTCGAATTCCTAGTTCTTTGGGTCTCTACTCCTTCTTTCCAATTGCAGAAAATCATCATATTTATGTACCCAACCAAGGCACTCCAAACAAAAAGGTTTTCCTTAACACCTTATTATATATAGGAATGAATATGGGATAACACTGGTTCAGATTTCCTTAACTAGACCATTATCAATGTTCAAATCCCTATATTAGTGGTCATGTATCATAAACATCAATTACATGGAATGGTTGGTATGCCTCCTTGATTACTCAAAAACTATCATCTCAACCTAGATGAGATGTATATGCTCTTGAAAATGCATTGAAAATCAATTATAATGTGATAAATACTCTATGAAAGGGTTCACAAAATATTTCCATAGAATGGTCACCTAAGGAAAAGATCTGGTATCCAAACCCAACCATCAGCCTACTAAGTCATGTATTTGTCTTGGTGTTAGGACCACCATATGATCAGATAGTGTTTTTACCATATAGAAAACTCGAATCACTATCTCAAGATAGTACTCAGCCAACTATGTGTTATGCTCATCTCAGAACCTGAGGTGTCTATATCTTAGAAAACCAATAGTAATGTTAAACATTCTCTCTTTATCTGCTAGTACTACTGGTACCATGTATTGATCTATAGGTGGTGGTATAGATGGTGGACCAGCTAGAACTACTTTCTCTTGTAAAGATATTTGTACTAATGTCTCTTCAAATGGTGGATCATCATCATGATCATGCGGTGGAATCCTGGATAGCTGTATATGTGGTAGAATATTGAAATATAACGAGATGTACTATGTTGAATAGAGTATACCTAGTTTGTGGACACTAGAAGGAAATGAGAACGCATCCAAAAACTATACAACTCATATAACATTATTTTCCCAACAACCAATGTTTTCATGTACCATGTTGAAAATAATAACACAGAGTCCCTATGTATGGACATGTCAACCACCACACCAAAAATGGCTTCATCGTCCTAGTAGCTTAACTCAAAACACATAAAATGGTTTCCCCAAACCAATATCATAGACTCTGGGACATTTAGGTAGAACTCAACAACTGATGATACTACTCTTTCATTACCATCCTAGAGGGGCCCATGTTGTTACTACCCCAAGCTCTCCTCTAACAGTCCAGGGGATGGCGATTAGCACTTACTAAGCATGTCCTACAAATTTGTGGCATTTTCCTGAGTACATGTACACATGCACAACTCATTAATCACAAAATGTTAAAAATTAATACCTGAAGTAAACAAGTGTGTATACCACAAGGAATACCAATAATAGATTACAACAGACAAAAAAATGAATATATACATTCCTTGAATACATGCCTGCCAAAAGTAAGAGTCTGTAAAAGGGAAAATACATGTTTCAAGACTCATTAACATAAATTCCTACCTAAAGAGTAAGTACATGGATAGATAATTGAATCTATGGGAGAAAACCTCAAATGTATGATTTTTACAAGCACCACTGGGTCCTGGTCCACCTAGAAAATAATCAAATCATCGATATTCTACACAAGACATGACATGTGTTGGAATATACTATGTAGGTGTGACCAAAATAATACTCAATAGGACACCATGTAACCATAGATTAATAATACTATGAAATACATGATGTATGTCATAATGAAATCCAATAATTACACCATAAAGAAACACATGAGCTATAATATGATCCAGACTAAAATATGTCAACGAAACATATATCAATAACATCCATATATAATCATCTCAGATACTTTGTATCATATGGCTCCAACAACATAGCTAGTAATATGATGGTCATCATAGGCTCGAAACATAAAAAAACCTAGAGGGAGAAATAGATGAGTTTATCCTTATCAGATGGCCCCCATCCATGAGATACACTCGATCAATAAAAATTTAATAGGTCCAGCTCCAGTGCACAACACCAAGGGTCCAGTCATCACTTACTTGTGCCAAGTGAAATCTAATAATTCAACATGAAGAGGTCATCCCCTTACCAATGGACATAGTTTAGTTAGTACTATTCCAAATAATGCACCACACGCTTCCCCTATTACAAGATGGATCGGATGGAATCAAGCATCCACATTACTGGACAATTGAGGGAGTAATTTCCCTATATGATGTACATAAAATATGTCACTCCTAAACAATTTACCATGCTCCTCTGTCTATGTAGGGTGCTTTAGCTTCTATCTCTGGTTTTTCACACCCAGTGAAAGGTTCATATCCTAGAAACATTTTCCAACAACCATGAATATCCATCTCCAATTGGGGACCATCTCTAACATGATAAGACATGGAGTCTTGGTTGGACACCCATTCTAGAAAATTCGTATAGTCTCTGTAAGACACTCAGTCTGGAAGAACCACACATTTACTCGGTACATGAGTACCACTATGTGTCTTGAGAACACACACCATAGCATGTTAGGGGAGTATCGACTCACTCACCATAAGACACCTTGTCTCGATAAAAAATATAGTCTCATTAAGTCACATTGTCTCTATATGTCATGTAGTCTCATGTTTATAGCCATATGCAGTATTCCGCTCATAGCACGCGTGTTATGGGATGACCTATTCCACATTCCATTAGTTTGGATGTGAACATCCATAAATTTTAAATATTTTATATCAAAAGATATTTACTGTCCCAATCATCTGAACACTGCACAAACTCTTTATATGGACACACAGTTTGAATGTTATGGGTTTTTTCTAAAATAGTCGGACATGGGTTTGATCTAAGTTAGATCCGACCCACTAGGACCATCCCGACTAGCTGGCCCCCCTAGCCCAACATGACTTCCAGACAACATTCCATATCTCCTAGTTTGGCCAAATCTATACTGGATAACTTCTCTCACCGCAAAAGGTCCTCCCTGACCATATTCTCAACCTGGGGATGTTTTGCCTTCATGACCCACGTGGGTGGCCTACCACTTATGTCTACATCACACATACCCCGCCATCACGTGACCTCACCACCATTTTTGGATCCTATTTATAGGAAACATCTACAGTGGCCCTTGATCTGCATTGCGCTCATGCGTGGTCTTTCCATCGCTGCAAGCCACCCCTCAGCCTTCCACCGGACCCACATGCGGCAACTGCCTCTCTAGCCGCCACCTCCAGCCACTGCCTCTAGTCACCACCACACTGGATGCCACCACCTCACCTCACCGAAGCTGCCATCATGCATCTCCAGACCAACTTTAGTGGTCCCTTCCTCGGACCACCGAGGCTCCTCTTATTCTAGGAATTTTTCATGATCAATTATTCAGGTTCCTTATGACCTTTTCCAACGTATAGTGGCCTCTAATGACTGTTCGCCTTGAATCTATGTCTCTGAGCATGGTCGAAATTGCATGGAAAGGTTGATATGGGAACCATAAGGATTAAAAGGAGAAGAAAGAAAATAATGGAGATATAGATTCACATGGAAAAGGTTTGACATCATCGGCCTTGTGGTCTTGTACAACGATCAAGATCCAGTGTATTTGGGTTAAAAAATATTAAATAGATTCTCACTAACACACAACAGATACCGTGTGTAACATTCAGTCAATATATGGGATAATATAGTTGTGTATTAGTCCATGTTCATCCTTGAAATCATGAAAAGGAAAAAATCACTTAGTAACAACCACATGACCTAATTGGGGTCAAATTATGACATACAATGAAGTTTCTCCATGATTGTTTGTGGAATCCATTGATTTTATCATGAATAATGATTATCGTTCAATGATATAGTATTTGTTATCCAAGGTAAAACACTCCAATATCCCACTATCAATTCTCTAGAGAACTATGGGTGATTTGGGAAACCTAGGGATTTCTGCATAAGGATGTATTTAATGTATATCATCGCTATGTCATATAAATAATATATTCTTAATGTATTTAGTTATGAAAGTTTCATTTTTGTGTTTTCCACATGAAACCAATACATAGTAAAAGATATGTCAGGCCTAGAGAAAACCACACATTAAAATCTCAACATTCATATCATAATTCTAACCTTTGAATTCATTCATGAGCTATCTGTATCTGAGAACAAAATAAAATTAAATATGTTATTTATGGTTACATCTAAAAGTGATCATTCATAGCTGACCAACACCGACTGATGCCAGGCCTCGCCTAAGGTAAATGTGATTATATCTAAAACATATCCTTCATATTTCTAATATGGGCGCCCATTTCAGAGTAATTCCATATTTTGAGGATAAAATGCACATGTGGTATTAAAAACATAACATTTTTCATTTAACTATTCTGGGCACATCGGGCCTTAGAATCTCATGTTGTCTCCGTGACTGGTCATGAAATATCACCAAGTAGTTACTAAAAATATATATAGGAAATCATGATTCATAAAAATTCTGGGCATTGATTGGATATCTATTTTTCATGCTATGATGAAATATTGAGCTATGGAAGTTACTTTTCTAAAATATTTTCAGTTTTTATACAAGAATGAACCCATGATATTAAAAACATATCATGAATCTGAGAATCTATTGTGATACGTAAATGAATTTTATCTAGAACATATTGTTTATAACAAATGAACTTTCTAGATTAATGTTATGATGGTGGTAAATGAGTATCTTGACGTATATTCTGATTATTATTCTCGTATTATACCTTATTGGGATGATGAATTCTAAATTGATTAATTATTGATGCAACGATAATTTTAAACCCTCGAATCGAATGGATCACATGGATAATATATAATTAAAAAATAAATTATAGTAGTTATTAGATAAAGATTTCATTCATCCTAGCACTTCACAATTAGGTGATCCAGTCTTGTTTGTAAAAATCATTGTTGGTTCATTGGGACTTTTAATTGATTATAAATCCTTCAACAACATCACTATTAATAACATATACATATTAAGTCATAATGATGATTTTTTATCATCACCATGTTGGAGAATATTTATCAAAGGTTTAACTAAGGTTGGGGTACCATTAGTTGAATGTAATGGAAGAATATATTATGATGATTGTTTTTTCACACTAGATATGTGAATTATGTATTTTTAGTTACTCTTTTAGGGTTAGCTATTTTTCCTATTGTATTCATTAACCTTATGAATAAAATATTTCATATTTTCTTGTATATTTTTTTGTTGTGATTATTGATGGAATTTTGGTATTTTCTAAAATTAGTGAGGAATATTAATGATATATATGGGTTGTTTGACAACCAATAAAATAAAATAAAATGTATGGGGAATTTAGAAGTTGTAAATTTTGGATTCAAAAAATTTCGTTAAATTTCCACGTTGTTTTTAAAGACTGTAAAACTTTTTATCATTCTAAACATTATTTCTAAAGAATATCTAATACCCAATTGTATAACTACAATTCCTAGTATTATTAGTTGAATGGTGTATTAATTAATGTTTCTAGAAAACAAAAAATACATGGCTATCTATCCCAAAAATTTGGTTAAATAAAATTGTGTTAATTTCAATTGTAAAAATTAATAGGATTATTTTTACAGAATTTTAAATAATATTGGTGAATGGTCTATTTTTTCCCAACCATCCATAAATGGTTAAATTATTATCTATAACAATTCTTCATTGAAAGTACTTGGAAATTTCCTAGTGCATAAAGTTCAAGTAACTTATTCTGCTTCAATGAATTTGATGCCTCATGGGTAAAATTACCGTACAATTTTTTTGTAATTAGATTCTATTGTTATTAATTATGAAACTAGATGCTTCATTTGTATGGATTAATGTATGAAATAAATACCGATCCCATATTTTGATGTATATATTCACTAGAAAATAATTGAACATAATAAAAAGGAGAAGGATGGAACTAATAAAGGATTATGATGCCATAATTAATTACGTTCTTGGAATATAAAATAATTTTGATGAAGTTTGATTATAAAATGTAATACTACTTTAATTGTGTTGCATATGTAATTTGAAAAATTGTTTTATAATTTAATGAATTTTATCAAGGAGTTTGTTAGTGTATAAAATTCCTTTATTTTCTTTATGGTGTTAATGAAATTATTGCTTTCAGAAACAATTAATCATGCTCATAAGGGAGACTATGAGTTGTATAAAAAAGTATAATTGGTTCAAATTTGTATGTTAATTTTTTTTCATATTTGGAATGATATTATGTTTACCATGTTATTAATAGTTGACGAAATAGTTGTTGCCTAAATTCCAATGTTCTATATTTTTAATTAATCCTGGTAGTAGTAATATGAATATATAACACTGTGTGTATTACTATTTTGATATAATAAAAATAAATATTATTATCATTTATCTGAATTGTTAGGCTAGTCAATAGGTCAAATAATAACACACATTACTAAATGGGATAATTCATCATTTACCAATGATAGAGTGGAAATTGGAAAATATATATATGGAAATTTTAGAAGAATTACCAAAAACATCTCTAGGTAAAAATGTGATATGTGTTATTGTTTATTGAATGACTAAATCTTCTCACTTTCATCAAATTCAAGACATTCTATCTCAAAATCAAATTTAACTATTGTATCTTAAAGTTATTTTCAGGATATATGGAGTAACTCTTTATATTGTTTCAAATTTTTGTCCTTGATTCACATATAATGTTTTGAAAGGCCCTTAGATGTTTCTGGGTGCTATATTAAATTACAATACATCTCTTCATCCTCAAATAAATAATCATTAATAATAGAAATTTCATGCCATGCAGTACAAGATAGGTGCTCAGTTAATGGATTACTGGGGAATTTTTTATGAACATATATTTTGGTTGTTTTTCTTATAAAAACAATTTTCATTATTGTGTATAGATAGAACCATTTGATGCATTATATGGAAAGAGTTGTTAAACCCCGTAATTTTGGATGATGTAGATGAATGGATGTTTGTGGTAATAGAATTTTTTGAGAGAATGGAAGAGAAAGTTTAGTTGAATAAGTGACATTTGAGAGCTGCTCATAGTATGTGGAAACATTATATGTATAATAAAATGATGGATAATTCATTCGAGGTAATTGATGTTGTCTTTATCAATTAATCTCCATGTAAATGATTTATTTTCTTTGGTAAGAAGGGTAATATATGTCCAAGGTTCATTCAACCTAACTAAACCCTGGAGAATGTTGATTAATTTTCATATTGACTATATATAGCTATGGGTTTATGCATGATACACAATTGTATTCATGTAATAATGTTAAGAATATATATATAAGTTCTATATCATTTTATGAGTCCCAAATTTCATTAGTTGAAATGTCACATCAGTATATTCCATGGTAATCTTACTTTTAAATAATTCAATTGCTTGTGATAGTCGTATCACCGAGTTCGAATGCACCACGACACACCAAACTAGTCGTTTAAATAAATTTTATTATCATTATTAAACACATTTGGAATTTTAATTCCATTTTATTTTAATATCCATATTATTTTTTTCTTAGAAATAAAATAAAAAAAATTCAATTTATAAAATAAAAGTAGAAATTTTTAATAAAATGTATTTTTATCTGATTTTAATGGATTGCAGTTTGTATATGCAAAAAGTAAAAATTTTATAAGTTCTATTTAAAAAAACAATCTTCTTATTTAGAATAGGGACATAAAAATTTACATTGTATTGTTTTTTTAGATTTCTGATAATGGTCACTTTTTATGAATATTTAAAATTAGAACATTTTAATTAAAAAATACAATTACATCTAAATTATTTATATAAATATATTACTTTTTATTTTATTTTGGAGTGTAATTGGATTTTTTTATCATTTAATCTAATGTTGTTCACTTGAGGTAATTTAACATTTAAAATGGACCTAAACACGTGTCAATCATTTAATGGTTTTAACTTCTCAAAAACCTTCTTTCCAGTTTCGATAAAGGGAATTAATTTATGAATTACTAATTAAACTTATATTTTACGAATAAGGTAAAATATACATCATTTTTGAATTCGGAATATCAAAATTAGCTTTGGATGAATTTTTGGTAATTATGTGATAACCTTCAACTGTTGATGAATACTGAAAAACACTACATTGTAGATTAAAACCAATTATTTGTATTTCAATAAATATTTTTTTTAATTTATTTTTACATTATATTAGAAATATGATTAATTTATAAGTCCAATTTATTTCATTGGGGTCATTTAATAATAGATTTAGATATGTAAAATTCTATTGAAGTTTGGAACGTCTCTTTTACCCACATTGTAGGAACATTTTAAGCTTATAACTAAGTATAATTCTACCTCATTTATTAATTGAATTTATAAAATATGACATACATGGTTGTATTCATGGTAAAAATGTCGTCTAATAGGATGAAAATAAATTTTGGTGAGTACTAAATTTTGGATTTTTATTTACCACGGTTAAAAGTATATTGGGCAATTAATGGTAAAAATAATATTATAAAATTATCGTAACACATGTCATAACACTATTGGATATGTCTATTTAAATGTAAACAATACTAAGATTTAAATTATTTATTTTTAAATTCAATTTTGTATGTTTATGACATTTATTATATTTTATTTATAGAAGAGTTTAAATTGATATATTCAAATATTAATAACTAAACCATTTTTAATAGAGTTCTATAAATATGAATAATTTGAGTATAAATTTTAATTTTAAATATATGAAATTTATTTACATTGTTTTTTTATATATTTTAGATGATAAATAAATAAATATAATTGTTACACTATGATGATGTTGTAATTGATTTATTAAACGAAAAATCAAATAAATGATATAAATAATATTAATATAAATATAATCAGATTTAATTAATGAAATAAATGAAATTCATATTTAACATAGAAATTATTGTGAGACATTTTTATTATTGGTTAAATGTTATCATGTTGGATTTATATTTCTTTAAATGAAAAAAATAAATATTAACAAAACTTATTTAAATGATATTTTAAAATATATACAATTTTATTAAATTATTTAAAAGTCATAAAAATATATAGTTCATCCAACTCACGTTTATAATGATAAAAATTTCATAAATGATCCACTTTGGGTTCTTTTCTCAATATATAGTAAATATATTTACCATGAGGTATAATAATTCAAGAAGACATTATAAGAGTTATGATATTTAACTAAGGATTAAATCTAAAAGATGAGGTTACTTTTATGACATTATCATATATAAAACCTATTGGGTGGGTTTATTATGACTCACCCTCATCCTATACTATTAATAAATCAATTTAGATATATTAAAAACAAAAAATAATTTTTTAATAAATTTATATTTCAGGAATTTTCCTAAAGTGCCTCTCACCACTCTTATCAAAGGGCGCCTCCATTTCACTTTAACTCATACCTCTACACCATTTTGGGTTTTCCACCCCTTCACATTTCTCCTCCCAATTTCTCTCACATTATTCAAGAGGCATAAAATTTTGCAAATATCGCTCCTATTGAGCCCTTTTTTTAAAATCAAACAGAAACACTCGAAGAAGAGGTTATTGTTTTTTCAACCATTTCAACGTTTTTTTGTTCCTCAACATCCTATTTCTATGTTGTTTCCCTGTAAAAATAATAAATCTAGTACTTTCCATATAATAAGGTTTTATTATTATCATGTTACCTCCATTTTCCTTATTTTAACCATATTGATAATGAAAATATCAGCATGCGGGCGTACATATGACTTAACATCTCCATGTTGTGGGGTAATTTGTTATTCAACAAAAATTTAATTGTATTGGTATAATGATAAGTATAATCTATTTAAATAATGAATATAAATTTATAATTACTCTTTATAATTCATATACCATCTAATTTTATACCATTTACCCATCAAGGCAGTCAAACCATCGTCCATGCGTACGTACAACCTACAATCTCCACAATGCAATGAGATTCATTCTCTACATTAACCATTGATGAATTATAATAAAATTAATTTTATGAGTAAATAGGATAATTATGAACATATTATATTTTCAGATATGAATAAATTATATCCCACGTATAAAAAACACGACTTACATGACATAACATGAATGAGAAAACGAAGCAATTAACACCCAAAATAACAGTTATTCTAAAATATTTTTACAAATGTGATATAAGAGGATAGTATATGATATCATAAATATGGATATGATCCATTTATAATTCAGTATCATTTATTAACCATTATACAAGAGGAGAACACACCCTCAATTAAAGGAATGAATAATTAAAGTGTTAATGTCACAATCTCTTAATTATCAAAGATTGTTTATAAATAACTATCTATTGAAAAAAAATTATCATCCATGTCCATGTTTCATTAAAGGTATTTCAAAATATTATAGAAATTTTATTAAAGGAATTTTTACCCATTTTCTAATTTTTAAAAATCATTTTTAATGGAATCATTCGATCGTTTTCCAAATGAAGTACATTATAACCATTTCATCAAATTATGGATAGAATGTTTTTAACTAATAGTGTGTCAGCTTATATTTTTTGTCAATATTATGCCTTAAAAACTATATTCTTCCCTTATAGGAATACAATTTTATTTTAATAATAAATTTTTAATTTTATAAATGAGTAGATTTAAAATGTTTTAAATTAATAAAGGTCTATTTTTTCTCTAATGATTTTTTAATGATTCTATTAAATTGCATTCATCTATTCAACATCCTTTCTTAGATTTTATTCTTAATTGAGGATGAATTATTATGATAAAATATTCTATATTTTATTCATAGATATATGATATATTTCAATATGGATATACTAGTTCTACAAAATTCACGGTTTATAGATAATATATTACCAATTCGTATGCCAGTTTCGATCTGAATATTAATGATATGTTTTACCGCTTTACAAAATATGAATAGATTGTACATAGTATGTGATGGGTGCGGCCTAATGTAGTCCCTCAATGCATGAGTAGGTCTAATGAGACAATCTAATGTCTGGGAACATGGTCTTCATTGAATATATCTGTATGGTTTTTCCATGAGTCCTTGATGTAGAGGTTATGATGTCCGACATTATCCATTCACTAATTATTTGAATTGTTATTGATATTAAATGTGATTATTCAATTGGTATAATATCTATGTGAATTTTTAAATAGCATTGTTTTATTTATTCATCTAGATTATACTTAAAATTCCATTTGAAAGGATTTTGTTTTAGTTTTATACCTTCCCTTAATAGTTTCAGCTTATTTACGATTGATTATACTACATTTTTATCATTACTGAGAATCTAATCTCACCCAATTCATATGATTTCCTTTCCCCCATGATGTGAATAAGTATATTTTGTTTTAGCTGAAGGGATATTCTATGGGATATGAGAGTTTATTATGTGTATTTTTTTCAGATCATGATGTAATGTGAAACTATTGTTTGTATCTAGTATTTAGAAGGATAATAAACTGATCGGTCCTTTGGGATTGGATTTTTTTGTGATCAACCAATGTAATGTAATCTTGCACCGACTATAGGAAACTATTGTCAGGGTATTATAATTGGTATCAGAAAAAAATTAGTATAAAATATGGAAACTAGATTTAGAAAACAACCATGATTATGGAACATTATAATAAGATAGAGTTTGAGGATAAGTATTGAAGAGAATTCTTTAATTTTTTAATAATATAGATTATGTGGGTATTACAAGAAAATATATCCATGTCTTGGTACTAAAATTTAATGTCATTCTTCCACAGATGTACCTAGGGGTAAAAACTCTGACATGGTGTTACAATCTTGACTTATGGTAACCTGGTACACAACACTGGGATTTACTACTCATTGGGTTTCACACTCTCATGGGATATGCATAGGATAATTCACATTTTTTACCCAAACCAATATGATGTATTTTATTATAAGTTGGGAATGAAGAACATTAGTGAATCCTTTGGCGATTTATATTTAAAATATGGTGTCATGATATTATTTAAATGATTTTACGATTGTTGTTACTCGCACTCTGATTTTTGGTTTTTGTCAATGGCTGGATCCCAATGAATTCATTTTGGCATCGAATTTGGTAGACATGTTAGATAAGGTGGTGATGATGAGAAACCAAATGGAATGCTGATAGGCATGAAAGATTTCATATTTATGCCTAATCATTATTCTAATTTTTTTAACAACGTATATATTATCCTACTCCAAAAAATAGGAATGAAGGGAAAGGAAGATAATACTAAGTTCTCCTGTGGTGGAAACCAATGAGAAAAGAAGTCCCAATTTCCATCATTCTAGAAATGTGGAAGGAGATATCAAATAATAAGTCTCAATAGATTAAATAAAATCATTATGTTTTGGAAAAAAAATTCTTAATGAAATTGATTAACACCAAAAAAGAAGATTACAATGGATGAAAATAAAAAGAATCCTAAGAATCCATTTTCAAACATATTTCGTAAATTTTACGGGACTTATGCCTTGCAAGATTCAATGCCATATTTCATAGGATAACCACTACTCCCTGGATTGACCTATATAGAAATAAATTGATGATGAATTATTTAAAATAATTTAAGGCATTTTGATTATATAATTACATTGGAAGACATTCATATAGTTTTTGTAACCATGATTTTTATTATCTAAATGTGTTATTCTAAGAATATAATATTGTTTCTTGTGTGAAAATAATTATAAGGTTTGTTAGTTATAAGATATTACATTTCGAGATGAATTAATCAAGTGATAAAAATAGTTTATTGTAATTTGTTTAATATTTTTTTAGAATTTTATAAATATAATATATTTTCAGAAAAAGGAACACATGAAGGAGGGATAACCACCCATCAAATCCAGCAAGGTAATGGGTCTTGAACCCAGAACTGAAGGGTGAAAAGGGTGAATCACTTAAAAATTTCCTACGTGATGTCCTAAATTATTATGAATTTATAGTTTTGGTTCAACATATTGATGGAATAAGAATACGTTACTTTTGGAAAAAACAATTATCAAATGGATATCCATGGAATTGTATATGATTTGGGAATTATGTGATAAATATTATTTTTAAAGTATTTAATTTTTTAACATTATATGATTATAGTCAAAAGAATACATATGGGATTTTATTTGAGTAGTAATGGTTTTATAATATGATATTTATTATGGACTTGTAGATATTTTGGATATTTTTTGTAAATTATTAACCTATCATGGAGAATATGTAATTAGGTTTATTACATTTTGATATAAGACCATATGAGTAACTATGTTATTTAGAGATAAATATAGAAATTTATCCTAGAAGACTAAGTGTTCAAATAAAACGGAATTTTTAGTTTCAATATTTGTCTAGATTATTTTCTAGAAAGGTTAGATATTTACTAAAGGATGAATTATGATCTTTTAGGGTATTAATTTCGAAATTTTGAGATTAATTTTTTAAATTATATTATTTTGTACTAAAATTTTTCAAAATGAATTATCTAATTATCCTAAAGAGGAATATAGTTCTTCAAGAGTTAAAAATTCATCTTCAACACTCATTTTTTGGAGAAAAGTTTGACTCTATTATTGAAATTGATTAAAGGAAGAAAATATACCCATTAAGAAAAAATTATTCAATAGGTTCTTAGTATCTGAATTAAACTAATCCATTTACTATATGGGAAATATTAAAAATACAAAAAAATTCAGAGTACTTTCTGTTGTTATGAATCAAATGGTCCCTTGGATCATCCCATATTTATTTCTTTCATATTTTTAACATTATCCTTATAATTTTCTCTATCACTCTCCTTCATTACTTTATGGATAAATTTTCATTCATTTCCATTTAATCTTATAAAGAACCATATATATTTTTTCACTTATTACATAGGATACCAAAATATCAAAAGCTACAGAACATTAAATGACCCTCAATTTGTTTTTGAAATATTCATATATTTTGGACATTTAACCTCTCACATAGTAAAATAATTATAATTCTATGAACATATATTAAATATAAAAAATTTTCCATTAGAATATTTTTTCATTAAAAACTATAAACGATCCTTCTTTAATGAAATTTTTATTATGAAATTTAGTTTAATCCAATGTCATAACCCAACATCAAAAAATATGTAATCCTCTATCAAACAATTATTAATTTTTAATTATCATTAAATCAATCCAAAAAACTATCAAGATTATTTTATGAAAACCATAATTATAATATTAATAGAACATATATGTAAAAACAACGGGAGAATAAGAAAATCCAAAATAGACTAGATAATTTAATTAACTACTACATTAGGGAAAAATACCTTCAAAATAAAATGAAAATTTGAATTAAAAGAAAACATATAGAATCATATACCTATTAACATATTTAAAAAAGTAAAGGATGTAGGAAGAAACACTATAATGACTCAGCTGAAATCAACACCATCCATTGAGATCTAATGTGTGTATTCTATAATAATAAAAAAATGAACCATCTCCACTAAAGAAGAATATATCCTCATAAAATTATTAAATTAGACTAATATAATTAAGAATAACAGTTAGTAAAATCATTATATATAATTATATAGAGATAAATCATAATAAATTAATCATCCTATAAAAATTGCATTCTAGGGGACTATTTATAATCCTTGACATAGAAAATCCATTGGACCATTGAACATGATTTGAATTGAATATTTTGAGAATATTGTATTTTTTGGCAAACATGTGGTCTGATATAAAAAAATACCCTTCAATATCATAAATAAGATAACTAATAAATCATGATAACATTTATTGGTTAGAAAATTATCTATCCACCATTTAAAAAATAATGTTGTTAGATAGATGGTTACAATATCTCTCACTAAGGAGTATAATTAACACATTCACGTCCACACCAAACCGAATAATTGTTGAGTCAATAAGGGTTTCCTTATGAATTTTGTATTACTTCTTGTTTTTGAAAATCACAAACACATTATACCTAACCAAATCAATATTTTACTTCCATAAGGAAAATTTTCAACTTTAAGGAAATTCAACCTAACCTATATTTTCTTATACATATCAATATTTTTCTTAAGTACAAAAACCAGATTCATACCCAAAGCCACATAATCATATAATGTCAAAGAATTGGAGAATCCTATTTTTAGGATCTGAATTTGGGATGTGAACTGTAATAAACTTCCACTCCGAATTCTGGATGTGAACTGTAAATAAGTTCCACTCTGAATTATGGATGTGAACTTTAATGAAGTTCCACTCCGAATTCTGTATATGAACTCTTATGAATTTCGACTCTGAACTTTTACTATGTTCGACTTCGAACTTTTACTAGTTCGACTCCGATCTTTTACATGTTCGACTCCGAACTTTTATTAGATCGACTCCGAACATTTACTAAGTTCGACTCCGTACTATTATGAGTTCAACTCCGATCATCTACAAGTTCAACTGCGAACTCCAAATGGTCATATTCTGAACTGTGGTGAAACCATACTCCGAATTTTCTTTATAAATTCAGACTCTATATTTCCACAGATTTCAGGATCTGAATTCCTATAAAAAACCATCTGAACAATATTTATTATAGACTCTGAATTCCATTTTGGTTAGAATTTGAACTTTTATTTGCTTACACATTGATTTCTAGTTTTACTTATACTTATACTTGTTTCATTATAAAACGATGTTGTGCTTTCAGTTACACATGTTTTGTTATAAAACGATGTCGTCCATTCTGTTTCTAATTAAACGTTGTTTTAGTGACACATGTACATGTCCCTCCGAAATTCAAGGAAAATATGGCCTTTGGAGGAGGGAGCCAACCATTCGAACTATGCCTATAAATAGGATATCATTTGAAAGAGCTCAAAAAACAAGATGATCACTGTAGAAACCACACGTTGTTATGGTGATTTCTAAAGATAGAAGCATTTCATGCTTTGTGTGTACTGAACCACTCGTTCAGATTTCTTCGTGCGACTCCGAATTTTGGTGATTATATTCGGGGGCTTTCATTGATAGGAAGACAGAGGTGACGACTATCTTGAAGTTCGAGGGCTTCCTTTGTGACGAAGACAGAGGTTCCAACTACCTTTATGTTGAGGGATTCCAGGGATAGCAAGACAGATTCACCGATCTTTGTATCGAGGGATTACCCTGAAGTGGGTAAGACAGACTTTCTTGAAAGTATAAATCATGGGACCTTTATCCAAGGTTGTTGTATACCCTTCCCTTTGGGTTAAAAGTCTTATATCTTGTTACTAGTAGTTTTACTACTTGTTTTCCACTGTATTTTGTATTGTAATGAAATTATAATCTTATGATATTTCCATGCACTTGAACTCGGATTATTTTAAATTCTATATGCTTTAAGGTAGAATCTAATATTGTAAACATTGGTTAAGTTTCAATTTCAGGATCCATATTTCTGAAACCTGATTTTCGGAATCACATTCAAGATTTAAGTAAGTGAATATAACTAGAAGTTTATAATTTCATACCTTATTCCAATTCACCAATTGGTGTTAGAGGTACTGTAAATTTTCATCGTTTATCTTTGTTAAACTAAGATCTTTCCTTGTTTATGGAAATTTTTTAAAGTATACAATTCACCCCTCCCCCCCCTCTTGTATATTGAGCATCTACATCACTATTTTGATCCTACAATTGGTATCAAAGTAGGATAACTCAAACCACAAGGGTTTGGTACAATCAGAATTAATCTCACGATTAGATTCTGATGGAAATTTTCGGATTTATACTTTTCATATTCATAATTTTTGGAATAAAACTTTGGATTCACTTTTTTTCATAGAGATATAATTTTTCTTGCATAGAATATTTTCTCTAGTTTACTGAATTATAATTCTAATACGATTTTGTGCCAATGTTTTTCTTAGAGATGGACGGTTTAAATGTTGGATATATTGAAAACCTTAATCCTACAAGACCAGCAATTTTTGATGGTAATGACTATGAATACTGGGGAGATTGAGTGAAGACTTTCGTATTCCATACTAGAGTAGATAACTTAGTTATGCTTACTAGAGGTAATAAAATTCTTGATAAGGAAGTGAATGCTTTCACAAACAAAGATAAGCATGATTATCAATTAAACTATAAGGTACACAATACTCTTATATGTTCAATGACTCGGAACATATATAGTCAAATTTCATCATGTGAAACAGATAACTGTATATTCAAGAATCTTGAGGATAAACATTTTGGTACATCTACTGTGATTGAGACAAGAAGAGGTATGATGAGAGATGAGTATCATAGTTTTAATTTACCATATTGGGAACCCATTTGCAACGTTCAACAATAGTTTATGAAAATCGTAAACAGTCTACAATCTATGGGAGAGAACGGTCTAGATGATGAAGCTCTTGTGGATAAGATTATAGATATTATGCCCAATGAGTGGGAATGAAACAGAATAACTATTGATGAGAATTGGAAGGTTACTCAAATTTCCTTAGATGACCTATTTTGAACACTTCTCCAACATGAAACAATGATGAAGAAGGATGCTGACAACATCAAAAAGAAGAATGGGAATGGTACTGTTGCTTTTAATAGAACATCAAATCACATTAAAGATAATACTCCTAAGAGTGTAACTAGATCCAAGTTTAAGAAGGTGGTTATTCAATCAGAATCTAGTGATAGTGAAAACTCATAGAATGAGTTAGAAAATATTGCTCGAAGTATGAACAAGATAGCTGGCCAGAGAAATTTCCAATCCATGAATAAGAAAAATGAATGGAATGATAAGAAACATAGAGAAGTTGCATTTTATGAATGCAACAGAGTTGGACATATTAGACCAGATTTTCCATTTCTCAAAATGGAAGAAAGAAAAGAGAGGCATTATAAAAGGAGCAGAAAGAAGTACTATAAAGCCAAAACTAAGAAAGTTATGAAAGCAAAATACACATGGAGTGCCAGTGGTGGTCACTATTCAGATGAATCTTTTGATTATGAATCATTAAGACATAAGAATCTTGGTCTTATAGCAAGATTACCTATTAAAAATCAATGCTTCATGGATAAGGTACACAATGCTGAATCATTAACCAATGTTTCTTTAAATTCTAATGATATTAAGTATTATAACTCTTCAGATGAAGAAAATACTTCACCTACATATGAAGAAGATTCTTGGTTTTCTAAACATCTTCGGATTGAGAATTCTAAACTCAATAAAAAAACATGATAAGGAAAACTCTAGGAATAGTATTCTTACAAAATAAATATCAGATCTTTCTAAAGATATTGATAGGAAAAATTATGATTATATATGTATTTAAAAAATTCTTGAGGAAGTATGTTATGAGATGAACAATATTTCTAAAGAGTTAGAAAAAAAAATTCTAAGAAAAGTGTTTTCCTTCCTAGCTCTAGTTCTAAATATAACAATTTTGAAGATAAAAACATGGTTATAAAAATCAAGTCCGAAATTTTTTCCTTGAAGAAGTTTTTGTCAATCATTACCCATGGTAATGAACATTTTGATAAAATGTATTCACAAATACACCGTTTTAGAAAAAAATCTGGATTTGGTTATACCCATGAAAACAAACTTATAGTAACAACTACTTTGTTCCACAAAGTGCCCCATTTTGTACCATGTGCCAATGTCGTGGTAACTGGGAAAAGAATTTCTCTTTAAACAATACCCAATCTTTAGGTTTTCATAATGCTTACTTTTCTAATAAGTTGTGGGTACCTAAAATTTTTCTTTCTAGAAATCCCAGATCCAAACAAGTTTGGATTCTGAAAGTCTAACTCATTTCTTGTTTTCAGGAAGGTAAGGAAATTACCAACAAAAATACATGGTACATAGATAGTGGATGTTCCCAGAACATGACTGGTAACAAAAACTATTTCAAAAAGATTATCAAAATGAAAGGAGGAAAAGTAACTTTCGGAGATAATGCTCAGGAAGAAATTGTTGGTATAGGTAATATTGTTCTTCGTGGTAAAACTTTGATTTCAAATGTTTTGTTTGTAATGGGTCTTAAGCACAACCTCATTAGCATAATTTAGTTATGTGATGAAGGATACCTTGTGAATTTTATGAATGATAAATGGTTAGTTAACAATTATAAGGAAGAATTTATTCTCTCTGCCAATTGGGAAGAGAATATTTACACATAAAACATATAAGACCTCAGAATCCAAGTCCTACAATGCCTTAGTAAGATGGATGATCATTCTTGGTTATGGCATAGAAGACTAGGTCACTGTAATCTTAGGAACTTATATAAAATCTATAAGAAGAAACTAGTTAAGGATCTACCGAAGCTTGGATTCGATTCATCTAAACTCTGTGATCCTTGTCAATATGGAAAACAACATAAATCTGGTTTTAAATCAATCGGTGAAGTCTCAACAACTGATGCATTACAGTTAGTGCACATCGATATTTTTTTGTCCAACACAAACTTGAAGAATTGGAGGCAAATACTATGTGATTATTCTAGTTGATGATTACACTAGATTTACATGGGACTATTTTCTAGATAATAACTCTGATGATTTTTATTATTTCAAAATTTTTAGATCCCAAGTTAAAAATGAGAAAAACCATCCACTGAAAACTATTCATAGTGATCCTGGAGGAGAATTTCAAAATTCTGATTTTGAAACTGTTTGTAGTAGAAAAGATATTACTCACAAGTTTTCATCACCGAGAAATCCTCAACAAAATGGTGTAGTTGATAAAAGAAATAGAATTATTCAAGAGACAACTAGAACCATGTTGACTGAATATTCTATAGCTAGACATTTCTGGGCTGAAGCTGTAAGTACTGCTTGTTATACTATTAATCGAGTTTTGATTAGACCTTTTCATAATAAAACTCCTTATGAGTTATGGAATGGTAGAAAACCTAGACTTTCCTAATTCATGGTTTTTGGTTTCAAGGTATTCATCCTGAATACTAAAGATAATCTACACAAATTCACACCAAAATATGATGAAGATATTTTCATCAGTTACTCCACAACTTCTATATCTTATAGAGTTTTCAATAAAAACACATGTACTGTTGAAGAAACAGTTCATGTAAAATTTGATGAATCTGATCATTTTGTTTTTAATCCATCCCAACCTACATCCTCGGATGTGTTTTCAAAAACTGAATATCAACCTTTGTTATATGATCCTTCTAATAATGAAAATGTTCAAGAAGATACTTCTGAGACATTTACGTTAGAATACTTTCTACCCTTTGTTGATGAATAGGTTTTACAATACCCAAACCCGGTCTTCCTTAAGAATCATCCAAGTGATAGTATCATTGGTGATGAAAATCAACCTGTAAGGACTAGATGTTCCATGAGAAATGAAGTATAAGATCTAGCATTCCTTTCTAAATTAGAACCAAAAAGCACTGATGAAGCTTTAGGTTATGATGATTGGATTAAATCCATATAAGATGAACTAAATGAATTTGAAAGGAATAATGTCTGGACCTTGGTTGAAAGACCTATGTAAACTTCTGTTATTGGAGTAATGTGGGTCTTCAGAAACAAGTGTGATGAAAATGGAGACATTTTATGAAATAAAGCTTGACTAGTTGCTAAAAGCTATAATCAGCAAAAGGGAATAGACTATAAAGAAACCTATGCTCCAGTTGCCAGACATGAATCTATTCATATCTTACTTTCCTTTGCATCATTCTAAAATTTTAATCCTTTTTATATGGATGTGAAATGTGCATTACTTAATGGTTATTTTCAAGTGGAATTTTTTGTTGAAAAAACTCCTGGATTTGAGGACACAAAATAACCTGATCATGTTTTTAGACATACCAAAGCATTGTATGGCCTTAAACAAGCCCCACAAGCCTGGAATGATAGACTTACAAGATTTTTGCTCCAAAATAACTATTTTAAGGAAAAATGCATATCCAACTCTTTTTATAAAGAATGATAATAAAAATGTTTTAATTGTTAACATTTATGTAGATGACATTATATTTGTTCAACTCAGCAATCATTAACTGACTCTTTTGCAAGTCTAATGAAATCTGAGTTTTAAATGAGTATGATTGGTGAGTTAACTTTTTTCCTTGGTTTTAAAATTTTTCAATGACCAGAAGGAACCTATATATCCCAACATAAGTATATTAAAGATCATCTCAAAAATTATGTAGATGACAACACTTAGAGTAAAAGTACTCCCATCAGTATCTCAAGCTCATTAGATCTTGATGAAGCTGGAAAAAAATTAGATCAAACATATTTTAGAGGTATGATAGGATGTCTACTATACTTGACAGCTAGTCGTCCAGAATTAATGTTTTATGTATGATTATGTGTGAGATATCAATCCAATCCTAAGTAATCTCACTTAATGGCAGTGAAAAGATTTATTCGCCTCTTAAAGGGAACCATGTATCTAGGATTATTTTATACTTATGGAAATGATTTGGTTTTAAAAATCACTTCGGATGCTGACACTGGTGGATGTATAATGGAAAGAAAGAGTACATTCATAACATGTCATTTCTTATTAGATTCATTAGTTTCTTGGTCATGCAAGAAGCAACACTTAGTAGCACCCTATACTGCTAAAGATGAATATGTAGCAGCTGGAAGCTGTTGTGCTCAAGTGTTGTGGATGCAACACACACTCATAGACTATGGCGTGAGTTTTACAAAGACTCAAATTTTTTGTGATAAAACAAGTGCCATTTCCCTTAGTAAAAACCCTTCACATCACTCTCGTGCAAAGAACATAGATATTAGCCATCACATTAGTAGGGATCACACACTTAAATAAGATATCATTCTTCAGTTTATTGGAATGAAAGATCAACATGCTGAAATTTTCACTAAATCATTACCCTCCGATAGATTTTAATACATTAATCAAAAGTTAGGAATGATAATCGTGAGGTAATTTGTCTTCATTAACTTCTTTTTGAACAATTCTCCTTACAGTAATAAAATACTTTTCATAGGGGGAGTACATTTGCTTGTTAGCATATTCAAACTTTTCGTAATAAATTTTTTCTTGATTTTGTAATCAAAATTTTCATAATCACATTTTCTTGATTTTGTAATCAAAATTTTCTTAATCACTTTTTCTTACTTCTGTAATCAAAATTTTTGTAATCAGTTTTTCTGGCTTTTATAATCAAAATTTTCGTAATCACTTTTTCATGCTTTTGTAATCATAATTTTCATAATCAGTTTTTCTTGCTTTTGAAATCAAAATTTTCGTAATCAGTTTGTCATGCTTTTGTAATCAAAATTTTCTTATTCATTTTTTTCTTTTATAATCAAAATTTTCTTAATCATTTTTTTAACGCTTTTGTAATCAAAGTTTTCATAGTGAGTTTTTCAAACATTTGTAACTAATATTTTCCATAATTAGGATTTTTCATAATGAATTTTCCATAATGAGGATATTTTATAACGAATTTTCTATAATGAGGATTTTTTGTAATGAGTTTTCCGTAATGATGATTTTTCGTAATGATTATTCCGCCTTGTTTAAATTTTTTTTACCCCCTCAGAAAAAGAATTACCAATTCTGAACAATCATTCTATCCAATCCAAAAGGTATTATTTCCTTACATAAATTTTAGTAGTCATATTTTTCTTGCTGGAATTTTCCTATGTGTTTTAATATTATTCGGATTCTAATTATCCTTTAATTTGAATGTTTTTCTTTGTTAGGTCCACTAGGCTGGATACCCTGAGAGGGGGGGTGAATCAGGGTATGACTAATTAAAAAATAATGCCCGTTCTGATCTTGTTTCGCTGTTAAGGAAAACACTCTTCTCTCTTTTTCCTGCTGCACGATATAAACAGAATGTAAAGCAAGCACATGACACAGCAATTTTACTTGGTTTACCGCTAAGGGCTACGTCCAAGGAGCATACGCCGACAGGTTTCCGGTCGTACCAAATTCCACTAATTTTCACTAGCTGTGGATTACAAGGTTCGGGCTAGATCACTTCTATGCCCAGGCTCACTGCCTTTACAATGTTTAGGGTCAGCTCACTGCTTTCCCAAGGGTCACTCCCTGATTCTCTCTCTCTGGCTCACTGCCGGTGGAGAGGATCACCTTCTTCCTCTTCCTAAGCTCACTGCTCTTGGATGGAATCCACTCACAGTTTATAGACCTGTAGGTCTCTTCATTTTCATGAAAGAATGCATCTTCTCTTGTATGTAGATGCTCTGTTGAAGTTTAACATTCACCCGTTGATGAATATCTCTTTGCACCGAAGGTATCGGGAAAACATCCAGCTTCCACGCAGCCCGAAAAAGACTGCTGGAACAAACCTTACTTGGCGCGCAAGTCAACCTCGGCGCGCAAGTATCGGCGCACAAGTCACAACGGGCGCGCAAGTCCTCCTCAAACACTTGCGCGACTCAAGCTTCCTCAACTCCAAACTTGCGCGACTCTCTTCCTTTTACGCCCAAACCAATATTGGCGCGTAACTGCCAACCGGCGCGCAACTTCTAACACCGACGCACAACTTCAACCACTGGCGCGCAAGTCCCACCTGCGCGACCACACACACCACTTGCACGACGGGAGCTCTCGTCTTGAACTCCGGTGAGAAATGAGGAGGGGTGGTCCGGTATTTATAGGCAATCTGACCACCCTGCGCGACGGCGCGGAAGTCACCTGCGCGACACAGTCTCGGCGCGCAAGTCTCCTCTCCTTTAGACACTTGCGCGACCAACTCCCAAACATGCGCGATCCTATTTCCTTAGCCATATTTTGATCTTCTGTTCTTTTGTACCGCCTCCAGATCATCCATTCCATTTATCGACCTTCTTGAATCAAAAATGGATCGTTGAACTCAGCTCTTGAACTCGACATTCAACCATGAAATCCTCTTTGTCAACAATCACAACTTAGATGTCCACTTTGTCAACAAACACAATCACCTCAAAAAGGCTTCAATGATACCTTGAGGGATTTTTTCCCAACATTCTTAAAACCTCAAAAGATCAGAGTCAAGTGTTCCTTGCGGTAATATTCTCAACCGTCGGATCAGATTAAACGGTTTTGCGACCATTACATGGTTTTTGGAAAACTAAAGGCCACCTAAATTGCCTATATAATGGTGAAATCAAGGGGCATCCCACATCATTTTTTCAATCTCTCACATCTTGAAGCCCTACATCTCTTCTTAAGTACCGTTCCAAACTTTCTGATGCTGTTTTGAATCTTCGAGAACTCTTCACTCTGAATGTGTGTTGAAGCTAAATCTCAAGACATGTCAACCACAAAGCCAATCATAAAATGGGTAGTCTTCAGGGAAAGGTTAGTACATCCGGATTTCTGCACGTTTGATTCCCTTATAACAAAAAATATCATATTGATGGGATGGAAGGTTGTTTTCCTATCTATGTCAGAGAAGCAGGATCCAGTTTATACAGATTTACTGGTTGAGTTCTATGAGTCTGTTTCTATCTAGTAGGATGATGACAGAGATTTATTTTCCTTTATGTCTTATGGAAAGACTTCTAAATTATCCTACACCAATGCTGCAAGCTTTGCGGGTTTATCCTATGAAGGGGAAGATATGTTTTTCTTACATAAGAATCAAGATGAGCAAGGAAGTTTCAACAAGGTAAAGTCTTTGAAACATATTGGACTCAAAGCTATCAAGACTCCTAATATTTCTCATCTCACTCCGAATAATAGGATTCTACAGATTTGGGTACAAGGATTTATCGTACCAAGAAGTGGTGACAAGGATAATCTGAAGAAGAGTGACATCTATGTCATAGATTTCCTGGTAAATCTAAGGAAGATAAATTTGACGAGGAATGTCTTGATTACAATTAAGAATATAAACTAATATAACTTGAGAGCTCAAATCATTATGTATCCTACCTTATGATCAAAGCTGATAGTTCAGTTCTTAGAATCTTTCAAAGTTGCTTGTAAGTCAAATGTTCAGATTTTTAGGCTTATGCCTTTCAGTGATGATACTCTGAATAGGATGAAAATGGGTTTTTCTGCTAAATTTGGATAATTATATCCTTTACCAGAGGGAGAGGCTGACGCAATTCTGGAAAATGTGGAGAAGGATGAACCAGTAAAGAATGTCACTAAGAAGAGGAAGATTAATGATGTGGTTGGTGATGAAAAAACCCCTAAATCTAAGGAAACTCAATCCGCACCTCCCAAGCCAAAGAAACAGAAAGCTTTTACTGATGAAGTGGTAGCCTAGTGGAGGGAAGACAAAGAGAAGTGAAAAGAAAGAGATCCACAGTTCAGATTGGACCCTGTAGAGGCTAAGGCCTTAAGGGAAAAAGTTGCAGATGTGTTAGAAAAAGAGGAAAAAGAGAAAAAGTTCAAGAAAATGGTGTCTGAAGCTGAGCTTGTACAATCTCTGTTAAGAGATACTGAAATATCCTCTGAGAGGATTCCCATTCCGGAAACCTTTGATGTTCAACGATCTTTTCCAGAGACTCGAGGTAAGAATTATGTCACTTCGGAAATGACTTGGGGTAAAGAAGCTGGTGAAGATGTAGAAGAATAGTTTGTTGAAGATGAAGAAGAAGAAGAATAAGGAAGTGATGATCTGGGTGAATTGATCAAACAAGTAGAAGAGTATAAAGAAAAGGCTTAATCCGAAAAATTACCCACTCCGTAAATGGCAATTGAGAAAGAAAGAGGGAATGATGAAGATGACCAAGATGAAGAGAAGGAAATTGTTTTGTATTATGAGGAATAATCTTTTGAAAATATTTTCCTTGAAGATGGGGAAGAAAAGGAGAAACTAGATGAAGATCTGATTGTTCAGTTTTTAGAAAGTGAGGAAGTGTCCCTAGATGATCAACCCATTACGAAAGCTGACAAGGGGAAGCAAGTTCTGATGGATACTCCAACAAAAGAGATTTTCAGGAAGAAGGAGGTTGGTGTTTTGTCTAAAAGGAAATTGCTACAAGTTGAAGAGGAACTATCTACAAGGAAGTTATCTCATTCGGATTCATCAGCTCATGGTCATGATTTTGTGGTGGAATCTATAAAGAAGTTGGTGGACACCATTGCGATTTTTCCAACTATAGACTCTAGATGACAGATGATGCAACATAATTTGAATCAGAAATCAGAAGCCTTATCCATGGTGATGGATAAGTGTATAAATATTGAGGATGAACATAAAACTGTTCTTATCAATTATGATGTGCATATAAAGTCTTTCAGAAAAATAACTATGTGGTGTAAGAATGTTGAAGAAGACTTGGCTGTGTATGATAATTTTTAGAATGAGGTGAAAGATGCTTTTGACACTGGGGAAAACAAGATCAAGAATCTTCAGGAAGATATGATCATTGAGAAAATCACTCAGAATCAACATGTTAGAGACATAAATGGGAATCATAACTCAGTAGCTCAGAACTGAAAAGGAGAAAGATATTTCCGGGTTGAGTTTATGGAGAAGCTGGAAAAGCAAGATGAGTTGATAATGATGCTGAAAAAATCCATGGAGGCTCAGGCAGAATCTTTTACATCCCAAGGAGAAAAGATAAAAGACTTGGAGTGGCAAGTTGAGGAAGCCCAATGAGACATGAGGAAGCTCAAGACCTTGTTGAAGAAGTTGATCCCAAATGAAAAGGAAGAAAAATAAATCCACTCGGATCTTTTGTTGTATTTGTCTTTCTTTGTAACATTTTATCAACTATAATGAAAATTTGGTTGGTTGTATCTTGTTATATATTAATGTTTCAGGTACCATATTTTCTTTTCCATTCCCTTCATTTATTTTTCAAAATCACAAAGGGTTGAAGGAAAAAGAACTACTCCTAAGGGGGCGAATGAAAAATAACCACTAAAAAGAGGATAATGAAAAATATTAAATGAAGAAGAAAAATTTATATCTGACGATATCCATAAAGAAAGGGGGAGTTTTGCACTACGAATTTTTTCATTCCCATGATGATGAAAACTCCATTACAGAAATTCAGAATATAATCCTTAGAGTTTCAATGCCTAAAGGTGAGTTAGTTTTATTCACTTTCATCCATGAACAAATGGAGAAAATATTTAATTTCAATGTCTAATGAAATTTTTCAAAGTCCATATATTCTTCTTCGTAAGGATGTATATTCTTTCCAATATGGTGTAGATTGTTGAGTCAATAAGGTTTTCCATATAAATTTTATATTCCTTCATTTTTTTGAAAATCACAAACACCTTATACTTAAGCAAATCGATATATTACTTCCATAAGGAAAATTTTCTTCTTTAAGGAAATTTACCCTAACCTAGATTTTATTATACATATCAATATTTTTCTTAAGTACAAAATCCAGATTCATATCCAAAACCCCGGAATCATATAGTGTCATAGAATTGGAGCATCCTATTTTAAGATCCGAATTTTGGATTTGAACTGTAATGAAGTTCCACTCCGAATTCTGGTATGAACTCTTATAATGTTTGACTCCAAACTTTTACTAATTTGACTCTGAACTTTTACTAAGTTCGACTCCGAACATTCACCAGTTTGAATCTGAACTTTTACAAGTTCGACTTCGAACATTTACTATGTTCGACTCTGATCTTTAATGATTTCAACTCAAAACTTCTACAAGTTCAACTCCAAAATACGAAAGTTCATATTCAGAACTTTGGTGAAACCAGACTCTGAATTTCCATATAAATTCAGACTATGGATTTCTACAGATTTCAGGTTCCTAATTCCTATAAAAAAAATCCGAAATTTTTTTATTATAGACTCCGAATTCCATTTTGGTTTGAATCTGAAATTTTATTTTCTTACACTCTGAATTCTAGTTTTACTTATACTTATACTTGTTTCATTATAAAACGATTTTGTGCTTTCAGTTACACATGTTTTGTTATTAAACGATGTCATCCATTCTGTTACTAATTAACCGTTGGTTTAGTGACACGTGTACAGGTCCCTCCAAAATTCAATGAAAATATGACCGTTGGAGGAGGGAGCCAACCGTTCCAACCGAGCCTATAAATAGGAGCACATTTGAAATAGCTAAAAAACGAGTTGATCACTCTAGAGAGCACACGCTGTTAAGGTAATTTCTAAAAAGTGAAGGTTTTCATGATTTGTACGTACTGAACCACTCGTTCAGATTGCTTCATGCAACTCCAAATGTTGGTGATTTCATTTGGGGGCTTCCGAAGATAGGAAGATAGAGGTGCCGACTACCTTAAAGTTCAAGGGATTCCTTGCTGAGGAAGATAGAGGATCCAAGTACCTTGAAGTTTAGGGCTTACGGGGATAGAAAGACAGAGTCACAGATCTTCATATTGAGGGATTACCCTTGTGTGGGTATAACAGACTTGCATGAATGTATAAATCAATGGACCATTATCCAAGGATGTCGGATAACCGTCCCTTTGGGTTAAAAGACTTATATCTTGTTACTATAAGTTTTACTACTTGTTTTCCACTGTATTTCGTATTGTAAGGAAAGTATAATCTTCTTATATTTCCTTACACTTGTACTCTGATTGGTTTAGATTCTATATGCATTAAGGTAGAATCTCGTATTGTAACCTTTGGTTAAGTTTCAAATTCCAGATCCATATTTCCGGAACCTATTTTTCAGAATCACTTTCCATATTAAAGTAAGTAAATAGAACTAGATGTTTATAATTTCATAAATTATTCCAATTCTCCAATTGCTGTTAGAGGCATTGTGAATTTTATTAGTTTAACTATGTTAATCATATAACATTCCATGTTAAAGGAAATTTTTTAAAGTATACAATTAACCCCCCCTTGTATATTGAGCATCAACATCACTATTTATATCAAAAAAAATCAGCAACCACAATACATAATGTCCTATTAATATAAAAAAATCATACACATGGGTAAACAGACTAAACATAACCTAAAAATTTCATTTACTATAAAATTTTGTATTATACATATGTTATAATGTTAAAAAAATCATCAAATTCCATATCATATAAAAGTAAAAAAAGTAAAATAGTGTTTGGGGAAAATAAAATATTTGTTTTAAAAATACACATTCTCATGAGTAAAGTTACTAACCTAATGTAAATACAGTAAAAAAATTCAAATTTGAGATCTTGTATTTATAGAATAATGAAAAAATAATAATTGTTGTGATAATATATAATGACAAATGTTTTATAAGAGTATGATTTAAATGTTCACACCAATATTAAACATAAGTAGTTATTTTGGAATTATCTTTTATTATCTATCAAAACAGATCAAAGTTATTCTAATAGTTCTCATTGTTAGAAGTACATTTTTTATATAGTGGATTAACTATTAATAAAACCTATTCCTTTATAATGTCATTTATATCATAATTAAAATGATATCCACTAATATGGAATATTATCTATTTTCTCAAAACATTTATAAGAATCATGGAAATAAAACAAAAATGTTGCGAAATATTTCTATCAATATTAATTTACATCAGTTCTCAGTCAACGTATTATTTAACATTTTCAATATTAATAACAATAAGTGTTTTCCATTTTCAATATTGAGATTGATCATGATCTCCCAAATTATGTATCATCATATTTAGGTATGGGAAGAAGATACATATTATATACCACAAATATAATCACAGAGCATAATCAATGAAATTATTAGTTAAAAAAAATCATATATTTACTATATCAATGACTACATATTCTATAATGTCTATTGAAATATAATTATGAAAAAATTATATATTAAGATCTTCAAACCTCGGACCAAGTAAACAGTTAGTTGAGAAATACTTCTGAATCTATCTTTGAGTATGAGTACCAGTGTAGTGAAGAAACTGATCATGACTCAAATAATGGTAGGTGATCCCTATTAATAACCCCTAAAGACACACACACACACACATATATATATATATCAATGTAAATGACCTATTGTTCCATGTTTCTAGGCATGTTGGTGGTTAAAGTGGACAATAGAAATTCACACATACATTACCTCCAATTTTTTCATCTCAAAATCCTCTAAAATTTCATGTTCTCTATAAAACATCATGTATACCAATGGGAGGAAACTATTCATAATAGTTCCTCTGATATAGAGGGTCACTGACCAACTGGCTTTTATCTTATGGAACCCTAGAAAAGCATCTTTTTATTTGGTTCTATAATAAAAACACTACAAATATTCCTTGACACCTTGTGGTATGTCATAAGTAAAACTCATAAATATATTACATCATTTATCATATTTATTCATTACAGCTCAAAAATTCATTGAATATTAACAATGAGTGGTTTTGTGTCAATTGATATTATCTTTATTATATTCTTATTTTTTTAAAAGTATTAAATTATATGAAAAATTAGTTTTCTTGATTTCATTCTTTTAGACTCATTATATATAAAACACTTCATCATAAATCAGGGTTTGAAATAATAATAAATTGTTTGGAATAGGTGCTTAGTAAATATACATTTAATATACTATAATCATAGAATGTAGGTGATACATTGAAGTGAAATTGGGTTTGAAAAAATAATATAAACTTAATGAATCATAGGAAAAAATATATAGATCATGAATCATGATTCATGGAATATGGTTATTAGAATAATGTAAGAAATAAGTCATTGGGTTGTAGAAACACCATTCAATAATTGTGATAAAAAAAATCTAACATTTGAATAATATTGTGGAATATACATAAAAATGTGAAATCATAACATTTTAAACATAACTAACAACAATCATCTCCACTAATAACCTTTTTAACATAAAGACCTGAAATTATATACATCGAGAAATGTGTGAACATAATAAGAATCAATCAAGTCAAATGAAAAAACATGCGAACATTGATTCTAGAAATCATTCCCATCACCCAATCATTTTATTATAAATGACATTAAAAATTTCCAATCATAGTCATTGAAAAAAATCTTAATGAAGTCATTTCTATGATCAACATCACTTTCTCATGAGATATAAAGCATTACCCAATGAATTGGATGGTTATAATGAATCCACACATAATATAACTTAAAATTATGTAATACCCAAATATTTTTGGGGAACAATTTTTTCTCTATCATATATTATAATAAACATCGTGCATTAAAAAAAATTAATATATAAATATAATTGATCTGACATAGTTATTTAATTGTTGAATATGAATTCAAGTAAATATATATATATATAAATATATTATACCAAAAATAAAGTTATTGATTATTTATAATGAAAAAAATCAATCAATGCATAGTTAACTGATTTTAGGCGTCAAAAATAATTTTCCATAATAAATGGGTTGTATTTCATTATAAGAGATAACATTATAATTATTTTCATAAACATTATAAATTTTTATTTTATTAAAATGATTAATATTTTTAATTTATATGTTATAATTATCTTTGGCTGATATTTTCATATTTTTCTGAAAATATGGTTTTTACAATCAATAGTGAAAAATAGAGTTTTTTATATAACTATCATTTATTTTGTATAAATTAAAATATTAAAATTACTATTTATTAATAACATAAAATTAATATTTTTTAATTATATAAAATACAATTCATTACTTATTAATAAACATTCTACATAATTAATGTATAAGTTATTTTTTTGATATATAAATGTGTATTTTGAAAAGATATTTCTCATTTTGTTTTATTAGTTTACAATAAAATTCATTACATCCACATTAATTAATTAATTCCTTAAAAATGGATTCATTTTTTGAATTAAATGATTCATATTTAATAAATTTCCCCCTTTTATTTTTTATTATTATGAACAATAACTTTCATAAATATTTGTCAACAAAGTATGGGTAAACCTAGTAAAACAATGATAGAACTATTGGATAATGCCTATATGAATAATAAAATATTATTTATATTATTTTATAAATGTTTAAAATCATAAACATTAGATATTATAAATTTTTTAAATTGTTTCAAAATTTCTCATAAGCAAAGCATTCAAATTATATTTTGTATTAGATAATGTCAAAAATGACACTCTATTACTTTTAATACCTATAATATTTTTTTATAGGGATAAATATTCTTATGTTAAGCTATAAATTGTTATTAAAAATAATAATTCTTTTTTAATCATGAAAATATATTTTATATTTATATTTTTCATTTAACTACCTTAAATGCAATAGAAATGACGACATAGTTATTGAGAATGTAGTAGAGAAATTAACAACATGATTTTAAAAAATATAATAATATTTTTTTCCATTATAATTTAAAAATAATTTTTTATATTATTCTAAAATATTAAAGATCTGTAAACAATTATACGGTAATTATATTACAATATCAATGTCAATATTGTCAATCATTGTTAATTGACCAATATTTAAATAAATTGTGAAATTAGGTAAAATTAAATTTACATAAATGATTTAAAACTCATTAAATCATAATAGAGGAATATTTTAATGATAAATAGTACAAATATTCACCAATATAAAATTTTGTACCCAATTATAGAATTGTAATTAAATTTATAATACATAATGATTGAAAATGTGTTACCACAGTTAACGATAAAATGGGTTAATGAGGATTAAATGAAATTGATAATGGTTAAAATGACCTTAAATTTGTCTGAATATTATTTATTGTGACTATTTATATTCTATATCATAATTATTTATATATTAATCAATTTTCGAACCACTTTTCCATGATTTCTATTTTATAATATTTTCATTTTATGAAAAATTTAAACAGTTACCCTCTCTTGACATATAAAAGTGAACCTCCTCTCCTCTCCTCTTCATAAATTTTTGTCACTCTATATTCTATTTTTCCATCCCTAATACCTTCTAAATATTTCTCTCAATGACCTAGAATATCTTGGAACTTCAAAATTCCATCCTATAATAATTTGAGAGAAATACATTGGTAGTTTTCTGAATAAGATGTATAACACATAATTAAGTATTTTAATTTTACATCATCTTTTACATCCTTCATAGATTATTAATCAATAAATATTTAATAAAATAATTATTTCCTATATATTTTAATTTTATAATGAATGTTTTAAAATAATTTTTCATCACCTTTTCCATAAAATGAAGAATGAAATGATAGTTGATGTGTTCATGTGGTCTGCCACTTTTATAAAATAAAGTCATTCATTTTCAATGACCACCTCTCAGGAATTTTTGTACCTTGTGATTTAATTATATTTATGTATCTATGTGATACCTTTTCAATTTTTATAAGATTACATTGATATAATATCATCCCTTTTAATAACATTCAGTTTGATAGAAAATAATGGCATCATTTGTGTGTAGAAGTGGAATACAACCTTCGTAAAGTGAAATGTTTTGTTTTTCATGTACACCATTCAAGGATGGTTTTTAAAAAATAGTGAATTAAAATATAATTATGTTATTTTTATTATTCTATGTATTATGTAACAAATTTCACAATTTCCACATTGAGCTTGTAGAATTTTTTTGTGACATTTATATTATCATCCATCAAAATATCAACATCAACATAACTTATTAAATAATTATACATGTCATTCAATGTAACATCCTCACTAAGGATCCACCTAATAGTTATCTGATCCGATTCATTATGTGACCTTAGGATCTCCTCCCTCTATTCTATGTGCTTTTAACATGTAGTGAGGGTCTAATAAGTATGAGGGGGAGACTATGACCACTTTTTGAATACCACACAACATCGAATATGAATTAAAAATTTCCAATTGAAATTATAAAATAAAAAATGTGATAATATTAATTAACCAAAATAGAAACTATTTCATTCCCTATAAGTGTCATGTGTGTATTGAAAACCCAAAATAATTAAAAACATACATCACCCAAATGTGTCTAGAAATCATGTATTGTTTTATAATCAATGATCCACCATGAATCCTAACATATCCATCAAACATACGACTCTTTGTCTTTTCCAATATATAAAATCCAATGTGTATATGTGTATTAATCGGGAATCCTACCTAGGGTGTGAGTACAACTCAATAGGCCACCATCGACATCATATAATGAAATATATCGCCTATAATAGCATAAGATGTTTTATAAAAAATGATGTTCAATACACAAAGCCCACATATTTCACAGTTTACGTTCTTATATCTACAATAACATTCTTCATTCAGCATATGATGGTGTTTTTACCATATAACATATGAATATGAAAGAAAATTATTTCATCGGATTTCATTATTAAAATAGTTTCTTCATTCATTCGGAATACATGAACATCAGAATAAGAACATATAATGGACACTTGGAACATATATACAATACTAATATCTTGAGGGCCTAGAGTATTATTTTAGTACCCTAGGGCTAATTGGAGAATAAATCCCTACTAATTTTTATTCACATGTATGCATTAGTGCCCTAGTGAATCATTCCAGCACCCCCGGGGTGTTTGGAAAATTAGTCCCTAACCAACACCAAATTTATGAATCAATCAAAATACCAAATATATCAAATAAATACCATTGATCAATATTATTAACCTTCTTCTAAAACCTTTATTTCACAGTGAAATTTTTATTTATCAATCTCAATCCTAGTTCATTACATTATTCACATAAATTAACATAATAAATTCGCCAATAATCTATCTATCAATAATTAATCACATCTCATTGACGCATCAATATAAAGTAATTCATCCAATTACATCTGATTATAGACCATAAAATAGTATTTAGTTTAATTTCATTAACATGTTATTCTACTTTTTTCAAATCATAAATCAACATTTCAAGAGTATTGAATCACCAAAATGGTTTCAATCAAATAGGTTCTCATAATAACTTATGGGCATAATAGAATCTATTATTTGTTTTCCAATTTAATTGAATTAAATTCACATTATTAAATTAGATGATATTTCAAAACATGGTAAATAAAATAAAATTACACTCACATGGTCATAATAAATACTATAGGATTTACCAATATGACCACCTACACATATACTGTTGATGAATTATTTCCCAATTGTGACCATCAGTTTAATGAAAACTGGTCAAATTCAAAACGATGGATGATAAGTAGGATCAAAAAATTATAAAATTATTTAGAAACATAATATCCTTTAAAGTCTAATTATATAAAATCTAAAATGATGAATGAATCTTCCCTCTCAATATAGTATGGAAATATGGGAGAGATAAAAATATAAATGATAAGAGACCACAAGTCAGAAGATATGTCAATCAATACTCTATATCATTGATTCATATGAAAAGTTGTTTTACGAACATTACATTTCACAGAGGATCCTTCAAAAGAAAGGGAATTCATTATTGGTCAAAATATTTTTATTAGTGATTTAATTTGGGAATTGCGGAATTTTATTATAAAATTTTATGGGATTAAAATTCTATGTGTACAGTTTCTTATGTATGTTACACATTTTTTTAAATTATTTAACATAACATTGTGCTGCACTTATTAGGTAAAAATTAATCCTAGGTGGATGCAGGGTATTACAAACCTTGTTCTAACCCAAAAATATCAATTTTTGGGGGATGCGATTTGGGTATGTTGGCCAAATTATTTGGTCAAACTGGGTTTCACCTCCTATGGCTCAAAACATGGTGAATGGAATATGGGGTAAACTGTAGAGTAATCCCTAAAAATTCACAGTCCCATGGGCCTTAATATATCTCTATGTTAAAAAAACAAAAAAATTACAATTTAAAATCAAATATAGGGTAAAATATTACCAATGAATGAGTATGATACATCTCCATAAATTTTTGGATCTAACAATATCCTGGCCATAAAATAGCTTATATTTGAGATGCGTTGAATAAAATCTCTATATCACTACGGTAAAATAATCAGGCCCCAAGGATAATATATAGTCATCCCTCTCCCATGATTCCTCCAAAACATGCTCATAATCCAATTCACTCGAAAAAATGACACTGAATTTTCCCACAAAACTTTTCACTGTGATCCACAATATCAATAATATTCTCCTTAATGGAACCATCATCCTCAATATCAGTATAATCAACAATAATCACTTAATACGGGTTGAGGTGTTACTTCATAACATTAAAAACATTAATAATATCCTACACATCACTATACCTAAATGGGTGATCAAACTATTATTACTTTGGTCTAATCCTCTTAACATCCTCAAGTAGTCCTAAAAAACAATGAATCGTTATTTCCTACCTATGAAACCTCCGGTGACCCATATGTAAAAACCAAAACTAATTCAAAAAAATAGAAATCAAACTATTTTATTTATTAAAAATTATCATCATATGAATTATGTTTACTCTATGTTGTATCCTCAGTTTTCCATATCAACAAAACCTGATCTATAATCTCTAACACAAAATTATGTTCCAAAAACTCCAAACCACCGACCTCCAACAAATACAAATCTGATATGCATAGTATACAATAATGTGACTCATATGGTACCATAAAAATAGTGTCACAAAAACTATTGTACTAGGGGAACATAATTATTTCTTTTTGATTCTACCAAGATCTCCTAGAGAATTTGATCCATAGCCAAATCTTGTCCTCTGGAAACTGTATAGAACATTCTAATTGTCAATTTATCTATTGGTGAAAATACATACCCTATAATACTTTGGTATGAAATGCCTAATATAATATTTTGTAGAAGATCTAATATTGATCAAATAATGACATGAAACTAAACTCTATTTTACCCCTTGATAAATGAATATCTGCTGAACATACATGTCACTCAACTGATCAATCATGTACGTTTCATGGATAGCCATGCAATGGGACAATTTCATCAATTGGTTTATTATCACTCATTTTCGTCCTCCTGTTGAGTAATACTCATATTACCAACATATAATTCAATGTTAAAGATATCCTATTTCGTTTTTGAAAAATAAATCTATGTATCAAACCACCATGTCATTGATGATCATCCTTTACATATAAACACGTTTATCAACATGTCACCAAAACTACAATTTTATTTTTCATGTTTGACCATCAATACTATCAATATAGGTCATAGTACATTTTTCTCCAACTAGGATTCATCATGAAAATTGAGGATTGTGACACATGCATCCACTCCTCACACAAACATGTAGGAATAATAACCTGGTTTTTGACATAGATGATCTCGTCCCCATCTATTTCCCAATTGAATAGTGTCTCCTCAACTTCAAGCATTTACCTCAAGTCCAAAAATTAAATATTTTTATAACAAGTCCCTAAAATTGGATCATATGTTTTGGATCAGTTGATATAAATTCAAGTTATATCTTCCCATGTCCCACCTAAACAAAAATATGATACCCATCTAGAAATGTCATCACCGTCTACTCTGAACTACACTCATGAACAACCATTGTTTGTGTCATTAAAATTAGTTTATCAGAAATATTTTTTCCATTCCACAACCTATAGTCATATTCAATGTCAAAAAATTTCATATTATCAACCCATCATTACTAATGAAGTTTCAAATATCATTATAAAACGATGTACATTATGAATTTTTGATCAGTATAATTAATAAATTTTCACCCAATGTGTAATATTGCGTAAGATTTAAGGTACAATGCTACACAATTAAGAATATATTGAGTGTCGTAAAGATATACTCATGTTTCCTCAACTATCTTGATCCATATGACATGAATCAATTTCATTGGATCAACACTACTCCATGTAAAATATGTAATGCACAAAAAGGAATCACACCTCAACTACCTGAAGTAGGATAAAAAGTAGTGTTGTAGTCATAAGCTTATTTAAATCATAAAATGTATTGACATATTCTTCATGCCAGACTAATTTGATAACCTTATTGGTCAATCCAGAATGTTGTGATTCCAAATGAGAAAATTATGGGATCAACATAAGATAATTACCCACCAAAACAAGAATTTTTCTGATATCAGTAACATTATTGGTATAATCCCAATTAACAATGAACTTTACATCAGATTTATTTAATGTAACTCATTCAATGATGATTATGGGATGAAATAAAGATACCTTAGTGATCCATAATTTAAACATAAATATATTTATATAGAGCATATGTTTTTCCCTTTTTACTTAGTATTATGTAAAGTAGTTGAGAATGATCCTCATTAGTCATTGAGTTCACCATGATTTCATACAAAAAAACAAAAAATGATCAATGTATAGATGACTTATTTGGTTCATAAGGGCCACAAACACATCCATAGTTTTCATTATCTTGAATAATAATACAATAAAAGTTTGTTAGATATATCAACTATCATAAGGTCTAATTCTCAGTTGACGACACCATGACCACAACAAAATATTAGGGAAAACATATTCTCCTCTTAATAGGTAAAATATATATTCAATATTAGAAAGAGGATAATGGCTGTTCAAATTCATTTGGTTGATCAACTAGATATAAAACCATAGAAGATACATACCAAGATCTTTCTTAGTAAACAAAATTAGAGGACCCCATGGTGGAATACTCACATGGATACATACATTATCATTTATCTCTTTCAACATAGTGTAATGTTTTTGAATCTCTATTGGTTCCATATGGGATGGTGGAATTGAAACTACTTCATCTCCATGCATTCTCTCAATTATATGCTCAACATCTCTCTTAGGTGGAATCTATGAGTTGTCCTCAATAAATACATACTAAAACAATTGTACAATTAGTTGGAATGAATTTATCTATACACACCATCATCGAATAAAAGACTATAAACATTAGGTTGATCTCCCATAGTAGTTGATGAACTATACCAAATTGGTCTCCATAGTAATCTCATTCTCTAATATGAACATAATTATTACCGTCAATATATGTAATGGTTATCCATCTATGATAACTATTAATGTGTTATTAGTATGATACTATACATTCCATACCCAAAATCAATCTAAATTTTGAAATTTCAAGTAAACATAGATCTTTCTATAATGGATACACACCAAAATCTAAGGCACACCATATTCATTGATAGAAGTCACTCAAACACACTCCCAGTGTTGTGTCGATCATCATACCCCCAGATAAAAAATCCAATGTCAGAAAAATACAATCACATTTAATGTAGATTTAAAATAATATGATTTAAATATATAAAATAATGTACTAGAAATCATAGAAATTATAATAATTGTTCCACTAAATGTTGAAAATCCATCCTCGCAATCGAAAAGTGCATGATTAACTACATGAAATTTTTTTCTCACCCTAACCTATTCTATAGTCAATGTACCTTGTTTCGCACTACTATATGGATATTTTACACTATCATTGAATATTCCCATCCACCAGCTCATCTAGCATAACAAGAATTACACTAAAAACAAAAATGGTGTGGTTTAGAAGACCCCCTTCTAATACTAATGTACATTAGATCTCATCCGTTGTGACCCATATGTAATAGATTCCAACAAAATATATTTACATTCCATACATTTACACAATATCAACACTATACTAGTGGTTAGGGACATTGGTTAAGATAGTTACTCGTCCTAATGCACTGAATAAAAAACATTTAAGTATTATCATGAGTATCTTATCCTTCACTTGGTATACTCATCTTGACAAAAATATAATTAATTTACTCATAGTGGAACTCTCTAATGTCATATGGAATACATCCTAGGAATTGAAATGATTCTATGTATACTCCACTAGATTCATTTTCATGATTTCCATAGAAATGATAGCCTTATTCACCACCACGAAAAACTTCTTCCATGAAAACACACTAAATCAGTACATAATCATTCATTTTATTCCATACAAAACAAAAACCTCCACAATTACCACAACCCCAACCATTAACTGTAAAATAAACTCTAGATTAGTTAAATGACATGATAAGTTTGGCCCTGACATACGACCCTAGGTCATTCATATAAACTCAAATTCTCCCTTCTCCCTCACAGTCTCTAGTTAAAATTTATCCAAGAACTTATCCTACATGTCCCTCTAGAATATTTTCTTTTTACTCATACGAATCATGAATATCCCACATGCAATTAACTAATTCCCAATACATATAATCATTGATCTTGACTCTTCTTTGTGTTTTGGTCTCTAAATGTTCAGTCATATTATGGATATACTGATTCTAGAACTCGCCTTCCTTTGGTAAACCCTCTATGGTGAATATAAAATGGTGATACAACAAGAAATATACTATTAAATAGTACATGTTCTATATAGAATTCTCTATGTAAATTCCATATATTTCATAATGTGACCAATGTTCTCACATAACCTCTCTCTTACTCATTCAGCACAAACTATCATGTCCTTTTTCTTCTAATAGATTCACATTTCCCACCATGTCCTCCTTTCATCCTATAAATAATACTTTTCCATTATGGCTTGTCTGTACAATTACAAACTCAAATATTAGATAACATAAAACATAATTAAAAATTTTAACAAGAGGGTATCGCATTAATATGTTACATGAAATCCCATAAACTTTATCCCTTGATCATAACCAAGGCTCTATCACAATAATAAACCATATATCCCCAAGGTCAGGGATGAATTTGGCTAAAACACTAGCACTCAGTAAATTTACCATTAGAAAACAATTTTTACCATTTCAAGTTACACATTTAGCATTATTTTATGGTATTATTTCATATTTTGAACCATTTCTATTTAAATTACTCATAGATGGAAAAAAAATCATTACCCAAAACGTACTCAAACCATTTTTTTGTATGTTCTCTAAATGTTTCATGCCTCACAATTAAATATGTTCCTTGAACAATTCATTTATACTCAAATCTCGAGCTATTTAGGGCCATGAGGATACTCATTGAAAAAAATAAAATCACATAACAAGTGGATCACCCAGTTTGAAATATCATTCAACTATAACAGAAAACATAAATCACAATAATACTACATAGGGTACTTGGGTTTTCCACCACCCATGGGTTACCTACACACATGCTTGTGCACCTGACCATGGATCAACTCATTAATGCATATAATTTAACATTAAAAAATCGTAGTAATAATGAAAAAAATAAAACCTTATCTAATACCACAATATAATATCTGGACTAACCTACCATATGCTACACTCACAAGTAGGTTCATTATGTGACCTCAGGTGCTCCTCCCCATACATCAGAGGACTCTGACTAGCAATAAGTGTCCAAAATTTGTGGTGGTGAGATAATACGGTATTTTTCAATTAATCAAAACTGTTGAAATAAATAAACAACATCAAAGTGATAATATAAAATAAAAAATCTTGGAAAATGACCATAATCTAAATAGGTAAATATATCCTGACATACATGTGTCATGTATGTAATGAAAACCCAAAATAAAGACTTAGTAATATCTCCCAAGAAGGTCCCATAATCATGACCCAATACCTCAACCATGTTACATCCCAAATCACAAATCATCCATTTAAAACAGAGATCTCTCCCTGGTCAAATCAAACAACATAAATTCTATTAGGGTACAGATCAGGTAGCCCGAGTAGGGCGCAACTGAAACATTATCGACAAATAGAAAAGGAATATAAATTAATAGCCTATCTATAATAGTGTACATAGATTTATAATTAATAAAGATAAAAATTCAATGTATATTGTTTTCACATTTATTATTCTATAATTAACAACATCACACTTTCATCAGCAAGTGGTGGAGTCAGAACCACATACCATATGGTCATCAAAACTCATTTTTTCATGGGTTTTCAATATATATATAATTTCTATTTTTATTCAGTGCCCAGATCATCTTTTTGGGTACCATATCATGGACACTATGAACATGAGTCGAATTTCAATAACTGCATCCATGAACATCTCTCTGGCACTATGTTTGTATTTGTGGAATGAGTCTATATCCCAAAGATTATTGTTATTATGCATTCATTAGGGGGTGGGGGAATCAGTCTGTCACTCATTGGGTATTTGGACCATTAGTCCAGGATTTCACGACCCATCCCCCAGGGCCCATGCTGTGACTACCCCATGCATGCCTTCCAATGACTAGTGGTTGGCGGCTTGCACAGAAAGGCGTATCCCCTACAACTGAGAAGGCATGGACTTTATATTCTGTATACAAACACATCCATGCACTCAAAAAGATACGAACACTTGTAAACTGTATAGAAAAAAGAGTGTTGAATGTAAGTGGGGCCCAAATAAAAGTCCAACAGTGAATGTACAAGTACAACTGAAATTCAATACAACTAAAGAAAGGGAAATACAACTATTAGGTCATCCTCCAAGGTTCCTACCTGAAGGGTAGTTACGTATCACCTCCTCCACACTCCACGTCCTCCCATCTCCTATACAGACTGAGACACTGTATTTTCCACCTCTGGGCACCGTCCAATCAGGGAACCCTCATCCTCAGTCAGCACTGTCAGTCATCTACACCAAACAAAATATGGTGCAAGGATAGCCTGTGTAGGGATGAGTATAACGATACTCAATAGGGACCCTAACACCCTCAAGGTCTCACAAAATCCCCAAATGAAAAACCAAAATGCCTGAAATCAATTGAAACCCCTACATAGGTATATTCCTACACATATAACTATGTTATCAAGTATGACCAACTCAATCATGAGGAAACATAGTGTCTAACTAAAAATTCCCAAGATCAACTGTTCCAAAAAGGATGTATTACCATAAATGTATGTACCAGACAGGTATGACACACAAAAGAATTCCACAAAGGTATTTAAAAAATTGAATGTACTCCAAGGGTACAAAATCATCTTACATCGGGTATTTCTTAGCTATAGTAGTGAAGATGATTAGATGTAACTACATAATTATCATACACTGTTAAGAGGCAGACCCAACAAGGATCCTAAATCATTATTAGACCCACAGAGGATTGTAGTACATTGTAATAACCACACATTATCTTATTACTTTTTTAGACCCACATGGGATCCTAGTACATCATTAGACCAACACAGAATCGTAGTATTTCGTCAGTACATCATCAGACCCACATAGGATCCTAGTGCATCTTTAGTACATCATAATCCTAACACAAGATCTTAGTACATCGTCTGTAAGTCATAAAACCCACACTTGATCCTAGTACATCATCAGTACGTCGTCAGACCCAAAAAGGATCCTAGTACATCGTCAGTATGTCGTCAGACCACACATGATCCTATTATATCGTCAGTACATCTTCAAACCCACACATGATCCTAGTATATCATCACATCCAGCTACATGATTCACACACTAAGCTCGATCGTCCTCGGGAGGGTCTTCTCCTCATGCCACTGGTCGATACTCCAACATCCACGTAGTCCAAGAAGAAGTATCCCAAAGGAACAAGATGCTATAGGGGTCTCATTGAAATAGATGGTGTATCAATGGGATGCCCAATCTCTATATTATTGGCCTTCTAGACCTGAGGGCCGGATTAGATTTTTGCTCGATCCAACTCGACCATTCACCAACATTATTCGAATTTCTAGTGGAGAATACTAGTGGGACCATCTTTCTCCATGGTTTCTAGCACGGTAGACAGTTCGTCAAACGGACACTCAATTCCAATTTTATGTCCAAAACACAGGAAATGGGTCGAAGCTGGTCCGGGTCCGTTCTAACTCGGTTGGACCGAGCCGGCCTAACCTGGCCAACCGAGTGGTCCAATCTGGCGACGGTGCGACGTGAGGGCCGTGGGGCGGTGCAGGGGCTGCGGTGTGGTGTGGGGTACGCCATGCAGCGTGGGACCGTGGTACGGCATGGCTGGCCAGTCATCCTCTCTTGGTGGCACGATCACACACCATCCCTTCATCGACGACTGGCTCTATAGGTCGTCCTCCCTTCACTGTCGCGGAACAAGCTTTGGTTCTCTTCTATCGGCCGACATGGTTGTTCCAATGCCTTCTTTGCAATAATATGTGGTGTCGGTCTACATTTTCTTGCCCCATCGGTGTTGGTTTCCATCCTCCTCCGTCGTTAAGAAAACAAAAATTAATCATATGAACTGTAGAGTGGTTGTGCAATATTTGTTTGGCCCGCACTCTCCACATTAGAGCGGGATAAAGAATCTATAATTTCATATTGATTTATGAATAATATTAAATAATGGGTAATGGGGAAAATTCAAACAGTCAACCTACATCAAAGGATCATTGATGTTGGCGTAAGAAAGAATTCGAAGATGTCGACGTTTGTAACATCCACCACACACCTCCGATCCTGGGCTCGTTTGTTGGTTCTTCAGATAATCGTTCTTTGATGGAGGTTGTTCTTAATGCGAGAGAAATTCAATAAGCTCTCCCCTTCTCCATCGCCAACCAAATCCTCCCAAAGAAAAGAGGTATCAATATAATTTAAATTGGGTTGACTAATTATGTTGTCATGTTGGCATAATTAATTGGATTAATTAAATGAAAAGTGTTAGAATAATTAATGTTGGAGGGATTTAATGGGTTAAATCCTCATTAATGAGGTAGTATACAGTGTTTCTCCCCTTATGAGGGTTCGGGTGGCCCCTCCACTAGAAATTAAAAATGAAGGTTTCAGTTTTGGTGGTCCCCAACTCCATAACAAACATTTTAGATCTTTTAGTTCACGTGGTCCCCACCTTTATAACATCCACATGGGAGGTTTAAAAAAATAAAAATGATTCAAATTTTTTTATTTTATTCATTAACAAAAATCTCAAAAACTATCTTTCGACCTCGATTAAATACCGTCGAGGTGAATGTCTTCTTAAACGAATACTGGCAATGTGAGTTCAGAAGTTTCCTTATATTTCAATTACGAACATCAATTCAAAAGTTACAAAAACTGCTCGCATGTTTACTGAACATACTCGAAAAAATGTTCAAAAACTCAATCCGGGTACCCTGGGCCTTAGAATCACATGCCATCAATTTTCACAAACTCATAAAATTTCCAATAATTAAAAAAAATACATGGAAATTTCTGGTCTTTACATTCTCTCCTCCTCAGGGCTTTGATTCCCCAAAAGCAGCAACCCAATAATAGGAAACAAATTGGAGGAACTGAGCATGTATATAAGTCTCCCACTCTCATGTGCTCTCTTAGAGGTTCCCGTGCTACCAGCGAACACGCACCAGAGGTATCAACCGCTTATGAAGGACCAACTTCTTTCAATCCTCAATCTCCACTAGAACATCCGTAAATTTATCACCATCATCGACATCTTACATGTTGTGGTCGATGATGTAAGTATGGTCGTTCACATATATCCTCACCTAGGAAATGTAGAAGACATCGTGCACCCTATGAAACTGAGGGGCATGTCCTAAAAGGAATTTCACCTCGCCAGCTATATTGAGGACCTAGAAGGGTGAAATGAACTTCAGAGATTACTTTCTGCCTCATCTAAATCTCTGTAAACCATGTCTGGGTGTGAACCGTTGAAAGACATGGTCGCCATCCTCTAAATCCAGAGGTCTCCATCTCTTATCAGCAGAATAATTCTACCTACTCTATGAAGTATTTATCCGGTCCAAGATGATCTACACATTCTCTGTGGTAGCCCTACCATCTCTGGTCCCACGAGTGTTGACTCCCCTGGGTCAGTCCCGCATAAAGGTGGTATGAAAAGTCATTCATACAATGCCTCAAAATGTTCCATCCAAATGGTGGAGTGATATATTTTTTTGTATACATACTCCACCATGGGGAGTGGATCCTCCCACCTGTAACTGAAGTCGAGGATGCAATCACACAGCATGTCCTCGAGGGTCTGAATGGTCCACTAAGTCAGTCCATTCGTCTGAGGATGGAAGGCGGTGGTAAAATTAAGCTCCCTCTCAATAGCCTCCTTTATCCCCTTCCATAGCTGGGATGTAAAATGTTCATAATGATCAGAGAAAGTGGATGAGGGTACTCCATGTTTCCGTAAAATCTCATACATTTAGAGGGATCATGTTATCTCTATTAAACCCTTCTCTCTGATCGGTAGGATGTGGGATGACTTGGTGATTCGGTCGACAATCGCCCAAATAGAATCATGAACACTGGATGTACGTTGATGTTCTGTAATGAAGACCATAGATATCCCATCCCACTTCCACTCAGGGATCTCTAAAGGCTGAACCAAGCCTGCTGGTACCTGACTCTCCGCCTTCACATGCTGATAAGTGAGGCACCGAGAGACAAACTCTGCTACTAAATTCATCATTTCTAGCCACCAGTGCTATCGTTGGTGATCCGGGATTGTCTTCCCCCATCCTAGATGTACCTCTAGTGGGGAAATGTGGGAATCCCTCAAAAATTCCTCCTGATGTGACCATGGTACCATGGTACATCCTATGAAAGGATAACATGCTCCACACCTTCAGAAAATAAATCAGGTGCATGTCTATTGGATATCTGAGCACGTTGAGCCCCGCAGTCAATGTACCCATGTTGCGCCTCCCAAAATTGCTGATGATGTGGGGGAGTGACAGTAAGAGACTGATGAAAAGCTGATCCATCCCAATCCACAAAAGATATCTACGAAGCAGAAAACTGCTCTATTGCCACACCTAGCAGCTGTATACCCGATAACCTGCTGGGTGTATCTGCTACAATGTTCCCCTTAAAAAGAGTATAGACTATCTCGAATCCATTGTCCTGGAGTTACTCATGAAAACGTCGATGTCTCAGGTTCAGGTCCTTCTAAGAGAAGTTATACCTGCGACTCTTGTGATTAGAGTACGCTGTAAATGCTCAACCATAATGTAATTTCACAACATATTCATGGTGAATACCAGTGCTGCAAACTCCAGGTCATGGGTAGCATAGTTATGCTCATTTTGTCTCAGCTATCGAGAACTATATGAAATAATTTCTCACTCCTACATCAGGACACATTTGGGCTCGATCCTTGATATGTCATAGTAGACTATGTACCCATCATCCTCCTCTGAAAGCCTCAAGATGGGGGCACTAGTCAGCCTATGGATCAACTCCTGAAAAATCTCATGGAATCAGTCCTACCACACGAAGGGTTTCCACTTCTTCATCAACATTGATAAAGGTTCCTCATCTTTGGAGAAATCTGGTACAATCCTGCAGTAGTATACAGCCTATCCCAAGAAACTATATACCTATGTCACACTCATAAGTGGCTCCCAAGCAAGTAAAACCTCAATCTTTTCTGGATCCACCACCACTCCAACCTCTGAGCTGACATGTCTGATAAAGTGAACCTCTCGGATCCAGAATTGGTACTTTGAGAGCTTACCACAATGCTGGTGCTCTCGAAGTGTGTCCAGTACTACCTGTAAATGATATGCATGCTACTCCTCGATAGCTGAGTAGATTAGAATGTCATCAATGAAGACCACCACAATGTGATCAAGATATGGATGAATGATTCTTTTCATGAGTCTCATGAACACTGTAGGAGCGTTGGTTGGACCGAATGGCCTGACCAAAAACTCATAATGGTCGTACAGCCAACTGAAAGTCATCTTCTGCACATCCAAGTCTCAGAATCTGAGCTTGTGATGGAATTATATGAAGTATATCATTGAGAACCATCGTGCTCCCGTTAGTTGATCACAGAGGTTGTCAATCCTCATGAGTGGGAACTTGTTCAATACAGTCACCTGGTTCAGGCACTGATAGTCGACACAAAGTCTCAAGATCCCATCCACCATATTGCTAAAACAAATAATGGGATTCCCAAGTAGAAAAACTAGAACAAATGAATCCCTTCCCCTGTAAGTCCTCCAGATATACACACAACACAAAAAAGCTCCGCCGGAGACATCTGTTATGCAGGTGTAGAAATTAGTGCTTTCTCGTGGTACAATTCAATGTAAAATTCCACCTCTCTATGAGTAGGTATACCCAAAACACTATCTTGGAAGGAAATCACATATCGGTCCTCCACTATAGGATAGCTCGGACTCCCCACAACAACCACTTCGAGGGTCAGGCTAGCCAACTGATGAGTGACCGACTACACTCTCCTCAGGGTAAGTCCATCATGCGGTGCAAAGTGGCTGTTCTCATCGGTGAAGATAAACAATGTACCATCCATGTAGACACACCATACATTGTGCCTAATACAGTTAACCTGAGCATGGACTGTATATAACCATCCCATACCCAAGATGATGTCGTAAGGCCTCGACGATGCTTCTAAGAGATCCTAGTAGAAGATCTCGCCTCCTAGAGTAAGTTCACACTACCTGCAGGAGAGGTCAATTGTCGAATACTATCCCATATGAGTCTCTAACTATAATGATCGATCCAAAAGTTCCATCAAAATCTTTGAGCACCAAATGATGGAAGTGGAAATAAAATAATATCTTGAACCTGTGTCTATATGTACTACAGTTATGGTGGAGTAGACATAGATCACACCTTGTATAATCTCTGGAGCGTCGTGATCATAGGCCACTGCTACTATTAGTTGAGCTCCCACTTATCCTATTTCTCCCTACGGTTGGGGTGGAGCACCTGTTGGTGGAGACAGTAATATCTTGAATCGTTTCCCATCGCAAGCTGCATGGCCAACTCCTCTGCCATGTCCGCCTGTTACCTACAGTTCTCTTCTATCAATCCTCTTTCTCTGCCTAGGCAGTCCCTCGACCATCTGTTGATCATCCGTACAACGGGTTGGGCAGTCATGATCCATGTGACCCTACCCGCCACAAGTGATATAGTACATATTCCTCACATGACTGGCTCAGTCTATAGTACCTCGCACAACCGATCTGGAGCCATGGGGTTGTCCACCATTAGGTCTAGTCCCCTTTGACCTGTGTGAAATATGTATGCTTCTAGCTACAGAAGACTCCACTATGTGACATCCGGTTGTGGGTCTCGCCGTTGGAGATTGGTGACAAAAAAACTCTACACTAAGAGGTATCCCTATAACACCCCCACATATGTCGGGATGCTAAGAGAAATCATCGAATGCATGATCCCTCACCCGAGTCCCTGCTCAGAGGTCCAAGCCCTGATGAGTGGTTCCCGCACCTAATATGTTGAGTAGCGTGAGAGGTCGGGGAACCTCGCTGACTACTAATCCACAGTCATGTTTCCATGCTACAGATGAAGTAGCTATTGTATTCGCACTGTACTAAGAGTCATTGGGACAAACTCTACCTGAAACAGGCTCTTGAAGTCTGCCTAGAGATGTGTCACTGAGTCATGAACCTATACTATGAAGATCCACCATCTACCAACTGCTACCTATAGAAGGCTGACAACAAGGATAACCATGAGATTAGCTGGTGTCACTACCTGTCAGAAGACTCTCACCATGGCATCGAACCAATCCTCAACCACATGTGGGTATGTATTTTTCGGGAACCTAGGTGACCTATGGAAATAGAACTCATGCAACACACTCCAAAGATGATCACCTTCTGCTTCTGGTGATGGTGGAATCAGTGGCCCAATGTGTAATGCTATCACTGGTGCCGTTATTGGACGAGGGCCCTCCAATGAGGCATCGTTGCTCGGTGGGATATCATAGCGTACTATATCTGTAACCCTAGATGGTTGTCTACGTGCGGGAATCCTGAAAAGAAACTTGTGCACCATGGTCAATATGTAACTCCCATTGAGCTCACAAAATGAGTTCCCAAAGAAGACTTTTGAAAAAACACATGGAATTAGTGTTTTCATGCAATGAGTCAGAAATTTGAAGTTAGGGTCCTGGTGTATGGATACGTCGGTCACCGCACCAACACTTGATTTCCTAAACTGATAGCCACACTCACAAAACATAACACTATTATTGTTAAAAAGATCATAGCCCAGTGTTCAATGGTAGAACTGACTCATCTGATACCAATTTTTCATGACCCGTCCCACGAGGCCCGTGTTGTGACTACCCAAAGCCTTCCTTCTATATTCTAGTGGTTGGCGACTAGCACTGAAAGACGTATCCCATAATACCCGGAAGGAATTTCCTTCATATCCTGTAAACACATGCAACCATGAACACAATAAGATACAAACACAGGTAAATGGTATAGAAAAAATAATAATGAACGTAAGAAGGGTTAGAATACAAGCCCAATAGTAAAGGTAAAAGTACCACTAAAATACAATACAACTGAAGAAAGGGAAAGACAGATATTGGGTCATCCTCCAAGGTTCTTACCTGAAGTGTAGGTACAATTTTCCTCCTTATCACTCCATGTCTTACCGCCTCCTCTGTGTACTGACACGTCGTATGGTCCACCTCTAGGAACCATCCAGTCGTGGTACCCTTGTCCTCAGTAGGGACCCTATGACCCTCAAGGTATCACAAAATTCATAATGGATAAACCACATAGCATGAAATCCACTAACAACCCTACTTATGTTTATTTCAATAAATATCCATATGTTATTAAGTATTCCCAACTCAATCATTAGGAAACATAGAGTCTAAATTAAAAGCCCATCTCAACTGTTCCAAAAAAGAAAGTGTTCCACGGAGATATGTAACACACAGTTACACCACATATATGAATACCACAAAGGTATTACCATAATGGAATGTACCACACAGGTACAGACTCAGCACATATAGGGAATATCTAAGGTACATTAGTAATGATGATTAAATGTTACTATTGAATCATCTTACTCTGTTTAGATGCAGTCCCACGAAGGATCCTAAATCATCATCAGAACCACAGAGGATCATAGTACATTGTCAACCCCACAAAGGATCCTAGTACATCCTTAGACCCACACAGGATCCTAGTACTTCATCAGACCCACACAGGATCCTAGTACATCTTCAGTACATCGTGAGACCGACATATGATCATGTTACATCATCAGTACATCGTCAGACCCATACATGATCCTAGTACATCATTAATATTTCTTCAGACCGACACAGGATCCTCGTACATCATCAATATGTTTTGAGACCCCACACGATCCTAGTACATCGTTAGTAGGTCTCCAAACCCACACATGATCCTAGTACATCATCATTAAGTCGTCAGACCCACATAGGATCCTAGTACATCAGGACAGGTAGCTATAAGATTATCGCACTAACATTGCTCGTCCTCAGGAGGGTCCGCTCCTCAAGCCACTGGTTGATACTCCAACTACAATGAAGTCCCATGAAAATTTCTCCCGAGGACCCCATTTCATAGGGGTCTCCATGAAATAGACGGTGCATCAAACAGACACCTGGTGTGTATGTTATTATCCTTTTAGTCTCGAGGGCCCAGTTGGATTCATGCTCGATCCAACCCGACCATCCCCCAACATTATCCAAATCTCTAGTTGGGAATACAAAAGGGACCGTCTCACTCCACGGTTTCCAACACAACAGACGATTCCCCAATGTAGTTTCAATCATTAGTAATCGATCATATGTATAAACAATATTCCCATGTCTATCCTAAATGGGAACCAATACAAATCTATGTGGATCCAATGTATAAAAAAGATAACATTTTAGATTATAAGAGTATAGAATACAAACTCTCACTGTTGAACATATAAGATCTTGTTCCTCAAGGGTTTATAGAACTATGTATATCATGAACGAATTGTGACCCTATTCTAGTGGATGAATAATTTAAAACTATCTAATATGTTTTCACTGTAAACCTAAGTCTTGAAAACCACATCCCTGTCAACCACCTGAGACTAATTATACATCATTACACCATCTCCTTTCCAAATGAGAATCTGATGACCCTGCTCATGATCATGAAGTTGGTGCATACCCTCTATCACTATAATCTGGAGGTAATGTTTTACTAAACTGAATTAGATGACCCATTCCTCCAAATTTTCTGCACTTGAATAAATACATCATACACTATGGCCACGTATGCCCCAACATACTACATTGGTATCACTCCAACTAGATACTTGAGTAGATGATCTGACTAATAATATCATAGTGTGAAGATCCATATGATTATTCATTCTACTGGTTTATGAAGTACTAGATCTTAATGTCAAACTTCCCTGGATCTCACCCATAGAATCCCCCATGTTACACTTTCTATAATAATGAAATATAATATGCTAAATGATAGTTGTCATTAATCGTATGTCATACCCGATGACATCCTTCAATATTGTATATTTTATAACTCATCACCCACTATAATATGTGTTGTGTGATGGATCTCTATTGAATATGATGAAAATTCCATAACTAATAGTGTTTCATAATACAAAGGGATGAACTCTTGGGAAATATTATCCCTCAAGGTCTATGTATAGAAGTTCTCATAGCAGGCCATATGAAAATCCTTCCATTCCGTCTACTAATAACACTCTATCTGAGTAATAGAATCCCACCACATCTTGGTAAAATAACACATAATATATATTGAAACACGTACCCTCCTCTCAAGAGTCATCTCGAGATGCTCAAATATTGATAACATCTCCCCTGGAAATTACTCGGGAACTTATGGTTCTTCATACAGTGAAAACAAGGGAGGATGCTTCTGCTGGAACTAACAGGTAAACAATACCATATTCAAGTAAGAAATTATGTGATCCGTGATAGTTTGCATGAAGCATATGAACCCATCATGGAACTGTGCCTCATAACATGTCGGTAGTTCAACTACTGGTTCTACGACATGACTAATGGAGGATTCATTGGTTGCCTATGGCGCACAACCTCTAATGTACATTCATCACCTCCCTCCTTTCATAAGACTCAAGGATGTTATAGTGGAATACATATACAAACACCATGTGAATGCCTCATATCATGATTAATATCAATATTTAGATCTCAAAAGATGTTTTACATTAATAGATTAGGTACATGACTTCATTTATAATAAAAAACTCTTACCCTACTCTTAGTTCCATGTATAGGAAACAAACATATTATTTATAAGCAATAGTTTCAACCTATTATCCACAGTTGTGGTTAGTACAACATAGAAATCACTTCTTTTTCAATTTCTGTTTCCATTTAATTTTTATTAATTTCACACTTCATTAATTTTCCATTTATATCAGAACTCATTTTTATATTTTAGAACAATTGTACCAAAAATTATGATCTATTAGATTCCATATTCTTCATATACAAAAATATAGAATCCACATGGTTCACATGATAACACAATCTAGAAGGAAAATCACAATAATATTTTTAACTATCACAAGAACATGCAATTGGTAATGCATCCTATGTGGAATTACATAATGCATGTCATGTGAGTCCTATAAATTGCTTAATATGATGCATGATATGGATCACCCCAATAATATAATTCTACAACACTATAGAACACATAATAATATCAATAATCACATCACAATTCAATTACATCACCCAATAGTTGAATCAAATCATCTATAGTAGTCCAAATCCCGAAAAGTACAATTTAAATATAGGGAATTTCCCTTTTACCTACAATGTTGTTAGCCATGCCTTGTAAAAAATCATTTAGAAATATAAATTTATTCATATCCATTTATATTGTCTTAAAATTGTATTGAAAACTACAAAATACCTCTGATACCACATTGTAACATACCATTCCCAGATTCTACAGAATGATGTCCCAATCACGGTTGGACCTATTTCTTCAAGGTCATCATCTCAAATACAAGTGTCTACCAACTATTTTTTAGGGAATATGGGTGTCCATGGGGATACTATTACCTCCCCCCATAGTAAAACACAACAAAATAATATGAAATATAATGGAGGAAATAGTTAAAAAGATCCAAAAATAGATTAGTAGTAGGCAGAGATAAATTTTTTTAAATAAATATCATATAGAGAGGATGTTGATACATGTCATCTGTCTCATAAATATGCCAAAACATGTATACATGGATGGTGTAAAATACCTGTAAAATTTAAAACAAAAGTCCAAAATAATACATGCTAGAAATAGTCATAGTGTTCTAGCAGTAATACTGTATGAAAATAAAGTATTGGATATAAATAACCTATAAATTTTTCTTATCATTTAAAAAAACTACATTTAATAATTCAAAATAAAATAAGTATGTCTCAAGACTTATCAATAATTAATATAATCCCCCATAAAAATAATTTACCAATGGATCCCCAAACAGACCTTCCATAATGTATAAACAAAGACCGAATCCAACATTATGCGTTGGCTAGGAAGATGCATCACATAACTCAGTCACTCATTATCAAATTATTAACCTAATCTTGGCCATGAAATTCTTAATTTATATTCTTGGTATCCCTCCTGGTATAATATAATCCATCACCCCAGAAGCTCGTCCATAGAGATCCTCAAAACATCCCATGTATCATTGTAGGTGTGGTGTAACATCTCCTCTATTGGAGTATTTACTTGGAAGTATACTAAGGGAGACCATGTATCACCCATGGAATACATGATCAAATATCCTTTGAGACTGCCAAGTGAAATATAAAAAGTTTCCATGTTTCACTTGGTATATAATATTGAACCTCCATGTGTTTGACATTGTAAAACCCTTTAATGATCCCATGTGTCACTCAGACGTAAATAAGGTAGAATCCTATTTAGTATGCCATGGAATTCATATATAAATCTATGTATCACATACAGAATATAAGGGTTTAATAAATTCAATAACTTAAATTTTTTTTTGAAATATATCAAGTTCATAACCAAGAACATTTCAATTAAATCACAACTGAAAAGATAACTGAATTCATGGGCTATGCATAGTAGGATTATCACTAAATAAATCATCTGGTTAATTCATATTAGGGGAAACACAAGCTTCATCAATCTATTACATATCCATGGAGGGGTTCTTGGTTAAACAACCATTCCTATTAATCAATTTAATTCACATTCATACAACATTTCAAATTATAGTTCTATTCACATTATATATCACAAATGACGGAAAAAACCAGTACACCATAAAGAATCCAATTCCATATATTATAATAATGGACAATTGGATTAAACAGCACACCAAAAAGGGTACTTCCAATTTCATGGTCCCCCATCTATAACGATTCATTAGAGTGATTATTTAATTACACAGTTCATGCGTAAGAATTCAATTCATGGATTTATATTAATTTTGATGGCTTAAGAAAATGAATTCAGTGTCTGGAATAATGGAATATATAAACACTTAAACATTAAATGAAATTCATTAGAACACTAACCATGTATCCTTAGTGGATAACTTGTCAAGTATCATCTCATGATTCGACTAATATCTGGAGAAAATCGAAGAACATGCAAGGAACATAATAATAAGTAATATTTTCATGCACACTAATATTGTCATAGTTCCAAACTAAATAACAAATTCCTATAAATTAATCAACATATTAAAATCCTAGATTTAAAGAAAAAATTAGTTCTTTCTTCCAATAATGGATTCATGTGATCATCCACTTCCTTGGATTGTCCTCAACGTAGAGCACTCAAGAGGGTGGGGGTGTCTGAAGCACGATGTGGGAGAATTATTAAGTAGAAATATATTTAATAATATGTAGTTTAGTATATCGATATTAAAAATGGTGTCTCATGGTTTTTCCAAATGATTGGAAAAGCCACGCACCAATAATAATTCCATTATTGTTTGACAGGAGAAAATCACATCATTTATCACAATGTTTGAACAACTATTCTCAAAACATTCAAACCTCATCCCTCAAAATTTAAGGCATGGTTTAATGGTGGTGTTCACCAGTTTTTCATGGTTTTACTAATGTGTTAAACTTATATCCCCACACCATCAATACATTCATGGTTAAAATAACCATGTGTCATGCCCCGTACAATTACTTTTAACTAAGCACCAGAAATTTTTCAACACAAAAGTGATGATTCAGAATCGTAACCACCCCCTTCACCTCCATGAACAGAAAAAACATTAATAGGTTGATATTTTTAAAGTGTTAAATTGATAATCAATGGATTTAAAAGATTATTTACATCATAGAAGAACATTGTTTCAATAATTATAGTTTAATTGTTTTTCAATATTCTCGAAGTTACCATACATATATGGTTTTTGGGTATTAATGTAATCCAATATTTCTTTGTGTAGTTGTATATTAGGAATATTTGTAATTGTGTCACATTTATCTGTATCAAACCAAAAAATTTAATAATTATTTTTTATCACTGTATTAAGGATTATTAGTTGAAGGATGTTATTGTTTGTAAAAAAGAATTGTAATGATAACAATGTAGATTAGGTTTTTTAATGTGTGGATAACATTAGAGTAATTATTATTATCATGGGATTAAATTTATTGATTTAATTATAATTTCAAAGGAATATATAACACTTTGGGGTTTTATATAGTTTTAATTTAAGGTGATGAATTATATTTTTCACAAATATTTTTTTAATTTGGTGTATATGTAACTGTAGGGATTAACATGAAATATTATTTTAAGAGAATTATATTAAATTATATTTTATATATGATAAATAGTATAATACTACCATGTATGCATATAAATTTATAATGATGAGGTTATTTACGAAAATTGTGACATATGGTTATTTTTTATAGAATTAAATATGTATATACATCAGTGATATTATTGATATCGTGGAGATTAATATCTTATTTATTCATATGAAGAATTATTCCTTTGGATAATCATCATATCACTTGATAACCACATTGGATTCCGAAATGAAATGTAGAACAAATTTTTATCCTTTATATACCAAATGGTATATCCACAGTCTATTATAATTCATTCGGAATTAAATGTCCCAACTAAACATTTTGAGTAAAAGATATAATAATGGAGGAAGCTGATTGAAATATGAATCTAAAGGACGAAATTGAATTTATGGATTTAATTAAAATTGAGTATGTATATGTTCATATGTTCTCTATCATGATGGTCATGTAATTCCACAATAATATGATTAGGATCATGAAATAAAATATATTATCATATTTACCTCAAATACGATGAATTTAATGGACTATTACCACCTCATTATTTTCTAGTATTTTTGGTCATTGATTATCTATGAATAAATTGATTTCCTGTGGTCGATGATTTCTATCTCTACCCATCATCATTTGGACATTACATATTTCCTCCATGTCCTCATTTTCACTTCCCACTAATTTTAACCTATTGGGAAACCTATTTGTGTTCTATTCAAGATAACTTTCATATTTCCCTTTGAGTCTATTCCAATGAAATATTTATGAACCCCTTTTTATATGTGGGTTTTCAACATTGGTTTCTTCAAATGTTAAAACAATTTTTATCACACAATAGATAATATTTCAAGGCTATAATTTACTAATAGTGATACTGTAAAATATTATGATTTTAAATGATTTTTTTTATGAATATCAACAAGACATGAAACAACAAGCATTATCAAACAATGAAATACTAATATTTAAATTTTATTGAAATAAAAAATCCACTGAATTGGAAGATGCGAATCAGAATAATTGAACTACGAAATATATATGAAATATTCAAAAAAAATTATAAATGTATTGAATAATTGTTAAGATATAAGAACACAACTTTCATTAATATCATTGAATGCATGATAAATATCATTCCATTGAAAATATCATCAATTATTTTATGACCTAAAAAATTAATAATTTATATCAAATTTAAAAAAATTATTTTAAAATTAAATATATCAATTTTGATAATATTATTTAAAAACTGTTGGATTATATTTTTTGGACATTTTTGAAAGGATTATATTTCAAAAAATATTCGAAATTGCTGATTTTTAATACAGTCATCTCATTTAAATAAATAATGAAATTTAAAGGACCTATTTGTTCTTAATATATATTAATCCTCCATAATTTATATATAATGTAAATAATTACACATAAATTAGTGTTATATAAATTTATGATATAAGTTCATTTTTAGGCTTCAAAAGTATATATATAAAAGCATGTTTTCATTAAATTTTACTAATTTATATAATAATTGAATTTATACACACACATATATATATTTAAAATAGAATAATTTATTTCATATTTATAATTATGGCTTTATAATTTGATAAATATGTCTTATTTTTATCTCTATATGAAAAGCATTCATAGTAAATATTCATCATCATGGTAAGTGTACAACATGTAAAATAAGGTTAAATCTATGGGATGAGGCCAACATCTCCCCAGAACACCTATAATTATTCAATGTGACATATTTATTTTACATTTAATATCCATGGTTTAGAATTTTGGAAACTACATGGCACCTTCATTTCATTCTAAAAATTTAATTTATTATGTAAACAATAAATTAAAGAAATTGTTGTTATATTGCATTAAATAAGAATTTTTTTATAAAAATGATAAAAATGACTTCTTAGTATTTATATATTGATACTTTATCTATTAATTACATAATTTTTTTCAATTTTTTTTACATTTTAGTGATGATATTATTATTTTAATTTCATATACCCCTATGAAAAAATTTAGTTATGGTGTTATGAAACTCTAAATGTAATATTTTTGGTGGATTTATAGTTTCAATTAATTTTTTTAAATAAAATAGATTATATATTTTTTAAATAAGTTTATTTCAATTATAATAATATATTTATTTCATTAAAGTACTACTATGTGAGTAGTCTTGAAAATTCTATAATGGAATAAGATATATAATAATATTTTACCAATAATTTTAAACAAGAAAAATATAAAAATAGAACATTTTTATGTTAAAATGGTCAATAAAATTTTCAATGGATCTTTTGTGAAGAAATTTATACCTTATAATAGAATTTATCACCCTTAATGATTGAAAAATATTTATTAATGGATAAGGATAAAAAGTGCTAATGAGGGATAAACTAAAGAGATGAGGACAAAAATTCCCTCAAAACATTTAAAAATAATATTAGATTACTATATTCAGATTCAATATTATATTTAATTGTAAATTAATTTTATTTGGAACGACATGTACATGATTCTTAATTTATAAAAATTTAATGTTTTCTAAAATAACAATAGTGTACCTCCTTAAAATGGGAACCATCTATCATATCTAAATCACACATATGTGGAACATTATGTCATCCATTACCTAAAAATTATATTCATAACATTCCCCTCCAATAAAAAATTCAATCGTCAAATCATAACATCATCCCAGATGTTGTAATGTGCAATCCACCTGTGCTTTCCTGAATAAGTGGTGTAAATACAAATCATGAATTTTCATTTTACATATTCTACCTACATTGATTATTCTCAAAACATACCTATATAATAAAATATTTATATATTGTATAAGTATATTTGGTAATTTAAATATTATAATCATGTTCCCACTCCTTTCATAATAACATGGAGAATGTAAATTCATTACATGTGTATGTGCTTACTATTAAGCCCATGAAGAGATCTTTTTCTTTTTCCATAATCACATCACATGGTTGTCTATAATGATGGATGTAATGTTCATATATTATTATAATTTTATTATTATAATTATTTAATGAATAAATGTCATAAATAATTGTAACCTTCCATCATAAGGAAATGATAACATCGTTCATGTGTTCATGTAGACTATCACTTATATAAAGCTGTGTGATCAGTTTTTTTCATGAATTTCATTGATGAATTTGAATAAATATTTTTGAATGAATAAAGGTAATCAATCATTTATTGATTATTATTCTATATATAATGTGATAATTATCTATTTGACAATAATAAACACAACTATGTAATTTTGGGACTGAAAACAAATATCCTTGGAAAACACAGTGTCATATTAGTCAATTATGTAATTAAATATATCTATAAAATATAGAAATAAATTTTTTTAATGATTAGTAATTAAATATTTAAAATTTCATTAACAATATTATTAATTAGGATAATATTATTATACATGATCTATATAATGTATGTTGTGACTCAGGACTCAATGTGGTAGAATCATTAACTCAATTTTCATTTTTTGTGATTTACATATACATCATTGAATATGATGAAATTATATTATGAGTAAAAAGAAATATAAAATTATTATATATTATTTGAAATTTTATTTTCTAGTTTTACAATTTGGATAGATAATTATTTCATTCATTAATTTTATATTCAATGATATGATATTTGTAATGATTATTCAATCAATAGTCTTTCTTTGATATATATCATGTATTATGAACACACATAATTTAATAAAGTTTATATATTTCATATTGGGATTATATAATATTAATGGTTAATTTATTAATATATTTTATATTCCTTTGATGTTACAATAATGAAGATATATTTCTTCAAATGTTATAAAAAATGCAATGGTTTTCATGTCCTCAATATCAATTTATTGAGACATAATTCAGGTTATGCACCATATTATATTTTTTAAGGAGAATTTATTAAAATATTAATTTTTATTAATGAATTATATTATATTTACATTTTTTATATAGAACCATATTATGCATTTTCATTCATTTGATTCTAGATTCTACCTTTAACTAATGTTTAACGAGGTTCTCTTCTAAAACAACCTTCATTGATACATGATTTTATTGATTAACCTAAATTCATTTATATGTGTATACACCATATAATGACATATAATATCATGAATATTATAATTCAAATTTTATTTTATTTTTATTATTATTATTTTTAATTCAAATTTTTATTAGTTATATATTTTTATAAATGTGGTTTTGTTCAGAAACATTGTATTAAATATTTTATAATTTTTTTCACAAACTCCTCCATCCCCATTATCATATTTAAAAATGATATTCTATGAACATAAATTATTTCATAAATTTATTTCATAACAAAATTTATATTCAATTAAATTTAAAAAAAATTCAATTTCATATTATTTTCCGAAATGATAACTTTCGACACCTTTTGGAAAAGTATTAAATGATAGTTTATTGTTAGTGTCTACAACAAGAATGTGTTTTTACACCATCATGACCATTAATTTAGTTTATATTTCCATTATATTATTCTGTGGATATATTTAATCGAAATATTTATCTCATTAAATATATATTTTTTATCATATTACCAAAATAAATGTGTATTTTCTGTATTTTAAATGAATGTTTTTCAATGTTCATCTAATTTTTTTTTAAATTTTTTATATATAATTTAATGTTAAATCTAAATCAATGAATGTTTGATCTAATTATACACATCATATTCATTGTATAGATGACAAATTGTAGTTTTTTTAAATAATTTTCATAAATCCCTGTTCATACCAAGTACTAAGTTTACTTATAATGGAATTCAGTCTATTGTTAAAATAATGTTGTTGAAAATGAACTATTTCATATGTTGCATTATATATGGATCATGGGAATTATTTAAGGTTAATTATAAACATAATATAGGATATAATGAGGGGATCTTGATATAAATTATATGATGGGTGATCCAAAAATAGCTTATATGACGTGTGACACAAATATAAATCTCTAATGCATTGGTATTGTGACATGTCATTTATGGAATGAAAATGGAGTTAACAAGAGTATATTTTCCTGTATATTTAACTTGGATGCTTTCATTTCAAACCTAATAGAACACATACTATGAAGATAATGACCAATGATGCCAACACATCTTTATCATAGATTTCTATGAGTTTTAATGTATACTTTAATCAAGATTCAAATCATAAGGTTCATGATTATTGCTTCTCATTACTATTTTATTTTCTACATATTTATTCAATGTCACTTGTCCAATGATCTAGTTTTTTTGGTGTGGATTATTTTATGTTATTTTAATGAACATCAATTATGTCATCAGACCATAATTATCATATTATCCTCAGAAGTTATGTTAAACTATCAAATCATATGTTTACCCGGACTAATTGTTTGATCAAAAACATATTATGATTCTATTTCCTTTGCAATGACGGACTTTGTAAAATTCTTTTTCAAAAAGGCTTCAGGTATGAAAAGCATTTAGTAACAAGTTAAATAATTGTTTTTAAATAATAAATTATGGCCATAGTATGAAAAATGAAAACCTAAGGACATGGGAATTATATTGTGAGAGTATGTGAAAATTATCTAAATCACTAATCATAAAAGTCCAATGGAAATATTAATGATACATTATTTTAATTTTTTGCTAAATTTTATTCTGTGAGAAAATCAATATATGTTTATCACTATCAATGAAGAAAAATTTAGATCATGCTTTTAGCACTTGATCAATGAGTAGGGGTTAGATGATATTATAAACCATTAATATTATTACATCATTAAAATGAAACAATTCATAACTCTATCATTGATTTATTAACTAATTGTAAAGAAATAAGTTTACTGCAAACAACAATAAAATATTATTAATTTTTTTCCATAGATAGAATTTGGATGATATACATATATCATATCAAATATTGAATAATAAGAATCATTAAATTGTGATGAAATATATAAAAAAACATTTAATATCCTTAACATAACATTGAGAAATAATAATAAATAGATTTTCATTTTTGATAATACATTTTATTTTTAAATAAAAAAAATTATAATGTGAAGGGAATATAAATTTCATGGTAAACCACTAATATTTATATGGTAAATTTTATATATAAACCTTACAATGTGTATGGGAAAATAAATTCACTTCAAAAACATTTTTGTAATGGAATCTAATCAAACCATTGCACATAATATTAATAATAGATGAAAAATTCATTAGGAACATGGTAAAATAGTATTCTATTTCTATGTAATGTAATATTATTTTTAAAAAAGACCTAAATAAATGATAATTGTATAAGTATAAAAATTAATAAAACAAGTTATGGTATATTTATATGAATTATAAAATTCTCAACTGAAAAGAAGAAATAATATTGGCTCCACATTCAAGCATCCTTCCAATTGAACTGTTAAATAAATATTAGTTAAATACTATCATTACAATTAAAAATCATGTATAAAATTTGTATAATAATATAAATTTATTTTATAGAATATAATATTTAACCTCCAATAATTTTTTTCACATATATACAATAATTACTTCATGTAGAGTTCGGTAAAAAAACCCTATCAACATTAGTAAATTCTGAATCAAAAAAAACAAAGGGGAAATCAATGAATGATTTAAAAAACAATTAACATCACATAATATATTTTATAAAAAATCTATGAGGAATAATATTTTTGTTTATGGTAATAGGAGAATCATGTAGTGGTGAAAAAAATATTAAATTTTACATAAATATTTGGATGCGTGAAACCAAAAGTTATGATATTACTATTAAAAGTTATAATTAATTTATTTAATATATCAAAGAATAATTACCTTGATTTAGGAACATATATTTATTTTTCATTTTGATCATCTTAAAAATACCCATTCTAATATCATTTTTTTAATAGTGAGGTTAAATGATTTGAATTACTCCAGTAGAAATGAACTCATGCTACTTTGATCATCGAGCAACAAACGTTAATCACAAATTCCTATAATGTTGAGTCAATATTCTCATGTTAGTCATCATTATCAGTCACTTATTGATCATGAAGGAATCTAGTTTATTTATTTTTACTGACTGAAAGAGAAAAATTGGAGTCTATATAAAATTTATTATGTAAGAAAATTCTATTTTCTCATTATTTGTATTCAATTTCAATGAGATATAACCATATATTTACATATATATAGTTTAGGATAAAATATTATTTAATTTCATACATCCCATCCAATAAAATTTAAAACCTTTAATAATCACCAGGAAATATAATAATAATATCATTATTATTATTATTTAGTGAACTCCATCTTTTGAAATAATAAATATTAGTTAACCGTGTTGTGAAATATTTTTTTTCAGAAGAAACAATTTTCATTCATCTGAACTCCTAGAGAATTTATTCCTATTGAAATAAATATTTTATTTAAAATCATGTGAAATAAAAATTTATTAAAATATTAAATAAATAATTTAATTATTTTATTCACATTCTAGTGAATAAAAAATAATATATATTCACATGATCAATTAAATTATTTATTATTGTATAATTATTTATTTTTTGGCTTGTAACTATTAGGGATCAATAAAACATGAAATAAATAATAACTAGGCATTGAAAGTAATTGCTATTCAAATAATGAAATTAATATATAATTTACTTTAGATCTATTGATGCACATACTATGTGACACTCTACAATTCTTTCTCATATGATTAAGAGGGATTGCCTAATGTCCAAGATTATTGTCTAGTAATGGGTCAATGAACCCAAGATAATGAACTTAACCATAAAAAAATGATAACCTCATCCAAATGACCACAATATAATATATTCCCATTGTCTCAATATATCATCATACAAGTTTTACATCTATGTCACTAAACTATATACTTGATAAATCTATCTTTAACACTATAAAATAAACATTTCATTATACCATGGAAGAAGAATTTGTTATGATGATTCTATTACAATCAATGAGATGATATATCATCTTCCATAATGACGAAAGTGAAAAAAATTCATTAACTTACCAATTAATGACATGTCAATTTTGATGCACCCAATATGCCCTATATCCCACAAAAATGAAGAACCATAGTTTTGTTAGTATACCTAGATGTGAAACTAATGACATGAATCAATGATATTCATAATGTATATTGAACATTACAAATACTCATATATATGAATATTTGATGCCACAAAAAATTCATAATTCCTAATGGTGGGTCTATTCAAATATTCTCTTATATTTGATATTTCCAAGTGTGAACATCATAAGATGAATACCTATCTACTTATAAGTAATCAAAACTGACAATATCATTACTACGTGTCTAATCATAATATATTATCCAACCATGAAACATTATTTAATAGTATATTCATATATCTTCATGGATTTAATCTTAAATTTGAAACTCTATTACCTTATCAATATAACTTATACTCGAGGGAATTACTACTTTACATACTTGTAGAATAATGAACAATATGTTTTATAATGTTTAATTAAAATTAAATATTTGAAATATACATGAAAATAATGTACAAATAATTGTTCCTAGTTAACCAACTCTAACAAACTCCATGTTGGACTATATCCAACTGCCAAAAACATTCAGTCCTCAAGAACTCACAAGTTATTCATGTTTCAACAGAGTCAAGGATTTTTCATTGGGTTCCACTTCAATAACATCCAGAGAAATACTAATCCCTAAAAGTTCACCATGTTGATAAAGTCATTCAGGATATGATAATTATAAATTACATTATTGTTTTGCTGATATTACTTTTACTTTTTCATGAGATCCTCTATTTAATCCTTATCACTAAGTGGAGTGATTGGATTTTTAAATCAATATATAGTTTCAATATAATAGAAAAAATTGACAATAATCCTTCGTCCTTATCAACCTTAAAAGGCACAATATACCTAGACTCTACTGTACAATCTACAACCATAGCCTACATTGATATCTTCCATTACACAGTACCATTATTCTGTGTGAATATGTATATTGTTTTAGACCTCATGTAATCTTGATAAGTTTTTTCACTATCATATACATATCCTCTGATGAATATTTCCATATCTCATCCATAAAAAGGATTAATATTCTTAGTACACAACAATTATATTAGGACATTCTTGACATCCATACAATGGTAGTCATGTGGAAAAGAGTAGTATCTTCCTAAAAAACTTAATTTTTGTCATACCTATAGACTAGTATATAGTATAACATACTTGAATGGACCAATTATAGATGACTATATAACCCATTCCATTATATCTCTTTCCTCAAGTCTATGAGGATACATTTTCCTTGGATGTTTAATGTCATGTCTATCTAGAAACAATTCCCCCAGGGATTGTTCCATACTAGGTATCTTTAGTATATTTCCATTAAATTTATTTATAATTAGTCGTATCTACCTTTTTGGACTATTATGATGGATCTTGGTCTCAATAAAATATTTTACCCCACCCAAGTCCATCATATAGAATCATTTAATGAACAATATCATAATATACCCTAAGACTTAAATTTCATTCCTAATTAGTAATATGTTATCAAAATAAACTATAAATAAAATATTACAATCCAACTAAACTATTTATTGAAACAAGTCACGCAATCATTATTTTTTAAATTAAGTTCTCTATTGGATTCATAAAAAATTCCATGAAATCCATGATTAAATTAATCCTTAAATGTATTTTTTTTCATTTTTCAAATCATATTTTTATGCTTTGATCCCGATATTCATTGATTTTTAACTCAGACTAACAATATATGTTAGATATATTCTCCTAGTCAAGGAATATGGAATGGTTTTAGAGTATTACATTTTTTATAAGGGGTTATATAGGTAATATACTAATGTTTCAATGGGGTATCCTAAAATGGCTCAAATTGTGCCTTTGGTAGAATGTTCTTTACCTGTAGGGGCCTTAACAAACGATTCAAAACCCCAAACATATAAACCTGAGATCATGGTTTTTCTTCCACTAAAAAACTCATTTTGAATTCCAATTTTAGATTTTTGCTTAACTTGGTATAGAATATGTGATGGTATCTATAATTGATATCTCTAAAGGGATAATGGACTAATTTCCCGACACGTCACTGATGACATCATATCCCACAAGGTGTGGTTCATCCTTTCACATACATGATTATTATGATGTCAACATGTAAAAATGAGTTTTTTAGGATACCAATCTATTATAAGTAAACAATGTAGTATTGGATAAGTTATTGTGCACCATGGCCTTATCCGACGTTCGAATTATACCTACCAATATGGTTCTCAACATCATTTTTAATTCCATTATGTTATCGTAAGAATCTAACTTATGCCACATTTTTTAGACATATATATATATATATATATATTCTAATATCACTAGTAAATGTTATAATTTAGGATTACCCACCCTTATAACTAATAATATTTGGTCCACACACATTGGTATAAACTAATTCCTGAACCACCTTTTACATTAACCCTTCCCACTAAATAAGTATTTGGTCATTTTACCTTGTAAAAATTTGTGACATACACAATGTCATATTCATTTAAATGAATGTAAACATACATCATTTTTTAATTTAGTAATTATATTTTTTTAAATGTCCTAGCTGGTGATTCCACTGTTGGGTGTGGTATGTGTGATTACAAGAATAATTTTTATCATTTTACACTAAGTGGTTTTTGTAATATAACACCTAAATGTCCTTATTTAAGTGTGCCATTCCAAAAATGACTATTTTTATAAAAGAAGAAAATTTAAATCACATATTTTATAATAAATTAATATATATTTGATTAGATATTGAAATAATGATTTTGGTATCTTTTGAAGATAATATCAACACATTAAAATAAATATATTTGTAATTGTAAATTAGAGGTTGTAATATCTGATATCTCTAGAATTTCTTTTTTCTAAATTATATCCTCATAGGTCTACCTCCCCTCGTTTAATATTTCTAAATCTACTATGTTCCTATATTTGAATAGTTTTTTTAGATCCAAATGTTGTATATAATAAATTATTTATTGAAATAGGAAACATTTACATGATAAAAGATTCTTCTAAATTATCCCCTTGATTATTTGTCATGGAGTGGATTGTCTGCCAATGGCCCTTATCCCTACTTTCTAAATATATATCATCATTTTCCATTGATTTCCCCATGAACATCATCTTTATGGAATAGTGTGATGATTTTTTTGGCCTAGAACTCTTTTCTTTCACTTTCTATTTTATCACTACATGGACTGGAAATTTTCAATCTTTTTATCCATATATACTTGGTGATGAGGAGTGAGAAGATATGGAATATATATCTAAATTTTGATCGTATAAATATTAAAAACCAATATAGAAAATCTCTGATGGAGTGATGCATGATTTTGATTTATGTCCGGTACTATTGGGTGCTTAAACAATAAAACCACTAAGTAGTCAACTTATCTAAAGTTTATGACTTCATGATTCTTAGATAGATCACCATGACAAAGATTTATCAAAATGATCACCTTTGAAATATCTAAACCCTAAAATCTATCTCTCTCTTTATAAAGTCTTCAATGGTTCTCAATCATACTATACACATCCATGTTTTTGTGAAACATCATGAGTTTACCAAAAATTGATGAAAGCATCAGTGATTGAACATTGACCAAGTAACTAATTTTTTTGGACCATGAATTCTTTATCACTCACATATTTACCAGGAAGATCATTTATTTCATATTATATCATTTAATATTTATATTAATTATGTTAAATAACCCAATGGTATCTAAACCAATCCAAGACGTTACTCCTAGTTATTAGGGTTTCATTATATATCATTTATCATCAAGGAAGTGCAGATGATAAGTTTTTTGAGTCAATAAATTTTCCTTATGACTTTTCCATTCCTTCATGTTTGGGGAGATTGTTGTGTCAATAAAGATTCCTTATGACATTACCATTCCTCATGTTTTGAAAATCACAATCACCTTATCTCAAGGAAAATTTCATTTATCCTGCTTTTTACTTTCATAAAGAGGATTTTCCATCCCCACCGAAATTTATCCTTACCATGTTCGTAATTGTTCTTTATATTGTCTATGTGTAAAACGTTGTTTCATATATAAACCCACAGAATCATATAATACATAGATATAGAACATTCGGATTTCAGGATTCGAATTCAGGTTCCGAGTTCTCTGAATTTAGACTTCGAACTCATATGAGTTCTGACTCTGAGTTCTATAAATTTAGACTATGAAATCTTCTGAGTTCTAACACTGTGTTCTCTGAATTCATATTCTGAACTCTTATGTGTTCTGACTCCGAATTATAATGAACTCAGACTCTGACCTTTGTATGTTCTGACTCTAAATCCTCATGAACTCTAACTCCGAACTTTGTATGTCCAGGATCTAAATTCTTGATAATCCAGATTCTGAATCCCCATGAAATTCTGACTCTGGAATTCTATAGAGTTTAGGTTCTGCATTCCTCAGAAAATAGAATCTGAACATCCTTTTGTTGGAGACACCGATTTTGTTTTTTGTTAGTCTCCATACTTTTATTTTCTTTCATTCCAAATATTTCTTTATGGTTATTTAACCATATTTATTCTTACACTTATATTTGATATAAAACGATTTCGTACATTCAATTAATAACTAATTGTTGTTTGAGTGACACATTTACAGGTCCCTCCAAACCTCAGGGAAAAATATGACCATTATAGGAGGGAGATGACCATTGGAGTTGTGCTTATAAATAGGAGCTCAATTGAAAGAGCCCATGACTATTGGACAACTTTTGATCTCATGTTATTTCTAGAGTGATATACACTCATTATTAGTGCATAATGAACATTTTGTTCATATTTTCTTTGTGCGACTCCAATTTTTTCTGTGTACAATCGAGGGCTTCTGGGGATAGGAAGACAGAGGTACCGACAACCTTAAAGTACGAGGACTACCTTGATGAGGAATAAAGAGGTGCCGACTACCTTGAAGTTGAGGACTTGCGGGGATTTCAAGATAGACTATGATCTTTTTATTGAGGGATTACCCTGGTGTGGGTAAGAAATACGTTCTTGAATGTATAAATCAAGGGACCATTATCCAAGGGTATTGGAGGTTAAAAGATTTATTACTTGTTACATGGTTTGTTTCATGTTTTTAGATGTATTTTGATTTTTAAGGAATGTATAAAATTCTTATACTTAATTATACTTGTATAATTTTATTTAGTAAGATTATATAAGCTTTAAGGTAGAATATTTATATTTGTAAACATTCATTTAGTTTCATTTTTCCATAACATTATTTTCCGGAATCAGTTCCTCGGAATCATATTTCTGGAATCTAGCAATTCTGTAGAACAAGAGGTTTTGTGAATTAACATGTCTAACATAGTTAAACATAACCATATTTAATGTTCCAATTAATTTTTTTTAAACTATAAAATTCACCCCTCTTGTGTTTTGAGCATCATACGTTAATACAATTAGTATCTATAGTCATTGTTTTGATCCAAAAATTAGTATCAGAGGTTGGTGGCTTTGTACCTTATACCAATCAAACAATTGGAATCATAGAAGGTCTCTGAAATAGTTATATTTACATATATGTTTTCCTTTCTCCATTTTTATTTTTATATTCTTTAATTGTTTAGGAATTTTTGTCTTGTTTACAAATCCTTTCTACTAACAAGTTTGGGTGGAGACAGTTTTCTTTATGATGGAAAAAATCAATGTTGGTTCCATTGACAAACTAAATAAAAACAATACCACTTATTTTTTATGGGAATGAAAGTGAATATTGGAGAGACCGAATGAAGGAATTTATTATCAATACTGGAGTGGGAAATATTGTTATGATTACTGGAGGATATAAAATCCCTGACAAGGAAGTTTGTACCATCACAAATCATGAAAAGCATGAATATCAACTAAATTATAATGTACACAATACATTGATTTATTCCATGACTAGAAATATATATAGAAAAATTTCACGTTGTGAACTAGTGAATTGAATTTGGATGAAACTTGATGTTACTCACTTTGGGACTTCAAAAGTCATTAAAACTAGAAGATCTATGCTCAGAGATGAATATCATGGTTATTTTCCTTATAGAGGACCCATATATATGGTGCTATAGATATTTATGACTATTGTTAACAGATTAAAATCTATGGGTGACAATGGATTTGAAGATGATTCTCTTATTGATAAGATCATAGAAATCATTTTCAATGAGTGGGAATCTGAGAGGACTACTATAGATGATAACAGAAAGGTTACTCAAGAATTCCTTTAATGAACATTTTGGAACTCATCTTCAACATTAGACTAGAATGAAGAGAGATACTGATAATGTAATGAAGAAGAATTGGAATGTCAATTTTTCATTTACTACAACTTCAAATCATATGAAATCCAATACTCCAAAGAGAGTTACACGATCCAAATCTAAGAATATGGTTATACATTCTGTATCTAGTGGATGTGAATCATTAAAAAACGAGTCAGCCAATCATGCTCGAAGGATGAACAAGATTGTTAGAAAGAAGAACCTTCATTCTAGAAATAAGAAGAAATAAAGGGATTATAAGAAACACTCATAAGCCACTTTTTATTAATGAAAGAGATATGGACATATATGACAAGATTTTCCTATGCTTAAAAGAAAATAAAGAAAGGAAAATCATTCTATGATAAACAGAAAGAAGTGATACAAATAAAAAGCTAAGAAATCCTTGAATGTGAATGACACCTAGAGTGCCGGTGGTGGAGACTCGTCAGATGATTCATGAGATTACGATTCTTCTAGACAGAATAATATAAGTCTAATAGCCAGACTACCTATTTCAAATAATTGTTTGATGGCTAAGGTACAAAATGTTGAATCTATGACCAATGTATCCATGAGTTCTAACTATAGTGATATTAAATACTATAACTCTTCTTATGAAGAATATTATTCTGATGAAGCTAATATTTTACCTTTCGATGATGAAGTTTTTAGGTTTTCTATGCTTCTTGAGAATGAGAATTATAAATTAAACAAGAATATTGATTAGGAAAATTCTAGGATTTCTATATGTACTAAAAAATTATCTAATCTTTCTAAATATCATAATAATAATGTTTTTAATTTCTAAAGCATTTTAAAAAACCTTGAGGTAGTAAATTCTGAGAAGGATAAACTTTCAAAAGACCTAGAAAGTGTACATTCTATGAAATTTTTTTTCGAGCCTAACTATAGTCCTAAAGCTAATTTTTTTAGACAATAACTTTTTTATCAGACTGAAATCCGAAATATTTTCTTTGAGGATGTTTTTGTCAAACTATACCTTAAGAATGGAAAATTTGGATAAGATGTATTATAAAGTCTGACCTCTAAAGAATTATTTGGGATTTGGTTATACTAGTTCTAAACCAATTTGTAGTAACAATTATTTTTTTCCTCAATGTTCTTTTTTTCCACTAAGTTTTATTGTGGTGGGAATTGGGAAAAAAATTGTTCCCTAAACCAAACTCAGTATTTAGGATTTTATAAATCCTATATTATAATGAAAATATCAGTGCCAAAATAATTTCGTTCTGAAATTTTAGGCTCCATGAAATTTTTGATTCTGAAAATCTAACATTATTATTTTCAGGAAAATATAGAATGTACCAATATCAATAAAGGGTACATGGATAGTGGATTTTCCCAGCATATGACTGGTAAAAAAACTACTTTGAAAAGATTATGAAGAATAAAGGAGGAAAAGTAACAATTTGAGATAATGCTCAGGGAAAAATTATTGGTACATGTAACATCATTCTTCATGGAAAAACATTGATTTAAAATGTTATTTGTTATAGTTATTAAGAAAGACCTCATTATCATGAGTCATTTATTTGATAAAGTTTACCTTGTAAATTTTAGGAATTTCATGTTCATAGTACACAATTCCCAGGAAGAATTTATTATTTCTTCCCATAGGCAAGAGAATTTATACACAGTAATCATAGAAGACCATAGGAGCCATGAATCACCTTGACGTAGTGAAAAGGCAGATCATTCTTGGTTGTGGCATAGAAGGTTAGGTCACTATAACCTTAGGAACCTATGAAAATTCTTAATGAAATGACTAGTTAAGTATCTACCAGAGCTTAGATTTGATTCTTAAAATGATTTTGGCCCCTGTCAATATGGAAAACAACATAAATCATGTTTTAAATCAGTTGGTGAAGTATCAAATACAAATATATTTCAGTTAGTGCATATGGATATATTTGGTCCTACAAAAACTTGATGCATTGGAGGAAAATATTATGTATTATTCTTGGTTGAATATTACACTAGATTTATGTGGGTCTATTTTCTACAAATAAAATCTAAAACTTTTACATATTTCAAAAGTTTTAGAGCCCTTGTAAAAAATTTGAAAAAACATCTTTTGATAACTATTCATAGTGATTATGGAAGAGAATTTCAAAATTATGATTTTGAAACTTTTTGTAGTAGAAAAGGCATTAAACATAACTTCTCATCAACCATAACATGTCAAAAAAATTGTGTTGTTGAAAGAAGAAATATAATTCATCAAGAGATTACTAGAACCATGATGAGTCAGTATTTGGTTGCCAATATTATTTGGGTTGAATCTGTATCTGCTACTTGTTATACTATAAATCGAGTTTTGATGAGATATTATCATAACAAAACTCCTTATGTGTTATGGAATGGTAGAAAACCTAGACATTCCTACTTCTAGGTTTTTGGTTGCAAGGTATTCATTCTGAATACTAATGATTATCTTGAAAAAATCACGCCAATATCGTATGAAGGAATTTTACTAGGATACTCCACAACTTCTAAGGCCTATAGAGATTTCAATAAAAATACATGCACTCTTGAAAAAACAGTACATGTCAAATTTGATGAAACTAATCCTTTTGTTTTTAAACAACCCCAACCTACATCTTCAGATGTGTTTTAAAAAATTTATTAACAACCCTTGATAGAAGATCCTTCTGATAAGGAAAATGTCTAAGAAGATATTTATAAAACATTTACCCCATAAGATTTCCTACACAATATTGATGAACTAGTTTTTCAAAACCCAAATCAATTGTTTCTTAAGAGTCATCCTAGCGATAGTATCATTGGTAATGTGAATCATCCTTTAAGGAATAGAAGTTACTTATGAAATTATATAGAATATCTAGAATTCCTTTCCCAATTTAAAATAAAAAACACTCATGAAGCTTTAGGTGATGACGATTAAATAAAATATATGAAAGATAAACTAAATGAATTCGAAATGAATAATGTATGGACCTTGGTTGAAAGACCTAAGGAAACATCGTTATTTGAGTGAAATGGGTCTTCAGAAATAAGTGTGATGAAAATGGAATCATAGTATGAAATAAATCTAGATTAGTTGCTAAAGAATATAATCAACAAGAAGGAATAGACTATGAAGAAAACTATGCTCTAGTTTCTAGACTTGAATCTATTCATATTATACATGACATTGCAACATTATTCAACATCAAAAAATTTCAAATGGATGTGAAATTTGATTTCAATAATGGTTATGTTCAAGAAGAAGTTTTTGTTGACCAGTCTCATTGTTTTGAAGATGCAAAACATCCTAAACATGTTTATAAAATTACCAAATATATGTATGGACTTAAGAAAGCCCCTCGAGCATATTATGATAGGATTTCATGATTTTTTTCATCAAAATTATTATTTTAAGGGAAATGCACATCCAACCATTTTTATATATAAATATAAGGAAATTTTTTTCGTTGTTCAAATTTATGTTGATGACATTATATTTGGTTCAACTCATCTATATTTAACTGAATCCTTATACGAATCTAATTAAATCTGAGTTTGAAATGATTATGATGGGTGAGTTAACATTTTTCCATGGTTTTAAAATTTCCCAAAAAAGCAGAAGGAATCTATATATCCCAAAATAATTATATTAATGATCTTCTAAAAAAGTATGGATATGAGAATAATTAATGTATGAGTACTCCCATTGGTACCTCAAATACACTTGATCTTGATGAAGTTGAGAAACTGATAGATCAAACTTCTTTTAGATGTATGATAGGAATTTTACTTTACATGATATGTAGTCCTCTAGACATAATGTTTTAAGTATGATAATGTGTAAGATATGAATCCAATCCTATGCAATTTCATTTAAAGGCAGTGAACAAAAAATTCACTACTTAAAGGGAACCAAGGATTTAGGACTCTTTTATACTTATGGAAATGATTTTATTTTGAAGAGTTTTTTGGATGATGGCGTTGGTGGGTGTAGAATGGATAGAAAAAGAACATCTGGATATTGTCATTTCATAAAATATTCATTAGTTTTTTGGCCATCAAAGAAACAACACTTAGAAGCACTTTCCACTACTAAAGTTGAATATATAGCAGCTTGAAGTTATTGTGCTCAAGTGTTGTAGATGCAACACACACGCATATACTATAGTTTGAATTTTATCAAAAGACAAATTTTGTGTGATAATAATGGTTCCATTTCATTATGAAAAAACCATGCACATCACTCCTGTGAAAGAAATTTTGATATTAGGCATCACTTTATTAGGGATCACACACAAAAAGGAGATATCATTCTTCAATTTATTGGAATGAAATATCAACTTGCTAATATTTTCACAAAATATTTATCATCCAATAGATGTGAATACATTAAATAGATGTTAGGAAAGATAACTGTAATTTAATCATCTTTATTAACCTCCTGTTGAAATCAATCTTCTTACAGAACATAACACTTTTTCAAAGAGGGAGTACATTTTCTTGATGTTATATTTAAAAATTTTCATAATGATGTTTTTTTTATAATTTTTCATAATGATGTTTTTTTTCAAATTTTATTTGTAATGATGTTTTTTTTAATTTTTAATAATGATGTTTTTTTAATTTTTCATAATGATGTTTTCCAAATTTTTCGTAATGAAGTTTTATTTCATAATCAATTTTTTCAGAATCATACGTAATCAAATTTTTCTGAATCTAATGTTCTTCAAGATGTTATTTCATCAATACGAATAATATTCCTGTAAATCTGAAAGGAATGTTTCCTTTCCTATGATATCATAATCATCATTTACTAGATGGTTTTATCAATTTTTTTTAAAAATTTTCGGATTCTTTTTTACATAAATTCGAATGCTTTTCGTAAATAACATCAAAAGATCAGATTATATCAAGTTTTCCATGTGCCCATCATATCAACCGTCTGATCTGATCAGAAGGATTTTGATCCATTGGATTGATTTTGGAAGATGAGTCATCGCTTCCAACACCTATAAAAATTACCCTTGAATGGTTGTCGCACATCGATCTAAAGCTCTCATGTGCTGAGGTTCTAACCCTCTACTTTATCTCGTTCCGATCATCTCCGAGTTTTATCAATTCCAAATGTCTATAGAAGAATCCTCAGAGAAATATATTTCCAATGTCAATACAATTACATAGTGGAAGGTGTTTAGAGAAAGGTTGGTGCATCTTAATTTCGTTTCTATGTATGATTCAATCATTTCGAAGAACATAAAACTGAATGGATGGTAGAGTGTTTTCATATCAAAGCCAGTGGATCATGATTTGGTGTATCTATATTTTCTTGTTGAGTTTTATGAATCAGTTAGTTTTTTAAGGAATAAGGCAGGGAAATTTTTCATTTAAAATCTATATAAAGACGTATTGTCTTTCATATACTAAGGCATCCAGCTATGTTGGTATTATATAAAATAGAGAAACTGAATTCTGTTCCTACAAGTTGTCGGATGTCAAAGGAAGCTTTGCAATGGTGAAATCCATGGAGTGTATCGGTCTTACTGATGTCAAGACTCAAAATATTTCTCACCTCTCTACAAATAATCAGATACTTGAATTATGGGTTCAATGATTTATTATTCCGAGAAAAGGTGACAAGGACACCATGAAGAAGAGTGATATATATATTTCGGATTTTCTGGTAAATCTATGGAAGGTAAATTTGGTTAAGCATATTCTCATTACTATTAAGTATATTAAGAATAGAAACTTGAATGCTTATATAATCAGGTATCCGTCCATACATTCAATGTTGATTATTCGGTGTCTAGAGTCATTCATAATTCCTTGCAGTTCAAAGCCAAGGAATTAAAAATTCATTCTCATTAGTGATGATACATTGAAAAGGACGAAATTAGATTTTTATAAAGTCTATGAATATTTATATGACCTACCAGTGGAAAAAGATGATGTTGTTCCAAAGGAACAAGAAGTGGTTGAACTATCGAATAAGGGATGAATGAAGTGGAAACTGAAAGAATTAGAAGAGGAAGAAAAAATACCTAAAGCTAGGGAAGCTTAATCCTCACCTCCAAAACCTCATAAACCAAAATCTTATCCAAATGAATATGTAGCAATGTGGATGGATGATAAGAAAAATTGGAAATCACAGGATCCATATTTTGGTATTGATCCTGCTGAAGCCAAAGCTATAAAAGGGAAGACAAACGGTGAACTTGAGAAGCAAGCTATAGAAAAGTATCAAAAGAAGAAAATTTCTGAGACTGAAATTGTTCAATACCATTAGAGGGATACTGATAAATCATAAGAGAATATCCCAATAATAAAATCATCCATCATAGAAGCATTACCGGAGACTATAGGGAAAAAATTCATGACTCCGAAAAAAGCGCAAGTAAAATTTATTGACGTAGAAAAATTTGAGGAAGAAGTGGAATAAGAAGAAATCACTAATGATACCGAAGATCTCATAAAGCATGTTTAAGAATTCCATGAGTGAGAAATTCCATATGGGAAGTTTTCAATCCAAACATCAGAAGCAGAATCAACAATTCTTGCTACACTTGGGAAAGATCCGAATGAAGAGGATGAGAAATCCGAAGATGAAGTGAACATGCTGTTTGAGGATGAATGTTTTAATCATCATTTTATTCATCCCGATGATGTTGAGGCAGGAGCAGAGAAGGAGAAGATAGATGATGATATAATTTTTCAGATGTATCATAGTGAACATGAATCTCCGGATGAGGAATCTATTCTGAGAACTGACAAAGGGGAACATGTGGTTGTTGATACAGCTACTAAAGTTGTTGTGAAGAAGAAGGAATCCTATAGATCTTCAATGAGAAAATTTGTTGAGCCAGAGAAAGATACCTCATCTATAAAAGTCTCAGTTTCAGATTCAACATCTATAGGACATGATATTGTTGTCCAGCCAATGAAGAAGCTAGATAGCACCATTCCAATTTTTCCATGAATAGACTCAAGATTCCAGATTATTCTACACACACTAAATCAAGAAATCAGATTCAGAGTCCATGGTTATGGACATGTTTTTCAAGCCTGAGGATGATTTCAAGAATTACTTCATTAACTACGATTCCCACAAAAGGTCCTGTAAGAAAATGGTTGACTGGTCATAGAAGACAATAGATGATTTAAGAGAACTTTATGTATTCCAAGAAGGTCTTAAGGAAGCATTTGACATTGAAGATGGTAGGATCATTGATCTAACAACCACTTTTGACGAAAATGTTTCTTCGGAACAAAATTCTCGGATTCAGGAAGTGAAGGATCTGAATGGGAAATTGTATTCTATTGCACAAATATTTAAGAGAGAAAGAGATCTTCGGATTGAGATATAAGAAAATCTTGTAAATCAAGAAGAAGTAATGAAGGCTCAGGCAGAGGCTCTTAAGTATCAGTAGGAATGAATCAAGGCTTTAGAGAAGAATTATGAGGATCAAGATCATATTCGTAAGCAAGTAGAGGAAGATCATAATGTGATAAAAAATTTAATTACTATAGTCAGGAAGTTGATGCTGAAGAAAAAGGAAGAATAACTTTGTTTCAATCTGATATTTTTTTGTACTTTTCTTCCTTGTAAAAATTCATTCTAATTGTAATACAATTTTTGGTTTCTTGTCATTTAGATGTGTTGTACTAATCATTCAGGTACCATAATTTCATTCCCATTCCATTAAATTATTTTTGTAAATAATAAATGGTGAGAATGAAAATGAATACTAAGTATAGAAGAAAGATCCCAAAGTAAGGCTGAGTTTTCATTACAGATATTTTCGTAATCAAGATAATGAAAAATCTCATTAAAAAATTCTATACTACGATCCATAGTGTTCCAAATCCAATGGGGGAGTTTGTATTATTCATATTTTCCCATATGATAATGGAGAGAAGTTTTATTTTCAATGTCTAGAATAATATTTTATAATTCCTTATTTTCATTTTCATTTAGAAATTTGTGATTTCAAAAAATGAGGAGATTGTTTAGTCAATAAGGTTTCCTTATGACGTTTCCATTCATTCATGTTTGGGGAGATTGTGGAGTCAATATGGTTTCCTTATGACTTTACCATTACTCATGTTTTGAAAATCACAAATACCTTATCTCAAGGAAAATTTCATTTTACCATGGGTTTTACTTTCATAAGGAAAATCTTCCTTCCCCAAGGAAATTTATCCTTACCATGTTTTTCATTGTTCATTATCTTGTCTATGTGTAAAATTCAGTTTCATATCTAAAACCTTTGAATCATATAATACTTATATATATATCATTATGTTTTCAAGATACAAATACTGGTTCTGAGTTCTCTTAATTTAGACTCTGAACTCCTATGAGATCCGACTCCGAGTTATTTGAATTTAGGCTCCGAACACTTTTGAATTCATACTCCAAGTTATATGAATTCAGACTCTGAACTCTTATGAGTTATGACCCTGAATTCTAATGAACTCAGACTCCGAACATTTTAATTTTTGACTCCGAATTCCCATGAACTCTTACTACGAACAATGTAAGTTTATCTTCCGAATTCTAGTGAATCCAGATTCTGAATTTACTATAAATTCAGACTCCGGAATTATATAGAGTTCAGGTTCTGAATTCCTTAGAAAATAGAATCTGAATGTCCTTGTATTATATACACCTAATGTGTTTTTTGGTATACTACTAAATTTTATTTTCTTACATTCCGAATATTTGATTTTGTATATGTAACCATATTTTTTATTACAATTGTATTTATTATAAAATGATGACTAGCCTTCAGTTACTAACTAACCATTGTTTGAGTGACACATGTATAGGTCCCTCCAAACCTCAAGGAAAAATATGACCATTGGAGGAGGGAGCCGACCGTGGGAACAATGCCTATAAATAAGAGCACATTTGAAAGAGCTCAATACTTTTGGAATATTTTTGATCTGAAGTTATTTCACAAGAGAGATACATTCATGAATAGTGCATACTGGTCTTCATTTTCCGATTTGCATTTTGAAATTATGATTGTTTATGTGTAAAATCAAGGGATACCGGGGATTTGAAGACATAGGTGACAACAACCTGAACGTTCGAGGACATCCTTGCTGAGGAAGAAAAATGTAACAACTACCTTTACGTTGAGGTCTTGCGGGGAAAACAAGATAAACTCTGATATTTTTTTCGAGGGATTATCCTGGTGTGGGTAAGACAGATTTTCTTGAATGTATAAATCAAGGGTCCTTTATCCAAGGTTATTGGATACTCTTCTCTTTGGGTAAAAAAATTTATCACTTGTTACTTGGTTTGTTTCATGTTTTCTTCTGCATTTTTATTCCTGATGAATGTATAACTATCTAATACTTAGTTATACTTATATACTATGATTTAGTAAGATTCTATAACCATTAAGGTAGAATTGTTACCTTTGTAAACATTCATTTAGTTTCATTTTTTCAGAACCATCTTTTATAGATTTATATTTTCAAAATCATATTTCCAGAATCTAGCAAGTTTGTAGAACTAGAGGTTCTGTGAATTACCTTGTTTAACCATGTTAAAAATAACCATCTTTAAATGTTCCAATGGAATTTTTTAAAAGTATACAATTCACCCCCTCTTGTATTTTGAGCATCCTACAATAACAGAATTAGTATCTTCATTCATTATTTTTATCCACCAAAGTATTTGATTTTATTCTACAATTTAATGTGTAGACAAATATTACATGTTGTAGAAAAATAATTTTATAATAACTAATTAATTAATTTAATTAAATGTCACACTATTTTATCAGGTCTCAGTATCCATCAATATTGAACTGAGAATGTCTAGTTGAATCATCATTTTAGTAGAAGGGTTCCACATCTCCCTTCACATAACCCCAACAACAGTTGTTCATTCTTACATGAAGGTATTAAAGTATACAGTTATTTTCCAATTTTTTGATTTCATCCCCTTGGTCCATTGGCTAGATTACCTAATCCCTAAATCCATAAATGGATTTCTTCAAAACATTCTTTAGTATTACACCATATCTAGAAAGGGATACTACTAGTGATGTAAAATGGTTATGTAAACCCAAAATATTTATAATAACTCACCTTATGAAATTATGTGTCCCAACATGAGTTGGTAAAAAACATGATTCTATTGTGTTTTATTCCTAATGAATAAAAAATATCCTAGAAAAACTTATTATTATGCTTCTGTATTTTTAAATTATTCATAAATTATATATTATTTTATCCTTTACTTGTGAGGTTGATAATAATTTTGTGTTACATATATAATTAACCAAGCTTAATGAAACAAGTATGCATAATTTATTAAATAAATTATTAATGAATAAATTTTATCTTGTTTCATACATTATGTTCCTTGCTAATATGAGGTGGATGTTATGTAATTAATTATCTACACGGTATAGAATATTTAAATTTAATATATTTATTAAAATTCTATTATTCATATTAATTCATTTATTTATGTGATCTCATTCTTGCATCTATAAAATTATTAATTACATAGATAAAAATTTATAAGTAAATAAATTATCTCTTCATTGTATTTATCTAAAATTGGATTTAATGATTGGTAATTAATTAAATCATTGACCTATGGGAAAAAATCCAATTTAAGGACTTGTCATGAGTTATAACATTTTACCTTATGCACCAGTGCAACACATGAATTGTATTCATAATGGTTATATCATGAACTACATTAAATCACATTATGATACTATATTAATTAAATGTATTTAGGTCTCACATATTGGTTAGGGAAGCCAAAATATTTCAATAATGGGTATTTCAATTATATCTGTAGATATGAATGTCATACATAATAATAGAGGGATGGATGACATGTAAGACATCATATTTTTTATAATAAACTAAATTAACAAACCAATGAAATTAACTAAATTAAAACATCCAACATATACACCTGTAATATCCATGTTCGTGAATGGTCATACAAGAAAAAATAGGAAAGAGTAATTGGATATCATTAATTTTATTATAAATTTATTAATGTTTATGACGAGTTTTAATGAATTAATATATTTGTTATTTATATACATTCATTCCATCCTAATTATCATCTAAAATTAATTTTATATACTCATAATTTATGGAATTCATTAAAAAATAGATAAAGTAATAATGATATATTAGTTATAGTAAAATAATTGATCATTTAATATTCTTAAAAACCATAATTAATTTTTTGATCAAATATTGTCTTTAAATGAATAAAAAATATTTTTATTGCCAAAATTGTAAATTTAATGTTTTTTTTCATCCTTTAATGGGATACTACAGAACATGTACTTTCTAGAAATGTGAAATGTACCTCAGTTTCCATGTACTTGTGTCACACTGTTGGGGAATTGGAATGTTAACTTACCCAGACAACGAAACGTGTACATGCTGGCGACAAGACATGAATCTTATTTTTGTCTTATATATTGGATTGACCAATATAAAATGTGAAAAAATTAACCATGTATAATTAACTAGTTGATACATAAAAGTACAATGTACTTGGGTATTTTTTTTCATTACACACCATCTAACCCAATTTTACTGGACAAGGATTTCGAACTACCATATTTCTTCTCTGATCATTATTTGTATGTTCATAAACCTTTCAAAAAAAGATACACTAATGAAAAATGATTAACATTTCAAATAATGGTTTTTGAAAAAATACTATATCTTAAATAGTAATAAATGAAAATTTGACCATTATTTTGCGTGGATAGAAAATAAAATAAATATTTATAAGTTTATATGTGACTATTTTATAAAACCTGATTATTCATGGTGCAGTCAAAGAAAAAAATTATGGGGGTGTATTTAGATCTCTTTTAATATTTAAATTACTGAACCTAAGAGTGATGATATTTCATGTAAAATTTTAAATTAATTAATTTATTATTAGAAGAACTTTTTACCATGACATAGGAAGCATTCATATTTGATGGTATTAATCATTTCAAAAATATCCATTTATATTTAATTTTTTGTGTTCTGAGTATCCAAGGTTAGAATCCCCCGACAAATGATCTAGACATGCTCTGTTGATGACATAGCTACACAAAATTATCACCGGGACAAAGAATAAAATGTTGATTGTCTTATGATACTCGTATTGATTGCTCACCTTTTGATCACTAAGGGATATCAATTTCAATTCACATAATTGAGGGGGGTACATAATGGAGGAATCAAGATAGAAATTTTTTGAGCAACAATTCCCTATTGCTGATATTGGACATCAATTAAAAATTGACAAAAAGTCTATTTATAGAGATGTGGTTTATGTTTTCATATTATTTAATTATTTTTCATCAAATAAATAACATATAAAACCTTGAATAATCCAAATTCTATATATTAATAATAATAATATTATTATTTGGGGACGTGTGCCATATTTCTCAACAATGAATCTTATCTAACCATCTTTTTTATTAATAAAATTTCATTGGAATTATTCATGGTCCGTTTGAAATGTTCCTGAAATTAATAAACACCAAATACATATATTTTCATTATTAAATATTTTACTCACATAAAAATGAATAAATAGTTTTTAATATACTCACTGAATAAAATAATTATATTATTTCTATTCCAATGAATTAATATTATATATATATTTATTCATTGAGTCAAATAAATTACTTATTAGTAACGAAATAATTATTTAATACATTTTGAATGTAATAAATTAGTTATTCATGAATAAAATTATTCCTCACCCTTTATAATAATATTTATTACAATAATTAATTCATATTTTTATATAAATATCATCAAAAAACATATTGTGACATTCTCTATTAATCATTCTCATTTTAATTAGTTGGCATTTCCTAAAGGGCGTGATTACTGTCTACTAATAGATCGAGGGAACCATGATAATGAACATGGTATTGAAATGATGATAACCACATATTAACAAACATGATGTAATATTATATCTTTTTCTCAATATATCATCATGCAAGTTTAACATCAATGCTAAAAACATATATGATCGATATGTATTTTGTTGACTCTCTAAAACAAAAAAGTCCTTATACTGTTACCATGGGATTTAAAGAAACAATAATATTATAATAAAATGGAGAATATTTTATCGTTAATTAATACATAAGGGGAAAATCCTTCCTCAACTTATCCATTATTGACATGCCAATCAAGAAGAACCCAATGCACCATACATCATGTTAATGTATTTTCATACAGTTTTGGATGGTAAATATAAATGTGAGTGTTGTTACATTAATCGATGATAATAATATTTTCTATGGTTCATTAAACATGATTCTATACAGAAATATCAAATGAATCCAGAACATGAGGAATTCATATAAGTGTCATTTTTTTAATAATATACTATCATGGAGATTACTAAGTGTGAACATCATGAGAAATCCCTCATCCGATTATAAGAACACAAAACTAAAATTTCATGTATTTTGTGTCCTATAATGATATGTTTTCTAACCATATAGCATAATTTACGAATATCATCATTTTACATAAAGGATCTCATCATATTGGGGAAATGTAATGACCTTATCGATGCGATGTATACTGTATGAAATTATGGAATTAGAGTCACATATAAAATTGAAAAATATGTTTTATGGTGATCTAGTAATATTAATTATATTGAATGTACATATAATCCAAAATAAAATAAATATTGGTCCAAGGAAAAAACTCTTTCAATAATTAACCTAAAAAAAATTTATGTATAAAATATTGAACATATATCAATGAAAATAATATTGAGATTATAAACCCTTACTGTTGGCGCCAAAATATTTGAAGAAAGGAGAGAAGAAAAAGAGGCCCCGTGGCCTGCCTCGCAAAGCACCGACGCAGAGGCCCACGTGAAACACATCCAATGCGAAGCACCATAGGCGGTAACTCTCCATGAACGCCCATAGCATTCGCAAACACGCCGCGAAGCAAAGGAGGCGTTAACTCTCTGCAAATTCCCCTGACGTTCGCGAAACCACTGCAAAGAAAAGGAGGCAGTACCCCTCTATGAACCCGGTTGATGTTCGTGACCCGCAGTGAAGCAATCGAAGCCCTATTCGCACCACGTGAGCTCTGCTTCACAGTGCTTCTTTCCTATAAATACCGATCTCCCCCTGATCTCGGAAGACAAACAATACAACCCTTCGGATTCTCAGCTCATAGATCGCGAATCACTCATTGCTTGGGGAATCATGAGCTCCGTGAGGTATTTTTTTTTCTTCGCAAGAGGCCTCCGCTTTGACTTGTTTTGAGCCCCACTTCCAAGAGGGATTCCCTTCACGAAGCCTAAGGAAATTCGCAAAGGAAGGAGATCTCCAAGGGGACGCAGGCAGTCACAGAGCATTTATGATTTGCGAAACACCCCTCCTTTACATGTGATCCACATGCCAATGAAGGGTCAATGTACTTCGCCAGGCAGTGCTCCGCGGACACCCTTCCACTACGTGAAGCACCTCCCATTTGCACCTCCGCCCCATGATAAGGGTAAGGCACCCCACTCCACGAAGCACCCCTCTTCACAAGTTCCCTCTACTACATAGAGTAACCTCATTCCGTAAGGCCTCTTCTTATGGAATCATCTATTTGGAAATTCATCCTCTCGTGCAACCATCCATGTTCGCACGATGTGATTTCAATGTCCCCTTGACGATACTACTCGTAGCGTTGATTTTCCTATTTCTTATTCCCATGGGCACATTAATGGCTATTGATTCTTCTCTTAGCCACTCTAATGTGTTACCTCCGATGGTTTAGTCTATGACCCCCCTTCACCAGGGCATTGTCGGTACCTTCCCTCCAACATGGAGCAGGGGGTACCAGTCATGTATGTCCTAGGGATGCAGAGTAAACCCACCTCGTCCGAGCTACCAAACATTAAACTTCCATGAACATCGTCCTCGTCACATGACGTTAAACTATGACCTGGACCCATGCCTCGCATGCAGGGTCCCCCCGGATAACACATTCTTTATGCCACTCGTCTCCACGGGGATGGGATCAACCCCCATAGGGGATGATATCCTCTTTTTGGGAGTGGAGTTTGTCTGCGAGGGAAGGGAAACCTCCTTGGTTTAATCCCCTAGCCCCTCTTGCGGAAGGAAGCACCCATGCACCTCCGTACTTCCCCACATCCAAGGTCAACGGAGGGTGTGATAGGGAACGAGGAACCACTTTTCTTCGGTCCCAAATCCCTCTCCCTTTGTGCTTTGTCACACTCGGGCCTCCATCATTGAGTAAGTCCAAACACCATGGGCCGCATAACGCATAATCCCCTCTTCGCTCCCCACAGACGCACCCTTCGCGACATGATCGTCAGGTCCCTGCAACCTCTGGTTTCTCACAATGAACGTGACTCTCGTGGGCTTAGAGTGAGAACCGACCATGACAAACCCTAGGCCACCTCAACGTGTAAGCCCCAAAATTCCCCATCTCGCATGACGTTAAATTTCACACCCATACTAAGAGGACTTTTATCAATGTCAAGGAATGGTACGTAGGAATCCTCCATGAGGTTCAAGCCCACCACCAGCGGACCCCCGGTTCCACGTTCACATTGGTTCGCTGACAAAACCCCACCTGAACTATGAGGACTTGGATCCATGTCATGTAATGGTATGTAGAAATCCTCCACGAGGTTTAATCCCACCACATGTTCATTCCGACCTTCTTCACGTCAGTTCACCCCCGTCCCACATGACGTTAAACTACATTTTACACCTCCCGAATTATGAGGACCTTGATCCACAAAAAGGCATGGTATGAAGGAAGCATCTCTGAGGATCAAGTCCATCACCCATCGGACAAAGGTCCTTCCTCATGTCAGTTCGCCGACACCCTCATCTCTTTTGATCTACAAGTACTTTGATCCATGTCAAGGCATGGTAAGTAGGAAGCCTCACAAGGTTCAGGCACACCGCCTGGTAGTTCTGACCTCATTCACGTTGGTTCACTAAACCCCATCTTGGGATACCTCTGAGCATAAGTCACATTACACATTAACTACGAGGACTTTGATTCGTGCTAAGGCATGGTACATATGAAACCTCACGAGGTTTAATCCCAACACCCATCAGACCCCGGTTCACCTTCACGTCGGTTCGCTGGATTCCCCAATTGAACTATGTGGTCTTTGATCCATGTCATGGCATGGTACGTAGGAAGCCTTCTTGAGGTTCAAGCCAACCATCCACATGGGCCAAGGTCCTTATTCACGTCGGTTCTCTAACACACCCCCGTCCTGCATGACGTTAAACTACATCCCAATCCAGTGGTAGGCCGTTGTGACCCCTCCATCCAGTTGTTCTGACACCCCTTTCATGTAAGTTCAACAGCCCCATTTCTACCCGAACTATGAGTCCATTGATCCATGTAAAGTCTTGGTACGTAGGAATCTTCCCCGATGTTCATTCCCACCACACATTGGTCACTCCGACCCCGTATTCTCGTCGGTTCTCACCAATCGAACTACGCGGACTTTGATTCCCTACCACAAGGATACATAGGATGTCTCTTCCAGACTCAAGCCCATCACCACTGCCATCTCCACGATGTTTGCATCACATTCCTCCTCCACTCCATTCAATTTTCCATCATCCATCCTGATTCTTACCCCAGCTGCCACATCTAGGCAAGATCATACCACCTCATATCCCCTTTAATAGTTTTCTGGAAGTCGACCACTTGTTGGCCCCTATATCGGTGATCCCTCAAGGGGGTTCTTAAATCTGATCCACTCCAGCTAGTGTTCTGATCAGCCCGAACCGTCTCTATTGGACATTAAACATACATCATACCATGTGTTAAGCATGGAAAGATGAGGAAAACCTCAGATACCTGCAATGGCATGTGATTCCCCATGCTCGATGTGGGATGCCTCGGGCATCCACGCCCTCAAGAAGCCCTATAATAAGGGACAAAAGACAGACATGCCAGTGATGTCTCAACATGACTACTCCCCCAACTGAAGGTTTCTTCCCTGACCAGACCCCTTGAAATGTCCTAACAGAAGTGGTGTAATTAACCGGCATCCATGGAAACATGGAACAAGGATGATTTTCACGAACAATGTATTAAATCTATGAGGGAGACACGGACTAGGTGACGATTTCCGATGAGGAATCCATGGAAGGAAGAACCGACATCCCATCATCCCTGTTTTTCTCAAGGAGCTAATGTCCCTGAATAAGGAGTGAATTCCGCCAATCTTTTGAAAGAGGGAATACTATACAATGAAAAGATGTGCATATAGCGCCGATGCAGACAGACGCGCGTGGCCTGACAAAGGCTTTAGAAACAGAAATGTTCTACCCGACGTGAATTTATTATCCCTAAAATGGATATTAGTATCCCTTGAGAAATCCATAGAGTGACGTGCCACTGAATCCAGATATCTGGCACCAGGTCCCACCAATAAAATAGCATTCCTGGCATGAAACTCACCAGTTGTTGGGGCAGTAGAACGTGGGGCATTCCTTTTTGCAACATTTTCAGTGTGGATCCCTCTTACTAGCCATGGAATATGGAATTGCGCTGGCGAACTGGTTGTCGAATTCTTTTCCTCACAATGCTGATGAGTTAATCTCCCAGTTTCTCAAGAATCGGGTTGCTGTTACAGGGATACGATCACCGCCCACCCACATAAAAAGGGGCAGGGGAAACACCAGCATTACCGCTTCGTGTGGCTCCTCTACTACCACAACGACACCTGCATCCAAGAATGTGGGGCACCCACACCCCATCTCCCCATCAGAAACCATCCATCAAATGGTAATTAATGACCTCGTATGTCATAATGAGGAGGAGGGAATAATCCCAACTCAGGATATGGCCTGCCTGGACCTGGAGGCATCCAGGCCCCACCGTCAATGCTTCCCTCGAGGGTCGAGCAGGGAGCCCCTTCTCCCCACCTCAACATTCAATCGTTTAGTAGCCTGTCCCCAGAACGCCTTGATGACTCCCTTCCTTATGCTGATGAAGTGGGTGATGTCCGGATCACCCCGGTCAGATTCTTGATTCAAGGGCTCCAAAAAATGGGTCCCCACCCGGCCGTGTCAGTGCCACCGTCCGGCCTTGCCAGAGGAGAAGGTAGGCTATGCGCCTGCACCACCTGCACCTGCTCTCTTGACACGATTCCAGCATTAGACCCGAGCTGAGGACGCCCACCAAGGGGCATTAACATCGACAGATATTGTGGCCCTTCCCACTGTCGACGTATTTCATGAGGTCCCTGCACACACTGAGCAGGGGAGATCCTACTCCCAACCGGGATAGAGGCCCCAACTGCCCCACAGGCTGGCCGGGTTGACTCTATGGGTCGTAGGCCTGAGTGGTGATCGCTGGAACTAGTTCGCGGTGATGTCACCTCGTACGAATGTCTTTCTCGTACCACTACTCCACATAGCGTGGTATTTCCCCGCTCCAAAGATCATCATGGAGGAATGCCCCGTGCTACCCCCAACCCGAATGAAGACCTGCCCCACGGTAGTGACCGTTGGAGCAGAAGCCATTCCCGTTCCCACCACACCAGGCATGGAATTCCTCCTGCCCCCGACCGCCGATGAGAATACATTTCCCATCTAGTCCCTATTCAACGTGGTGATCCTCCCTATTTTATCTCTGAAACAGTCGAAGGTCCTCATCGCCCATGCATTCAAATGGGTGAAGGTGAGTCTCTCTACATCCGCACCAAGAATGGAGGTCCTCCCCATGCTCCAGCTGGTTCCAACGGAGGTTTCACCCGCTCAGGTGCTGTTCATGGAGGTCCTCCCCAGGTTCCCTTCGACATTTGTCTCGGTACCCCTCACAACCCAACTGTCTCAAGTGGAAGACCCCTCTAACCTGACAGTAGTGCGGCCCTAAGACTACTTGTCGGGAATCAACCTTGTCTCGAGGAACTTCCCAGGGGCAGTAAGGTGGGTTGTCGGCGCCACAAAAAGAACCCTGGTATGGCCCGGACAGAGATCAAACCGGCCCGATTCTCGGATTCTGTAGAAGAATGCAACTTAGTAATGGAACCCTCCCCTCTGTCCTCCATGTCAAGGACTGAGTCAGGAACAAGGCGTGTCAGCTGCATCCCTCCATAATACGAATTCCACCAGATTAATGCCTCTCTTCGCAGGTACATCCTGGAAGAGGAAATTTTGGGAGTCCCACAGGATCCGATTGTGAAGTCATCACTGTCGTCACCAGAAGTGACCTCTACCTCGACCAGAGATCACTGAGAGCTATTCTGGTGACTGATGGTGGTTGAGAAACAGCGCGACCCATCATCGGTAACCACAATCCCCACACTAGAAGTTGCGGTTGTCATCCTGTCATATCGTGAAATTGTGTTCAGGACACCCCACTCTTTGGAGGATGGCCCATAATTTGGTGGTCAGTCATCTCATTCACCATAATCTCTTCCGCCTTGTTTACTGTCCCAGTGGTCTACCTTAGTGCCACTACAAGTTCCCTAGCCAGCTGTGGTTGGCGAGTAGGGCAATACGAGGAAAGAACCTGAATCCGATCCAATGATATTTTGGAACATTCTCGGGGTAGACCACTTCCCTGAGAGGTTCTTTATGGTGGTAGAATTCAACATTCATGCACCAGAATCCCTAACCCCAGAGGAAGTAAAGTGCTTCCGTCAAACCCTATGGGATATCCACTTCATTCTCCGTTATCATCGTGTGGTGTACCCCAAGAGCCATGTGCACATTGAGAAGATTGGCGAGCAATGTCGTCAGGTTGATTTGGAATCACTCTCTGTATCCTAGCGCCCCGAGTCACTAGGTCCCCAGAGTGCCCTCCAGCAAAAATGCGTTCAGAGTTTCAAGGTACTCCGAAAAATAATAAAGGAAGCTGCCCCCCATTTGCAAGTCTGTGGCTGTGGATTGTATGCCGCCCTCCTCTTCAGTCCTATCTGACGACAGCCTGATTCGTTATGAGACATTGAGGACATGCCACCAAGATGGGTTGCGGTCCACATGGCTAACATAGTGGAAATGAGGACGAGATGGAGTTTCTTGATGGAGAATTACCCCCCCTGAGGGTGAACCACCACTGTTGGACCCATCATGGAGGATTACTCATCAGCAGTGGAATCCTCCGAGACCTCCCTACGCCTACCGAGTTGGTGGTACTCAGTCGGAATGCCGTTATGGGTAAAGATCATGTCGGAGCTGTCAAGCACTCCAACCCATCCGCCTCAGCATAGAAGATGAACGAAGACCACGAGAAGGTTGTGTTGCGCCAACAGATCACTGAGTAGAAGAGGCTGGTTGACGAACTCCTGGAAGACCGCACTATAGAGTGATGACCCAACAATGGTGATCCTAGGCTAGGGTTTTATGGACATGAACAATTTCCCCCTGGAAATATGCCTCCAGGAAACCTTGATCATGATATTCATGCAGACTGGGCTGAAGCTGGAACTCATGGATAGAGGGAGTGATACATCACACCAAACACTCCCGAACGGCGAGGCAATCTGAAGAATCCAGCCCGGGTTACCCCAGCTGCCCCGCGGGCCGTTCTGCCAGTCGCTCCACGAGCCGTTGGAGCTTACTACTATGTCGAAGAGCCTAATAATGCACTCGTGGTTAGGGATCCCTGTCAAGACATAGACCCCCACCCAGACTATCCTATAGCAGTACTCATCGCCTGCCTCATGGCATTGGAAACAAGATAGGTGGATGTCCCACCAGATGGCATGCCATATCCCGCGTGGGTGAATGATATGCCTACACCTCTGGGTTTTGGGAATCCCAATTTCTTTCCCTTTAACATGACTGGGGACCCCCACAGCACATGGCTAACTTTTCCTCCAAGTGTGGCCCCATGTTGGGGACCCCAGCACAATAGGAAGCCACCATGATCTGGTGTTTCGTGCAGACGTTGGAGGGACCTGCAATTTTCTCGCATAGCTAGCTCCCTATTGGATCGGTGACTGGCTTGGAGGATCTCCACTGGAAATTCCTATACCAGTTCAGCTCCCCCACATGAAAGACAAGCATCCAAGACCTCTTCAAGTGAAAACAAAGGCCTGATGAGAGGGTCAAAAACTTCATCACTCGGTGGAAAGTGCTCACAAACTCCCATGACATGCCACTAACTCACGAGAAATTATTGAAGATGTGTGTAGGGAATTTAAAAGAAAAATTGGTTCCTTCCCTAATCACATAGAACTACCCTATAGGGTTTCGAGATTTCTCAGATAAGGCTCAGCACTTCGAGGAAGCATTGTAACAGGCTAGTCAGGCACATCCACTGCCCCCTGTGATCCCAGCGAGGAGGGCTTCCAGAGCTGAACCCACCATGGTTTCCCAGATGGAGGCCCCCAGAATGCTAGAATTGTTGCCAGTGGCACTGGCTATGAAACCTCGTAGACGCTCGACACCTCAGGAATAACCTCCTTCCCAGCAGCGGCCATCACAGAATCGATAGGTTCCCCCACGCAATGCGCCACCACCGCCTAGGCGGGGCATTCTGGATCTGCCTCCACTGCAGGACCCTCCGACCCCTCGTCAGGGCTGGGCTCCCAATGCCCCATATTCAGAATGAAGGAACCATACATACTTGTTCAACTTGAATCAGGACCCTGGTTACATATGAGGAGCCCTAGAGCAGGGAATTGTGTGTGTGTATGAGTGCAGAAGGTCGGAAGAGGCGAATCTCACCGATCGCCCAAACAACTACCCCTATAATAGGATCCTTGGGAACACCCTCAAGTAGTGATATGTGTTTAAAGACTGGTTCCAAGACCAGGTCAACAACAACATAGTCATGTTGGGTCTGGCCCAGACACAAGTGGTTGGTGTCTTTGTCCGGTCAGAGAGCGGTAGCGATGACGAAGGCGAGTGGCAGCAGGTTCCCATCCATGGTTCCCATAATTATGACGAATGGATGGCCCTTAAAAAAGTCTTTGATGCTTTTGGTATAATTCAGTCATTCCTTAATCAACCGGAGCCTTCAGAGGATGTGACATATGCCTTTGAATCGTCATCTCAGCCAACCTCTTCCCAGAAGGGCACGCAGCGTCGGCGTAAGAAGAAGCAATGTGCTCCACCACTGTAGTCATCATCCCGCACTCTCAGTGACTTCATGCCCCCTGATATAGAAATTCCACCCAAAATCTACCTAGTGGTGGATGACTCATCAAGAGACAGTCAGGGGTATGCTTCGGTTATTACTGTGGAGCTGGTAAATCCCTATGTGACTCCCGGTGAGGGGGAATGCTAGGTGATCCTCCCCAACATCCCTAGCCGAAGTCAACATCGTCGGAGCCACGACTACATGGGTCATCAAGGAACATCAGCGAGCGCCTTCATCCAGGTCATGCATGCTATTGAATCCAGACAACATGCCCAGCACAGAGGTCGTCATGCACAACCTCCTCATCGGGTACCCTCAGATCTACCTCCACCACCGTTTGTGCTACTATATCTTCCAAAACTACCCAGTTCATACAGCGGCCAGTATCGCCCTACTATAGTCCAATCTCAGTTGTCTGGTTCTCATCTGACAGTTACTCTTGTGGCCTTGACTAGAGCATGACGGGATGTACCCAGTACCAGCCAGCCGCTGGTCCAGTCGGTAGGGCCCACCGTCCATCCAATTGCAAAGCAGCCTCCTATAAGCAGAAGCTCTTTTCTATCCCGAAAGTATGATGTTATGAAGCTCATTGATATCATTATTTCTAGGCTTTCTATCCTTGAGGATCTCTGCATGCCATATGAAATGCGTGAGGTGCTTGCCGAGGCTCTATGGAGCCCCCTCTAGTTTGAGATGGAGGTAGCAGCTGCCGAAGCAATCCACACCGAGGCAATTGAGAACACCGAGTGTCAGACAGTTATCTCATTCTCTGGTAAAGACAAAGACCCTCCCATATAGGGGCACATTCTCTCACGGAACATCAAAGGCCAGTTCAATGGCATGGAAGTCTGCTGATGTCTTGTTGACACAGGTTCTAGGATTAACTTAATCCCGACTCGGACACTTCAAAATATGGGTTTGTATGAGGATGATTTAACACCCTCCGACCTCAGAATCCAGGGATACGATAGGACCGAGTAGACCCTGGATGGTATGATCTGTATGATGACCCAGTTCAGTGGCCTAGTTGCCCGTACCGAATTCATGGTCATCTCCCAGGACACCGCTTACAACACGTTGATGGGTAGGCCATGGCTCCATCTGCATGAAGCGATCCCTTATTCATATCAACAATGCCTCAAATACTCCCTCAGTGGTTGAGTAGGCATGCCCCAAGAAGATGTGTCTTTTTTTTCCTCTTGTAAAGCCTGCTATTTGGATGCTGACTATTACAAGAGAAAGGATAAGAAAATTTTGGCAAGTGAGGATGAACCTGCCCCGGTAACAAGTGATCCCTAGGCTGGTCTAGGTAACACCTACATCTTCTCGATCCATCGGTTGGAGGCGACAACCCCCGACATGGGGCAATGTTTTATTGTTTCAGTTGCAAGAGGAAGGCATATTCTCAGGTCTATCTGATGGCTGAAAATCACCTTATCCTCCTACACTAACCAGGCTCAGGTGATCCCAGAACCTCATACCCCTGTACGGTATTGAGATGTCAGGCTCATGGTAAAGGCGGTACATCATACATATCTATTTTTCCAGGATGGAATCAACCGGATCAAGATGACGCACCACTATTGTTTTGATGTTATCAATCATGGCCCCATGTGCCGAAGGCCATGTGGGATTGGATCAACCACCTTCATTGTTATGGTCTCGGTGGTGCATGAGTCTCCTGACGTGATGACCACTGCCGCTCAGGCCAGTACCAGCCTCCCATCAGAATCTGGTGGCTCAGAAACAACTCCCCTCACAGAAGATCCCTCTACAAGTGGAGAAGAGAACCTAGAGCATTCTCCCAACACCTTTGAAGAAGGTTTTTATACCACAGTCGATGAACTGGTATAGGTGATCCTTAGTAGCGAGGAAGATCTAAGACCCATATTGATCAGTGCTGCCATCTCCCTCGAGGAGCAGCAACGGTATGTAGACTTTCTCAAGTAGCAGCGTGATCTGTTCAATTGGAGTTATGACGATATGAAAGGACTACATCCCTAGTTAGTCATCCACCTCATTGGCCTCCTGACAAACCATCGTGGTTTCAATAAGTCTCCCAGAAAGATGCACCCTTTTCCCGGGGCAATGGTTGAGGCCGAAGTTGACAAGATTATCAAAGACTTATTTTTCAAAGAAGTCTAGTACCCTAGTTGGCTATCCAACATTGAGCCTTTCAGGAAGAAAAATGGGCAGATCAGAGTCTGTATCAACTTCCGCGATCTCAAATGCCACTATCCGAAGGATTATTTTTCCCTTCCAGTGATAGAATTGTTGATTGATTCTATGGCCGGGTTCCAAGGCCTCTCCTAAATGGATGGGTATTATAGGTACAACCAGATCTGGATGGCCCCCGAGGACGAAATTTCCACCGCATTCAGGGCCCCCAAGGTACATTCTGACACCAGGTGTTTCCCTTCGGCCTAAAAAATACAGGTTCCATCTATTAGTGGGCCATGCACCGCATATTCAAGCCAATTATCTGGATGTAGGTGGGGTGCTATGTAGATGATCTGTTGGTCAAATCTCGTCAGCTCCAGCACCATCTCAATGATCTCGAGAAAGTGTTCGATTTCCTCTGTTCCCTCCTCCTGAAGGTGTAACCTCATAAATGTGGCTTTAGGGTCACCTCAGGGAAAATTCATGGCTTCGTTTTCAGGTACCGAGGCATTGATATCGACCTAGAGAAGATCAAATCCATCAGCCATATGCCTCCCCCGAGCAATATATGGGATCTTCAAGGTCTCCAAGGCCACATATCCTACATACGTAGATTCATCGCGAATCTAGATGGTACATGTAAGCCCTTTTCCCGGCTCATGAAGAAAGGCTTCGCCTATGAATGGGATAAAGAGTGTTAGGCCACCTTTGAGGAAATCAAGCAGTATCTGCTCCAGCCTCTAGTCCGGATGCCACCAACTGCCAGAAAGCCTCTGGTCCGTTCTGTGACCACTCTGGAATGGTATCTCGGCACCCTTCTCACCAATAAGAACAATGAGGGGACAAAGAACATCATCTAATTCCACAGTTTCATGCTACTTGATACAGAGACCAGATACTCCCCCATCGAAAAAATATGACTTGCGCTCATGTTTTCCATACAAAAATTGAAATAATACCTGAAGCACCATGAGGTTCAGTTTATCACTCAGGTGGACCAACTGAAGTACATTCTGAACCACCCCGTGTTGAATGGCCAACTCGCGTAGTGGTCGGTAATTCTTCAGCAATTTGACATCATGTTTCTGCCTCAGAAGGCTATCAAGGGACATACATTGCCAGAATTTCTAAATTACCATCCATCCAATGCGAATCAATCCCTATACAAATATTTTTCTGATGAGGCAATCCTCTAATTCGATCATGTCATCTCATGTTGGAAAAAGCACTTCTACGGTGCCTCACAGAGCCCCACTGGTATGAGGCTCAATGATCCTAGGCTCAATAGTGTGGGTCTGGGTATCTTTTTCATCACCCCTTCGCAATCCATCCTTCCATACTCATTCCTATTGTCATAAGGTTACAGCAACAATGAGGAAAAGTATCAGGCTCTAATCACTAGCTTCGAGCTGGCCCTTGAGATCAATGTGCCCCATTTTAACGTGAAAGGGGATTCTGAACTAGTCATCAAGCAGGTCAATAGTGACTATGTCATCAAAAATCCAGAGTTCGTACCATTTTTGGAGTGAACCCTCTATGTAATGGCTCAGTTTCCTTCTCGTAAAGTGGTCACCCAAGTTCCTCAGTCACATAACGGTCGAGCAGATATTGTGGTCGGCCTAGCTGCGTCACTAGCAGATCCCGAGCAAGATGATTTGATGATACATGTGGAACCTAGATGAGTCATCGCCCCTATCACCTCAGAGTATGATGACGGCTTGCGGGTAATCCATATTGCCACCGGATCCTCCAAGTCAGGAGTCTCGGGTTCATTAGATTCATTGGTTGAGGCCACTCCAGACTGGAGAGCACAATTTGTCGAGTATCTCCAAAATGGTTTCTTCCTTGATGATAGGGTCGAGCGCGAGCGAATCCGATGTCGAGCATTGTAGTTTACCATCCATAGTGGTTCTAGTCTTGAGTGTATCCTCTATAAGAAGGGTTTCATTGGTGTTCTCCTCGGTAGCATTCAAGGAGTTGATATTTCTCATGTTATGCAAGAGGTTCATGCCGGTTCCTGGGGTGCCATTCCGGCTAGGCCAAAGCTGTCCCATCAGATCCAGAGACTGGGGTACTTAATTCCCTCTATGGTCCATTATTATATTGAGTTTTCCAAGATATTTAAAGCGTTCCATGTTCATACTAATGTCATGCATCGACCGCTAGAGCCTCTCCACTCCACCATGTACTCTTGGCCTTTTGCAGTATGGGGACTTGATGTCGTGGGACCATATCCACCAGCGACAACTCGCCTGTGTAGGTTCATCCTGACCGCTACAGATTTCTTTTCCATGTGGGAAAATGTAGTCCCACTCAATGAGGTCAAGAACCATTCCATTTTTGACTTCGTGAGCTCCAATATAATCCACTCGTTTGGAGTCTCTCACGATGTCCTCACCGATAACGGTGTCAACTTCGGATCAGTCGTGCAGAAGAAATTGTATGCCAAGTACAATATCCGTTTGAACCATACCTCTCGCTATCACATGCAGGTAAATGGGCAGATCGAGGCATTAAAAAAAACCCTCTCTCACATTTCGAAAAAAAATTGTTGTTCAGAACAAGAAAAGTTTTCCGGACCAGCTCCCTAATGCCCTCTGGGCATATCGGATGACGAATCACAATTCCCCCCAGGTGACTCTATATTCCCTGGTGTATGGGGTCGAGGTCGTCCTATCCCGCGATATCTAGCTGCCATTACTACACGCTATAGTCTATGACCAGCAGTCGCCATACAAGGTGGCCAAAATCCATCTAGCTGAATTGGAATCATTGGACGTGAACAGGCTCCGTGCCCTGCACAATCTAGAAAGGCATCAGAACAAGATAGCCAGAGCCTTAAACAAGAAGGTTCTCCTTGACTATTTTCTTCAAGGCGACCTGGTATCGGCTCTCCGAGCACCAATGATCCTCGGTAGGAAACCACCCATACTGGATCCCAAATGGGAAGGACCATACATTATTCATAAGGTCTACCCCAATGGAGCATAATCATTGGTGACCATGGATGGTGAGCGCATAACTCCTCCCACCAACTCCAATTTCATTAAGCAATACTTTTCCTGAGCACCTAGGTCAGGTGTGGCATTAAACTGCACGATTGTCCTGCATTACCCTAAACTGCACCAAGGTTCAGAATGACCTTAAACTGCACGATGGTCCCGCATGACCCTAAACTGCACCTGGGTCCTGCATGACCCTAAAATTCACCCCAGTCCCGCAGGACCATAAACTGTATGGTCCCACATTACATTAAACTATCCAGTCTTGCACGAATTTAAATTGCAACATTGTCCTACACGACGTTAAACTAAATCATTGTTCGTCATGACATTAAACTGCTCATTATCGTTTCGCATGACAATAAACTTCAAAATGGTCCAAGCTCTATGACCCTAAACTAAGATCTCCCTAGTCCCCATTGCAAGACAATAAACTACAAGCTGGTCAGACCTTCATGACCGAGGCCCAGCCTCAGGAACCATGTCCTTCCTGGACCCAGGATCACTCTTGTGGGATTGTACGGTGTGGTGTGGGATTATGTCCTCATTTATGTCAGATTACTCGTCATATTGTACACATCCCTGAATGAGGTGAGTCTCCTTGTTCTATATGACCATAAACTGTTCTTCCAGAACTACGTACGAATTGATTCCCATCCTAATGGGATACGTAGGAACGCTCAGACGTCTCGTCTTGAGCCCATCCCTGTTCTATTATCATTGACATTCCCACATGGGAAAATTTTCCTCTGAGGGTCTTCGCATGATGTAGAGTAGGCTTACTTATCCCCACTCATACAATGATTATATTGGTCGCACCAGGCGCCCACTCCCATTCTTCTATCCTCCCTTATCTTCACCACTTGACGTTAAACTGCATGGCCTTAAATAACTACATTCGACTTGATTCCCTTCACAATGGGATACGTAGGAACGCCAGGACATTTCGACCGTTGGCCAAGCCCAGAAGCCAAGATTTCCCCCTCGGGTCAATACATATGGCAGGGTACACAATTTGGCTCCAGTGCATGTCAAGATAACCTCTGTTCATCTATACGTCCCCCTCTTTAGAGATGTTTGACTCTTTCGTAGATGGGTACAACTATTCTTCAGCCACTCCATGCCTGGGATTCCATCGCTTTCCTCGTCTGGAAGGGACCCTGAATGGTATGGATGCTAGGTCTAAGGGATCTGTTACCACATGAGGCCAACGCCCTTGAGGATGACGAGCTACAATATGATACAAGTCCTGCATTTCAAATGTGGTCAGCGGTTGGCGATCTTTCGTTGCTCCCATATCAGATTACCATAGGTACGATGTGTTTCGAATATGGTCAACAACCGCCCTAGATTATCGTGTCCGCCCCATGATCTCCTGATCATCATGTGTAGTAGTTCATTCTGCCCCATCCCGGTGTGATAAAGTTCCCTCTGGGTGGCGCTAAAGGATGGGCCTCGGTCCTCGATTCTCTTATGGGAGTGTATGGCGGGGAGTGGTATTAAGTCCTCATTCAGTTCGGGTTACTTGTCAGGCCATACAAATTCCCTGACCAAGGATCCGCCCTAGGCCCCATGGCCTTTTCAGGCCAATAGCCCTCATCCTCACTGCAAGACATTAAATTGCAAGCAAGTCATGACTTCTTGACTAAGGCCCAGCCTTAGGCCCCTTGGCCTTCTTGGGCCCCCGACCATCATCCTTACTGCAAGACGCTAAACTACGAACGGGTCATGCCTTCCTGGCCGAGGCCCATCCTCAGGCCCCTTGGCCCTCTCGGGCCCCTTACCCCAAGTTCATACCCGTAGAGTATGGTGTGGTTCGGAGTTACGTACTCATTCACGTCGGGTAACTCACCATGTCATACACTTCCCCTATCTAGGGAATCCTATTCCATGGACCTCGTCCATACTACAAGACATTAAATTGCATGTAGGTCCGGTCTTCCTGACCAAATATTAACTATCAGGACCCATGGCCTTTTTGGGCCCCCGACCCAGGTCCTCTCTTATAAGATTATATGGTGTGGTGTCAGATTATGTGCTCATTCATGTCGCTTTATTCATTGTACCATAAACCTCCTTTGTGTGGGGGTATCTTACTCCCCTCCTCATCCTGCTTAACATTAAAATGAATCTTTTGAACTACATGCGGCATGATTCCCACTCTTATGGGATACATAGGATCACCCGAATGTCTAGGCTTCGGGTCTAGCCCCACCTTCCGGAAATCTCTATCCCACCATGGACCCTTGGCCTACACATCCCCGGAGAGGGGAGTATATACCATGTTGTGGGATTATGTCCTCATTCACATCAGTTTATTCGCCATACCATACACCTCCTTTGGTTGGGGGTATCGTACTCCCCTCCTCATCCTACATGACGTTAAACTGCATCATGAGAACTACGTGTGGCTTGATTCCCATTCTTATGGGATACATTGGATCACCCAAATGTCTAGGATTTGATTCAAGCCCCATCATCCTGGAATCTCTATCCCACCTTGGCCCCTTGGTCTACCCCTCCCCATAGTGGGGAGTATATTCTGTGTTGTGGGATTAAGTCCTCATTCACGCCAGGCTTGTAATAACCACTTTGTGTACCTCTCCCTCCTGATCCGCTTCTTCGACCCTTTTTCTGCGGTTCACCAATGTGCCTAAGGGTACTTTGGTTTAGTTACCTGGATTGTCGGACCCTAGCCGGACACGTCCACACCCGCTTTTCCGGCATTGTGTTCCCCTTCATTAGGGCTTTCATTGGATTTCACACCATGAGGGACCCCCAAAAACAGTATGGATACTATTCTTAAGGGCCCTCCTACCATTACGGGCCAACATCCCCAAGGGATTCAGACAAAAAATTGATAAAATCCCACGTTGCGAATATGGTCAGAGGTTGGTGCTCATTTTTTGTCCCCACTACAGGCTAATGCCCTATAGATATTGTTTTTACGCCACAGTTAACCATTTTCCTCCATCGCCATGCCAACCCCGTTAAGCCCTAACTGTCGGTTACATGATTCACATCCATCTCTACTTCATCATGTCCAAGTAGAGCTTTGAAACTCTTTGTACTATTATTCAGTGCGCATCTACGTCTTAGGGGAAAAAATCCTCTTTGAAGGTGTCCTTCGGGGCTCTACACCAACTTCCCTTTGATGGAAATTCTAGGTATTGCAATAAATATCATCCTACCTTAATGCACAAACCGAGTTTAACTCACGTGGGATTAGGGACCGGGTCGAGGTCTGCGCTTACATGGAAATAAGTCACCCATTCATGGTCTGATGTCTAAGACCATAAACTATGATCTCCTAAAAACTACGTCTGGATTGATTCCCATCCCCATGGGATACGTAGTAACGCCCAGACTTATTGACTTTGGGCCCAGCTTGAGTTCAACTAATTTGCCTCTTTTCTCCTTCATTCTCGAAATTGACTACAGAACTGAATGGCGTGGTATGGGACTATGTCCTCATTCTCATTGGTTTTGCAATAGCTGTAACACGCACAACCCATTATAAGAATCAGAACTCCTATTTCATGTCTCACACAACATTAAAATTAACCTCAAAACCTACGTGTAGCTAGATTATCATCCATACGGGATATGTAGGACCACCCGAATTTCTGGACTTCTGGTCTAGTCCCACCTCTTAGAGATCTCCTGATCTCCCGGTTACCTAGGCCCCTTGGATTGTCCCTCTCCATGAAGGGGATATATAGGTGTGGTATAGTGTTTTTTGAACCATGCCCCCCATTATCCCAGGAATACACCATCTCTTGGATGCCATCAAGTTGAGTCTCTCGACCCCTTGCAGTGGTTCGACCATGTGTTAAGAGTAATCTTGTCTTGGACCAAGAGTGTCAAATTCAACTTGGTCAAATTCCTTCCACTTGTCATGCTTCATGTTCCCCTTCATTTAGGCCTCTGTTATCTCTCACACCTAGAGGGACCCCCATGAATGGCCTGGATACTACGCCTTAGGTAAATCCTACCATTACAGACCAACACCACTGAGAGTTTTGGAAGAAAAATTGATACAAATCACGCATTGCAAACATGGACAACGATATATTCTCCTTAGTTTGTCCCCATTTCAGGCTAACGCGACATGATGCTGTGTTGCGAACATGGTCATCAGTAATCCTTCATCATCACGCTAGCCCCTTCAGGACATGAATGTTGGTTGCATGATTCACATTATGTTCAACCCCATATTGTCCAGGTGGAATCTTGACACTTTTGGCACTATCCCTTGGTGCACCTCTGCACGCCGGGGGGACAAAGCTACAATGAGGCTTCCTTCGGGGCTCCCCCAGTCCGAGCTCTAAGACCATAAACTAGGATAATCATTAAGGGATATGTGATGCTCGATCCTTATCCCAATGGGATGCGATGGGTCACCCGGATGTCTCATCATTGGGTCCGATTCATTTGGGAGCTAGTCTCTCCTCCCTTTTACATCTTACCTCTATTTGGGACCCTTGGCCCATGGTTCTTATCACATAATTGAATCTGGGGTGATGTGGGATCTTGTCCCCATCCACATCGGTTATGTTTCATGGAACCGTACACATTCCCTATCTATCATCGTCTCTTCTACATCTATGTTGTGTGACGTTAAAATTCATGCTTGGTCCAAGCACATGACCCAAAACAATGACACTATCGGCATGGCTGCACAATGAAAAATGTCACTACATTTTGATGACCTCATCATTGTGGACGTCACGTTTGGTAAAATTCTCGTGCCTTTCCATTTTTCAATTCCTAATTTGGCTTGATTCTTGTGGTGACACGATGGATTACTCCCCTAGGCATGTCGCTTCACAAAAAAACAATCACCTTAATGGACAAATAGGATTTATCCAATACCACTTGTCTTTGTGTGAGGGATAGACCTGCGTTCCCCTTTCATCCTTTGCACTGGTACATTACCGTGATATAGCCCCCTATAGAACTACGTATGGCTTGATTATCATCCTCATGGGATACATAAGAGCACCCGAGCACATCCCCATGGGCCCAACCTAACTTTCGTGTTCTGTCCCTCGACTCGAGCACTTCCCCAGAGAACACATGGAAAGTAGGGATTATTCCCTCATCGTCGGGGTTTGTAACCACCTTACCATGTTCCCCTGCTCTCCATACCCATTCGGGGTGCGAGTTCTTAGACCAAAAACTAAGACCTCTTCAAGAACAATGTGCAGCGTGATCCCCATCCCCATGGGGTACGTAGGAACACCTTTTCATTTTTCCTCAGGCCCAGCTCAACTTGAGTTTTCGGTCACTTGACCTAAAACCTCTCCCATGGAGGGGTTGCGGTGTGGTGTGGGATTAGGTCCTCATACTCATCGGGTTTTTTTATTACCCACCATGTGCCTCCTATGTTTCTTGTCATACATGGTCCAAATTCTACGACCCTAAATTAAGATCTCCCAATGCGAATGGAATTTTCTCCCACTATCAAATATCTCTCATTGTTGTATTCAGATGCATTTTGACAAAGAGCTCGGAGTGTGGTATTTTCATGGGGACATTCCCCTCGTCCCATGACCATGCTTTGTGAGCTCGCTATTTGGATTCTCATCCTCTTCCACATAAAAACGGACCCTCATAAGACATGGATGCTTGGATTAAGATCTATCCACAGATGCTGGGCCTAAGCACGCTCCAGTTATTTCAGGCCAACATCCCTACAGATCTCTGGAAACATTTAAGAAATGGTCCCATGTTTCGAACAAGGTCAACAGTCGACCCTCATTTGTCTGTCCCCATTTCATGCTACTATGATATGGATGATGCATTTCTGCCACGACCAACTGTTATCATCCATCATCACACCGCTATCATTATGATCTTGATAGTGAGCATCATGATTCCCGCATTTCCACTTCCTCATGTTCAAGTGGATTTCTGAAATATTCGACTTTAACTCTTCGCGCTTCTAGGTGAACTACATAGATATGTTAGAATCATTGGTCCGATATTTACTGACTGTCCCTCTGCCCTAATATTCCCCATCCTATGTTGGGAATGTTCCCCATTACTTATTTTTTTCCACATCGAGCACGACTCACATGGGATTTGTATTTTTGGTGGGATATGTACCGCCACAACCAGGCATCTTCTCGTCCTACATGACATTAAACTGTGCTTCCAAAACTACATGTGGCCTGATTCCCACCCTCATGGGATACGTAGGGACACCTTAATATTTTGCCTAGGGTCCATCCTACAAGAATCTTAAATCATGTTCATCCCCTTTCCATCCTCCTGTCCTGACCCCTTATAGGGGACCATACAAACTATAACTCAACCCTGAACGTGTTCAGGATGCCCCAAGATGATTTTCAGAAGGGACAGACCCCCTCGCCCGAGAGGCCCTATCAGAAAGAAGGAATGATCCATGATCAAAACGATGTGACCAACTGATATATTCCCGCCCCGATGTCATAATTTCAAGAGGGTTGGATTCTGTTCGAAAAAACTCTCACTCCACAACCCACGCTTTGTGTACCCCCTTTATTCGGACCCTTTTCCCATTTTATTTCTGGATGTACCCCCTAAAAGTATGGATTCCTGACCTATAATCCGCTTGCTATCCTGGGCCAACGTTTTGGAAAACTGGTCATGTTTGGAAGGACCCCCTAATGGTATGGATGCTCGACCTATGGTCCACCTACTGTCCTTGGCCAACATCCCGAAAGACTGATCGACGGTATTTGAGTTATGCCCCGTGTTGCGATCATGGTCAGTGGTAAGCCCTCATTTGTTATCCCCATTTTAGGCAAATGAAATAGGGATGTTGCATTCCCACCATGGTCAAGAGCTATCCCCATTTGTCACACCACCCCAAAGCATTCCGAGTCATGGGTATCTTGATTCACACATCCCATTCCCATCCATTCGGACCGATTCTAGCGACCTTGTCATTTCACTTTTTGTGTATAAGAGTATGATTGAAAAATGGAAATTCGACTTTTCTCAGAACTCCATTCTCCAGTAAGGTCTCTCCCATTTATCAGAAATCTTGACTGGTTATCCAAACCCAGGATTCCCGAAGCTTGGTTTGCAGTCTTGTGTTTGGATGGGTCGATGAGGTGACTATCCCTTGTTTCTCACAGCGGGCCCGACCCACGTGATCTTGGGGAATTGTTGCTAGAAGTTACACAAACATTGTAAGGATGCAATGAACCAGTGAAAACAATGGAACTTTTGCATGATAATCCTTTCAAAATAAAGGGGATCAAATATCGAAAGTATATTTAAGGGTTCTTTATTATTATAGAACTCGGGGGTCAACTCCCCCATATGGACGGATTAACTCCATCAAAAGAGCTTTTCCGCTCTGCCACCCTTCGACTTGTGGTGTCCAAGAATTTTTGTCGCCGAATCAGCTCTCGCTCCTCCTCAGCAGCGATGGGGTGCAGTTCATCAGCCTCTACTCGGGCCCGCTCTATGTCAGCCTGAAATACGACAATCTCCGCGGAAGCCTGCCTCATACGCTCTTCTACCTCTATCAACTAGGATTTGAATCTCAAGCTCAGCACCCATTGTGCATTTAGAGAGGTTGAGTGCTCATCCACCTGGATCTGTAAGTGTTGGACTTTGTTTTCAACCTCATAGAACTTCATGATTTTCACCACCTTCCTCCGCTGTCATCCCACACTGAGCCCATGATCATACTCCCGGATCTTCTTTGCCATAAGATATCGGATGAGCATATGAGGGAGCTGGGCATCCACTCCCCCAGCACACAATTCGTGCAACTGCTAGCGATGTATGTCCATTTTATCCAGCCATAGTGCTTAGGGGGTGTCGTTGATGAAGCGTGTTATAAACTACCACGATCGGCAGTAGAATATTTTTTTTCCTCTTCATCGGAGGATGTGTCATCCCTGCCCAACAAATTATCATGCTCATACGCGGGGTTCGCCCGTAAGAATTATTCAGTGGGTTCTCCATCTGGCGTGGGATCAGTTGTGACATCTGACATCAGATCGGACACGGTGGGACATGGGTCGACCAAACGATCTTCATCGTCGGACTCCACCTCAATAACATCATGCAGGACCTTTCTGGTGGCCCTGCCAATGATAGGTAATTTTGTAGCTCGGGTAGGCGGGGTAACTATCTCCACGATCACTGGCATGCCCCAAGGAGGAATGCCACTAGACATCCTGAGCAGCCTTGCCGCAACATCCCATGCCAGTTATAGAACTATACGCAGCATGGATGTGCGTGGACATTAGTTGGCATGATCTACATATGACATAAATGAATTTAGTGGAGAAAATATAATGATATCGAACTCCTGGTACTGCTCTTGAGTTGATGTTGACGAGACCCTGAGGAATGGCCCTTCGTGTATTGTCGGAAGGACTAGAGATTCTGGAGGAGCCACCTCACGTGTCCTAGCCCCGCCATACACCGAGATGGACACAACCATAGGAGTAGGTTCCGAAGGACCCACATCATAACCCACCAAGGGACGAGAGCGAGGTCGGTGTACCAGTTCTTCCTGCACTGTTCAGATGTTGGTATGAAGTCCATAATGACCTAAAAGAAAACCCAGGGGAATGAAACTTGGAATGTTCCCATGAGAGCCTCTGTGAAATCATCAAGATCCGAGTCTTGATCGCCGACTTCGCATTTCTCCAACGGGATCTCTCCCCCAGCCTCTTCTCCCCATGAGGATTCATCTGAATAATCCGATAGGGGTAAGCACTCCCTCAACTCGGCGGCCGACATTTGCGGGGGGGACCGCCCTATCCAGCAGTACCATCACTTAGTCTGTCATTGGACGTGGGACACCTCTGGTATGTACATAGTCTTCTAGATCTTCCAGATAATGTTTCGTCTTTGCTAGAGGCACCGTGAATCCGGCCCGTACATGGACTATAAATGGTAAGACCATCCCGAGACGATTCAGGTGTTCCCACATACTAGGCGGACTAAGGTGTTGCTTGTTGACATACCAAATTTCCCAGGACTACGGGAAGACAACATCCTCTGGCATGTCGATATGACGATTCCGGTTACCTAGATCCTAAGTGGATATCCTTCAGAATTCCCTCAGTGGCCGCCCCTCCGGATGGACCTGCTCTCCCGGGACCATCGGATCCGCTGCTGCTGTTGGATCTGCCGCTGCTGCCTCACCCCTAGCTGTTGCAGGTCTCACCGCCATAGTAACTCTACCACCGCGAGAGGCCGTTGCTGCCCTCCGGCCTCGACCTCAGGGTAGGGTAGGCCCTTCGTCACCATCTCGAACAGTTGGCTATTTACGCATTTCTCCTGGGTAAGCTGCCTCCCAGCGGATGGCATATGCCTTCACTAGTCCTAAGGTGGTAGTTAGTGGAGGCAATGAATTTCACATTTTCCCATCTTCCTGTGTGAACATGAGTCACAGTTTCCTCATCACACATGGGTGCTCCTCATGGCGCACCTCCCAATAGACCTGTATGGTCAGCCATTGTAGACACCAGAATTGCCTCGCGAACTGGTGTGGGGTGTACGACTCGCAGAGAGGCTCGTGATCCACCCTTTCCACTAATACTCCATGTCAGAAGGCCAGGAGATAAGCCCAGTGATCCTCCATTCCCTGGCCATCATCGGTGAGTATTCCCATTGGCAATGGAAATGGGTAGAAGTTAAACTCATCCGCCATCCACACCTGGTTTAGCACCATCAGTACAGCTAGCTTGACTGGGAAGCTTTCGAAAGCATTCCGGATGGATGGGCGGATGTTCAACCCCAGTGGAGAGATGGGGTTTGGATATATGCAATCCCCTCTAACATGCACCGTGATCCACCCATACAAAAGGTGGAATGGACCACATATCCTAGGCGGATTCTTTCCTTCTCTAACATGCCGTAGCATCTTGTACAATCTGGAGAGCATCAGAATCCCCAGATTAAACCGCCTTCCCATGGCCAGCATGGATTCCATGATGAATGAGCTAGGTTGCACCCCCCATGTTGGTATCCCTCAATGGTAGGATCCAACAGAAGATAAGGGCCGTAATAAATGCTGCCAGCCTGACTATCGGCTGTTGTTCAGTGCTGACACTGAAACAAAAAATCTTACATTGGATGTCCTCCAAAATCTACCAATATGATTTCTCCTTTCCCCATTGAGGCCCCTTCAGGCTAGTTCGAGGCCTTGGTGAAAACTCGCGGTTCACCAGGATGTCCAAGAACTGCTCGAACCACTTCTTTAAGTGGACAACTCTCACCGCATCATTATCCTCTCTAGGGACTTGTCTCATCAGTTCGAGTGCCTGCCACGATATCTGATCTGGATCCTCCCATGCACACATGACATCTATGAACTCAACATTCATATCCCCCAGGATTGGGTCCCCCGAGATCTGGAGGGAATCTAAAAATTGATGCCAACCTCCCCATGGTGTAGGTGAAATGCGTTGGTCCTAGATGACCATCTGCTCAATATCTCTAGCATCAGCTTCTTTGGTTGATAAATGTGGAATTGGGAGGCCCATGCTGCCTCATACAAGCCCACTCTCCTCAGCTTGTCCCTAAACTCCTCGCATGTGGAACCTTCCCAGTAGGCCCATGCCCAATCATTGATGAAGTTGCCGCCCTGGCGTAGGTCCAACTAATCAGACCACCCCTTCATCGAATCCCCTAAATATGACTTCAATGTGGTGTGGTACACGGGAGGAGACCTCTCTAGTTGCAATGTCTTCATATCAATGATTTTAGATGGTTGTATAGTAAGTTGGCGGTGATAGTTGTAAGGTCCTCCAATGCATGAACATTGGCCACCCAGAACCATTGGTGCGGGCACGAGGTGCTTTTTAACCCATAAGATGGTTCATCATTACACAGCTCAGGAATGAAAACGTCATCTATCATCCTGAAGCCATACATAGGTAGCTTCTTTCATAGCGGATAGTTCTTTTGGATCTATGATATCAGTTCTATAAAAAACTTATTGTCCATGTGGCTTCAGAATAGCTCCCCATAGCCCAGACAGTTGGCCATCTCATCCCTCCGGGCGGCATCTGCAAGCACCCCCAGTGCAGCTTCTTGATGGGCCTTTGGGTTTTAGAACTAAGAAAAATTTCAGGTCGGGTGCGGAGATCCTTCGTGGAGATCGTTCGCAGAGATCGGTCGCAGAGCTCAGTCTCAAAGCCAAGACACAGATCCTATCCCTAACTGACAAGTAGACATTCACTTGGCATATGCATGGAGTCAGAGACTCGCGGTTCACCGCGATGCTCGATTCACGGAGAGAAGATGCAGACTACACGGAGCATCACGAATCGAGAGCGCAAAGGGAAAACTCATAGAGAAGGGAAAGGACTAAAGAGAGGTCTGCCCCCCTATTTATAGGATGCAGTCCTCGGAGCATAGTGGCTCATCCAGCCCGCACGGAGCATCGTGATGCGTCCAGACTACATGGCCCCCGTCTGATTCGCGCGCCCACGTCGTGAGTCAGCACAAAAAATGGCCGATGATTTTAGCGATTTACCTCAAACTTCAACCCTTGATCCCTCCTCAACTCAAAGTCTGAGTGGGTGCATTTGTTGGTGCAAAAATATTTGAAGAAAGGAGAGAAGAAAATAAGGCCTCGCGGCCTGCCTCGCGAAGCACCGATGTAGTGCACCCAAACCAACGCGGCCGCCATGAAGCACCAGAGGTGGTAACACTCCGCGAACTCCCCTAACATTCGTGAATACGCTACGAAGAAAAAGATATGGTAACGCTCCGCGAATGCCCATGAAATTTGCGAACTCACCGTGAAGCAAAGGAGGCAGTACACCTCCGCAAACCTTGTTGACGTTCTCGACACGCCGCGATGCAACTGAAGACCCCTTCGAGCTACGTGAGCTCTGATTTCTGGTGTCTCTTGCCTATAAATACTGAGCTCCCCCAGAGCTCTGAAGACGTACAATCCAACCCTTCAGCTTCTCAGCTCCCAGATCTCTATGCCCTTTTTTCTCTGGGAATCATGAGCTCCACGAGGTATTTTTTCTTCGTGAGAGGCCTCCGCTTTGTCTCGTTTTGAGCCCCTCTTCCGAGAGGGATGCCATTCGCGAAGCCTAAGGGCATTCGCGGAGGAAGGGGATCTCCAAGGGGACCCATCCAATCATGGAGTATTCATTCTTCATGAAACACCCCTCCCGTACACATGATCTACATGAAAAGGCAGGGTACCTGTACTTCGCGAAGCACACTGCTTCGTGGCACTTTTCTTCACGAGGCACCTATGCTTCGTGAGGAAGTGATCCACGGACACCCTTCCACTTCGCGAAGAACCTCCCATTTGAACCTCAACCCCATTATAAGGTTAAGGCACCCCACTTTGCGAAGCACCCCTATTCGCAAGTTCCATCTACTATGGAGAGTAACTGAGTTCCGCATGGCCTCTACCTATGGACTCCTCTGTTTGGCAATTCCTCCTCCCGTGCGACCCTCCAGGTTCGCACGATGTGATTTCAAAGTCCCATGGACTATAATACCCATATCATTGCTTCTACTATTGCTTCTTCACATAGACATTCTAATGGCTATTGTTCTTCGCATAGCCACGCTAACATGGTCCTCTCGATGGTTCGCTCTGTGGCCCCCCTTCACCATGGCATTGCGGGTACCTTCCCTCACACAAGGAGCAGGCGGTACCGGTCATGTATGTCCTAGGTGTGAAGAGTAAACCCACCTCATCTGAGATGAATGATGTTAAACATCCATGCACCTCGTCCTTAGAACATGACTTTTAAACTGTGACCTGGCCTAGTGCCTCGCACGTAGGGTCTTCCTAGATTAGACAATCTTTACGCCACCTATCTCCATAGGGATGGGATCACCCCCCATAGGGGATGATATCCTCTTTCTGGGAGTGTAATTTTTTCTCGGGGGATGGGAAACCACCTTGGTTTATGGCCCTAGCCCCTCTTGTGGAAGGAAGAACCCATTCACCTCCGTACTTCCCCACCGCCGAGGTCAGCGGAGGGCGTGATAGAGAATGAGGCACCTGCTTTCTTCAGTCCCAAATCCCTCTCCATCTGCACTTTTTCACTCTTGGGCCTCCATCCTGGAGTATGTCCCAACACCATGGGCCGCCTAACGCATAATCCTGTCTTCACTTCCCACAGATGCACCCTTCGCGACATGATCGTCATGTCCCTACAGCCTCTTGTTTCTCACACCGAGCATAACTCTCATGGGATTAGAGTGAGCACTGACCATGACACGCCCTGGGCCGCCTCAGAGTGTAAGCCCCAAAATTCCCCATCTCTCACGATTCTAAACTACACACCCGAACTACGAGGACTTTGATCCATGTCAAGGCATGGTACGAAGGAAGTCTCCATGAGGTTCAAGCCCACCACTAGCGGACCCCCGGGTTCACTTTCACATCGGTTCGCTGAAGATACCCCACCTGAACTACAAGGTCTTTGATCCGTGTCAAGGCATGGTTCGTAGGAAGCCTCCACAAGGTTCAATCCCACCACTTGATCATTCCGAAATTCTTCACGTTGGTTCACCCCCATCCCGCATGACGTTAAACTGTATTCTACACCACTCGAACTATGAGGACATTGATCCATGTCATGATATGGTACGTGGGAAGCCTCCCTGAGGTTCACTCTTCTCACCCATCGAACCAAGGTCCTTCTTCATGTCGGTTCCCCAACACCCTCATCACTTTTGAACTAAGAGGACTTTGATCCATGTTAAGGCATAGTACGTAGGAATCCTCTGGAGGTTCAAGCCCACCGCCCGGTCGTTCCGACCTTATTCACGTCGGTTCACCAAACCCCATATTGGGCTGACTCAGAGCATAAACCCCATTCCACCTGAACTACTAGAACTTTGATCTGTGCTAAGGCATGGTACGTAGGAAACCTCACTAGGTTCAAGCCCAACACCCATCAGACCCCGATCCACCTTCATGTCAGTTCGCCGACATCCCCATTTGAAATACGTGGTCATTGATCTATGTCATGGCATGGTACGTTGGAAGCCTTCCTGAGGTTCAATCCCACCATCCACCTAGGCCAAGGTCCTTATTCACATTGGTTCTCCAACAAGCCCCCATCCAGAATGATGTTAAACTACATCCCAATCTAGCGGTAGGCCATTGTGACCCCGCTATCCAATTTTTATGACACCCCTTTCATGTCAGTTCAACATCCTATTTTCCACCTGAACTACGAGGACATTGATTAATGTCAAGGCATGGTAAATAGGAATACTCCCTGAGGTTTAATCCCACAACCAATTGGTTACTCTGACCCCCTATTCACATCGGTTCTCACCAGTCGAACTACGTGGAATTTGATTCCCTGCCATGAGGATACATACGATGTTTCTTCCAGACTCAAGCCTATCACAATCATCATCTCCACGATGGTTCCATCTCATTCCTCCCCCACTACATTCATTTTTCTATTATCCATACTGATTATTACATGGGCTCCCACATCCCAGTAAGATCATGCCACCTCATTTCCCCTCCCACAGCATTCGGGAATCCACCCATGTGTTGGACCCAATATCGGTGATCCCTCAAGGGGGTTCTTCAATGTGATCTACTCTAGCTAGTGTTCTGATCAGCTCGACCCGACTCTATTGGATGTTAAACTTGAGGCATACGCTGTGTTAAGCATGTTAAGCTGAGGAAAACCTCAGATACCTGCCAATGGAATGTGAATTCACGCGCTCGATGTGGCATGTTGCAGGATTCCATGCCCTCGAGAATCTATATAATAATGGACAAAATACAGACACACCAATTCCTCAATGCCCAGACACGCCAGTGATGTCTCAAAGTGATTACTCCCGCAACTGAAGGTTACTGCCTGGACCGGACCCCTTGGAATGTCCTGACAGATGCGGTGTAAATAACCGTCGTCCATGGAAACTTGGCACTGGGAATAGTTTCACGGAAAACATATTAAATCTATGAGATAGAACCAGACTATGTGAGGAGTTCTGAGAAGGAATCAACAGAAGGAAGAACCGACATCCCATCATCCCGGTTTCGATCAAGGAGTAGACATCCCTGAATAAGGAGCGAATGCTTCCCACTGTTGGAAAGAAGGAATACGAGGCAACAACAAGTCGTTCCTGTCGCGCCCAAGCGAACGAACGTGCGCGCCCCGAAGAAAGCATCAGAAACACTTTCCCTTAATATTGTGTTCAAATAATTACATTAAACCCCATTATAATAATCATAAAAATAATAATAACTCATATAAGAACATTTTTCATATTTATTTCTAATGAGATAATTTAATTAAACACATTAACTCATCATATACTAGTCAGTTGTTATTAATTTTCATCATCATATGTTAGTAATATTTATTATTTCGTACATGTTACATAATGGTTGTGTTGATAGTTGTTAATTTATAATAAGATCATTATTAATATATTTTTAAAGGTATTGGGAACATTATTATTATGTGATTTATTCAATTCCATTATAATGTTTAGAAATTTGTACTTTTGGTTTGTGGGAACTGAATCCTTGACAAGCTTATTTCGAATATATTATCAATAAAAATTAATTTAAAATAAACATTTTCCTTATTGTCCCTGATATTCCATTAATATATTTATTTTATTTATCATATATTACAAGTATTAATTCCTTTATACCCATTCATGTTGTAAATGATAAAATTTGTAAAGCTTAAATCTTGTACACGGTTCTACAAACCCAAATAAAATCATTTTATCCAATGAATGAGTGAGAGATTAGATTTATATTATATTAGAATAATTTTATTATAAGAAAAATTAAGTTATCATATCATCATTTAAGTTTATAATTTTACATATAATCATTATATATGATATTTTTATTGAATGAAAATATATTGTTACCATCTAAATACATATTAAATGATTTCACTCCTTCGTGAAGGGAAATACTTTATAATGAATGATTTTTTATTATTTATTGAACATGAAAAATACAATTTCTAGAAAGTAATTATGATAGCTTAAAACAATGGGTATATAATATAAAACTAAATGGTTTTATTTGTGTAGTACAGATGGTGGAGAAGACATTTAGTAGATAATTTTGAGATGACTTATTACAATTTCTCATTATATAATGATAATGTAATGTCATTTTTATGGGAAAATAGTACAAATGAATAGATAATGTGAAGGAGGATATATATTCACTTCATTGTTCAGTATTTGTGTTTTTTAATTTTTATACATCATTTTAAATTTATAGAATATTATATAGTTTTTACGGATTAACATTTTCCTGAAAAATTATCAATGGTAAATTTTTTCATGCCGAAAATAAAAATTGTCTGTCTTACCTAATTTAAATGTTCAAATAAATATTTCAGACCCCATTTATTCTAATTATATTTATAAATCTGATTATATTTTCATTTAATTAAAGATAACATATGTACACTTATTTAAAAAATATTTTTAGGAAGGAATATTTTGAAACATTATCTTTTCTCCTTCATTATTAAAAAGAAAATATAATTAATTATGTTCTATTTTTAATTATTTAAAATGTTACATTACATCCAAAATTATAAATTGGAATCATAATTTATTAATAATGAAATTCAAAAATAGTTCTTTGAGTAATTTCTAATTCATTTGTTAAAATAGTTTATTTACATTCAACAAATTTGAATAATTTATCTTCTAATAACTAAATTAAATTATACATAAATAAAAGAGTTTTTAAATTATTTTTATATATTACTAAAATAATTTATTAATGAAAATAATAATAATATTATAATTCCTCCAAATATAATATATTTTAATTAAACATTTTTTTTCAGTCTCGAAATATTTATTATATTAGAATTTTATTATTTGAATAATGTTTCAAATTATTTCAAAACTTCTATTTAGCTACAAAAATACCCAATAACTATATATCAAATAACTATATTTCATAAAACCATAATTCTGAACACTATATATATAATTCTTACATATTATTCTTATATTTATCTATATATACATTCTTATAATTCTTCATCTTTTCTATTTTCTTTTTTGTCATCCTATCTATTATTTTTCTATTTATTTTCCTTATATATATATATATAATTGTAGTTATGATATTCACAGTATTCCATGAGGATAATGGTTTTATATTCATGGTATTTTTATTTACGTGTTTTTTATTACACTTATAATTTTCTTTATGATGTATCATATTGTATTTTCAAAATAAATGTAATACATATTTCACATTATATTATTTTGTCACAATAAACAGTATTTTGGAGATTTTTACGTTGGTTCTCCACTTGAATCAATCTATTCACCATAATATTCATTTAATTTGAAATTTATACAAAAACCAATATCTGTTACATTTTTTTCCATATAAATAAATTTATTCCTTACAATTTTAAATAGATCACACAAATGAAAATAATTAAAGGGAATTATTATGATAAAAAATAAAAAATATATAATTTCAAATTTCAAATTATCTTCAATATCATAGTGAAGAATAACATACACCACTATACCATATTCATTTCAGAAAAATACCCCTCATGAATAGGTATTTAGAACTGTATAATGGATTATATTTCATAGTAATGATTACACTAATATATGTTTATATTTAGATTTAGGATATTACTCATGGTTTCAATATCAATGAATATAACGTGACATATATATAGAGGGTGTAAAACCATTAAAACTATAATATAATATTCCCCAAATTATAGAATAATATGTTATAGGAATAACATTCAAATAATAATTTATCATAGAGGGGTTATAAAATAGAAATGAAATACTCAACCTAATAAATGATTTTTTGGAAATTGTAATTAATAGATTTGATAGTTTATTCTATATGATATATTTATAGATATAATGGATTGTGTGTTACTAGAATCAAAAAATAAATTTTTATTTTTTGATTTAATGATGAGTTTTTATTATATCACATTATTAGCTTTTTCTTCCTTAGAACTAGTGATCAAATAAACACTTCATTATTACTATTGTCTTAGAGGATTGTTTAAACTATTATAATGAATAGCTATTATATTAGATAATATATTTGTATAATTAGAAAAGTACTTTTTCTTTGACAATAATAAACATGATATCCAACCCATCCCCAAATGAATCATTTTATCCTTCTATTTTGGAAATTTTCTAGGTAAATTATCCCAAATTTTGGAAATATAAATGAATTTTTACTCATTTTTTTGTGAATCAAAATTTTCCTTTATTATAACATCATTCATGAAGACAGTTATAGTGTCTAGTTTTGTATCCCAACATATGTTAACATCAATCAATTTATTAATATCTACAAATTTCCATTATGGATAAATGTATTTAGTTAACCAATTTCAATCCTGTAAAGAAAAGGTAAATTATTATTTTTTTATTAAAAATTAAAGAAAATGAATACATTAATGTTTTTTTAAATAATTATTCTTATGTACCAATAAAATAATCCTCATATTCATTTTATTTATGTAATTATCACAACATGTTATTGTTAAGAGAACGAGAAAAATAATTTGTCATCAATATTTAGATAAAGTACTCCCATTCAATAGACCAACCATATTTTATGGCCTCATTATCTTAATGTAGATATATTGCCTATCAGAATAACCTTTTAATAGATAAATATATAAAATAAAAATTTATTTTTTTGAGTTCTGGATAGGGGATAATATATTATATTTTTTATTTATCCACCACATACCAATTGCTGGATAAATATCCGACAAAAAGTGGGTGGATTATTATTAATCAAGAAAATAATAATTTTCTTCTACTTATTTAGGGAATTTATGAGATAAATATCATTGACATTAATATTTTTAACCTGAGATATTATTTAATTAAAGGTTATCACTCATACCAACTAATTTATTTACTCATTTATAAAATCATAAAATAATAAATCACAAGCATTTTTATCTCAATTAAGATATAATATTTCCATTGAAATAAAAGATAAATATTTAGGGAAATATTAAATAATAATACTAATAATAATTAATGGAAAACCTATCTTAATATATCATAAATTCTGACACCTTTATTTCAACAAATGACACATTAGGTTCATCTTAATTCATTTCTACATGATCATATATTATTTTAGGTTATTTTCCATTATTAATTATTACCTAATCCATAAATAATTTATACCCACTCTGATTCCAAATTATGCACCTTAAATCGACACACCAAAGTAATTTTTTTAAAAAAAATGAAAATATGATTTTATACTATATGAGATAACCATAGCAAAACACACATATTTGTTATTTCATTTCCATAATTTATAAATTAATAACAAAATGTTTTTTTATTGGAAATTAGTTTCATTATAATATTATTTTTTTGATTAGTATTTTACATATCTAGAAAAAGTCTTCTTATGTTAATCCATTTCAACACAATATGTATAGAACTCTTCATCATGGTATGAGGATTAATATAATAAGAAATGTTTTACCTCAAATTCCCAGTAATTATACAAATAATAACTAATAATTGAAGACCCTATGTGAGAATAATATGATCATGAAGGTATGATATAATGATCTTTAAATAAGATATAAATACCAAATATTACATATAACACAAATTATGAGTCACCGAGTAACGCTTTAGGAATTATAAAAGGAATGAGTTATATGTGTTTGGAAACACGATTCAATAAACCCATGTCATGAAAACATAATATAGAAATAATAATATGGTATATACAAAATTTAAAAAATCAACAAACTATGTGTAAAGATAACTATAATTAATTCCACGCATAAATTTATGATAATTACTACATATAATCATGTCCATAAACAAATTTGGGTAAATAGTTAACCGAAATAATATCCCTGAAATAACATGTGAACATAAAATTTAGAAATCATGCCAATTAAAAACATGTGGACATATTTACCCATAATAATATCTATAAACGAGATTGTGATAATTCAAACTCACAATCATTTCCATGTATAAAAATGTGAATATAGATTCATTCAATCATCTCCATGCACAATGATGTGAAATTTTTTTCCTGAATTCATGTTCATGAAAAACATCCTTATCTAAGTAGATAAAAAAAACCTAAATAATTTTGGGGATATAGTGGACCCCCACACCCTATAACGATAATCCATTAATATTTGTGTCAAAAAACATGATAAAATATTGAATTTATTAATAGATTAATATACACAAGGGAATGAAATAAGATTCATGAAATCATATATAATATATTAAAAAAAAATAATTGAGAAAAATGTGTAAATATTTATTTTAGAATTTACCTAGTGAATAATAATAACCAAAAAGAAAATTCAATATATTAAAATTATATGTTATGATAATTCCAATATTACCTTTGGAAATAATAATAAATTCATAATAACTTTTATCAATAATTATTACCTAAAATAATATAAATTAAAAAAAATTAATAAAAATTTATTTGAAAAATAGGAAAAATTGGAGATAATTTTTTATCATGAAAACTATTGGAAATTTTAGTGAAAACTTATCTTTCAAAAATAATTTAAAAACATATTCCTATTAAACCATTGTAAATAAGGTCAATGTTGGTAGATAACTATCATATTGAGAAATTTGAAAGAATATTTCTTTCTTAAAGTCAGGTCGAGTGAAATTATAAAAAAAATATAACTTAAAATAAATAAAATTAAATTATTGAAATAAATTAAATATTATAGACATGGTGGAGGGTAAATGGTGACCAAAAAAAGATATGGTTGTCTCCACATTCAATAGTTATTTTAGTCAAATTATGAACTAATGGGAGGATAAATGGTATGAATACATGATGAATATAAAAATAATTATATTGGTTAAATATAATGTGATTTTGAAGAGAAGAACATATAATTTATGTTGAAAAACATTAATATATTAACAATAAAAATTTCAAAATGAGATGAGTATCGAAAAACATGTGTCTTTGGAGATTTTTAAATAAAAAATATTCAATGAGATAACATGATTAAGATTTATACATACCATGAAGTTCATGTATAATATGATTGAATATTTCAATGTTTTAGCATATAAACCATGAATAAAATACTTTGTTATAAATAAATTTACACCCATGAAATAAACATTATGGTTTTAATTCCTTACCATTATTTTCAACATCCATTGTAACAATTTAACCATATGTATAATATACCTAAATATATTAATCCCTCATTTTGTAACCTTATTATTTGTATTTTATCATTTAAATACATAAATTACAATAATTTATTAAACATATATTAGTTGTTTATTGTTCATTTTCATTATTAGATAGAAGTAATAATGAAATTTCTGTACCTGTCTACTAATGGTGAAGTTGATTCCTTTTCACTATACAATTTTCACGATTTTTATTTTAATAGAGTTAGTATAATCATTTAGATTCAATTTTATATTATGTCTGTTTTCAATTTAATGGATGTTATGTGTATGTATCTTAAGAATGTAGTACATGATTATCATGTTTTAGAAAAATTTAAGATAAAAACATAAATAAAATTTAGAACCATTAATTTTTTTCACCCTTCTAGAACAATATTCATTCAAATAAAAATACATAATTTCAATTATTTCTATAAATATTTTCATGATACTCATTAACATTAGAAATTATTATATTGGTGTGGAATAATTCATTATGTTGGTTGTGCCGAACTAAATAATATCATTTAATACAAATGAATAAGTATGACGTTTGGTTTATTTATTAGATGAATCATTTTTATTAAAGATTAATTATATAAATATAAAAAATTAATACTTGTTAATGATTTATATAATTAGTGGAGATGTGATATTAATTGAAATCATATTTTTTGTAACTCGATACTAACTTGAAGAATTCCCTCCTTCTAAAAAATAGGTTCCATTAGAAAGAAATATTTTTGAATATATATTAGGAATCTGTTTGACCCAAAAACTAATAAATATTTACAGAGTAAAAATGGATAGTGAATAAGAAGATTATATAATTGTTTTATTGACAATCAAGGGGTAGTGGAGATCTTGTATTATAGAATATATTTAATTTCATTTTTGAAAATTAATATTATGTTATGATAAATGAATGGAATTTTATGATTTAAGGGATACAATATCTAGAAGTATTAAATAATTGATTATTTAATCTCAATTATAATCATTTATATTTATTTTTACATGTTTTATACATAATTTTTGTAATCCCCATATTTCATGAAACCATTACTTTATTATATCTGAAGTCTTGATAGTTTAAGGGTTAGATTGTGATACTTCATCCATAAAAAATTCCCCTATATATTCTAATACTCGATTGTATTTTCATATGTCAAACTATATTATTATCATGAGTGATGGGTTCCTCACATTTAATATATTTTTCATAATTTTGATGGTTCTTTTTCATGGATGATCAATATATTCTCAATGAAAATGGTTTAATTTTATGTTCTATTGATTTTATCCCTTGGATAATTTTTTTCCTGGTTGAGATTTTTTTATCAAAATCATTTTTTATTCTCATGTTTGATTGCTTTATTATAATTCTTATTAGTTTATTCTAACATTGAATATTTTCTTTCTGATGATCAATGGTTTCTTCTCACAAACTATAATTTTCATCTAATGGCCAATAGTACTTTTTCATGGTTGATCAAATTTTTACCACAATCCTTCCTTTCCTAAAAATGATAAATAGTTTCTTCTTGTGGTCAATCATTTTGATGTTTGTGTCTATAAATTGTTTTCATGGTCAATCACTTTGTTTGTTCAATTTATCTTATTATTCACATTTTTAATATATTTTTTCTTAGTTTAAGGGGGAGATTGTTATTTCATCATTTCTATTTGAAGACTTGTTTTTCTTATAAATTGTAATAGAATTTCATAAATTTATTTTCCTGGAAAAAATTGAAATTTAATGAGAGATTTGACATTATCTATTAAAATATATTTTTATTAATAATTATTATTATAATTAAATAGTATTATTAAACGTAATAATTTAATTATAAATGATAAAATAGATTTATTATTTTATGTGTCGAAAATTTTTCTATGCATTTTCAAATTCATTTTACGGTAGTTGTAAATTTTAACAAATATGTATTATTTAGTTAATAGATAAATTTATCATATTTAGGAATTTATTATGATATAATATATCTCACTTTTTAATCCATAAAAATTATAATATATTATGTCGAATTTATGAGTCTTTTATAAAATTCATAATATTTTGGTGAATATAAAAAATACATTTTTAGGATTTCATTAAGTTTAATGACCTCATAACATTGTCATAGTGATTTATTGAATAATGTAAAATCATTTTAGACTCTTATATATTTAATTAAATTAATAGGTTTCCAATGTGTCCAATACAGTGGGAAAATATCATGGTTAATCCCATGGTTTTTCAAATACTAGTACTGTGGTGTCCTCAAAAATTAAAATAAACTCCATCAATTTTTCTGTAAATACCCACCCATTTTATCATTTCAATTCATTAGAAATTAATCCAACATGAGATTATAATATTTTTACCTATCATGGAGCCCCTCTAAGGTTTCGTCAATCCCCCAAGGTCATTATCATCATTTTTTAGGAGTCACAATCCAAGATAAGTGAAATCTCAAATTCTCTTTACCATTCAATTTCCTTTTCATGTGGTGTGTATTTTATGTTTCCATATTATTCTTTTATATCCATTTTATTCGATAAATTTAACATATTATGTTTCCATTATGAATTAGTGACCCTCGTCCCCTATATTGTTAATTATTTGTAAAACCATGTTTGTTACCCATTATGATGCCAGTTTGTTTTCTCATAATTTCTCATTTTTCTCAAAAAAATATTATTTTTAAAAACAAAACAAATTAATTTCATAGGTTTATTCAAATATTTTTAAAAAGTATATATTTTCCTCTGGTATTAATATACATGAATCCATCATTCCTTTTTTATGGTTTGAAAATGAAAAAATGATATACTTTTTATACACTTTCCAAAACACAATGAAATTTATATAAAACATTTTTATTTAATTCTGCATGGGTTATTTTTGTGAAATTTTATTATGATCTATGTGGATCACATTAATTAATACAAATGAAATATTCACCTAGATAGCTCTCCAATTCATTGGGTAAATAATTTAAAATCTATATATTTCATGTTTTATGATACCTTTGTGAATAACCATAGTAATTTTTATAACACCACAGGGAAAATCATTTTTGATATGCTTATTAATTAAATAATAAAATTTTGATTCTAAATATACTATTTATTATTCACGTTAATATTATTATTATATACTTATTTATCCTTACTTTGTGAATTTCATCTTGTACTTACTGATATTCCTTAGGATCACAAATAAATTGTCTCCATTTATTACCCTTACTATGCCTTCTCCTCACCCCTTACATTGAGCTTTTCCTCAGGTAATGAGAGTGAATAAATTTTCCTATGATGAAACATGGATGAATCATTAATGTTTAATTGAATAATGAATTTTCTTTCGTGTATTATGTACCATACTAATAAGACACTAAACATTTAAAGATACACTATTTATAAAATGTATTGAAATGTTGTGGAATAAAAAGGTGACATTTCATAGTTGGTATCAAAATATTGTTTAGTTATTTATGGAAATTATGATTTGAAAATTTTAGGATGAACCATAGAGGAATTTTTTTTTAAAAATAAATAATATAATGAAATAGTAAAATAAAAACACTTTAATGTAATTAGAAAAACCAAAAAAATTATTATTTTAAGAGTTGATTTTTTTACTATGCATTTTACTATGAATTTTATGTCAACTATTTTTTTAACAAATAATTATATATATTTTTAAAAACAATTATCATATTTATTGATATATAATGATCAAAAACATCATTTTTGAATTTAGATTTTCGATATTAGTTTTTCATTAATTAATGTGAATTTTATAAAATTCTTTTGTTTATAAAATACAGTAAAAATAAAGTTTGAGTTTCATAGTAAGTTTAGTGAGACCATATATATTTCATAATGATGTAATGATTAATTTAATATTTTGGTATTCTCATATGTGGTAATTTAATTTAATAGGGTTATCCTATTTCGAAAACCGTTGGAAATTTCCATGGGAAATCCCATGGTTTTTCAAATACCACTACTACGGTGAAATTAGAAATGAATAAAAATATCCCTCACTTTTTCTATAAGTTCCAACTCATTTATTCATATACATTCATTAAAAATAATCCTCCTTGAAGATTTTTTATATTTATAGCTTTCTTATAGTCCTCCCTAGGCTTCCTCTAGCCCCCAATTTCTCTATCGTCTTGTTTTAGGGTTCACTTTTCAAGGTATGTGAAATCTAAACTTCCCTTTTCATTTCAATTATCATTTTTATGTTGTATGTATTTAAAATTTCAATACTATTTTCATATTTCCATTTTATTCTATATCGTTACTATATAAATAGGCATTTATTAATGGGATACACTTTCCCCTATCTTTATAATGTTTTTGAAAACCACGTTTCATGTCCATTATGTTGTGAGAATTTATAGGAAAATTTCTATCTTTTTATTAATAAATTATTTTATTTTATATTGTGACAACCCAATCTGATTTCTTATGTAGGTTTATTCACATTTTTTTTAGATATTTCTTTTTATGTAATTATAGTAAATTAAATCCACAATCCTTTTCGATGGTTTTAAAAAAAGAAAATCATCTTTTTAAGAACATTATAAAACAACATGATTTTGTTATGAAACATGTATTGTTTATTCCCAATGTGTTATTTTTGAAAAGTTTTATTATAACCTCTGTGGATAAAGTTATATAATAAATATGAACAATGATTCAAGATGTTTATCCAATTCATTTCGTAAATAATTTAATCTATAGAGATGGCATGATTTACAATATCATGTTGAATAACCTTGTTAATTTTTCTATCCCCAATGTGACAAACGAGGGTGATATGATTATTATTGCCTCAATTAAATGATGTTTACCCATTTAAAAATTATTATGCATGTTATTATTATAATTATATGCCTATATCTTATTCCATTATGTATTTCAAAATGTTCTTTTTGATATTCATTTTGATCAGAAGTAATTTTTTTTCATTTGTTACTCTTATTAGGCCTTATGATCACCATTTCTTTTAATGTAAGTCCCCATGTTATGTGATTAAATAAATGTTCTTAGGATGAACTATTTATAAAAAATTCATGTTGAATAGAAGAATGTTTCATTTTTTAATGTATAATATACCTTACATTATAGACCGAAAACTCTTAAAGATCATCTGTTTGTAAAATTTAATTAAACTTCATGTAATAAAAAGGTGGGATGTCATAATACTATTTAGAAATATATTATAGAACACCATAATCCCAAATTATAGGTATTTAGGATTATACTTTTGAGAAACTATATTATGATCATTGGATATTTTTTCAATTTTTTAACTTATCCATGTTTAGCATCATTAGTTCACATCAACATCTTCTGAATTTGTTACCCATGTCAATAGTGTCCACCAAATATTTATCCCTTTATTGAAATTTAACAAATATATTCAAATAGGATATTATGATTCACATTAAAAAAATTTATTACATTCTTTATAATAATGTTCATTGTGGTTTGGAGATATCCCAAACAAGGAAAAATTAAAGTCGTATATTAGTAAAAAAAACTACTTCCTTCAAAAATACTATAACGAATCATAAATATCAAAATCAGTTGTTATTTCAATGATTCATATTCTTCAAACATAACATCTCTACCCTTTGATTCTAATGCATAATTCAAAAAAATTACCTGTTTCGAGAAGAGATTTGAGATTTCATAATCCAAATATTCAAATCCCAAAAATAAGTAAGATTCTATTATGAACTCTAAAAAACATTAAAAATTTATATATAAATATAATTTATTTTTTTCATCCATTAGACCAATATAATAAAATATTACCACAACATTCTCATACATTTCGGCAAATTAAATATTAAATTGCATCAAAATAAACAAAAACATGCTTGCTAAATTGAAAATAATTATTCATCATAGGATAAATAACTAAAAATAATATGAATAAGTGCATCAGAATCATGTTAATATTCACATATAGAAAGAAAATGGAATATAAATTCATTTAATTAAGGAAATTACATTCCCACAAAACCTATTAGGAAACAAACCTAGTGAAATTATTGTTATTTTCACGAACCTGCCTAAGGACCCTGGTAACAAAAAAATTGAGTCAGCTCTAACATATGCTAAAGGGATTTCCCAATCCCCATCAATTAATAACTATAACATGGCATCATACAAAATGTAAGTGGTAATGACATTTCCATTGAAAATGTTGAAGTAAAAGATACAATTCATTAATGAATACAAATGAAAACCCACTGGGAGAAATGTATGATACATCAATAGGCTTGACAAACCAAATTACTTAAAAAAGATCCATATCCACAAAACTACACAATTAACTGTGTACACAACTCACCATGTCTACTGGTAAATTCCTAAAATTGAATCCAAGATGTTAATTAACCCTTTTCAAAACCAAGATGGTAAAAATATACAATCACTTGAAGGAAAGAGTATGGTGAGATAAATTTCCCAGTAATTAAAACAATATGTGATTTATATTTCAAAATTTCGATGAAAATTAAGAAAGAGAATTAATTTTTTATTTATGGAACATTTATAATATAATGGTACCTTTATAAATGTCTTAAATAATAACTTTTAAATAAAATATTTTATATAATTAATAAGGAATTTAAAAATGTTTATAATAATGGAATATAATCATTAAAAATGAAAACAAGGGAGCAACCTAGTCATCCAAAAAACAAATATATGATAGTTCCGGGCTACAGGTATCCCACACTCAATGTGATAATGAATATATTTTTATACACCACTTTGAACAATAGTCAAACATGACTCGTCTCCATGTTCTAATGGATTTGATCTATTGATATAGTGTTTTAAAACAATGTAAATTATAATTTGCCATCCAAATATATCATTATCTACCTAAGGTGTTCATATTCTTTATTAAAAAATAGTGATAATAAATTTGTTTTAACAATTCATAAATTTCATTTAATCCCACTATCTATTTCAAATATTCATATTTTCCATTTCAAAACAAAAATGGGTTTTTAATAAACAAAACATAGAATTTTTTAAGATAAAATCTAGTGGTTTCTATTAAAACCCATTTTAAAAAATAGGGATTATAGAACAGCTCAGAATTCAATTTCCATACACATTCAAATATTAATTAAAAAATTCAATTTTTCAAAATATTACATCAATTTCACAGGAAACCCCATATTCAATGGAATCTAGGTTTCTAAAAATTTTCCATCTAATCCTTCTTCCAAAATTAAATTTAAAAATATTATTGAAACACTATACATCAAGTATAAATTTTAAATTAAACAATATAAAATCCAATAATGTTCACAAAAATACACCGATTCAATATAATTGGGGTTATTTTCCAATTTCATCACAAAAACCATTTTTTCGAAAAAATCACAATTCCACAGAATTGGGTATTCCACATAATCCATTAAAATAAATTTAACCAAAAAATATAAATTTAATATAACTAAAATCTAATGAAATTAAATAGCTTAATTTTTCCTAACTAAAAATATTGTCATCATAAATGAACGACCTACCCTGAGCTCAATGGATCTCAAATCACAAAGTCATAAAGAGAGAACTCCATCAGAGAACAATGATAATAAGAAGCTATGAAAAAACTATGATTAGATGCAAAATAGTGGTTATTATATATATAAATTAAAATGGGGATCCAAATAAACCTAGGATGGAGAAGAGGATCATAATATATAGATATCAGGGAGATAAAAATAACTGAAAAAAGATTGGATGGTTTTTCACTAGCTTCGAATCACTTCTAGGATGGATATGAGGCTCCAATAACAATTATTTAGACCTGTAAAGATGTTACAAACTAATATTTGGTCATAGCAGTCAATTGGAGTCCCAAAATTGGTTTTTAATAAATTTTAATAGAAATTCAAATAAATGAAATTCGTATCATCATGATATCCTAGGTAGAGGTGCATGATTTGGACAAACCATGTGCAATCCACGCATCATTATTAAATGGGATTATTTCTCTCACATAATAGGTCTCACGTATTAAAAAAATCATTCACCAAACTAGAAATATCCCACTAACTTAGGTTGCATGGTTTTCTATGAGAGGGTGAATGGTTTGGGAAAACCATTCCCGAACCATTCACAAGACCAAAAACATCGGAAGGATTCAATATTTTACATTAACCTAACCCAAATGAAACCCAATATAATCATGATAAAAATGTGAATTTTAGAAATACATGAAAACAATGAAATGATGTAACAGTTATGTTATTTCCACAATTAAGTAACACATTAAATTATCTTAATATTCTTCTATCACATCCAGGTACCAGTTAGCTCATATAATAATGATACCTTATATTCTAAAGAATAAATAATGATATTATTTGTCTATATAAGAGATGACACCTTTAGAGAAAATACCTTTATATTGGGTTTTCAAATATATAATTCTCAACATGGATCACCTGAATCACACCCATGATATAGACCACTAACAATTTTCACTCTTCCTATCATGATTGAGGACATCCACTAGATATGGGGGTCTAATTTTTGATCATGCGTACACTTCAACATAAATATATAAGATAGAAAAAATATTATATATATATAAAAGAAAATATGAATTAAATGTATATGTTCAACTAAAAACATGATTACTGATAAAAAAATACATATAAACGATGATATTCTAGGTAAATCATGTAAAAATATAATAAAAAAAATGAAAATGAAACTAATTTCTTAGATAAAAATATTCACATATTGAATTATTAAATATCAATTTACAAAGAATGTAATGGTATCCATAATGGCTTCAAATTTCCAAATTTTACTCCCATTTCCCTTCCTACATCATATGATATAATAGTTTCATGCATCCATGAAGTCTTGTTCATGTTGTGAGTATGAAAACTATTTACAACAACCAATGATGTCCCTAGTTAATGTACATGAAAATATGAATTTTTATAAATTAAAAGTTTAACATCTAAATAAATGATGTTCTATCACACTACCCATTCTACAGTATCCATGAGGGAGTATTTAACACCATTGAATGATTCCATAGTGGGGAAAGTGACCCATGAAATATAATATGAAAATATCAATCATTTATCCTACCATATTAATATCACACTGTTTCAATTTCCCACTTGAAAAAAATGTGATCATATTAAGTCATTTAGATTCCCTAAAGGAATATTACTCTATCCTGAAAAAATCCACATTACCATATGAACACATAAATAAACTAGCACATCATATCTCAATGAATTCCACTAAATAGTAAATTTCCATCCATACCCACACCCAACCACAAACACCAACATATTAAATGTACAGAGAAGTAATCCAACTCCTATCTAGATATCTCAATCACACATAAGATCCCATAGAATCCAACATGATATTTTTCATCATAATTAATGAAAACAATATCATAATTAATACCGTGAATATATTAAAGATATTTTCCATAACTAGTGGTCAATATTATCCAATGATAATAGTCTTATATGAACACTACATTAATAAATTAGACCACTGGTGGTAGTGAAACACTAAAAACATATGGACATAAAATAAATACCCAAATACTATATCCCTTTTAATAGTTATGTACATCACTCCCATCACTCTAGTATTTCCCATACCAATTATATTCATAAAACCAAAATATTCAATATTATTTTAACATTATCCTTGTCCCTCATGAACTCTATCATGTTTAAATTATTGGTCTAAAAAACAACTTGATACCTCGTTAAAAAAAAATTCCCAAAAAATTAAAAAATCATAAACAATGTTAGTATAACCCTTTACAATATCAAATACCGTGATCAGATTTGATTCCTATTACATGTGTGGATGTACCATCAAATACATTTTACGCAAATCATAAATTCATATAATAGTGTAAATAGTTAGAAACCAAAAACCTCATACTAGTATAGTCCTAAACATCTAATTCTTTCGTTTGATTTGAAAAGTTGGGTCCTCAATTTATAAACAATAAAAAACATATATAATGTAAATAAGGGGATAAAAAATATGGTAAATAAATACTAAAAATCAAGAGTGAACATTGTACATCACTTTATGTAGTGACTCCACACGACCAACCCTATTAATTAAAAGAATCCAATAATTTAAATCTCATAATAGTTATGATGGAGTGATGTTATGTGGACGACGACATTTTCCCATTCACGAATAATACAAATAATCAATTTTCCATTTATGAAAATTTAAATTTATAATTCAATTAATTAAAATAATTACATAGAAAAAAATAATTTTTTATTTCCCTTTAACTGATTACATTTCTATGACTACGCACCCACCACAAATCCACTATGTGGTTAGTGGACCTCAAAGGGACACCTACTCCATTATCACTACCACCAGTACATTGTGAATTATTTATTTAATTGACAAAAAAAATGATTTTCCAATTCCAAATCTAGACATATCAACCCTATTTGAACCATTATACACCTCACACTCAGCCAATTATACATAGTTGGAGTACTCGTGGGATAAAATTATCTCATTTGATATTGAAGGCTGTTACAAATTTCCCATTATATGATAGATAAACCATAATATATCTCGGGATGTAGAATATACTGGGTCTACCTGAACACTGATTGTCCCTCTCACCATAATCCCAAAACGTTGATACAATGAAAAATAAAACAATCTTGTCCCAAAAACCATGACCATCCAACCCCAACCATTTTATTCCTCTAATATTGAATCCTCAACAATGGAATCACCAACCATGACACATGATAACCTTTCTACCTAACAAAATAATATTACCATTCCAAACTAAACCCATGAATTCACATGTTTGATTCTTCATAAATACTCATCATGAATTGTACTCAAAGAATATGAATTCAATAATTAACATAAATCATGATATATTATCATTCCACAACCATTAAACTATCATTTGATTAAATACATGTTCAATACATAAAGCCAATATATAACACACAAAACCAAAAACAATTTTTCTCATGGAGTGACATTTATTGTCTGTATAACTCTATCAAACATAGAATATATTTAATAGATATTGTGAAATTGTCAAAATAAAGAAATCATGAATTTGAATCCATAATGTACATCCACACTGATAATAGAACATTTCCCCCATTAATATGTATCGTGTCTAAATACACGATACATTTCCTTAAATTAATATAACCTTACACCTTATTAAATTACTCCATGTACAACCTTAGACACCCGATTCTATCAAAATAATTGTCCTGCGGATATGTTCTCAAATTAACCAACTAAATATTACAATGAAACTCTACTTCTTGGTGGTTGAACTAGAAATGAACATACATAATCGATATTCAAATGAAAAACACTCCAGTTATTAACTCTTACGAGGAAATGTTTAAGAATTTTTATTCCTTCCCTGCTATGTATCCTCATCCATCAAATTCATACTATCAAAATCATCACTCATTAAATTTCTTGATAGTATACTCTTTCTTGATATACTTCTGTCGATCCTTTTCTACTCTAATATCAGCTCTTATTTTACTCCCTATTTGAATTATAATAGCATAAATATATTCACCACTACCCTAACTGTGTGTAAAAATTCATCCTGTAAAGATAACTCCTATTTCACATCATCAACCACATGATTTAGTGTAAAATATTTTCATTTATTTAATATATAAATATAATCCAATGACAAAGACAAACATCATACCTACTATTTGAACATTATTGGCTAGTCCGTCAATTGCATGTCATTAAATAAGTTATCAATGAACATATCCTTGATTTCCATGAATGACATCCGACTATAACTATTTTTTCATCATGAAAAATGAATATGTGGAGATCATGAACCATCATTATAATTGTTCTGTTAGGGCCTAATGGTTTTTTAAGGGGTTTTTTATTTTAAGACATATCCAAAAAATCGGTTTACTATTATTTCACAGACCAGATTCTCCCATTGGTTCCCATATTTGTAATTTGTAATAGAACTTATATCCAATGGTAGGACATCATCTAGGTTTTAATTCCCAAGGGATTTAGGGACATTCATTGTTTGAGAGGGTGGGAGGTAAGGCACATCACAACATGGGGGGCAGGGGGGTTGATTCCTACTCTGGTTATATCTTATATATTTAGCATATGTCCATGAATCTCTTCCTAATGTTGAGGTGGGACTAGTTACCATAAAAATGTGTTCATGGCATAATTATATTTTATATGAAAAATATGGGGATCTTATTACTAAATCCATCTGTATGTATCTGGGGTAATATATTCTTTTCCAAGTAATAAGCATCTTCATTTTTATTAATGATGTATAACCAGAATTTCGAAGTATGATTCCATGGATGGAGGCTGTAAAAATTATATATAGGGGACGGAAAAATTATGTGAAATCCTATGTATCCTCTTTATCATATGATTCCATGAAAACATAGTTAGTTGAACCTGTTCAGTTTACTATTATGCAGATAGGGAATTTATGAGTTCTCTAAGGAATCATGTATTCAAGATTGTGCCTTGGGTACATCCTAAGTATCCCAATTATGGTGGTAATCAATGTTTTCATATTTTATTCAATCCAATGGGATTGGTCATATATTATATTTCCTTATATAGTTCTGGTTTATATCATGCCTCTAATTGGGGCTTACATACTAGCATTCCCCTCAGTGTGGGAAATTAGTGATGTGATTGATATGGCCACTATAATTCCCTAATATCATGTGATCTATGATCGATATGAGAAACTATGGAAATTATGTGATCAACATCATCATATATGGATGCGTTACTTATGTACTGGGATATTCCAATATAGATTTACTATAGAGAACAGGCCTCCAAGAGGTCTGCTACAAATCCGAGATACAACAGTAATTTGAGTCATTAATGTTTATTTATCTCCATTTCCACTGATTGAATAGGGGGGTCTATCAGTCCATGGGAAATATTGGTTTCATGTGTTTATAATTTCATAGACATAACGACACATACACTTGAATTTGATTCCTACATGAGAATGAGATCAGTTCACATGAAGTCATCCAATGTGTTCTAGTTATATAAGGAATGACAGTACTCAAAATTCATTGATCTACGATTAGACTCTAAGGTTTCCCTTTCCATTATAGATGATATGATTATTAAACTCCCTATGTCCATGTGATCTATGATTTTGTGATAAAAAATCGGTGGAAATGATCAATGTCATTTCTTTTGGGTGAGCGAATTATGTATTTTGAAAAACATTTGGATATTTCATATGGAGCTCTGGCCATAGAGGAAAATTCAACATATAATGATATTATAGGAAATAATAGTTCCCAATTATCATTTTATTAGGACTAACACACTAATGTCTCCCATTGGTCAGGCCTTACGCACCAAGGGTGTAAAATTTTATCAAGCCCAAGGATGCCTTGGTTGAAAATGACTCTTTTCCTAACTTTCAGGCATTGATTGTCTGATCAACATGAACTTATTCTCTGGTTGGCATGTTGGATAGTGGATTTATATCATTTATAATGATAATTTTAAATTCAAAAATAACTTTCCAGGTGTCTTTTCATAATCTATATACAATATACAATGGTTTTCTCATAATTACTTCTAAATTTTCAAAATGATGTCATAGGATCTGGACTATTGGTCTTAGGAGACGTCGTATGACCTAGTTGATTTTACTAGAATGTGTCATATTATCCATATAACATGTAAAAATTTCATCAAATGATTTAGATGAAATGTAAGAAGGTGGCTGTGATAGTCAAGATGGAATATATCAAAGGGTGTTGCATGTCCCGTTTGACATGTCTTGTAGGAATCATGTGATCAGGCTAGCTTTCCCGAAGTGCGTCGCGAGATCTAGTATACATTCCTAGGTGCTACCGAGAGACTCAAATGACATGATATGGTCTTCTTAATTGATTTGGGAAACATTTTTTATGGTAATCATGAGTATGGAACGTTAAACGTAGAGTGTTTTGTGAGTCTTTGGTGTCATGCTCAAAGGGAACCATATAACTTGATATCAAATGTCTGGAGGACTCCACACGATCCAAATAGAATACAGATGAACATAGAGGGATATTTTCAACACGTACATGAGTTGTTGCATGTCATGAGTGGATCACATGATGTACATGAGGATCAATGATCATGTTCATATTATAAGTCTTCCGCCTTTAGTATTTTCACTTATCCTTTAAATAATAAATTTCATTTATTTATTAAGTGTTAGATTATTTTATGTCTCAAATTATTTAGAAGATCTAGGATATATTCCTCATGTGTCCTTCCATATGTCCTTTATGTGTTATATGAGTGATCACATGATCTTCTCTATGAATTGCAGATGATTGCTCTAGTTATTCACTGGTATATTACCTGACAAAAGGATTTTGAGACCAGAGATCATCAAATCCCAAAAAAATAGGTCTTGATTCGGCCTGTATCGTTGAAAAATATGCCACTTATAAGTTAAGTTATTATTCTTCATTTGGTATTCTATCTCCATCACCTATTTTATGATGGGAATGATAATTTAAAGGCCCCTCCATGATAGTTTATTATATTGTCATGTAGTTTGTATCACCCGAGTCCATGGTGGAGTCGACGAAGGGATTCAACATCATGCATAATCACAAATATCTTCCTTTTATCATCTCTGTTGGAATTACATGTCATTTAGTGATTGTGATTTCATCCCATCTAATACTCATTTACTGTATTATTTTTAATTAATTAGGCCATGTAAAATTAGGAAGGCATTCCGATGGACTTACATATATTAATATTTTCATGTCCATGGTTTTTTGTGGGATCAATTTGCCTGCTAAGGTGTATTGACATGTCATTTCAAACTATGTTTCTGTTTTTTTACGAGGAAAGTATTTGTTATAGTGGTGTATTTTGGGATGTCACGAACCAGCCTGGTCGACCCTGAGCCGGTCACCCGAGCTGGTCCGCGGAAAGACCCGAGGGGCGTTCCTAATCCCCCCAGGATGACAAAAAGAAATGGGCATCAAAACATTAGTCATTGGAAAAAATTTGGCCCATGAGAAATAGATAAGCAGACAAATAAAAACTGATGATAAAAATAAGAACTGGCAACAGAAAGACAAATAATTCAAACATACCTCCTTGTGACCTCCTAGGTCACCACAAAACTCAAAACCACGCTGCTGCAACATTGAGCAGCTAAACCAGAAACCTGTACGAGAAGCTGAACCTGCAACAAAAATCATAATATAGGTGTGAGCATTAAAAATGCTCAGTAGGGATGCCAAAGTAAACCACAGGATCCAACGAATAACACTTTCCAGAAACAATCCAAAAAACACTAGTTTTCACATACAATGATAGAAAATAGGTTTTTCACATTTTAAGGGAAAAATGATCCTAATTTACCATTTCAAACCAACACACGCCACAACCAGTTTTTACCAAAATAATGAATTTATAAATAACTGGATTTCAAATCTATGTTTATCACATTATGAAAAAGATGAACAGGTAATAAGTAAATGCTAGAAACCAAGTGAAAGTAAAAGTAAACAAGTAGAAGTAAGCAATAACCCTGGGTGATCCTAAACATCCCTAGAAACCCCCTGGATGTACTCCGGTTCAAACTACCTGCCGGCATGGAACTCCTTAGTAAATAACCAACTGACCGCCCTAATTGCCAACTAGTGGCACATCCCTCCTGGCATGTCCACAACTCCAGGGGGTACTAACCCGTCTAATCAGGGCTAGCAAGCAACCGTCACTCTATAATCTATAGGACTCCCAAGAACCCATGGCGGTTTTAGTAATACTATGTATGTGGGAGGCCCTCGCACGCGTGACTCATCTCACAAGACTTTCCGACCCCTTACACGAACACCACTACATGACAACCCTCAAGGGAAGTCCCCCTGTAGAGATTCCCCGCATGCATGTACACATCAGCAGTTATATCACATTCAATAAGATGCCAACCGGGCCTTCACAACATTAGAACCTTTAAACATTTCACAAATGGGTTGGTTTGCTTATCAGGCACATCCAACTTTCTCAAAATCCAACACCATAATCCATTTACATTTTAAAATTTCAAAACCACCGTTACACCAAACAACCATTCAACTCACACCAAAATCCAACCAGGCCAACCACGCTTCTGCTCCCTTTTTTTTACACCAAACCATTCATAAAAAACCTAGTTTTAAGAAAATATAGTTTTAATGTGTCATTTTCATTTGGAGGCACATCTATGTTAGCACCTAGCACTCCATGGATGTGCCAACATCTAATGAAACATCTAGTTTTTAGGAGGAACACCATAGAAACCATATTTCATAAAACACTTTAGTATTGAAACCAAACTCGATCCGTTCACAACACTTTTAAAAAAAGAAAAAATGTCTTTTTCAAACCATTATCATTTCCAAAAAATTTCTAAAACAACTCATAAGTGTATAATTTTGTTAACCAGAAACACACCAAACCAAATTTACATTTTCAAACCCCAATCACTATTGATTTCAATCAAACACATCACAAGGCACTCAATTTAACCTTACCAAGAACCTATGCATTTCGTATAAACAAACATCAAAACCACTTTTTGAAATTTAAATCAACTTTATGACCTTGTTAGATGTTTTTCATAAATATAATGGAGATTCATATAATATATAAGAATTAATTGAAAACATTAAAGTTCTAACGGTTTCAATCAAAAGGGAAAATGGTTGGATCACCTACCTCGACACGTGAAAAAATCGTAGAACCCCAACATAAAGAGGAATGGCGCTCCGCAGACCAACTGCACAACCTCGGTTAACAAATGTCCAAAGAGCACGTGACCTTGAAGTGCATATATATATTTATATACATATCTGCATATATATATATATACAACTATATACCCATACACCATAGGTATATATATATATCCTGCATGGCAAACCGCAAAACATTGCTAAATCAAACAACCCAGTTAAAGCTGACTCTGGACTAGATAAAGCCCTCAGGGGTCCGCCACTCAATTCATATCTAAATTACCGTAAGAATAAATTAAAATGCATAAAAATATCCTTAACCAAATGTCGGCGATAAAACATAATCATACTATAGCGGTTGTCAGAGTGTGGAACGGTATGTCACGACGCATCATCGTGCAACCTTGAAACCATATAAAATATCACATGAATTTATCAAACCATAAAAACAAGATAGTCAAACCACTTGCACCAAAATCAAACCAACCGCAACATTATATCCTAATATGAAAACCTACCAAGCGGAAGAAAGAACCAATCGAAGTGGAACACACATGTGGTTTACTATGCAGGAGGACCACCGAGCAAAAAGGATGGTTGTTGGAGGGTGCACACTATGCAAGGGGACTCGGTCGGAGGCGGTTGGGGCACGGAAGCTGGGCTCGCCTGGAGATGACGCTGCCGGAGGCGCCAGGCTGGAGGCAGGTCGGCCGAATGCGACGAATGGTGGTCGGGAGAGGAAGAAGGGGAAGATCTGACTGGGAGGTACGACGTCGGCGGTCGGGTGCTGGCCGGGAGGTGCGGCCGACGGTGGTCGGGTTCTGGCCGGGAGGTGCGGCTGACGGCGGTTGGGTGCTTGCCGGGAGGTGCGGCCGATAGTGGACTGGCGGAGGCGGACGGCGAGGCAGCGGGAATGGCGCGGCAGGGGGAGGAAGGTCTGGCCGGAGAGCCAGAGGTGCGGTGCGCGGGGTCGGGTGAGCCGGCGGGAAGGCGAATCCTGCAGGAGGCTGCCAGGAGGCCGAACGGGGTGGGGGTCCACGCGGTGGATGGGAGGAAGGGGGAGGGGGGCTACCGTAGGGAAGAAAGGGTGGCCTGGTAGATTAGGATTTCTCTTTTTATAATAATAATAATAATAATAATAATAATAATAATAATAATAATAAACATAAGAATAAATATAATTATACCCAAATAAGAAACAATAATAATAATAATAATTCTAATAAAAAAATAATAATAATAATAATAAATCATAATTATTATAAAAAAATATGAATATATAAAAATATATATATATATAAACATATATAAACATATATACATAGATACATATATATATATACATATATATAATATATATATACATATAAACATATATGAACATATATATAAACATGTATATGCATAAGTATATAAAGTTAATACATATTTATTTGTGAACATACGTGTATATATATGTACACCTATAAACATAAATACACATACATTATATATATTTACAAACAACGTTAAAACATAAACTCATACAAATGTAGACACGCATATATATACACATACATAAAAATATAAACATACATATACATATATCTACACAAATAACGTTAAAATAGGATGACCATGCAGTATTTCCGCACCATACGGTACCCAAGCGGACAGCAAGCGGGATACACATACCCAAGTGGAAAGCACGTGCTGAAGCGGACTGTGCGTCTTAAACGCACGGTGTTTGAGCTCTATCCCAAAACAGAAACTCATCCCAATATTAACAATTTTAAACTGGGACTCACCTGCACTTAGGAAAAAACACCTGATGCCAAGTGAAATAAAATAAATAAAATGACTAAAAATGGGTGTGACAATTCTCCCCACCACAAACACTTTCTACCCCCAGAAAGTCACCAAGCCAATAGTTATCATAACTGGAGTCTGTGCCCAGGAAAACCCAGAAGAAACTGAGAGGCTCGGGGTGACCTTTACCAACACAAGTCACACCCGTCCAACTCAAGTACAAACATTGCCCAAGGTTGAGGGGATAACACGGGAGGGTTCTCCCCACCACAGAAATTTTCTAACACGGAGACCTTGGAACTCGAACACACCACCATTGAGGGGGGCGGGCAACACGGGAAGTCCCAAACCAAACCCAGTTACTATCTCCACATAGACCGAACAACACTCGGAGACATAAACAGTATGATTTCTATGAAATGTCCCAACAGCTCGAGGATAATGAAATAACTCAACCCCTCCCACACCGATTGAACAAACTCCTCACCGCAATGAGAGACTAGGGAATTCCTAGCCCAAACTCACCAAGGGCCTCAAAATACCACATGTTAATTTCATGAAACCAAACATCCCCCTAACGAACACAATTGAGACTCAACTCAAAATTAGAATGACCCATTTATTCGTAGGCCTAACATCCTTCAAGGAAATCCGAACGATTTGAGAACACAATAAGAACAGATAAGACTGCCTAGACTGTGGTAGAACAAGTTCATCGCGCGACCACAACAAAGGTGATCTTACAACGATGACAAGAATAGAATAATAAAATTTTTGGATATTTCTCTTTATAAGGCTAAAAACATGGACCGGACCAAGGTTCCACACACTCTCAGCAATTTCTGACTATGCGCGAGCTTCACCCGAAGACCTGTGGTTGGGGCACTGATGGCTGAAGCATCTCTTGAATCACAGTCAAGAATTTGAATTCTCCATTCCCCAACATCTTCTTCTTCTCGAAGAATCAAACGACCACCATGGTGGCACATTTTCAAAGGGATGCAAGATGATGGATTAGAATTCCCAAAGAGGCCACACTAATAACACACAAGAGAAAAGTTAGACAACCTGAAAGTCGACACCAACAGAGATGGTTTCTTGGTGACAGGTTCCTACGGCATGCACTCTTTCCCAGATGAGGAACCTTCACTAGAGACAATTAACATCAAACAGACCCCAAAATTCAACGATGGTGAGACATTTCCCCGTTACTATTCCAAAACTGGACCCTCAAATAAACCTGAGATAGTGCGAACCCTAACAACCCTGGGTGCTCCCTACCCGAAGGCTCACACTAATTCCATGACCACAAAACTGTCCTTAATGGACATTGATTACATTGATAGATATCCAATATGTATAAAGAACTGGAAATGGGGCATGACCCATTAGCAACCTTAACGACCTTTCTGGGTGGCATACTCATGACAACACGAGAAACATCATCAAAACCGGCATCAAGCCCAAACTCAATCAAGGAAACAACACTAGTCAAGGTAAATAGGCCCATAAGCCAAACATAATCAAACACAAGCATTAATCACTTTGCAAAACCATCATTTATTTAAAATTTAAAAACCCTCCTATGGCACCTTATGAACCGTCACATTTTCGGTCATTCAACTTGCTCACATCATCTGCAAACAAGTTCCCCTACGCACTCATCGTACATACCTACGAACATGTGACCCTCCATAAGGAGTTACAAAGTTCAAATACTTATTTCCATACCAAATCGAAACACATACCATATTTTACCAAACTAATACAATTTCTATTTAAAAAAACCTACTTTACTAATTTCAAAAACAATTTGGAAGAAACCCTTTTTTTCATTTCAAAATCACTTTCATTTTCAACACACACACAAACACACAGACTGAGTTTAAAACGAAACAAAACCAACTATAAACCATCAAAATGAGGGACTACTGTCTGTACTTAACTCGACAACATGGCGGTGAGTTGTGCCCCATGTAAGACATAACACTAAGAGGACCTTAAACCGGGAACTTGGACTCCACATGGGTCACCACCCCACGTGAGGCTGCAATGTGAACCGATTCTCTCCCATTTCCACCCCCCAATCAAAAAAAAAACAAAGACAAAAGACTCAAATCCCGGACTAACCTTGGAAACTCAGGTCTCGTCACGAGCAGTGGTGATCAGGCACCAACCCGTAACCTACCTCCTGAGATCCGACAGTACTAATCTCCTTCTACCAGACATCCCTATGATCAAGGGCCCCCTCTGATACCATTTTCTCATGAACCAGCCCGAGTCGACCCTAAGCCGGTCACTGGAGCTGGTCCGCGGCAAGTCCCGAGGGGAGTTCCTGATCCCCCTGGATGGAAACAAGTGTCGGGCATCAAAACATTAATCATTGGGAATGATTTCACCCATGTGAAAGAAATAATAAGACCAAAAAAACTGATGATAAAAATAATAATTGGTAGCAGGAAGACAAATAATTCAAACATACCTCCTTGTGACCTCCTAGGTCACCAACCAACTCAAAACCACACTGCTCCAACATTGAGTAGCTGAACCAGAAACCTATACGAGAAGCTGAACCTACAACTGAAATGATAATATAGTTGTGAGCATTAAAAATTCACAGTAGGGATACCAAAGTAAAACACAGGATCCAACCAATACCACTTTCCAGAAACAAACCCAAAAAAACTCTAGTTTTCACATACAATGATAGAAAATAGGTTTTTCACATTTTAAAGGAAAATTGTTCCTAATTTACCATTTCAAACCTACACACGCCACAACCAGTTTTTACCAAAACTATGAATTTCTATATAACTGGATTTCAAATCTATGTTTATCACATTATGCAAAAGGCGAACAGGTAATAAGTAAATGCTGGAAACCAAGTGCAAGTAAAATTAAACAAGAAGAAGTAAGAAATAACTATGGGAGATCCTAAACATCCCTAAAAATCCCCTGGACATACTCGGGCTCAGACTACCTGCCGGCGTGGTACTCCATAGTCAATAACCAACTGGCCACCCTAATAGCCAACTAGTGGCACATCCCTCCTGGCCGGTCCACGACTCCAGGGGGTACTAACCCATCTAATCAGGGCTAGCAAGCAACTGTCACTCGATAATCTATAAGATGCCCCAGAACCCATGGTGTTCTTAGTAATACACTGTAAGTGGGAGGCCCTCACATGCGTGACTCATCTCACCGAACTTGCCAACCCCTTACACGGACACCGCTACACGACAACCCTCAAGGGAAGTCCCCCTGTAGGGATGCCCCGCAAGCATGCACACATCAATAGTTTTTTCACATTCAATAAGGTTCCAACCTGGACTTCACAACATTAGATCCTTTAATCATTTCACAAATGGGTTGGGTTGCCAATCGGGCAAATCCACCATTCTCAAAATCCAACACAATCATCCCTTTAAATTTTAAAATTTCAAATGGACCATTACACCAAAAAACCATTCAACTCACACCAAAATCCAACCAGGACAACAACGCTTCTGCTCCCTTTTTTTCACCAAACCATTCATCAAAAACCTAGTTTTAAGAAAAAATAGTTTTAATGTTTCATTTTCATTTGGAGGCACATCCATGTGAGCACCTAGCGCTCCATGGATGTGAAAACATCTAATGGAACATCTAGATTTTAGGAGGAACACCATAAAACCCATCTTTCACAAAACACTTTAGTATTGAAACCAAACCCAATCATTTGACAACACTTTTAAAAAAACATAAATGCCTTTTTCAAACACTCATCTTATCCAAAGATTTTCTAAAACAACTCATAAGTGTATAATTTTGTTAACTAGAAACACACCAAAACAATTTTAGATTTCCAAACCCCAATAACCATTGAATTCAATCAAACACATCACAAGGAACTCAATTTAACCTTACCAGGAACCTATGCATTTCGTTTAAACCAACATCGAAACCACTTTTTGAAATATAAAACAACTTTATAACCTTGTTAGATGTTTTTCATAAATATAATGGAGATGCATATACTATATAAGAATTAATTGAAAACATTCAATTGCAAATGGTTTGAATCAAAAGGGAAAAATGGTTGGATCACCTACCTCGACACGTGCGAAAATGGTAGAACCCCAACAGAAGGAGGAATGACGCTCCGCAGACCAACTGTACAACCTCGGTTACCCCATGTCCAAAGCGCACATGACCTTGAAGTGCATATATATATATATATAAATATCTGCATATATATATATTTATATATACAACTACATACCCATACACCATAGGTATATATATATATATATCTTAGAAAGAAAACCGCAAAACATTGCTAAATCTAACAACTCAGATAAAGCTGACTCTGGACCAGATAAAGACCTCAGTGGTCCGCAACTCAATTCATATCTAAATTGGAGTAAGAATAAATAACAATGCATAAAAATATCCTTAGCCAAATGTCAACGATAAAACATAATCGCAATATGGAAGTCGTCAGAGTGTGGACCAGCATGTCACGACACATCGTCGCGCAACCTTAAAACCAGAGAAAATATCAGAGGAATTTATCAAACCCTAAAAACAAGATAGTCTAACCACTTGCACCAAAATCAATCCAACCGAAACATTATATCATAATTTGAAAACCTACCAGATGGAAGAAAGAACCAATCGAAGTGGAACACACCTGTGGTTTACTATGCGGTAGGACCACCGAGCAAAAAGAATGGTTTCCGAAGGGTGCACAATGTGCAATGGGACTCGTTCGGAGGCGGTTGTTGTGCGAAAGCTAGGCTCGGCCAGAGACGACGCGGCTGAAGGTGGTAGGGTGGAGGCGGGTCAACCGAATGTGGCGAATGGTGGTCGGGAGAAGACGCAGGGGCAGATCTGGCAGGGAGGTGCGGCGCCAGTGGTCGGGTGTTGGCCGGGAGCTGCTGCCGATGGTGGACTAGAAGAGGCGGATAGCGAGGCAGCGGGAACGGCACGACAGGGGGAGGATGGTCCGGCCGGAGAGCCAGAGGTGCGGTGCATGGGGTCGGGCGAGTCGGCGGGAAGGGGGAGTCGGCAGGAGGCTTCCAGGAGGTCGGACAAGGAGGGGGTTCGTGCGACGGACGAGAGGAAGGGGGGAGGGGGGCTCGCTCGGGGAAGAAAGGGGGGCCGAGTAGATTAGGTTTCTCTTTTATAATAACATTAATAATAATAATAATAATAATAAAGAATAATTATAATTATACCCAAATAACAAACAATAATAATAATAATAATTATAATCAATTAAAAATAATAAAAATAATAAATCATAATTATTATAAACATATATGCATATATAAATATTTATATATAAACATATATAAACATAGATACAAATATAGACACACATATATATACATACATATAACATATATATACATCTAAACATATATGAACATGTATATAAACATGTATACACATAAGTATATAAAGTTAAATATATTTATTTGTGAACATAGGTGTATATATATACACCTATAAACATAAATACACATACATTATATATATTTACACACAACGTTAAAACATAAACACATAAAAATGTAGACAAACATACATATACACATATATAAAAATATAAACATACACACACATATATCTACACAAATAACATTAAAATGGGATGATTGTGTTGTATTTATGCACCGTACGGTTCCCATGCGGACTACAAGTGGGATACACGTACCCAAGTAGAAAGCACATTCCCAAGCAGACTATGCATCTTAAACGCACGATGTTCAAGCTCTATCCCAAAACATAAACTCATCTCACCATTAAAAATTTTAAATTGGGACTCCCCAACACTTAGGAAAAAACACCCGATTCCAAGTAAAATAAAATAAATAAAATGAGTAAAAAAATAATGTGACATGGGATCTGATAGACATGCCAATGACCCTTGCGATACTATGGTGTTGGCGTTCTTAGCACATCACAAGAGATGTACAAAAGTGTGAGGCTTCCTCATCCTCTAATAGTAATTTTATTTTTATTAAAAACGTCTTTGTTAATGGGTTATTACATGAGTAATTTCAAAGAAAATTACATTACCAAATGATTTTATTTTGTGGGGCCAATAAAAGTCCTATGGAGATGCATGATCATTTCATGGAAAATTACAATTTTTCCTCGGGAATAAAAAGGTGGATTGTGAGATGACCTATAAAAACATATGCCTTCTTGTATGATGATGATATCATATTGCTATTCTTTTGTGAAAGTGGAATACATTTCCCCAGAGTCTTATGGTGATTTGAAGAACAAAAGGGGCACAACATGTGACTTTTTCGACTATGAGTGGATCCTGCCTATTACCTTTTTATTTTATGTATTTTTACTATAAACACTGAGTGGTCTAACGAGTTTTCATGAATATTTTTTAAGAAATCCAATCTCTTCATTATTGATCCATTTTGTATGATTTATGATCGCGAGAGGCCTCTAACTAGTAGATATTTTCCTCCAACATTCGATGGATTTTTTAATTCATTACAAGGCATCCACCGATTAACAAATCGTGTTACTTGGGGAAGCTCAGCATATTTCTACCATGTGACCATAGGTTATAAGAGGAATATGTATATGAGTAAAAGGGTCTTCACAAGATCAATTGAATGCTATGCACTAAACATGGTTCATTCATGTTACCCATGGTGGTCACGCGATTGTGCATCCCTTTGAGGATTACAAAACCTACAATCATTAGCCTCCTCCTTATTCCCTTTCCTTTTTTGGGTAAATCATTACCCATATCAGGGTATTTATTAAATAATTATTTTTTCTATTCTTATAATGTGGGTATCAAAAAATACCCCCACTCAGTAACAATATTTGTGCAGATAAGGTCTCAGTTTTGAGGTTTTAAATGAATTCTTGAGTATTTAGGGTTATCTCTATTCTATGTTTGGAGAGACACTTGGTATCTCAGGATACCATTGGTATTCCAAAAAATTCCATATATATTGCGGGAAGAGATCCATTCATTTAACCGTCTATTAATTATCCTATTAACTCACTCCTAACCCCTACTATGTTCCTCTATTATGAGACACTTTTCTGAGACCCAATCATTTGAACACATTTTCAACCCTTCTTTTGTACAAATTTTTCTAGAAACACAACTATAAATAAAGAAACCACTCGACTGACAATGAACTATATTTTGGTAAAATTTTGAACATCAAAAATGAGGATTGATTTTTTACATTAGGGTTCTATGAGGTCTACTAACACGATTATTGAATCGATTGATTGTCAGGTGATTTGCACAACCATGTCTAGATCACGTGATAACAAGTCACTTATGGGTCATCCAATTGTTTGATTCCTTTGGAGATTATGTTATTTTTGAGACCATAAGTTTTTTAGGTGAATTTATAACTCATTATGCGATTTATGAACCCATTGTTGATTCATGAAATGCACGTGATGTTGATGGTTTGTTATGTATTTCATTTGAAAATGATTTTATAATACCCATACAACATATGAAACATTCATTAATTTAGACTTTTCTAGTTCTCAATGATCTCCCTCAGCCTCAACCAATTTAAGAAATAAAATTTCCATAAATTGTATCATTTACCCCAGATATAAAAAATTTTCAGATAATTAGAATTTAAATAGCTACATATAATTTGATATTTAGTATTACCTATTGTCTCATCAGATTATTCAATATAGGTTTAGTTTTTTGTAGATTGTTCTTATCCCGCCTTCAATTTTATAAATATCATCTGACATGGTTTAAACTCCTTATCAATGATTCCATAAGACAACTATTCAGGATGTTAACCTTGTTATTGTTCAATAATTGGGTTTGTCTTATATGCTGAAAATATCACCTTTGGTCCTTGATGGTTCTGATTTTGTACACCAACATATCTCTTAGATTTACATGTGTATACTTACGTTTTAACAACCCTTCTCATTATTACACACATAAATATGATTTCATACCTAAACATATTTATAATAAAACCATGAATATTGATAGGTATAGTGTCTTTGGGGAATAGGAACTTTACATGAAAAAATAGACATAATATACAACCTATTTATTAAAAACTCATTTTATATGACCACAACATATTTTCGACCTTAACATTGCATGGGATAAACTGAGGACATACAAATGAAAAGGGTGAGCTATAAATCCTAGTAAGTGAGTAAAAAGGGAATAACATGATGAATAAAATAAATTTTATGAAATGGTAATATCAAACTATCACAAGATAAACATGACTATAAAGGCATGATATAACATCATTTTCATAACATTGAAATGAGGCAACATCATACAATTGGATATTAGCATGAGCCAAATCCCATTGCACATGGATTAACATGAGTAAATTCTCATTCCAATATAATATTAATGACAAAACCATCATCTCACATTAATTTTTGTGAGTAAATCCCAATGACACAATGTGTATTAGGATACCTAAGATTACATAATTCATTTATGTTCTATTAGGGCGCACCCTCTATAAAGATTTCATTTAATGCATAAGTGTGCCACAAGGATCATAAAACATGGTATCATTCAACATCATAAGTTATTCGACAATCAAATAATTTTGAATACATACATGCATATTCCATTCAACATTTATCTGTGAATAATGGTGAATATCCTTGATAGGGAAATGGGTATGGTATTCACTACATGATGATTTTGGCATGGAAACTCACAGTGGATTTTTGGCTACATGATGTCGATATATATAAATTCATAAGTTGTGATGATGATAGAGAAAGGGGTATATCATCATTTATACATGAAATAGACTATAATTGGATAATGGAACATAATATTTCTATATATTAAATGGAATTTAGATGCATAATATTGGAGAAATACTTGAATGGAAATAAGATGAGAGAAATCTCTTACAGAATTTTCGCATTGTAACAGGTGTACAAGGAAGACATTAATGAGAGAGAAAGTTGTGTCTCATAATTCAATCATACGGAAGGTAGTATTGGAGAGGTTAAAAAACATTCCCAAACATTGATAATTGTTAATAAAATGGTATAACCACATGAGGATACATAGATAAATTATGGAAAGGAATGAATCCCTTACTTGAGAGTGTGAATTCCATAGCTTGATGTGGGGATTTTTTATTTCTTGGGGACTCATTGGAGGATTCCAGAGAGGTGAGGTAAGAGTAGGGATTTTGTTCGAGGTTTTTGAGTATGAGATGTGGGATAATGGGTTGGTTTACATAGGAAATGAGCGGTGGATTCATTAATATTTACCAATCATAGGTTATTGAATTTATATAATTAAATATTAAAGACTACAATACATCACATGGTTATTGACCATGGTTTTGTCCAATGGGGATGAAAAAATATTATTTTATAAGTCAAATAGCCTAACATATTAAAATTTTATCCATTCTTATGTGGTGGTGAGTCGTATTATTAATGAAATGAATTTAAAATTGTAATGTATATTATACAATTTAGAGGATTCACTAAGGCCTTATAAAATAATTAAAACAAATCTAAAATTCCATTATTTCAATGGGAAAAACTTTATTGGGCCGAAAATACCAATTATAGTACTTATTACATCATTTTGGGTTCTTTATGATGTCATAAACACATATTTTATTTATACGGTATATAATTTTACAAAAAAAATTCACTATCAATGAAAATAATGATAAATTCCACATTGAACAATTTCGACATCCTGAATCCAATAATATTATTCATTTATTATAATTAATTTTCTAAATATTTGAATTTTTTCTTTTAAAATGAAAACAAATATATATTGAAATTTCAAAGGTCTTGATAAAAACAGTTTTCAAACCTTAATCAAAATTACATTTGACATCATAAAAATAATATACTCATTTATTATTCATAAAATTAATTTTATTATAATATTTTAATAAAATATTAATAATTTCAAAAAATTTAGAAATTATACCCAATAAATTCATTAAAAAAAACTTTTTGATTTATCGCATAAAAAATAGGTAACTCATATCAAATTGATTACCTATTCATTTAATGATAAGTAACTGATATTATCCTAATTTATAAGCATTTTTTTATATTATTAAGAAAATATTATTTTAATATATATATATATATTTCTCAAAAGTAATATTTTTACCTGGAGAATCAATTTATCAAATTCATCATTTCATTAAGAAATACTATTTTCATAAATGAATTAATGTAATAATTCATTTATTTATAAAAAGGAATTATACAATATGTAAATAATACCTGACTACATAAACCATTATAAAACGTACCTAATTCCTTAGGGTAATGTGGGTGATATGAATAGACTCCAGGGGTGGCTCATGTAACATCCCATGAGTGGTAATATCTTTTAAATTGAACATCTACCATAGATGATTCTATTGAAGCTTAACAAGATGAATATCAGCATGTTCATGTTCAAGAGTAATTCCTAATGACACTACCACCATTATGAGCTGCGAAAAATGATCTTCGTACAACCATAGTCTACTGGATGAGGACATCATCTTCTTTTAATGCATAGAAAGGATTATTTTTGAAAAAAATTATATTTATATAAATCATTTAATTACTATTCAATAGCTAAATTACCAATAGTAATGGTACTTAATAGTAACTAAAAAATAAAAGTAACATTAATAAAATATTTCATGAGATTTTTAGAATATTTTAAAAATGGTAATTTTATTCAGTAATGATCGGGTCATTACAACATTCCCCCCTTATGAAATTTCACCCTCAAAATTTCCTTTTCCCAGACAAAAATAAATGGGGGTAACTCTACTGCATCACATCATCGAGTTCCCACGTTTTTTCTCTGAAAAATGTGTTTTTTGACAACACATTGATGTGGGGAATTGTCTTATTTTGTAAACCTTTTTCCATACGATCTAACATCTTCACCATATTCTCTTTATATGAGAGTTCACTCTCTAGTGGAACCAAATATGGATTGAGTACATGCAATGGGTTAGGTTTTTACTTCCTCAAGATTGACAGTTGTAATAAATCATCTACTTGAGACATGTTTGGTGAGAGTTATTGTCATTAGGCCACTTCTCCAGTGCAATTACATATATTGAAATGTTCAATGTACCTTGGACCATGAATTAACTTCTTCCAAAATCTCATGAATATACTCCACAGTGATATTCAGTGAATACCTTGTCTCTAACATCAAATTATAGGTCTCCTCTATGATTATCAGTATAGCTCATTTGTCAAATCTGAGTAGCGTTAATGAGTTGTTGGATGGTCTAAACCTTCTACACAATTTCATTAACTATTTATGAACATAGATTTTTTTTCTCCACAACATCATCCCAACATACTGATGTTTTAAACCTCTTTCAAAAAACATCTTTATAAGAGCCACTTGGAAGGTTGAGTGGAAACTATTGTTGTAAGAGAACTCAACCATAGTAATTTGGTGATCCAAAACTAATTTTATGACTATGGGGAATTATCACAACGTGTAATCAATTATTTGGATAGTCTGGTCATATTAGACATCAGTTAGAGAATGACAAGATGTATTCATGTTCATCTCAGTATTCAGAGAACATTGGGGTCACTTTCAGAACATTGAGGTGAATCTTGGATCTCGATCAAATACGATTCACAGTGGTACACTAATTATCCTTACAACTTATATGATGTATATTCATGCCTGTTGATGTAATATTGAATCCTCATGAATTGTAATGATGTGTGTAGACTATATAAGAAGTTCCACAACTACCCAAATAGCATTGTTTCCCTTGGATGTCTTCAAATGTCTGATGAAAATGTACATGGTGATGTTTCCCTATTTCTATGATGGTACATGTACTGGTTTCAGCATCCCCGTATACTTCTACCTCCCAACCTGCTTTTTTTGAAAAACAAGGAACATTTATGTATACTCAATGATCTCCTTTTTCATGTTATCCCACCAATAATTCTTTCTGATATCTCAATACATAATTGTGTTTCCTAGGTTAATGGTGGAATTAAAACGATATGAATCAACCAAAATTATTTTCTTTAACTCTAAATTTTATAGAACACATTTTCTTGACACAAATCTCACAATTCATTCTTCATTAAATTTTATCTATGAGGATTTCCCTTTTTTAATAGATTCCACATTATTTTGAATTCTAACATCATCTTTTTGATCATCTGTTAACATTTCCAAAATAGATGGTTGAGAAATTATTTGTGAAAGGTTTGATGACGTTTCCTTTTATATATTTCACATGTTCATCAGCATCAAATCTAGGAAGATTGGTTCCTTTTCAATTGTCATCAATGAAAGATTTTTTGGATCCTTTCTACTTAGTGAACCTACCACATTATTAACATTCCCCTGATGGTAGTGAATTGTGTAGTCGTAGACATCAATAATCTATATCCATCATCATTGGTTCATGATCACCTCTATCTTCGTGAATATATACATGAAGATTTTGTGATCTGTATATATTTCATAGTTTTCCCAACACTGTATTATCTCCAAATATTCAATGTGATGATCAGTAAAGCCAACTCTATATAATTTTTGGGATAGTTCTTCTCATGAACATTAAATTTCTATAAATCAGATGTAAATAATTTTACATTTTTCATTAACACACTTCCAATGAACTTGTTTTAAGCATAACTTAATACCATGAAAATTATTCCACATGTAGGTAGTTTGAGAGCAAGCACATTGATAAGACTCCTATTCAACTCCATTAATCTCACCTTCCATTCATCATTCCACTAAAACATTACTCCCTTCTATGTTAGATTGGTATTGGATTTTGACCAACATTTCAAATTTCTGAACAATTATCGATAATATCTAGATAATCCAAGGATGCTACGGATATCTGTCATAGATGTTGGCCTTAGACATCCCTCAATTGAATTTTTCTTGGAGGGATCCAAAAAATATGAAATTACATATAATGAAATTCCCCATCAATGATACTTCCTTGAACTATAAATCAAACTTTTTATAAAATTCCTAGATCTTCTCCCTTTTCATTCACTATTGTAAATTGCTTATATGATCCTCTTTCTCCTTCATGGTAATGGAGTAAATTAAAATATCACATATAAATACTACAAAAAATATATTGATTTGATTTCTAAATAATATTTTAATAATTGTCATGAATATTTTAGGATCATTAGTGAGTCCTCAAGGTATTATAATTATTTCATAGTGCGTGTACCATGTACAAAAAGAAGAATATGTGTTATCCTAATCCTTCACCCACACGTGGTAATATCCCAACTACAGATCCACCTTGAGAAGAATTGAGCAGCACATATCCTATCAAAAATGTAATCAATTCATTGGAAAAGATATTTCTTTATAATCATGATTTTTATGAGATCATGATAATCAATTCCAAGTCACATTGACCCATACATTTTATGGATAAAGAGAATTATTTCACCCCCTGGTGTAGCAATTCGTTGTGTAAACACTTTATCCAGATTCCCCAATATTTGATTATTTATCTCCTCCTTCTCCACAATAGCCATTATATATGTATTCTATGATATTTTTATATCCCCATGTTAAATATCAATCAATAATTCAACATCTCGTATAAGAGGAAGACTCGGAAATTCATCTTGAAACAGTTCAGCAAATTCCAATACAATTTCCATGACATAAAGTATGGTTCATTCCTTAAACTCAATCATCAATGAATGATATTCATGATTATAAAAAATGATATCCATTTACGAGATGATGGTGCAAAATAGGATTCATCATCCCCCTTTCACTTGTATAAAATTAGTGGTCGAATCACTATATGGTGTGTGATTTCCCTCTTATGGAAATATATGCAGGGTTTATTTGTGGAAAGACAATCCATGCTTGGAATTAAGTCAAATTACAATAGAGTGATAATGGCTAGGTTCTCCACGTAGTTCAATCCACAAATTGTGATATAAGGGGGGGGGGGTTATATTAGTGGGATGCAATAATTTCCCCATTTTACATTCATCCAAACATCTTCACTTCCCTTATTTGTGGTAGAGTTTGGATTGTTATATTAATTACTTATGATATAAAAGAATGAGTAGAACCAAAATAGAAAAGTACATCTTCGATTATTGAATGAATTACTAAAGTAAAAGTCACCACATCATTTTCGGGATTTTCATCTATGGTAGTGATGGGAAAATATTTCCCTTTATTCCTTGGAAATTGTTGGTTGCCTCCAACAACACTTGGATTAGGGATCTCGTTTGAAAAGTGACCTGATTCTTTTCAGTTGTAGCAATGAACAATGTGATGAGATTAAAATAGAGTGTTCATCTCCTCTATTGAAGCATCATGTTTTTCTTTTTGGAAATTAAAGGCCATGTTCCCTTACCTTACAAACCTAAATCACTTCCTCATACCCTTCATGAAATTCATGGGGTTCTTATTTCCACACCATTGGTATGTGGGGTGTTGGAATTTCATAGAACGGATGGATTTATCCATTGGACCACCAGAATTAATGTCCACATAATACTTTTTAATCTTAGGATACCCCTAAGTTTCACCAATCCCATTTTTGACTTAGATGGTGAATCAGAAAATGTACTCATAGATATCGATGTCATGGATCTCTAGCGCTTTCAGTAGGTTAGGTGTTAGGCCACTGAAGAAGCGACAACCATGCATTCAGGGGTAATGAATAATAAATAGGTGTCTCATAGAAAGTGGTATATCATCATTCAAACATGAGGAGGTCATTATGGGGTATGTGATAAATCATACCCCATATTTTTAAATTTTATATAATAGTTTAAAATGGCATGAAAAAATATGGATACAAATGAGAATGGAAGGAATCCCTTACTGTATTGTGTGACTTTAAATGATTGAACAGTGGATTCATGAGAGCATGGGTCACCGTGGGAGGATTCAAGAAATGTGAGGGCAGAGTAGGGATGTTATCCGAGAATTTTTTGTGAAGAGAAGTTGTAGATTGTGTGGGATTATATAGGGAATGAGAGGGGAATTTATTAATATTTCATAAACATATGTTTGGGAATATATATAATTAAATAATCAAACCACAATCCTTTCCATGGATTTTTATTATGGGTTTTCCCATAGTGGTATGATAAGAATTATTCTAAAGGGGAAAATTCTGAAATTATTAAAATATTTTCCTTGCTTATGTGAAGGTGTGTCACATTATTAAAGAAATGAATTTAAAATCATAACGTATATTATTCATTTTGGATGATTCACTATGGAATTATAAAATAAATAAAACAAATATAAAATCCTCTTATATTAATAGGATATAATTATATTGGGTATATATTAACCATTATAGTATTTATTACTGCATTTTTGGGTCAATATGATGTGATAAAACCCATGTTTTATTTATACTGAATTAATTTTTTACCAAAAAAATTTGAATGTCTTATAATATTATAATTAATTCACCGTAGGATAATTTCAATGTCTTTATTAGAAATATAATATTCATTTTATTTAAATAATTTTCTATATATATGGATATTCACTTTTAAAATGTAAACATACATTTATTGAACATTCATAGGTTTTGATAATAACAGTTGTGAAACAGTAATAAAAACTACCTTGGACATTATGAAAATTTTAAATACATTTTTTCTTCATAAAAATATTTCTATTTTTTTTAATTTTAATTATTTCAAAAAATTCATCAATTCCTCAAAATAAATTCATTAAAAATACAGTTCTATTTTAATTCAGAATATATGTAACTCTTATCATAATGATTACCTAATAATTTACTAATATCTATCTAGTATAGTCATGATTTATTAGATTTTTATTATAATGTTATTAATTAAACCCTTAGCTTAATATATATATATATAAATATATATATATATATCTGTTTGTGTGTGTGTGTCTGTATTTCATAAATGTACATTTTTACCCATGGAATCAATTTTTCAAATTTGTAAATTCATTTATGAAAGTCTATTCTCATAAAGTAATCTATTGAAATAGAATATTTTTTTTATAAATTGAATTACACAATAGTAACTAATAAACTATTACATAACACCATGTAACACACAACTTAGTACTTAGGGTAAGGCGTGCGACGATGATAGACTCTTGGTGTGGTTTTGATAACATCGTCGGGGTGGTAATCTATATTAACTGAAACTTCTCTCATAGGTCATTATGTAAAATCTTAACATATTAAAGCTCATCTTGGGATTGGTCAAAATATAATCCCAATGATTCTACCTCTTTTCCATGCTCTGAAAAATGGGATTCGTACGAAAAGAGTCGGCTGGATGTGGCCATCCTCTCTTTTGTCTCTGTCAAAATGATTCTTTTAAAAACACAGATATTTATATCACTAGTGTGTTCAATATTAAGAAGTTATATTAATAACTATAATGATAATTAATGGTTATTTGAAAACAACAACACACAAGAATAATAGTAATAAATTATTTCACAAGTTTTCTATAATACATTAAAATAAAGGGAATCGTGTTTATAAATGATGAGGTTGTTACATTCTTCCTATATAAAAAATACTCGGTTTAGGTGGACATGATCAAAGATCTAGGGGAGATCTAAAAAATAAACCTCATTCATGTTATGTGTACCCTGGTAGAGAAAATGAATCCATTAATGTAATTAGGATTCCATCTCAGGCTATGGGTTACACACCATTTGAGATAATGGAATATGATGCTTCCTCTCCTACTTCATTATTAGCTCAACTAGTTATTCCTCTACATTTCACACCTTATTCATCATTCATATATTATTTTTTAAATTTTGGGCTAATATAAAACTAAATATATTCCTTATTTACTAGTAGAAACTTGTAATTAATCCATTACTAAGGTGGAATTCCTCCATCAGCTACATCATGACTTGGAGGGCAGGTGGTTTTGACTGATAGCCTCGGTATGAAATCATGAAGAAATTTTTTCTTACTCTGAGATATAATTCAATAAGTTAAAAAGAATTGAATGATATTTCAGAAGTAGATCCTCTTGTTAGGAAGAAGTTGAAGTCAAAATAGACATTTAGTGATTTTTTTTGTTGATATCTATATTGTGAGCTAAAATAGACACCTAGACTTCATAAATATTGAGTCATGAGGAAATAATATCCCGAATAAGGGCTATCCTTTCAACGTAGTCAAATTAAATAGAAAATACTCAAAATAAAGTTTAGGATTGACAACGTTGACCAAATTCTTCCATCTTGTAGTATAAGCATAAGAGGTGTGGTTAGTAATGCTACATTATTCAACTAATGTTTCCATCTTGAACCTAGAAAAATTGGAAATTTCATAAGATCAAATATTATCAAAATTCATTGAACTTTTTACGAGTATTTTGGGGAAAATATTCCATGTAGAGGTTCCTCTTTCTAAACACATTATTAATCAACTACTACAATCTTGTACAATTGTTATCCAATTTCACTACCATCCATTATTTTCAGGACATTTCTTTGCTCTAACATTATATGAATCATTAATTGTACCCATCTTGTGAATAATATCATTTAATAATGACTTCATGGATTTGAATTTTCAAATTTTAATAGATTCTTTCTGTATAAATGTTCATGAATTCCCACTAATATGATAATCTCCATTGATAATGTTTCATAGATATCTTGAGATCACATGATTCTTATAAGTATTTCTAAGGCATGACATATGTCTCTGAAGGAGAGGGATCTGTCATTTTTTTGAAACTCTTAGGCTTGGATAGAGAATCTAAGTGACAAATATCTCTATATGGTGGGCCTCACAAGATCTTGAAGTCTAAATTCCATCCATTATATTTAATAGGGTCTTTTATCTCGGTCCTGTTTTATCTATAGTTTAGTTTCTTTTAGCACAAACCTAATATTTCTTTGGATTACAATCTATTACCTCAATCCATTAAATTTTTATTGTATATGGTCTTTTGTCTCGTACATTTTTTCACATTAATTTAGGGTCATTTTAGTTTTGACCCTATATTGATTTTTTTTGTTAATTTATCTCAGACTTTACGTTGATTTTGATTAGGTTCTTCTGGCTCAAATATGTTATCACATTATTTCAGATTATTTTTTTCCTAGACCTAACTTATGTTCATGGGATATGGTGAAGTCATTCTAGGAATGACCAAAAACATATTGAGGTGATGGTTTTTTCCATGGTTTTTCATTATCTCACGAGGACCAGAAATCCCTATTTGTAGAATGACACATTTGGCTGAAAACAGTTGGCATACAAAAAATATCCATAGTCATAACTTCATAGTCAAGGAAAGGGTCCCATGAAGATTGGTATCCTTTCCATGGGATATGTAATATTTATGGAGGTAATATTGGATGAGGGATGAATACTACATATTCTTGGTCACCATTGATACTTTGAATATGGATGAAGTAGATGATACCCAAAAGATTTATTCCTTGAATATGGGTTTGTACAAATATATTAGGGATGACCTGTAACAAAATGATATTTTATGTTATCATGTGGTATTTCTAGGGCTCAAAAGTAACAATGATACTCTACTAAGAAGAGGTAATTCCTTTAGTTGGTGTGTTAATACTATTATTAATATGTATTAGGGTCAACCAAAACAAGATATCTTCATATTTCTGAGTGCTACGAAAGGTTATCGAAGACTCAAAAACCTAGATGATGAGGTAGGGTATGGATGAAAATACATTTAGAGGGTTTTCTAGAATAGTAGGATAATTTTTCTCTTATAATGTAAGGCATGAGAACTACATCCTATGGTTTTTACTATCAAGGCATGGTCCTGAAAAGGTTCATGAATGGAGTGTTTCATTCCTTTTTTGATAATGTTTACAAGAGACAGTGATGTAGTAATAAGGATGTAAAATAAACTAGGATAGTTTGGCATGAATATAGTAAATCAATATCCAAAGTGGCCTATCTAGGAGGATGATATGTGAAAATTGTATGAAGAATCACTGAAAACCGGCAATGAAGTTGGGTTCCTCCTTGGGGATCATAGGGATCACAAGGATTAGAAATGTCTTTTCCTGAGTGATTCACATTTTTAATGAATGTAGGATCAAAATCAAGAGACACCGACCAACACACATAGTCGAGTATCGGTTTTTTCTTGTTGGGTATCCATTCCAATGGATTTATAAGGTTTCAATTATCTAATTAACCTAAATCATGAGGTATGGTTTCCTGAAAGTGTAATTTACATGATGTTTTTGAGAACCCTAAAAGTTCATTCACTGCCTAGGGAACTTATTTTCATTGTAAGGAGATGTTAAAATTCATTACACTATCTTTTTTCTGATCTCGGGGGTTCAGCGAGCATAGATGGGATATTACTATGGAAAAAAGAAGACCCTATTATCAATATTCCATATTTATTTTTTCCCTAATATTTTTCAAAACATTATAGATAATGATTCTAGAGAGAGAAGACATGAATTTTTTTCAGGCCTCCCTTTATGTGTCTTCGACCTAAATTTTTTTATGCCACATTCACTATATGTTTATGCTCTTGAGTATAGGAATATAATAATATTGTGATTATGTTCATACATCATTGAACATAGTGCATGAAATTTACAGTCATCTGGCATATGAACCTAATACGGATTATCATACAAAAGATCCCAATTAAGATATCATGGGTCAATATTTTCCCAATATTCTATTGAGCAAAAGCTAAAAACATCATAAATCGTGGATCATGGTTATCGAGTGATGGGTAATGAAATAGAATAGTTATTCAAAGAGTAGTTCATGTCAAACTGAGATTATGATTTCATCCACAGTGTCACCAGGGATCACAAGTATCAGAATGTCATATTTGTAGAGTGACACATTTGGTTGACGACCATTGGTTCATAAGAAGGAGACATAGGCATATGTCCATAGTCAATATATTTTTCCCTTGAATATGGACATCCTTTCAGAATTCCAGGGAAGGATTTTGGAAAACTGAATAAGTCGATGTAAAAAAATGAAATATGTATTATGGATTGTGATCCTTTAAATGATTATGGAAGAACATTATACTATGGATGACTTGGATACTGCTCTCGTGGTCTATCGAATGGGTCTGAAAAATTGTTTTTTCCATGAACATTTGTCATCATGTAGTGGGGATATTGTCCCTGAATTTTAACATTGTGTTCTAAGGACATGTACCATGATGTATATCATTATATTGTGAGGGAATTCCCATTGTGAAGTCTTAATGTCATGTGATCAATAATTTTCCTGGTAGTATAATGTCCTATTATATGGATATGGTCATACTTTCATGACATGTGAAATTTTGTCTAGACCCAAGGATGGAAATCAATATATAACTACATATCCAATGATGGTTGGAATCAATCCATATGTTGTTCATGATATCCCATGCAGTTTAACATCATGTAGTGTGGATGATGATGAATCGATGTGGAAGAATGAGAATGTTATGATTGGTCCCAATGATTGATGTCTAGGTTCCACTATTTATCTTGTGATAATGATAATCAAACCAAACATATTTTTTTATGAAGTTCCCTACATTGGTCTAACCCATACACAATGTGGTGTGAATTTTTATATTTATTTGTTGTGTCTGGGACCATATTTGGAATTTTAGGAATTACTATTTATCTTGTGTTGATAGGAATCATGTCACATGGAGATCATAAATAAAAAACACTTTCATTACAGGTTCTCCTTACATGGAGAGGTTGGAATTATTTTGGTAGATTATCATAGCTATGTCAATGATTAGAAATCCATTTTTAACTACATATCTGGTGATGAATGGGATATATTCTCATGTAATTGCGATGGAACTTTTCTATTTTATGTTTGGAATCAATGACATTGACTATGAAATTTATCATCATGTCGGAAGGATTCACTATATTCAATTAATATTATTGAATTCATGACTGTGATAGACATATTGTGTTCTTTCAATCCTTTTTTGTTTGGGAATATAATAAATCCATTTTTAAGATCATGTAAGAACTTTTTTATGTGAGAAATTGGTAATGCCAATGGTTATTCACACTATGCAGAGGCAATTGAGGGTACAAAAGGTAATTTGTATCTTGTAGTGGCTTGACCCATATATATCATCAAGGCATCCCTATACATCTCAATGAAAAATCAGAGTCAATATATATGTAGTTCAAGAATAATCATGCAGTTAACATCATGTGGAATGGACTTTTAGATATAACGATTATTAACCTATGATATGGACATGGATCACATGACATTAATGGGATTATTGGTTCTGGATCAGAAAAGGTTTTTGTCATGTGATGAGTTCTTTTCCATGTAGTTATAATTTCATGAATGAAGGGGGAATTCGTACCATTAATAATTATGTAACAAGGGTTAGAAAAAATAGTATAACTTCTTGTATCCTTGACCTTGACCTTGAAGAGTAAAATTTTTATTCGAAGAAGAAAAAATAAAACAGCAATGGCCCACCGGGAAAACAAAATCTAGCTGGAAAAGAAAATATGGGTGGTGAAAGAATTGGAGTCTGAGGGCATACCCATGAATAATATTAACCCCCATCGGTGTCAGACAGTCTAGGTTTTGAAAATAAACACGGTCCAAACCGGGGGAAGCTAATTGAAGCCATGTACTCCGCGACCTTGTTGCATTCCCGCCAATTATTATGTACACTGGTATGGGATCCTAAGATTCCATAGAAAGCCCAGACCACATATGTGACCGACCATAGTATAACCCCAATGCCACAGAGGGCATTATGCAACACAATTGAGTCGGTTTCAAACTCATAAATATGCAATTCCCTCTGGCCACAAAAGCTTATATCTTCATGCACGGCCAAAGCTTCCACTTGAAGGGCTATCCCTTGACCATTAACTTCTTGTATCTAGTATGTGTTTTTATACATCAATATCTTTTATCCAGTATGAAATTCATAATGTCTAACATCACGTGGTCAATTTCAAATCTGTATAATTTAATATCATGTGTCAGCATGAACTCATATAGTTTATCCTCATGTAGCAAGGGTGAAATGTTCTTGATTACAACTATTTTAATTATTTCATGAGAAATCACTCATTGGTTTCAGGTGTTACAGACTCTCCATACATGGTTTAAAATGAGTGGTCTATATTATAATCGGCCTTATGTTTTATATAAGGCCATTACAATTAGGGTTGAAGGTTCATTGGATGCTTCCCTAAATTTATTTGGGTTATTAGAGTCAATAATAATTACCCTTGGGGGAGTGAAAATATTGTATCCTTCTTATTAAATGCTCATCTATTTTTATTCTAATTGGAATTTAGGTTATGTATTCTGTGAAACCTATTCTCATCATGTCACTCACATTTTTCCATCCGTTTTTATGATTTATCATCATCATAGAGTTTTCCCTAAATGGCTATTCTGAGGGAATGATGATGGACCTCTATGGGTAAAATTTCCATGTTCACATACACTAATGAGTATGTTGTTTTATGGGTGAAATTATACATGGTGGTATTTTAGGACAATAAATCATAAAGATTCATGTCTATCCAGGATGTATTATCGATGTTCATCATATTTTCGACTATATTCAATAAATTCTAATTGACATCCTATAACTATCCATTTTTTGACTCATGGTAGTGGGATGAGAGGATGGTTTCCATATTGTACTCCTGGTATAGTTTCTTCAACTATGTAGAATATAATTTTTTGTTGGTTTCCATCAATATATTGTGGGGGACCCCAGAAATGGTGATGCTATTGGAATTTATGTGGTTGATGTTATTCTTTTCCAAAAACTCCTTTAGGGGCATTTCATCATCCCATATTGATAATAAGTCATTGGACATAAGGATATAATTGAACATATTTTCCATTGTTGGGGGATATGGATCCAAAACATCCATTCCCGAAGTCCAAAATAGCTAGGAATACAAAGTTGACTCAAGTAATTATAGTGGTTGATAAATTAATATCTTATTTATATAAAATACATGAAATTTCATGGTAAATTCTAGACAGTCTGTAACTTGGTTTTCCATTACTACCCCATCCTCCAGGTTTTGTGGGAGATCTTGATACTAGATTGATGGGTGTTATAAGATCCCACTTTTACATCCTAAATGATGGTAGAATTATCTTTTTATTCTATTCATATGAGGAGGATATAATAATCTCCCTGCTTGTAGAGGGATTTTTTTTAATTTGGACCATCCTATATGGTGAAGTTCATTGCACGTTGGTGAATATGTTCCCTTGGGCTCGGTCTATTGGGAGTGTTGGATTTTGGAGATAATTGATTACGAGCTCCATCCATTTAGGGGTGGTTATTGGTTCATCATGCTCTGGGTTGGTGTTGACCTGGTCGATCTCTTTCATATAAAATATAATGATCAATGGGAACACTCTTCGATGTGTTATATGGAATTCTGCATCATCTTGATTATGTTTTACCAAGACTATGTTTTCATTAGTCCATGCATCATTGCAATAATTCTATGATTTGAGAATATGATGCAAAATGATATCAAAAGGTAAACTCAACAATTGGTCCCCTTTTGTTGATAGTGAGAGGTTATATTTCATCATTTTTGATGGAATATTATACATTAATCATATTGATTACTTGTTATGAATCACATTTGATATTTTGGATTGATATGTGAAGATTTAGTGTTAGTTTCATCACCTAAATGTGTGCTTTTTATTATTCCTTGTTATTCTTGCAATATTCAGATAGTGAGAATGAGTTGCAAAAAACTTCCTTATCTGCAGATACAATTACAATCCCATGTTAAACCCAATTATGCTTCATTTTGTTCAAACATACACCGATTGGAATATAGGATACCATATAGAAATAAATATCCCATGTATGGTGTGTTTAATGGGAATAAAATATCTCTTCATATTGATGCTAGGTGTTCACCATTGAATTCTGTATGAAAAGATGATCTGTAATGAAATTAGCTAGGGTATTCAATTTAACTGACATCTATGACACTAAAAAAATTTCATATTTCTATAGAATGACCACCCACCACTCCAAGAACCATATCATCATTGGATGGCTATGTATGTACTTTAGGGGATCGATAGGAGAGACCATATGGAATTCATTGTTTTTCAAGTAATTCCACACCTTTTTCACTACAAATGTGAGTTAAAGGTAGTTCTTCATGGAATTAGACTATTGAGTATGAGTTAATAGAATTATAAAAATAAGTTATTACAAATGGATCGGGCTCTATGCATCATTCTTGTGTCCGATGATAGCACCATGTGGGCGTTCCATGGTGGCCACATATAATATGAGTGGCCTCCCATTTACGAGAGTCATCAAGACTGATGGATAAATGTGTTATTTCCTTATACATTTGTAGTATTATTTAGAGTCATTATCCCATTAAAATGAAATTATGTTCATTATTAGACTAGTGATAGGAAGTTAATTTTCATCTAGGATGGCTACAAATCTCAAAATGTAAGAAGTTTGTCATTAGAGACCCATCAATTCATTGAGATTTATGGGGTGTAACATTACATTAATAGCTTGTGTCTACTCTAGGTTGACCATGATGTAGTGGAGGCATGTAACAATGTAATGAAGCATCCTGGATGTCACCCTGAAATCTCATTTAAGTGTATTATATTTTAATGTGATTTCGTAGCTTGTTGATAACAAATATGTTATCCATAATGTTATCACATTGCTGTCAGGACTTAACAACAAGGTCATCAACATAAATTTCGGTTATCAGTCCTATTAATAGACTAAATATATAAATCATGGAATGTTCATATGTTGAAGCATCTTTCATTAAACTAAACTGCATTCCTTGATAGAAAAATATCCCTTGAGGCACTCAAAATTTAGTTCATACTTGTATTCAGGGGATATATTTAATTGATTTCACCATGAATACTCATCCGATAAGGATAGGTCTTGAAGTACAATAGTGACCTTAATCGCGATTTCTGTGATTAGAAATGGAAAATCACCCTTCATGAATGGCTGATTAGGGTCTCTAAAATCATTGAAATCCCTAACATTCATATTAATTCTCTTAATAGGGATGATGTTTTCCTATCATCATGGGTATTTCACTTCTCCAATTTTTTAATTGTTCAATTTTCGAAATTCAATCTCTTTATTTGTTTCATGAGAGGGGTGCATCTTCTAGGCTTCCTACATTGCGCCTTGATGCTTATCGGGTGAGTCCAGATGGTCCGTAGACACATCGAGATTTAGTCCAGGAAATTTTGTGTAGCTCCAAGAAAAATAAATTTCTTCTACCTCTTAAATTAAATATATATATATATATATATATATATATATATTTTATAGGGAAATGGTGGAACTATCCCAACAATGTCACATGTCTTCTTCCATTACAATATTCATCTATCAAATTTTATCGATGGTAGAGTAGATTATTTCCTTGAATGCAGGAGGGTAATTCCTTAGTTCGTCCACATCGTCCCTCAAATACGTGTTTAGGGATACATTTTTGGATTGAAAATGAAATCTATGGGATTCCGTGTCAGTATAATGATGAGGGAGTCAATTATAAGATACATTATAATCTCTTTAAACATGGGTTGTTATTGGGATTTGTTGGAGAGGATTTTTTTTTGTATGGGAAAGGAATGGTTTTGGACTTATGGGATCATGTCAATTACCTCCACTATGGTTACGTGGAGAAAATCATCACTATGAGACATATTCCAGGGTTTTGCTGGGGTGGTTCCCAAACCATTGTGGGCTTTAGCCCGTATTTTATTATTTATTATAGGTTGTTTTCCTCCCATCATAGGGAATCCTAATTCAGCATATGTGGCTCTGTAGTGTTCAAAGATGAATTTTCACCATGTAGTAAGCTGACCATTCCATTGATGGTGAACTTCAGACAATAATGGAATGTTGATGTTACCACATCATAGATATAGATTAAAGGACTTCTGTATAGGAAATTGTATGTTCTATCTTTCTACATAACTATACACTCTGCCTAATATGTATGATTGAAAACTGTTTGTGGAGTTTGATTTTCCTATGAGGTCTTTGATCACTCTATTCATACTCTTGAATGGTCACCTTTATGGGAAAGTAAATACTGTTTCATATATCCCACATGTAAGATTGTTTAAACTATGATGAGGCTGATTTTGGATCCATTATAAATTTGGGCCTCTGGATATCACCATTGTTGATTCTTCCAAAACATATAGGGGACTAATGTTCCCTTGCAAGATCTATTCTAGATCCTCCATATTTAATGAGATTGTGATAAGGTTTTCTACTGACATTGTATCTACTCGATATACCATAGTTGTAGATAATTCTTCCTCATTCTCTTGTGGGCTCTGAAGGGATTCATCATGTTCCATACTGAGTTCTTTTGAATGATTGTGCAGATCTTGTATGTTTTATCTTGGCTGAAAATATTTTGAGATGTTTTTAAATTTCAAAAAACAAATCCTAGAGGTCAGTGCTTCAAGAGGTGGTGCTACTATTGTACATTTGGATCTGGAACTGAGGCATTGTTGGTTGTTAGGCCCAGTTCATTTGCATATGTTGTGGGAGAATCTTCTTCTAGTCGTGTGGGTCTTGGTGATCCTCATCATTTTATTGAATTATTATATAGTCATATAAGCGCTAGGTGCTAATGAATGAGAATTGGGTGTCATTAAATATCAAAGTGTTCTATGTCACCTCCATGTAATTGCTAGAATCGCTGGAGTGTCTATCGATGATTCTCTGTTTCATATGTGTCTCTTGTGGGGTCATGATTGAAATATTTGATCTGACCATTCCCATGTTGTCCCATGTATCCCCAATAACATTTCTTATGGCATCTGGTCTCGTAGTTATATGCAAGAAACTAGTAATATTTGGCTTTTTCTTAATTTTACAATGTGTATTCAATGTTTATCATGATCACATAACCAAATACGAGTTCTTCTTCTAATAAGGATTTATTTTGTGGTACGGTTCCTGAGCATCAGATGTTGTAGATAAGACTTCAATTAGAGCCAAAGCATGTTTTGGTGTTGAAAATGAATCTTCCTCTTATGTTTTTTTTCATTGGATGGTCATACAATCCTTTGGGATGTATATATGATGAATCATTATTAGTTGGTGTAGATATTTTGGGCATGCACAAATTTGATCTTAGGGAGGTATAAGCTTGATCAAACATTTTATGAGTTACCACATGTTTTCCTTTCGTACAGTCCTAGATATAAATTTTTTCCAACCATGTAATTATTTTTATTGGAAAAATGTTGTTCAAGAAACCAACTCTAAATTTTTTTTAGTGAAACATGTCCATAATCGACCATGACATGAAAGATTTATTTGAAGATGAGTAATTCCTGATAATTCGGAACCAACCATCTATGGTATGGTCAGTAGATGGGATGCTCAGTGAGGTAAAAGGAATTAGGCATCCTTGTATATAAAATCCTATGTGGATTTTTGTATAATAATTTCAATAAATAAATGCGGATTTGATCATTCTAAAAGGATTATATCTCGTTCCTTTGTTCCTCAAATCCTAGTGACCATGATTTCTTTGTATATCTGGATGAGGTTGATTTTGTGGCTGGAATCACTCGACAAGAGGTGTTTTGTGGTTCAGGACCAACATGGGTGCTTGGATAGGCACTACAATTTTCCAGAGAGTCACAGTTATAGTTTCTTATTTTATTGTGCATTTTACCTATTTTAGGGGAATAACAAAATATATGGATCGAGATTGTTGAATGAATTCTTTCATATGTGGGATTGATTCTATGAAAACATGGAGTTCACATCGATACTTCATTGTAATTAGCTGAATCAATAACTCATATATATATTTTTATATTAGGGTTCTAGTAGTTTCTCCATTGAGAGTGGTATGATGAGCCAAATTATTAATCCATTCCACATTTCAATTAAGAAAAAAACCCTATCATTTTCCTAGTTCATTCGATTTTTTAGGTCCAATCTTGTCAGTTTCCATTTTGTGGAGATAAACTAGTTTTGAAATAGAAAACGATTGTATTTCTATCATACAATTTTTCTTTCAGGTTGAATATTGTAACAAATAATGGTTGGCCCTATAATATTATATACAAAACACCATATCATTGATGCCTCTTGTTGATTTTGAGGGACTATAATTGGCCCACATCAAGATATGAAGTGTGTGACATGTATTCCATGATCACTTACTCCACTAAATTTAGAGAATTTATAACTGGAAAAATTAGGTGAAGGGAATGTGTGTCCACCCACTCTGGACATAGATTCTTCTCATGATACACAAGTGTGATTTTCCCATATATGGCTTTAATTCATGTATCCAGGGGCACAATAACGTTAAGTAGCTCAAGTGTAACTACCTTATGATCTATCGATCATCCACAGTGGATAGGCGCGGGATGATGACGTGGTCCCTCCTTTGAATCTCGATGAATATCGAATCTATATAGGGAATATTTATTATCATGTCAAGGGATTGGCTGTCAATGTAATGGAGAAATGTTCTGATCATTTTTGACAGACTCCTCTATGTAAACTGGATTCCTACATCCATAGATAATATGGTGCTTAGAAGAAATTTTTTTAGTGGATTAGCTCTTATGGGAGGAGGGATATTATTATTCTTCCTGAAGATGATACCTAGTGTGGATATTGCCTCTGATTAGCTCCTTGATGTGATTTCAAAGAGTTTGTATTTCACTTGCATATTGGGAAACTTATTCATTCAATAGAAAAAAATCAACTATTCTTATTGGTTATTGGGATGTGGTCACACCATTACCTTTTTCGTTTGCATAGTTAAACCATGGAGGAGGAAACTCATTATTCAGGAGTTTCATATTTTAGAGCCTTCTTTGGTTCCATGTTCATGAAGCTTCAATTGGTGCATCCAAATCACCATTCTCTTGGTGAATGTTTTCTGTGTTTCGCCCCACTACATTTCTTCATGGCCATCAATGTATTCTATATTGATAGTGACTTTTTTATATAGTCATATCATCATGTGGTGGTCATTCCATTACATTCAACAAGATAGGATTATTTTTAACTCCCTTCCCAATGGTTGTTGTCTGAACCCTTGGCCATATTGATCCTTTTTGTCATGCGACCCCAGTAGGGTCTAATTACATAATTAAATCATTCTATATTCCTTATAATATGTGTAATGACTTTGAGGATGTTTTCAGTAATTATTCACGAATGTTCCCTTATTAGAATATGTTTGTTTTGTGGTGGGGGGATTGAATGTGAGGTTGATCATAGGTCTTATCCACCCAACTTGGAGAAGAATGACGGTAATTATGTTGATAATGGCGATGGAAAATCACCCATACTTATATATTGGAGGGTTTTAAGGGACTTAATTCTTATTTAATATTTTTAGTATTTATGATCCACTGATTCGTGTTGTGGATATGATGATTCATTGTATGGATATGGATAAATAAATACCCACATCTACGTGGGATGTGGGTGATCTTGATTCATCACTAATTTCCGTAAGTACCAATCAGTAGAGGATGAACCTAGAGATATAGAGTGAGATATAAAATCCGCCAGGACATTGGTTTGATTTTTTTTGTAGCTATTGATGATATAACCTGAACCCTCTCAGGGATTGATGCTCTGAGTGTTGGAGGTAGTGGTAGATATTCCTCGGAACTGGTCACCTGTTTCAATATCAGTATGGATTATTTGGAAGCTACTATTATGTCTCATTTGATATGAATCATATTTGATTTTATATTAGATGTGTGTCAGGGTAGCTCATGATGAGAACTAATCATTATGGTATGTTATTCAAATGATCACAACTTCATTCTTCATGTTTGAAAATCCCTCTCATTACATTGAGGGGCCTAGTTTTACATACTTTTTTCTACCCTCCCACTCTATTTGTGGTGTATAGGTATCATTGATGTGGTGGAATTGTATTTTACTGATCAACTGGCCTAATCATTACCTAGACCCCTTATATAACTAGAGGTTATAACATTATAGGATGCGATGTCTATTTGATTCTACTATTCATTGGGGTGGAAAGTGTAATTCTCTATTCATTCTTCATCCACGAATTTTAATACAAGATGTGGATTTTGAGATTAGTTTTTTAGGGTAGTGATTTATTTTTGGAATTCCAATCTCTAATTGGAACTAGGATTTTCCGGTTTTGGATCATGGGATATGAAGATAATAGCTTAGTCTAGATGATTATAGAGTATAATGATTTTCTAAATATGACACTCATAACATGGATATGTGAGATTTAGAAACATCATTCGCTGATGTGTAGACCATAAATTCGATAATATATTTGTTATAAACTCCTTTTCTTGCTCATTTTGGACCCCATGGATAGAGGTGGGATGTGTCCCTAATATTATGGGGATGTTTTTTCCAGCTATGTATCTATATTTTCCAATGTCACCCTCCACCTCTTTAATCTTACATGCCTCTATCTAGTCAATCCAAAAAAAAAATTTCCTCGTAGAGTCTCCTACTGACTTTAATGGAGTTCTACGAGATTTTGATGGGGAAATATATGTAGTTGACCCTGCTGTTTTTGGAACCTCTCAGTAAAAAACTATCGTAGTTTTTAACACCTATGTATATATGTGTATTTGGAAAATGAGACAGTTTCCTTGCCTTTTAGGTATATAGTCATGGGGATAGTGAAAATGGTGTATTTTTTGGATTGGAGCCTCTATGATCTAACTCCACACTACCATGAGTAGGAATATCATGGTAAGTTTTTCCATCTCCATCAGTTGAAAAGTTTCCAAATCCATGGGGAATATGGATTGTTTTTATAATTGACTATAGTGCTGTAGGATTAAGTAGATTGGGAATATGGTACATGGTATTCATCGTGGCCATAATATGTTGAAATGGATTTTGTAATTTTGTAGGGATATGATATTTATATATGTCTATTTTTGAAACACAACTTCTAACATTTGGTGTTTTGGGAATATGTGTCTACTTCTTGGAATCTATTGGAATATTCCAATAAACTATTTCATTATAGATAAGAATGTCAGAATTAATTGATTCATGTTTCATTCTAACTTGTTGATCCATATTCCATAGGGGAATATGATCTCTATCATGAGACTTTCAGATATTCCATTTGTATTTCATGGTAAGGATATGTGTCTTTCCTAAGGCATGTACCTCCCTCTCTGGGAGATCCCTAGTTGGATCCTGAATATGAGCATGGTCAAAATATTCATTCCGTAATGTAATATGTCTTCAGACCTCCGAAATGGACGAATTGATATGAGCCTACTCCTCATTTCCTAGGAATGATTTTGTCTACTCATTAACTGGATGATTTGGGAATATGCTCTCGACATTCATGATCTACTAAAATATGCTTGAATGATTCAATTACATGAATATGAGCATATCTCGGGGCTTGATTTATTCTCGCATGGTCATCCCCTACTTTTCTGGGGATATATTCTAGGTCCTATGTCTTTGATGTTTTCCATTGGACTTCTTTAACAAGAATATGAGCTTATACCATGGCTCGTTCCCCACTCACATGGTAATTCCTAACCTGAAAAATGATATTATCTCAATCACATGTCATTGGAATATGCTTCTTGACATCATCAATATACATGGCCGTTGTCCCGAGGCTTGTGCCTCTCTCACCTAGTGACAGCAGGTTAGAATGGAAGTAAAAGTATTGTTTGTTATCATAATATGTCAATATTCCTCCTAGATAGCAGAATGATTGTTCAATTTCTTGAAAAAAAATTAGTTTATAGTAAAAAAATATTCAGTTTCCATTTCTATAGGTATCAGTATATACACCATTTCCATTATCATTACTAGCTTAGGAATATACCTGCAGTGGTCATCAGCTATTCCTAAAATATATTTTCATTTTAGAAAAGTGTGTTTTTGGATATAATACTATAAATTTTTCATCCCCACTATATACATGAATATTTAATAAATTGATGTGGGGATATGCACTAGCTTATTTCCTCCTTGTGAACCAGAATATGATAATGGGATTCACCCATGGGGTAGGAAGATCTACATCCCCCATGAATGTTTCAATAATATACACATAGGTGTGTTCTTCCTGAGTAGTAATATGACCTAACACAGTTGTTACTGTCAGATTATGTATACATACTTCATCAATTTTGTGCGGATACGATCCCACTCTTAGATATCCATCATCTTCTTTACTAGAGGGGCCTTCCTTTCGTCTTATGGATGAGCGTCAGCTGTGAAAACGTGTCAGGTGGTACCCACATCAGGTTACATATGGGTATCAGTTGGATGGTTATAGAATTGTTGGTTGATATTTTCCCCGCTCGGTGACACCTGAACCAAAAGGGAGAAGTATTTGACTTCATGGACCACCTTCATCAGAGACTAAAGGAGGTAGTTTTCGTACTCGGGATATAAGATCCCAATGTTGTTGGATGTCACGAAAATTGCCCATGTATTAGTTGTAAGTATTCTTTAGTGATGTGAAAACATAATTCTTTGATGTTGGAGTACCTTGAAGGTATCATCCAAGGTTAGGAATGAACCACATCGGTGGTACTCTCAGTTGTTGAGTTCCCCACTTGATGTTGGAGCTACTGATATAGTGAGATCATTTTGTCACCCAGAGTGGTGGTAGTGATATTGGATTTATCTGTGTGACTTTTGGATGATAAATAATTTTAATTGGATAGAGATTCTATGTCTAATATTAAGAGTTATATAGAAAATAAGGAATATATTTACAGATTAGTGGAATATAATATGAATGACTTTGTCAATAAGATATTCTTGGTTAAAATTATTTTCATTCTACTCCCGATACAACCACTATTCTAACATGGAATTGTCAAAGTGGGGATGGAATTATTTCATTATAACCTTATTTTTATATTATCAGCTATGAGAAAATTCCATACATATAATATTTTTTGTAGGATCTCAAGAACAATGTGACCTGACATATGATTATTCCATAATTTTATAAATTAACCACAAGTTTTATTGTTTTTATTCATATAATGATTAAAGAAAAAGTCCAAAGGATAATAACACAGTCTTTTTCTTAATAGAATGATTAATGTAGATTTCACCAATTTTTTTATCAGGAAAAAGTGATATATGGTGATCGGGAACCCCAATTGCAGTGGGTCTCATTTGGGCCAATGGTTTACTACGTGGGGTTTATTTTTTCACAATCCTGAAAATCATGTTACCATTATCTCCCTTACCTAAAACACCCATAGGTTTCTTCATAAGTAATCTGGAAAAAAAATTCTTTTAAAAGGAAGTCAGTCGTCTTGGTTATCAAGTGCAATGGATCTTAGTTACTTGCATTGGTTGACTAGATGAGAGGTCGGGATAAAAAAACCATTTATGGGGTAATTGTTTCCTTCTCCAAGACACTCTTATAGATTTAGAATTTGTTTTTGAATATATAACTAATCTAGATTTTGAATCAATTTCCCTAATAAAGTGTTAATGGGTTGATTTTCTTTTACTTTCATAAGATGGGGGTCTCATTAGTGAATCCATCTATAAGTATCAAATATTCACTATTCTTTTACTAGTAACATGTTGCTCCTTCTATGATGAAGTAATATAACCATGGTCTTTGGAGTATGCTATTATTCACGGTGGTGGTTGATATTAAAATGAGGGGATTGATCCATCATGGGATTGTCTACATATCCCGGTTATCACAGGAATCAAAACCCATGTAATTAATTTAACTTATTCAGTTTATTGTTAGATTAATATGACATTTATGAGTGATATGAGTCACTGGGAATTAAATCATGAGCACTTGGGGGACATCATATGTATCAATATTAGTGTGAGAATTAGAGTTTTCTTACACAATTCAGGCCCTTAGTATTTTTACTGAGAAATATTTCCTAATATATTAGAGTTTTATTTCATTCCACTCATTGAATCTTTCATAATAAAATTTCCTTCAATAGCCGTGATTTAGGATGTGAATGATATGACCTCAATAATTCCATATGATCTCATGAGTTATACAGGATATGATGAACAATGGATAAAAACTGATCAATATCATTACATATAGATGTGGGAATTATGTTTTGGGATATACCCATCGCGACGTACTATAGAGCTCATTCCAAAGGGTTGACTCATATGTATCATAGTTATATCAGGAATCAAGTTTTTCATAGTTTAGTTAATCTCTTAGTCAACTGATGGATGAGGTGGGGTGATCATCCCATGATAATGATTTGGTTCCAATGGTATTAATTTCGTGGACATAATGGGTCATTCACCTAAAGTGGATTCCAACTTTTTTCTAGGATAGATCCTTAAGAATACATCCTACATATCTTGGTTATTGAAGGAAATAGAGTTCTCGTGGTTCATTGATAAATGAATACACTCTTAGGTCCACTTGTCTTTTTAGTTGGTATGATTATTAAAACTCCTTAATCCCACGTGAGATATGATCATTGTGAGAAACATGGTGAGTAAAATGATCTATTACATTTAATTATTTTGAGGGAAATATGTATTGGAGAAGCCCTATATTTATTTGACATGGATCATGGGTTTTAGGAAATTGTCCTATGAATGCCCATTATGGTGGAAATAAGTGTTCTTGTAGTTCATTTTATGGGGGATTACACATTGATGTATCCCTTTGTAGGAGTCTTACACACTGATTGTGGGAAACATTATCAAGACACGAGATTTCTTGGTTTACCTGACCATATTGTGTACCTGTCATGCATTTATTGTTCACTAATAATGCATTTATTGTCTTCTTGAGATGTTATGTAGTCTCTACCTGACATTTGTAAAGTCAAATACAAAATATAATCTACTTTTTCAATGGTTAATTCATCATTTAGATGGAAAGTATGAGGGATGTCACGTGATGAAGGCTGACTTGTTCAAAATGAATTGTAGGACCTTGATTGTCAGTCTCGGGATTCATAATAAGACCTTGTCAATTTTTGAATAATTCATCATATGATCATGTTGACATTCCATGATTTCATCACAAGATTTGAATAACACATATAGATGGAATTGTGAGAGTTAGTATAACATTTCCTATATGTTGTGTTATGTCTCGGCAAACATGACTGGAGGACTGACACAAGCCTGTCATGTGGTGTGGCAAAAAAAATATATTTTTTCCTAGTGTTGCACAGTGGCGGACTAGGGTCATCTTTCTTGCGGAGCCTTCTCAATGTAGTTCACCTACATATTCTATATCACCTAGAAAATATATTTTATTTTATTTTTTAATATAATGAATGTTATGACATTATTTTTTGTTGGTTTTAATTAAAAATATAAACAACAATGAATTGTAAAACAAATGAGTTAAAAAAGTATTTGGTTTTGGGGTTCACTCATTGATTCAATCATTATTATCCATTTTTATTTATTTTAGTTTTATAATCAAAACATGAAATCTCAGGTTTGAATCAAATTTCATTTCCAGAATAGAAATAGTTTGAGTTTCTTGACATTGGGGGTCGTCACCCAATCAGAGACACTCAACTCACCAATGCATGATATTCAAATATAACATAAACAATAATAAAATTATTATGGAAAATTCAAGAATATCAGGACCTCCCACATATCCAAGACATATGTTTAGACTCTAATTTCTGAGAATATGATATTACATGGTGAATTTGTGGAAGGGGAATAGAGAGATTGGAAGAAATGATGAAACGTTAATGGTGAATACAAATTCATGGAATTAAATAAAAATTGAATTTCAATTTTACTTGAAACTAAAAGAAATATAAAATAAAAATAAAATGAATAAATTTGTGGGTACGAGGGGAGAAACATAAGCATGTACCCCGATGGGATCCCTCAATTGTTTTGGCTGTCGAGCTGATGATTTTGGAAGGAGGGGAGGGACTCCTTTTATAGGCAGAATTCAGTACTCCTAAGGATTTCGAGTTTTTGGAATATTAAATGGATGATTCATTTGTGGATGCCTTCATTATTGTTTTTCATAAATTTGGTGGCTTTTCACGCTAAAAAATTACTATTAATTGGCCCATATATGTAAGAGTTATGGAATTTTCCTTGAATAACACTTGTTTAGGGAGAAATTTCTAGGATGGTTTTCTAATGAATTATGACCAATATCCAACTTAATGGATGAAACCACCCATGAAATTTAATAGTTGAACGAGCCTATGAATCCCCTTCTATATCCAGGTGAAATTACCTGAATTGAATGTATGATGACTGAGTTTTTCATCTATTACGGTGATGGGGTCAACTCTCTCCTCTATGAAATGTTTCAAATTTCAATGATTATTTTCGGACTACTAGGTGTTAGAATATACTCTATGTATTGAAGAAAAAGATAGAGGAAATATAATCAATATTCTACCAAAATTAATCACAAAATTTGGAATTAAATGTTCTACAAAATGGAATAAATACACTTGTAGTCAAAATCTATCTAAAACACAGAATTATGTATTTTTTACAATTTTTCTCATTTTAATTCTAAAATTAAAATTATGAAATATATTTTAAAAAACGACACTAATTTTTTTGATCATTGAAAAAAATTAAAAATTATGAATATATGATTAAAATTATTCATATAAATTTGCTCTCTCTTGGATATCTCGAGACATGGATGGTCTTCCTAAAGGGTGTTGCGAGAGCTAGTTGTCTTTACCAAATCACCATCTCCATATGCTTTACTATAACTTGTATCAATCATTACCAAATCATCCCACACCGAATGTTGTATGGAGGGTGTGAGATAATTCCTAGCATGATTCCCCAAATGTAAATATTTCATTTACTGAACATCAGTTGAAAAAAACAAGAATGCTTATTATTGAAGGGATATATTGGAAATGTTTTTATGGAAAGACATTATAATGAAATCTAATTTTAATGGAATGAAATTTTATATAAAAACACCTTTAACATTCAATTAACCCTAAAATTACACATCATATTCTGATAGATATTTCCCCATATTCAGTGATCACTAAACAATAGAGAGTCCATGTGTGTAGAAGCTAGAAACGAGACCCTCGAACCTTGCATCATGGTAAAAGGTAGTATATGAACTATGACCAACTATATTCATGTGCACAAGACACTAGGGGGAATCACATCCCAAGGGATAGTCATCTCCGACCATATTACATGTTTAGACAGTGTTGTTTTAAACACTAAATCTACGGGAAATTGGGATTAATCCCCTTTGGAATAACAAGCACACTAGTTCTTGTCTTCCCTCTTTGCTACATTGGCTTCCCTATGGACTAAAAGAAGATTCTGGTTCAAATATTATGGAACATTTCCATAGGAAATCCAAGAAAACAATATAAATGCTATTGCCACCATTTACACTCCGAAATAATTTTTCCATACCATACTCACTCCAACACATTGCCAAAAATATTATCCACACTGCAAAAATAATTTAATAAAATCGTTACACAACTCAAAAAACAGTTCGACGATGCTCAATGGTTATTTTCATCAATAATACACAACATTTCACATGAAAAGACCATTAAAACAAAAATACACAACAAATGATTTTTAAAGCCAATTTCCAACCATTCATATAGTTTAATAAACAATTAAAAAAATTTAGGAAACAAGACCAAGGAATATCACATGGTTTTACACATAAAGGCCCACCCAAAATCCCCTTTTTGATTAAACACACACCAGCATAATACAAAAGAAAAATACATAGCCAATTAAAAAATTAAAAAAACTAGTTTCATAAATTATAAAATAGTATCCAATGATACCGTATTGGTATTCATAAAAATTTCACCCCATTTCATATAAACATGATAGTTAGAAATTAAACGCATATTAAACATATTTTAAAAAGTCTTTTCCACCACTCAAACTTATTATTGAACACAATAAAATAATTAATCAATTGACATAATTTTTCAAATAATGGTTATACATAGAACCACCTACCTTTGTTGTCGATATCCTCAAAATTCAGTTTGAAAATTATATTTCATGAAAATCGCACCATAAGAAAACCATATTAGGCCCATAGTTGATTGCACAATAAGGGGGCTCGCTGGAAGTCACAACGAAAGGGAAAGGTTGCACCCGATGAGGTTTCCCCAAATAGATTTCTCACCATTTGGTGTCCATAAAAGAGGAGGGGAGGCATGAGGGGATGAGGGCCGTGTGATGGTTATCATGCGGTGAGAGGCAATCGCAAGAGCTGTGCGCTGGAAGGAATTGCTGGCACAGATTTGGGGCACCATCCAAGGAGTATCCAAGGAAACACACACCATGTATGGTTAGGGAGGTTCATCAAGACTCAAATAAGGCAGGTGATAGGTTATAGAGAAATAATGTAGGAGGGAAGGAAATAAAAAAAGGACAATATAAAAGCTAAAGAAAAAAAGTGGAAAATAAAACCCAAAAAGAATAATATAATAAATTAATAATAGTACAGGTTATAAATGATTATTATTATATTGATATTAATAAATTAATAATTATATTAATGGTAACTTAATTAAAATATTAACTATTATACAAATAATAATATTATTAATAATTATTACATAATTAATATATTGCCAATAATAATAATAATAATCTAAAATGATATTACCAATATTATTAATATTAAAATTGATAAATGATTTAATTTTTCTTTTTTTATTTTTCATTCACATTATTATTAATCATATTAATTAATTTATTATTATTAATTTATTTTTTTGAACACTGGGCAGGTCGCACGGTGACTTGGAGAAGCCTCACAGAATCGACTATGTCCTGCCATGTGTCACACACTATCAAGCCCAAAGAATCCATTTATTATAAAAAACATGAAATTTCATTTACGCTCAGCCCACACATCGACTAAATATTTCATATATAGATATAATAATAATAAAATATTTTGAAATATAGGGTGTGATGATTCTCCCAACCATGAAAACATTCCTCCCTCTGAAAATAAACTCAAAGATTGATTAGAGAAAAAAAATGTATACACCAAATCAACCCACTAATTCTTATACCAAGTCTCATGCACATCATTCCCAGGATAAAATGGATACATACTGAGGGAATGCAATTGAAATGATGTACCATTTGTTGGGAATCCACTATCTTCATAGGATGGTCAAACACTGATTAACATGGCTCTATCTACAAATCATCTCAATTCATCACATGTGAAGGATCCAAATCGTACATATTCAATTGGGATATATGAAATACGCTATTAATTGAAGTTAACTAGGATGGTGAGGTTATCTGGATTTCCCCCTTTCTAATATGCAGAGTCATCTCTAAAGGTCTTACATAACTCGGTGTCAGCATTTCCTATTTTCCCCAAAAATGTATGCCCAAACAAGGGGCCTCCTCCAAGAACACTAGATCACCCCAGGAAAAATAGAGGTCTCAACCTCTTTGATCAGTAAGAGTTTTTTGGTAAATATGAGTTGTCAATAACCACTAACTTTTCAACTTAAATATCTTAGATGTCACATACACAATGATCTGTCTGAAGAGTGAGGTCCCACCTAACTCAACCCATCATAAATGATGTAATGGCCCAAAGCCTCCTGGCCCATTACTTTTCTAAAAGTGTGGCTCCACCAAAACAGTGGCACCATGAAGGTGACACTATGACGATGGAACCGTGACGGTGGGCCCGTGTGGGTGACACCCTGACGGTGGCACCGTGAGGGTGACACCCTGACGGTGACACTCTGAGGGTGACACTGTGACGGTGGCACCATGACGGTGGAACCGTGAGGGTGGCACCGTGAGGGTGACACCGTGTCCCCTCACCGAGCCGTTCGTTCTTTTCCCGGTACCTGACTTTTCTGCTCCCGCAACGTATGTTTCGACGTAAATTAATTATTTTACTTCTTTTAAAACCATTTAATGCCCATAATTAATTCCTAAAAAAATCTCGAGAGACCTCCGTGTGTAACCGCCCAGCCGCGTGGTCAACCCACGACCCCCCGCGCCTTACGCGGTTTCACGTTCGCACCTCAACCGTCCGCGGATCTTATAAACTAAAGGTTAGTCGTGGTTTCTTCTTTCCTCAATTGCGGATTTTCACGAACAGATTCAGGTGCATAGGGCGCACCGCATCGTTATCCGTAAAGTTCCGCGCCCGGCCTAACCGTCGATCATCTATCAACATGTAGGTAATTTCTCCTTCATCTCTCTCTTTTGTGTATCAGGCGGGGTGGGCGTGTTTTTGTTTCTTTAGAATTGGATAAACCATACCTAAATAAAGATAATGAACGAAACCTATAAGGAATGAGTGGGGGGGGGGGTTTGTACCGTTTATGTTGTTTATATTAAAAATCATCTTTCTAAGGTGTGCTAGATTACTCATTTCTGAAAATCGAGGCCGTTGGTGGTCATTGTTTGTGCACTAATGAACCCCTGCTGATGTTTTTAAATTTCTTGTTTGTGGTTGTGAACTCTTGCGGTTAAAAAGGATATTGGTTAATCACGTACACCCCCCTAAGTGAATTAAAAGCCCCAGGATCAATCCATCTCTGATAACCCCCAGTTAAAACACACGGAAATTGAAATCATGGAGTGTGTAAAATCTTTTAAATCTGAAAATACCAGCAAGGCCCTGCTTAGTGATGGTGACAGTGGTTTGGTTGTTTTCTTTCACGAGCCGGTTGGTGGAGATGTGGGAGGGGATGAGATCCCCTGTTCTTTTTATGCTCTCGGTGGTTATGAAATTGGGGATGTGATTCTCGGTTGATATGAATTTTGTGGTTGTGAGTTTTAAGGCCCGGTGGTTACTTGTTTATATTACGAATTGGGGTGGGATCCTCTGTTGTTGAGAATCAGGTGTGGGCGTTATGGTTGATGCTTGACTATTTACTTTCCTGGACTTGTGCCAATGCTTACTAGTTTCCCAGTAGTTCTTAAACCTAACTAAACATTATCACTGAACTTGTAACAAGAATGGGACAAATGGGTTTTTTTGGTGAGAGTCGTGACTTGTGAATTGGACGCAGTGGTTTTGTGTTTTGTAGGCTGGTTAGAAAAACCTAAGTTTTGTGTGATTCATTGTTACCTATATCTATACTTGTAGTTTAGTTTTTCATATTCGCGCCCCACCAAAGTTGAGCACTTAGTGCCGAACACCCCCATTTCATGGGGGAGAGTGTTTTCCCAACACTATTCTTAGTGGATGGTTAGTAGCTCCTTTTCTGCTCCCTTTCCCGGATATCCCATGTATCTTCGGGCAGGATGTGATGGCATGAGGTCTATTATTAGCCCAATAACCTTCAAGTTGTGGTAGTGGGGTGGTTGGAATGGTGTGTGTGGAAGGTGGTTTCCCAAGTGTCTTCGAGATGAGGCCCAGGTGTCTTCGGGCGTGGCAGTGGATATTCTAGACCATGTGTCTTCGGTTGTGGTGGTAGTTGTTTGGGCCTAGGTGTTTGCGGGCGGGATTTGGCAGTGGGACTACGTGTGGTGGTTGTGGCCTAGGTGTGTGCGGGTGGGTTTGGCAGTGGGACTGCGGTGAGAATGGCAGGATTGGTTCGATGCGTAGGATGTCTCAATAACCAGTGGGAAAGTGGCGCGGGGTACCCAAACATTGATTTCCTCTGATTATATATATTACTTGACTTGATTTATTTGTGGAGTGTGCTTTGGTGAGGCCTGGGGTGGATAGTTTACCTTTATAGGTGTTCGGTTTACTCCTTTTTATCACAAGACTTTAGTACGTTCCCAAACTTGTGCACGAGAGTCTTTGGTTTTCCCTACTGAGTGTACTTGTATGCCCACCCTACGTATATAAAACAGCTTTCAAGTTTCCAGGAGGACTTCGGGGATCACACAGGACCTTACTAGCTCGGATCTTTGGGGCAGTTGGAGTTGTTGATTTTTCTTCTTTGGTACTTACCTTTATTGTCACCTTTTGTATTTGTGGATTTACTTCTGTAACATGCATTAGAGAATGGTTTAATTTTGGATTTACTTTTATTTTACCTTGGTGTTGATGAGTTTCATCATCTTATCTCTCAATCATATATAACAAAATGGGGTAATGCCTTCCATTTGTGAGAAATTTCTATACACTTGGTGCTATTCTCCACTCCGGGATCTATTTAAGGAGGGTCTCAGGGGTCATTATCTCTCCTTCAACGTAATGAAGGAAGGACCTGGCAATCTGCTAACCCTTCGATCCTTTTTGGTGAAGGAGGGTGGTGACAGAATGGTATCAGAGTGAGGTTGAGAGATAGGATGGAGTCTGGAGTTATCCACAATGAGGAATGCATGGGATGGTAAGGCAACAATGTTGGGTGACCTTGGCGCGAGAATTAGGCCAGGGAAGACCGGCTATGACACCGGATTTATAGGGCCCCCCGTGATCCGATGTAAGGACTCTGTACCTACCGAACGACCAAGTGAGGCCACACTGATTGCAGGGTAGAGACCCTAGGAAAGGTACATGCATCATAATGACTTGTGTTCTTGTGTTTCTGGGATGTCTTGGGAATGAAGAATAAATTAAAATTTTTAAGATGTTTTGAAGATGATATTCTGAACTACTTGGGCTTAGGCATTCCTTGTTTACCTTGCAGCTATGGAACCTAGATGGCGACCACATGTGGTACAGGCGATCGAGGCCCCGGAGACTACTTTGGCTGTTCGGAAGAGAGCTGATCGAGAGGTAGAGGGTGACAAGTGGCAGAAGACTCTTCGGGCCTTCCAGCGACAGGCCCTAGAGAAGTATTAGTGAAGCACCTCCGACATGAATACGGAAGGCTGTCTAGAGGATCTAGTTATAGATTTCGGCCTAATTCGAGCCCCGACTGAGTACTGGGTTCCTCTGGCCATCAGCCAGATATGGGGAGCGGCGCATTAGTGGTGGACGCTTCACCTGGGGGAGAGGAGAGATGCTTAGGTGGCTTGGGCGTATTTCGAGAGGGAGTTCTGGGTGGAATTCCTCTTTTAGACGATAAAGGCGGAAAAGACACAGGAGCTACACTCCCTCCAACAGGGGAGTATGTCCGTGAGGAAGATAGGGATCAAGTTCAAGGAACTCCTCCATTTTTTTTCCGGACCTCTTTCTCGAAGAGGAGTCTCGGGCGAGACGTTTGGAGGAGGTGCTCCGACCCTCCCTCTAGTACGATGTTACCGCCTTTACCCTGCCGACGTACATGGAGGTCCAGAAGAAGGACGAAGTGAAGGAGAGAATGCACGCTCTAGGAGGTGTGTCACGAGAGGGGATCCAGCTGGGACCATCAAAGGGGAATGCCATCAGCACCGCAGTGCTTCATCTATGGGAGACCTGGACATCTCCGGAGTCAGTGCCCGGAATGGGTGTAGTACGGCAGTGGTGGACAACCCCACCACCCGCCCCTGCAGCAGCTTCCAGCCAGACCTTTCCAGCAGCAGAAGCAAGGACAGCGAGCTCCCGCTCCTCCGAGGGTAGACGTAGGAGGAGGAGGATAACATTATGGTGAACCTCAGGGACCTCGACCGTCGCGTGGTCGGGGAGGTGGCCGGCAGCCGAGGGGCAGATGAGCTAGGCATGGACAGTTGCAAGCCACAGAGGCAGAAGTTCCAGCAGGTCCAGAGGTTGTTCGAGGTACGATCAGTCTGTTTATCACTCTTGCTTCTGCATTGTTCGATACCGGAGCTTCTAACACCTTTGTTGTACCCAGTATAGCTCGTGCATTGGGTTTAAATGCGGAGAGACTTCTACTGCCCCTGGTGTTGAGAACACCATTTTGAGGTTAGACCAACTTGTTGTTTGTTTGTCGGGGATGTAGACTGATGATAGGGCCACATCAATCGGTTAGGGATCTTCTTCTACTATTGATTCAGCCATATGATGTAATCCTAGGAATCAAATGGCTATTTTCTGTGTGTGCCGTCATCGACTGTTTCCGAAGATGGGTTTTGTTCTCGGACATGGACGGTCGGCGTGTTACCTTCACCGGAGAGCGAAGCTGTCAGAAGGGAAACAGGTGAGAGGAACCCCTCCTCTCTTTGTCGGCTGAGCTGACAGTGGAATCAGTAGATGCTAAAATGGTTGAAGTGCCAGAGATCGTTTGTGAGTTTATGGACATCTTCCCTGAGGAGGTGACGACTCTACCCCCTCGGTGTGATATCGAGTTTGGAATAGACCTGCATCCCGACGCTCGACCAATCTCGATGGATCTTTACCGGATGCCACCTTCAGAGCTACGGGAGTTGCAGATCCAAATTGACGATCTGATGAAGAGCGGTTATGTTTTCCCGAGTGCGTCACTATGGGGTACTCCATTATTGTTCGTAAAGAAGGCAGATGGTGGTCTCAGGTTGTGCATAGACTACAGGAGGCTGAATCCGGTGACGAACAAGAATCACTACCCTCTTCCGAGGATAGGGGATCTTTCAGAAAAACTGAAAGGGACAGGATGGTTCTCGAAGATCGACATGTGGTCTGGGTACCACCAGCTGAGAGTGAAGGAGGGAGACATCCCGAAGACGGCGTTCAGATGAAGATATAGACACTTCGATTTCGTAGTCCTGCCCTTCGGTGTTACGAACGCCCCGACTGTGATCATGGGGATTATGAACTCCATATTCCGAGAGTACTTGGATCAGTTCGTGGATGTGTTCATCGACGATATCCGGATCTATTCGAGGTCAGAAGAGGACCATGCAGATCACCTGCGGACAGTTTTGGTGGTCCTATGACGTCATCAGCTCTATGGGAAGTTTTCGAAATGAATGTTATGGACACGAGAAGTGCACTTCCTTGGGCACGTGGTGTCCGAGCAGGGGGTAGTGGTGGACCCATCAAAAGTTTAGGCAGTTGTTTCTTGGTATGCACCAAGGAATGTGGCAGAGGTCTGTAGTTTCCATGGGCCGGCAGGTTACTATCGGAGGTTTGTACCCAACTTCTCCCAAGTAGCAGCCCCTTTGACAACCCTTACCAAGAAGGACCAGGTTTTCAGGTGGAGTGAGCAGTGCGAGCCAGCCTTCAGCTATCTGAAATATAAGTTGGTTAGTGCCCCAGTGCTGAGATTACCAGAAGAAGGGGTGGCCTATGAGGAGTTATGTGATGCTTCAGGACAAGGTCTGAGATATGTGTTGATGTAGGGACAAGGGGTGATCCTTTATGGGTCCAGGAAACTATTCCTCCATGATCGTAATTACGCCACCCATGACCTGGAGATTGTAGCGGTCATTTTTTCCCTAATGTTCTGGCAGCACTACCTCATCGGGGAACGCTTTGTGGTCTTCACGGATCACAAAAGCCTGAGGTGTATCTTCTCCCAGCGGGACATAAACTTTCGAAAGCGAAGATGGGTGGAGTTCCTCCAGGATTACGACATTGAGATGTCTTATACTGAGGTAAAGGGAAATGTGGTGGTCGATGCCTTGAGCAGGAGGATACAGAAGGATGTGGTCTGAGACTCGGTTGACGCCTGGAAGGAAATGGAAGAGTAGGTTTCCTTACACCTGGATGCAAAGATGGATAGCAGTCGAGGTTGTCTATATCAGATGATAGTGCAGTCATCTCTGTTTCGAAAAGTGGTGGAGTCTCAATGGGGAGACCTGGAGTGCGAAGTGATGCGTGACCGGGTTGACCAGGGCAATGCTTCGCAAGGATGTACATAGGATGGTCAGAACCAGATGTTTTTCCAAAAAAGGTTGTTTGTTCCAAGAGTGATGCGTGGAAAGGTTCTCAGTGAGTTCCACAACTCACCCCTGGCAGTACACCCAGGAGTTTCCACGATGTACGAGGGACTGAAAGGACAGTTATGGTGGCCCGGAGTGATGCGAGCAATGGCATAGTTTGTGGCCATGTGCTTTGTGTGTCAGCAAGTAAAGGCTGAACACCGAGTTCCAGGCGCCCTACTGCAGTCTCTAGATTCCCCCGAGTGGAAGTGGGAAGACATCTCGATGGATTTCGTAATGGGACTACCCAAGGTCCAAGGGGGATATGACGCCATCTGGGTGGTAGTGGACAGGTTGACGAAATCGGCTTACTTTTTGGAAATCAGGGAGTCGAGTGTAGTGGATACTTTGGCACGAAGGTATGTGGATGAGGTGGTGCGGATGCATGGAGTTCCGAGGTCTATAGTCTCGGATAGGGATGCACGGTTTACCTCGCGAGTCTAGATAGGATTGCAACATGCTTTTGGCACCCAGTTATGCCATTGCACTGCTTTCCATCCCCAAAAAGATGGCCAAACAGAGCACACCATCCAGACCATGGAGGATATGTTGCGGGCATGTGTTCTGGACTCAGGACGATCATGGATGCGACACTTTCCCTTGGGAGAGTTCTCCTACATTAATAGATATCACTCTACCATCGGTATGACACCATTTGAAGCCATATACGGGAGGCCATTCCGTTCACCTATGTGTTGGGCCGACGTAGGGGAGGCCGACATCCTTGCCCCGGAGGTGGTGCAGAACACGACAGAGAAGGTTCAGCTCAAACGGGAAAGGATGAAGGTGGCCCAGGACCGACATAAGTCGTATACTGATATCAGGAGGAGGCCCTTGGAGTTTGAGGTTGGAGACCACGTGTTCTTGAATATGTCCCCTCAACGTGGGCAGCGGAGGTTCGGCAAGGGGAGTAAGCTTTCTCCCAGGTTCATCGGACCCTTCGATGTGTTGCTGCGGGTCGGCGAAGTGGCTTATCAGCTAGCGTTACCACTGCCACTGCTGAGGATACATGATTTCTTTCATGTGTCCCAGCTCCGTCGGTATCTGCACGACGTTTCACATGTCCTTGATTGGGGTGAGTTGGACATCGAGGATGACATGACCTTTGTGGAGAGACCAGTGATGATCGAGGATCTCAAGGAGAAGGTGCTTCGTGGGCGAACCATTCCCTTGGTTTGTGTGTTGTGGATACATGGTGGGCTTGAGGAGAGTACGTGGGAGAGGGAAGCACATATGCGTACCCAGTACCCGGAGTTTTTTTAAGATTTGTTCCTTGTTGTACCAGTTGTGGTAGAACGTTTTGTCTTTTGGCTATGAAATTTACTTGTTTCCCTACCTCTGATTGTGTGTGAAAATCCCTGGCTATGGGGGAGGAGAGAACCCGACCCCTAATCAAGATCCATTACGGTGGATGTGATTTAACCCGTGTGGGCAAGTCAGTTCCGCCCAATGAAGATAATATCATGACATGGGGGGAGGAGACTCCCCAAACCACATGCCTGGACAGTTTGGCATGGTATGTTGCTTGGTTCTTGATAGAGAAGTGTTTTTGGTTAGCATGGGTTCGCTTCTAAGAGGTATATTTCGAGGTGGTTGTTCGGAACCTCTCATTCATTATTGGTTTGTTTTGAATCTCGAGGATGAGAATTTTTTAAGAGGTATCTAATGTAATGGCCCAGACCCTCTTGGCACATTACTTTGCCCAAAGTGAGGCTCCACCAAAAAATTTGCACTGTGAAGGAGACACCATGACGGTGGCACCGTGAGGGTGACACTGTGACGGTGGCACCGTGACGGTGGCACCGTGAAGGTGAAACCGTGACGGTGGCACCGTGAAGGTGGCACCATGAAGGTGAAACCGTGACGGGGGCACCATGAGGGTGACATCGTGACAGTGGCAGAGTGAGGGTGGCACCGTGAGGGTGACACCATGTCCCCTCTCCGAGCCTTTCTTTATTTTCCCAGTACCTGACTTTTCCGCTCCTGCAACGTAAGTTTCGACATAAATTAATTCTTTTACTCATTTTAAAACCATTTAAAGACCATAATTAATTCCTAAAAAAATCCCCAGAGACCTCCATGTGTAACTTCCCAGCCGCATGGTCAACCCACACCCCCCCCGCGCCTTACGCGGTTTCACATTCTCACCTCAACCGTCTACGGCTCTTATAAACTAAGGGTTAGCTGTGGTTTCTTTTTCCCTCGATTGCGGCTTTTCACGAACAACTTCTGGTGCATCAGGGGTGCCTCATAATTATCCTTAATGTTCTACGCCTGGCCTAAGCGTCGATAATTTATTAATATGTAGGGAATTTATCCTTTGTCTCTCTCTTTTGTGTATCATGCGGGGTGGGCGTGTTTTTGTTTCTATATAATTGGACAAACCAGACCTAAATAAAGATAATGAACGAACCCTATAAGGAATGAGGTGGGTTCGTGATCGTTGATGTTGTTTATTTTAAAAATCATCTTTCTATGTTGTGTTGGCTTACGTGTTCCTGAAAATCGAGGTCATTGGTGGTCGTTGTTTGTGCACTAATGAACCCCTGCTAAGGTTTTTAAATGGATTGTTTGTGGTTGTGAACTCCTGCTGTTATGAAGGATACTGGTTAATCACGTACACCCTGCTAAGTGAATTGAAAGCCCCAGGATCAATCCTTCTCTGATTACCCCTTGTTAAAACAGACGGAAATTTAAATCATGGAGCGTGTAAAATCTTTTGAATCTAAAAATACCATCAAGCCCCTTCTTATTGTTGGTGACAGTGGTTTGGTTGTTTTCTTTCATGGGCCGGTTGCTGGAGATGTGGGAGGGGATGGGATCCCCTGTTCTTTTTATGCTCTCGGTGGTTATCAAATTGGGGATGGGATTCCCTGTTGATATGAATTCGGTGGTTGTGAGTTTTAATACCCGGTGGTTACATTTTTATATCACGAATTGGGGTGGGATCCTCTGTTGTTGAGAACCGAGTGTGGGTGTTATGGTAGATGCTTGACTGTTTACTTTCCTGGACTTGTGCCTATGCATACATGTTCCCAAAAGTGCTTAAACCTAATTAAGCATTATCACTGAACTTGAAACAAGAATGGGACAAATGGGTTTTGTTGGTGAGAGTCATGACATGTGACTTGGACGCAGTGGTGTTGTGTTCTATAGGCTGGTTAGAAAAACCTATGCTTTGGGTGAGTGCTTTTTACCTATATCAATACTTGTAGTTTTGTGTTTCATATTCGCGCCCCTCCCAAGTTGAGAACATAGTGCTGAACACCACCATTTCATGGGGGAGGGTGTTTTTACCAACACTATTCTTAGTGGCCAGTTATTAGCTCCTTTTCTTCTCCCTTTCCCAAATATCCCAAGAACCTTTAGGCAGGGGTTGTTTTGTGGTTGGCCAGGTGTGTGCGGAAGGTGGTTTCCCATGTGTCTTCAGGATGAGGCCCATGTGTCTTCGGGCATGGCAGTGGATTTTTTAGCCCAGGTGTCTTCAGGCGTGATGGTAGTTGTTCTATCCTAGGTGTTTGCGGGCGTGATTCTGCAGTGGGACTACGTGTGGTGGTTGTGGCCCAAGTGTGTGTGGGCGGGTGTGCCAGTGGGACTGCGGTGAGAATGGCAGGATTGGTTCGATGCATAGTATGTCTCAATAACTAGTGGGAATGTGGAGCGGGGTACCCAATCATCGATGTGCTCTGATTATATATATTATGAGACTTGCGTTATTTTGGGAGTGTTCTTTGTAGAGGCCTGGGGTGGATAGTTTACCTTGATAGGTGTTTGGATTACTCCTTTTTCTCACGGGACTTTAGTACGTTCCCCCACTTGTGCACGAGAGTCTTTGATTTTCCCTACTGAGTGTACTTGTATGCTCACCCGACTTATATAAAACTTCTTTCAGGTTTCCAGGAGGACATCGGGGATCACGCAGGACCTTACTAGATCAGACCTTTGGGGTAGTTGCAGTTGTTGCTTTTTCTTCTTTGGTACTTCCCTTTGTAGTCACCTTTTGTACTTTGTGGATTTACTTTTAGATCATGAATGTGGGAATGGTTTACTTTTGGATTTACTTTTGTTTTACCTTGGTGTTTATGAGTTTCATCATCTTTTCTCTCGTTCTTATAAAACAAAAAGGGGTAATTCCTTCCATTTGTGAGAAATTTCTAAACCCTTGTTGCTAGTTGCCACTCCGGGATCTATTGAAGGCGGGTCTCGAGGGTCATTATCTCTCCTTAAACTTAAATAAGGGCCTGGCAATATGCTAACCCTTCCCTCCATTTTGTTGAAGTCATGTCATCACAAATGAGTCTAACATGGTCAAACATAGAGAACCTCAAAGGGACCGATTAAAATAGTGGATTAGTAACTTTTATTATTATAGAACTCAAACAATATCAATTGGCTATCCAATAATCCTCTATATTTCCATAACACATGTATGATTCATGTTTTCTTGAATCGAATTTTCCTACCCACTATGACTATCTGTTTTGAGGATAGTATTTCTTTCTCATCATAATTTGTGACCCTAATTCCCTTTGAAGGCCTTCCCAAAACCAAGAGTTAATGCGGGGGTCTTTATCACAAATATCTGCTAACATCAAACCACGATGACTGACCACTTCATTAATATACATTTATCCCATTTAATCCACATTATCTAAATCTTTGATTGGAATTCATTGGTATAATTTGCAAAAATGTTAAATCCCCACAGAAAATTTGTTCCTACATTGAGGTGTATGAGGCAATCCAATAATGAATTACATGGCGACATCATCCCACTTCCATGTACGAATGGGTAATGGATGATGCAAACCAGAGGTCCATTGATGTATTTATTTTACCTGCTAACATGTATAGGACCTCGATATGAAATCAGATATTTAAAACCTCAATCTTGGACACCGAAACTACTATGAATCAATACAATGCATCTTGGTTGTACCAGGATGGATAAACCATTGGGACTATTGGTCATCCTAAATCACTACCTTCCGTAGAGATCACACAACCACTTAATGGACCTTAAATCATAATATTTTTTTGGGAGAAAAAGACCAAACACGAGATCTTTCCCCACAATGAGGGAACTACATGTATCAATGGCACCACCCATCCTTGGGATGCTCCTACTCTATCAACTCTAAAATAGATGGAGTCAACTAATCACATTCCAAGAATCAACCTCCATTGTGATCCTTGGTCTCGAAGTGCATTTAGTAGAAGATCCCCATTCTGGTCCATTCATCATTGGACGTCCACATTTCCTTCGTTGAAGTAATTACTCTCAAGGAATCATCCACCACATTACCCTTTCCTAGGGTATAAACGATATTAATGTCCAACCCCTACAAATAATCGATCAAATGGTGCTACCTCAAATTGAGATCCATTTGTGAGAAGATGCCAGCTAATATCATGTTATCATCATAAACATAAAAGTTTCCCCCAAAACGTTAATTACATCATCCCTTCATGGAATTCATCACTACCACTAACTCAAAGTCATTAGTTGGGTAATTTTTTCATATGGTTAGTGTTGGAGAGAACCATATTCCACTACATGATTATCTTTCATTATCACAAACCTGGGCCCCATACCTGAAGCATGAAAATAAACTAAATATCCCTTTCTAGTATTAGAGGTTATCAAAAGAGGTGTTGTATTCAACAACCACTTCAACTGCTCATAGTATTCCTAGTGCAGTAGGCTCCATTCAATCTTCAACCCTTTCATAGTGAGTTGTTGTCATATGGGAAGGAAGCCACGATAAATATCGAACAAAATTCCTCTAATAACCTTCATTTTCCATGAAATCATCTAATATCAAACATATTATTCAGCTATTCCCATAAAATAATTCCAGTGATCATATTGGAATTTACTAAAACTCATTGCACTAAAATAACGTGGCCTATAAACATCACATACCAATTCAAGAAACATTACATTAAATGTTTTCAATAAAAATTGAACTTGAGTGTGCCCACCACATTCAAAAAATGATGTCCATGATCTTCCTCAGATATGGTGTAAACAAGGAAATCATTCACAAATAGAAAAAAAAGGAGTCACGATACTGGTGGAAAAACCAATTCTTGATAACCATAAAGACCACATGATCATTTTTCAATCTAAAAAGCCTAACCATATTCTCGAAGTGGACATTCTGATAAAGATAGTCTATCTTCATGATTTCCACTACACTCACCTATATGTGGTTGTAACCTGAGCACAAGTAATTTTTGGAGAACCACACTTCCCCATACATCTAGTCGATCAAATATTTAATCCAAGGAAAAGGGTATTAATTATATAAGGTTAGCTTATTCAAATTACATTAATCAATTCATAACCAGAGAGATCCCCTGGCCATCATTGCAATCAAAACTGGGGCAGACATAGGAATGCACATGGGTGAATGACCACCTTGGATTCCAAATAATGAAGCAATATCATTAATTCCATTAGCATAGTGGGATCCATAAAATATAAGGGGAGTGATATAGTATTTTTTCCCAACATAAAATCAATTGAGAATTTCACATCCTTCTCTAGGGTTAATCCAAAAAAAATCATATAAAAATACCTCTAGGAACACTTCCACTCCATGTGGGAATCCACCCGGTGCACCACCACTTACGTCCACCAGTGTGAGATATGATATCTGAATGTCATGACTTCCCATCTCTGTTTTTGGATTTCTTGCACGACACAACCATGGATCTCATTCCCCATGAAATACCTAGGGAGAACAATCAGGTGCCATGAAACAAACCTGTCGCCTATAGAAATTGATATGTTCTTTAATGAACACAAGCCTATCTATATGTTGGATTACATCAAAAAGGTATATATCCAAGACTAAGAATTACCAATCCATCTCAACCCCATACATGGAGTGTGAACACGATGAGACATGAGACTTTTCTCCTTATTCATACCAAGTAGTGTTAAAAATCCATTGAAGAATAAATAATATCGGTTGGTAAGTACTTTTGATTAAAAATATGGACACAGATAAATTAAATAGACAAACTGGTATCAAGTAAATATTATTTTATAGAAGGTGAAATAATAATAGTACCTCGAACAATTGGAGGTAGTGAATATGATCCCATTAGTTCCTAATCAACATAATGTTGATGCCTGATCCATGACTGAGAACAACCAATCACCATCCACTCTACCCCATTCTTAATCTACCATAGAGATGATTTGTTCTGGCTTCCATGACCATAAAACTAAGATCCCACCATCCTGGTCGGCTCTATTTGAGGTGACACAACCATGAAAGCCACATATCCTTCCCCACTATGATATAGGAATGCCACCAAGAAATAACACTGTATATTTCACCTAATACCAAATCAGTGAAAGCACCTAGGAGGACATATACATTCACTTCATGAATTCCCTACCATTCTGCAATGATAGAACACAAAAAACCTATCCCAGAATCCATAGATGAAGTCTTCTTGGAAGGATGGCCTGAGCTATAAACACCCTTCATCAATTCATCATCATGATTAATTATCTTTAATATGAATTGACGCTTCAAAACACTAATATACCCCATAAGGAACCAGACCAACCCATAAAGTAAATCTCAACTAGACAATCTCGATCAATTACCTCAGCATTGCTTTCCATCTTGAATAGGAGTACCTAGGAATAAATCTCTATTCGCAATCCATTTTTCAATCCTATGAAATTTTATCTATTTGCCGGATACTATTTTAGCTACATACTATACTATCTCAACAATGATTTGGGAATACACCATCATTAACTGGTCGCCATAGAAAATATCCAAGAACTCTCAGGATCTACCTAAATCCAGAACTAACAGGCAATGATGGAGTATTCCATACCTGAATCACTAATACCTACCACCATCAACATGGACACTCTAGCTCAAATAAAGCATGATTTACTATGAATTCCTCTCAAGTATCAATAAACTCAAACGTGTGTTCAATCTTATAATGCCACAACTCCATCTCTTAAGGATCTGTTCTACCTTAGAATGATGAGGTTTCTTCTATAGAAACTACATCGATTATTCATATTTAGTAACAAATTAATCTTTTCTATTTGGAACTGGAGAAGTAGATGGAGAAGGAGAAAGACTAGGAGCCACTGCCTCTCCTAGAGCCTAAACATCCTAGACAACAACTTCCACTAACCCTTGATCAAGTGATGAGGGAGAACTCTCTTTGTCTTCCTCCCATGGGTGCTAGGGAGCTATCCAAGGAGTCAAGTTTCTACAAAAAGAATCCATCACATAAGAACATCATTAATAAATCATGTCTAATTTGATTTATAAATAATAAAAAATATCCATACACCAAACATTCCAATGTATCAAAATGACCAAACGACTTCACCGCAAACCAGTTTCCACATTCAGTATGTAGCTCACACATCCCACATGGAGGAGAATCCTTTCCAACATCACTACATCACATGGAGACTCATGGTCTATCTTGAGGTGTGACTTTCAGGAACCCTACTCACTACCAATACACTACTCTCTGATAGTTGTAGCACTTTTATAAATAGAATCTTTCTAAATAAAAGGAATCAATGGGATTAACCTAAAATGATTAAAAAATTTCATGAACCATGTCGGTTATTCATTTAAATTGACACACGAAAAGGTCATTGGAATGTCCCGAAGGGCGTTACTAAACCCCTTGGGCTATCACTAGTGCTCAGGTATCAACAAGAAAAATCGCGAATGGTTTAACTGAATATCAAAATATATAATAGTCATCAAAAACTAATAAAAAATCTGAATATCTTAAACCAAAAAATCCATATTAATTTTTCTTAATTGAGTTACCTAGTTTAAACTAAAAACCAAAAACAACCACAATGTATAGTGACAAAAAAAATACTCAAATACCCAACATGGAAAAAATACTCCACCATCAACCCATATCCACCACACCTCACCGTGAAATATAGCTAGAAACTCAAACTAGCATCTCTATAAGAATTTCCCTTTCACGTATTAATAATTTCATATTCAACATACACCATAATGTGTATGTTTAGTGTGAGACAACGCCTAGTTGGATACCACCCCCAGAAAAGAATCCATGTACTAAAAAATTTATGGATAATAAACGTGAATGATTTATATTGAAAATATATTCTATAATTATTTATCAGAATATTGTTTTAATGAATTTTTTTTTCCAATGAATGATATTTTAAATAAAAAAACATTAAACCTTGAATTTACCCTCAAATACGACATCGTATGCCAATGGTGAGTGAATCATTTTCAATGAGAAGTAAAAATGGGAGATTACCTATGGGTACTGGATAGAAATGGGACCCTAGAACCTCATGTCCTAGAGAAATGTTGTATACAAACGATATCCAATTGCATTCTCATGCACGAGACACTAAGTGTAATGAAATCCAAGGCCTAGTGGACTCCAACCATATCACATGATTATTTAGTGTCTTCATCATCAATCCTACTTTGTGAAACTGGGATGAAGTTGAATTCTAAATTACTAGATCAACAGTTGTAGTCTTCCCTCCTAGTTACTTTTCATTCCATTTGCGCTCATACCATTTTCAGGTTTAAATATTATGCCAAATTCACATAATAAATCCAAACAAACACTACACATGCCTAAGTCTCCATTTACACACCCAATTCGTCTGTGAAAACTATACCAACTCAAACACATTTTTAAAAATATGATCCAAACATAATAAAAATTTTACTAAATACATTAAAAAAATTTTAAAACACGCCCAAGATGTACAATGGTGTTCTGCACAAAGAATATACCCCATTCCTCAGGAAAATCCCAATCAAAGACAAATTTCAAACCCATAATTTTGAAAACCATTTTCCTTCCATTCATTAAATTTAATAAAAAATTTATAAAATGTATAATGAAATTCCAATGAGTATCAAATGGTTTTACACAAAGAGGTCAACTCAAAGTCACTTTTTTTAATTTTAATCACACCAACACCATACCAAATCAATATATGTAGCTCTTTTAAACTATAAAAAAATATATTCACAATTTATAAAATTATATCCAATGACACAGTATGGGTTTCTATGAAATCATCACCCTGTTTTATATAAACATGGTACATAATAATTAAACACATTTTATGCTCGTTTAACAAATAATTTCACTCAACAGAAACTAATTTTATAAAATACTAAAATTATTAATCGAGTGAAATAATATTCCATATATTGGTTATACATGGATCCACCTACATTTTTTTTGAAATCCTCATAATTTGGTGGAATCATCAATTCCATTCCAATCATCCAAATGAAATATGAATTAGACCCAGATTAGATCGTGCACTAAGGGGGTCTTCAGAGGTCAAACCAGCAAGGAAAGGCCACACCAGAGGAGGTTTCATTTGAATGAAATCTCATCGGCAGGGGTCCGACTGCGAGGAGGGTGTAAGCGGGGAGCAGGGTTGTGAGCCGATGGTCAGGCGTTGCGAGGTGGTCCTTGAAGTGGTGATGTAGTAAAATTTACCTATTAGGAGATGGGGCTCCAGCTGAGGAGAAACCAAGGGATTTCACAATGGGTAGGGTTAAAGGTGGTTGTAGCGAAACCAAAAAAAAGGGGTTGACCAGTTAGAGAGAATTAGAGGAAGTGGGAAGGAAAAAAAGTGAAAAAAAATTCTATTGATAATTGATTAAAATATTTAACATAATAGTATTAATAAAAATAATAATTATTATATTTATATTTTAAAATTATATTACCATTAATATTATTAATAATATGATTCTTAATTCCATTATTTATTAATATTTTATTTTTCATTCACACTCTTATTCATCTCTATAATTATTCAATGCGTAAAAATTTAATTTTTTATCACCGGGACGACCGCACCATGACCTAGAAATGCCGCAAGGATTCGACTCTGTCCAACCCATGAATCAGCCGTCATGATTCCCAAATAATTCATTTATCAACAAGAAACCAAAATTTCCATTATGCTCGGCCCATGCCTCGGAAAAATATTTCAATTCTTGAATGAATAATATAATAAAATAGTTTCAAAAGATAGTGATTTACTCATATATCATGACTATTTAATCCTCAAATCGAATCATGTGGAAGAGTAATAACAAGTAATTCTTTTCTATGTAGAAGAATATACAAAAAAAGAAAATATAGTGTGTGTGATAGATTAAAATAGTGGTATAGACTCAAAAATAGAAAAATAAGAAGATAAAAAAAATCATAGGTACTGGCTATTGATATTTGTATTAGCACATATATTAAAGGCAATAGAAGTTTAAGAATAAGAAATTCAACCATTGTGGGATCATGCATGTAATGAAACAGAGTGTCAGAAGATGTTGATTACACACATTAGGTTAAAAGTTCATAGAACATTCTCTTTAAAAATATGGGGAATCATATATGTTAACTCGTATATATTATTTTTCAATTAAATAAATAAATATATATATATATATATAGTTGATAAATATTTATTAGTTTTTGTAGATTTAAGTCCTTTGTAAATTTAATATAAATTGAGACACGATCTTTCTTAAATATCTCCACAATATTTAAACCATCATTACCTCTTTATCCAAATAGAATAAAAATTAAAATAATTTGAATATATCTTCCAATAATATCTTTAGAATAATAATATCATTTATTAACTTAAAACACTAGTTTAAATCCATTGAACGCTTTTTAAATTTAGTCCAAGCTGTTTCATAATACTAGCATCACAATCTGAAATCAAATTAAAATATTTTACCTTATATAATCTTAAATCCTCTATCATTATTTTGAAAATACATTGAAATAAATTATTAATTATTATGTTGATATATTGCACAAAAATCATCAAAAATATATCAATCATAATCCATCTATTTAATGTGAATTTATATAATATATAGAAGACTAAAAATCCATATATAAATATAATAAATAAATGTTCATTAAATAAACACATAGCGGAAAAAAAATATGGTACCCAATGTACGGTATACAATTTTATGGATCACCATTTGAAACATATTATTCATCAATGTAATATAGTCTTCATTAGAGTAATGTAGGTTTCATTAAAGTAACATTGGGTTCATCAAATTAACACTAGGTTCATCAAAGTAATGTAGGGTTCATCAATGATATATTGACACATTAAACACTGATGAGATGTGATTTCTAACCATATATTGTAAAACTAGGGTTTATAAACCATACATTTGGAATGTATGGTTTATAAAACATACTTTATGAGAGTAGGGTTACCAAACTATACATTTCAAATGAAGTGTTGTTGAGCCATATTTTGAGAATGTTGGGTTGTCGAACCATACATTGATAATGTAGGGTTGTTGAAAAATAATTTATGAAATTAGGGTTTTAATAAAATAATTTCATAAAATAGGGTTTTCAAACCATATATGGTGAAATTAGGGTTGTAAAAACTTTCATTGAAAAAGTATGTTTGTCAAAAAATACATTAAAAAAGTAAGGTTGTAGAAACATTCATTTCAAAATCACTCTAGAACATACATTAACAAATTTCAACTAATTATTAAAGGCTCAAAATTTAAGATTCAGTCATTGGTCAAGAATAAGTATTATTATAAAATATAATTATATTTTTAATGAATCAATAATAGAATGTATCATAATTATAATTATCCAGAAATTATCAAAATAAGTAACAATAGTATTTCGGGTAATCCAAAGATAATTTTACAACTTCAGATAATTTATTGATTATCCAAACAATATTTTTGGACCTCAATGTAAACTAATGAAATCAAGATAAACATGATGAATTTATATAAAATTAATATTCATTAAATATTAATTACTATAGAATAGGAATTGATCTAAAAATAGTAATTTATCAAAATTGTATATAGTAATGTTTCTAAAAATACCACAAAAACTTCATTGAATATTTAGAGTACTATAAAAGGATTTTAGACTACATAATAAATTGATTACTATTTGATAAATATATTATCTATCCAAAGGTATAATTTTAACCTAAAACCATTCACTATGGATTGATATATATTCAAAATACATAAAATGATTTTTCAATCAAAATAAAAACACGTGCATGGAAAAAGACTATCAAACTTTTGTTTGACTAAAAAACCATACTTTTGAACCATTTAAAATGAATTTTATAACATTTAAAACAAATTTATATCATCCCATTATTTTAAATAATAATAATTTGAAAAACACACCCCCTAAAAAATGCATTAAAAAAATTATAAAATTCCATCATTCAAAGATCATATATAATTTTTTTCAAACTGATCACAGTCTGAAGGTCTTGGAAAATATCTTCTAGAAAATATTTAGAATGGATAGGTTCTCAAAAAACAACAACCTTATTCAATTTATCTGATGTAAAATTAAATATAGTATGAATATACTTTGATCAAGAATTTTTTATGGTGAATTTAGAAATAGAAATTGCCGATGTTTTGACCCGATAAATAAGTATTTTATCATGATGAACACCAACATCAGATATGTTTTTCTTAATACATAATGATTTTGAACAACTGTATAAAGTTGATATATAATCAAATCCTTATGTAGATTTTATAATAGATTGTTTTCTCAATGATATATAGGTAATTAATCATTTTTCATGAAAATTATACATATCTAATGAGATTTTAATTCAATTCTAAATCCTCTAAAATTAGTTTCAAAATATGTTGTTAAATCGAAACCGAAATATTTTAGATAATATTAACAAGAATAAGCAGATCCATGGACATATCTAATTGAAATTAGTAAATATTTAAAATTACTTTATATAACATTATAATGAAATCTATCACATAAACAAACCCTAAAACATGTTGGGTATAGATGTAGTTAAATAAAGAATGCATCCTATCATGCCTTGGTAAATGTTAATATAATGATATTTACCTAAATCATCAATATCTAAAATAAAATTATTAATCATAGGAGTATTTATATATTTTTATGAATTAATACCAAATCTTATAACTAACTCTTTAACGTAACTGGAATGGTTAAGAAGAATTCCATCTTTTCCTTTTAAAATTTAATTTCAAATAAAGAACATTAATTCCCCTAATAAACTCATGTAAAACATAGAATACATCAAAATTTAAAAATCATTATAGTGTATTTCTATATAAGAACCAAAATATATTTCATTAACATAAATTGGTTCAATTAAAATATCATTAGAATTTATTTCAACCGAAAGAGACAGTTCAACATTACATTTTTTATGAACATTATTTTACAAAAATACATAATTTATTTCATACCAATAATAGAGTGAATGTAAGATTTAATAAAAAGTGTTATATAATTTAAAAAATGGTAAGTAAATTATTCACATTCAAAACTTGGGGTTGAGAAACATAAAATTATTCTATTATAAAACAAATTAATAAAGTACTTTTTTCATCTATTTGATATAAAATGAACCCTTGAAAACATAAAATGTGTAAAAAACTATAATATCCTCTTACCTAGGAAAAATTGAAAAATAATCCTCAAATTATATTCCTTCTTCTTGAGATTATCCTTTAGAAACTTGTCTCGATTTGTTTTTATCAATTTTTCTAGATTCATCCAGCTAGTTTATAAATATCCTCTTATTTATATTAACCTTATTATCCATTAGGAATTCTAAAAAATTTCATAACGTATTTCTAACAAGTTTATTTAATTTATTTAACATAGAAAAAAATCTCATTTTCACCTTTTTAAGCATATTTTATATTAATAGGACCCAAATCATAAATAAAAGTACAATTGAACAAATAATTAAAATATAATTTCTAGTTTTCGAACTAGGATCAATATATTCAATTTCATTTTACAATAGAATGATCTTTGTTAATATTCCATGATTTTTTATCAGGTTGAGAAGGAGTGTTATCCATTCAATTGATTCATTCTTATCATCATGAATTTTTTCTCTGAAATTAATATATCTGAAGTCATCAACAGTTACATTAGAATCAAAATATGTTTTAACATTTTTCTCATCCATCATAAGATTGAGTAATTATTCAATAACCATAATTATATTATTATAAAATCTACAGGATTTATTATTACTACAATATCCATGAAAAAATCCTTCATCACATTCAACATAAAATTTCTCTAAATTAAATTTTAAATTTAAAAAAACCATTAAACCAAAATATTTAATGTTACACACTTTTCCTTGTTTTTTTAAATGAAAGCATAATTTGTTTTATTTAACACAATTTTAATAAGAATTATATACAAAATATAGAATACAGTAACAATGACATCATCCCAAAAATATACTAGAAAATTATATTAACTTAACATAGTTTTATACATTTCAATATGAACTCTATTTTTCCATTACCCAACACGATTTTTTTGTGTTATTCTAGGATAAAGAAAATTATTAAAATAACTATTATTTAAAAAAAATCCAAATATAAGATATGAAATTTCCCTCTATTATCAATTCTAATAGATAGAGTCATACAACCATTTTACATTTGGAGTAAATTACAAATAGTATTAAATATTCACAAAGTATCAATTTTTTAGGAGAAATCATAACCCAATTACATAATCCTTTTCTAGTGGATTTATTACCATGATAGTGACTTTAGTAAGGGTGTCACAAACATTACAAACCAAATTTATAAAATGGGAGTGGCAACCCAAAGAATCCACACTTTTGATATATATATCCACAACCCATAGATCCCCACATTAGAATCCAAGAGTCCAAACCCGATGTAGAATAATAAAAAATAATTTTTTTTCTGTGTAAAATCATAAATAAACAAAAATGGAGTATGTGTGAGATAAGTGAAATAATGTTACAAACTCATAACAAGAATAATGGTAAGATAAATTAATAATGCCTGATAACTAGTTATTGATATTTAGATTATCATGTCTTATCAATTAAGAATAATTGGAATATGAATAAATTTGATCATTGAGAGATCACTATGGTGATCAAATAGAGTGATGCAAGGCATTGAAAATGCACAGTAATTTCAAAATTCAATGCACTTTCTCATAGAAAAAATAGAGTATCAAATATGATAACATGTATATCCGCTTTTCTGGCCATAGAGAGAGATATATAGTGAGAATAAATGTATAGTAGTTGTGGCTTCCTCTCTTAAATGGGAAATTCAAAAAAATCACTCAATAATATTCATAAATATATCTACAGAAATCAAGTTATTATTTCCTCTTTATTGATGTAGCATAAACAGTAAATAAAAATCATTTCTAATAATTTGATTTACTTATCCAATAATATTTTCATAATAATAATAGCATTTAATTAATTAGAAAATTATATTAAATCCATTCAATCCTCTTTAATGTTAGTGAAAACTGTTCCATAAATCATTCCACTCAATCTAAATTAAATTCAAATATTTCAAATGAATTAATCTAGAATCCTCAACATTATTAGAAAATGACATTGAATATTTTTGCTTATTTTTCACATTAAATATTTCACCAAAATCCTAAAAACTCTTCAATCACAATACATTGATTTAATGTGAATTTATCTAATAGACAAAAAACCACTAAAAATAATCCCTATATATTTTCAGTAGATCAATGTTTAGTAAAAGAGGAAAAAAAGAAACATCAATGTATTTTAATCAAAAGTAGGAATCACTAAACGTAACATAGGGTTCATCAAAGTAATGTTGTTTTCATCAATGTAAGGTAGGATTCATAAATTCTTTTTGGAGTTCATCAATGTAATGTAGGGTTCATCAATGTAATGCAGGGTTCATCATTATAATGTATAGTTCATCATAGTAATGCATGGTTTATCATTGTAGTGTTTCCAAACCATACATTGAGAATTTAGTGTTTCTAAACCATAATTTATGAATGTAGGGTTTTAAAATCATAATTATATATATATGGATTTTAAAAAAATAATTTATGAATTTAGGGATGGGGAACCATTCTTTTTGTGAGTAGGTTTATCGAACTATACTTTGTTAAGTAGGGTTTTCTATACATAATTAGTAAATATACTGTTGTCAATACATAATTTTTCAAATTAAAATTTCTAAACAATAATTTAGAAAATAGGTTTTCTGAACTATGCATTGTGAATTTAGTATTTTAGAACCAAACTTTCAGAATGTAGTTTAGATGAACCAAAAATTATGAAAGTTGGGTTTTTGTACCATACTTCTCGAAATACAGGACAACATACTATAATGAATATCAATTTTTAATGGATATTTAGATAATATTAAGTATTTAAGGAAGAATAATAATTTTTAGGAAAACTAATTATATTTTTAATGAATCAATATTCGAATAAATACTACTACATTTTCTAAAAAATTATTAAAATATAGAAGAAAAAATATTCTGAAAAAACTAAAACTATGAAAAACGATTATAGAACATCAAATAATTTATTAACCTACTAAAATAAATTTTTATACATTTATGTAATGTAATGAAATCGTGGAAACATTTCTGATTTCAATAAATTCTTGTTTTATGTGAATCTGATGACTATAGGACGTGTAGTCATCTAAATATTATATCATTTCAATCCCATTGAGTGTAATGTTTATAAAAAATACAGGAGAAATATCATATATTTTTTTAGTACTGTAAAATAATATTAAGACATCATAATAAACTAATGATGGATATATAAACGTATTATCTAGCCAATGGTTTATGATTCACACATAAATGTTCACATTGGTTAATACATCCTCATAATATATTGAAAAATAAATCAAACAAAACAAAAACATGCACCTGAAAAAAAATTCTTATTATTAATGAATTTAGGTATGTAACCATGGATTGAATATAAGATAAGCATAATCCACTTTTATAATGACTCAAAATAGTGAATAGAAATTGGGATATGAATTCCCTTACCTCGGGTTTGACTTACTACTAACACGCATAAACCACTTTTATAATGACTCAAAATAGTGTCATTCTTATTTTTCATAAACGTATTATGTTTTATAAATCCTTATATGATCATTTTATAACATCAATACACCCATTGAATATTTAATTTTTGTTATTTCCATTTTTTTAGGTTCGTACATCAAATGATTTACTTGGTTGGTTCGTAAATAATGTTCTTCTCATGTGGAAGGAAAACTATTAAAATGGATTGAAATGTATTTTAGTCTATTTATAAAATAATAAATGATTCTAGAAATCATTTTAGATATATATTATGAGGATGGATAATTAGAAAAATCAATAGGGATTTTCATTAAAATTATTTTGGCGTTTCATCGATAACGAGGAACGTGTTTCATCATATACCATTAATATTTTGCATATTTGATAATTATAGTACATAATAGAGGTCATAAAAAACACATTAGTATCATTTTTCATGATTAAAATTATTTTACAACCATATTTTAAGGATGTAAATAAAATTAATGACACATCATCAGTAAATCAACACATCACAAATGTTGTTTTTATTTATTGAACAATAGGAAGAGAAAAAGAAGAATGAAAATGTTTTTTACATAAAAATGATAATATTATAGAAAATATATAATAATGGATCTTTTATATCTCTTGGATAAAGGGATGATAAGATATTATAAGAAAAGAAAAAAAATTTAAATGAAAACACGTGAAAATGAAAGAGGATTTTTACCTCATGATCTCTTCACCTTGAGATCCTATTTATTGTATTTAGTTTTGGAAATTTGGTTAGAAAAAAATGTTTAAGATGAGGGGAAGGTCCTTGGGAAGTAGATTGTGTATAATTTATGAAATTTTCAAATCATTACAATTGAGATTGGAAGAGGGGGGAGTGTGGTATTTGTTTTGGAGGAGAGGAGAGGATTTCCTTTATTTTAATCACCAGTTTAATATTTTTACTCAACACTCTGCACAGTCTTGATAAATGTGACCCAAAATAGTAATTAGAGCATTTGATTTCAAACTAAGGGTTCTTACATCATTCATGATTCTTGAAATATTTTATTTAACTGATGATTAATGTACAAGATAACCATTTAATTTTTTCAACAAAACTCTTGTAATATACAACCAAACTATGTAATCTATGAATCTTAGTTATATTTGTGGGTTATATCCATTCTTAAAAAGTTGTTGTTTTATTATAATTAATGGTTATTCTATCTTAAGTAACAATGTGTCTAATAAAATAACTTTTTTCAACCAAAATTCATATTGGTTGAATTTTTTATATAGTATATTTTCTTTTAAGGTGTGTAAAACAACACTTATATTATTTTGTGATCCTATTCAATTATCAAATATTCCATAATTTCATCAATAAAAACAATCAAAAATGTATCTATGAAGTCATGAAATATTATATTCATAATATCCATGAATATTGTAGGTGAATTAGTTAACCTAATGTCATAAAAAAATTCATAATTCCCATAACTAGAATGGAGAATAGTATTTGGAATGTATCCTTCTTTACATCCAACTAAGGGTATATCAAACTCAGGACAACATTTGAAAAATACTATACTCCTGGGATATGATCAATAAAATCAGAGATATGAGGCAAATGATACATTTTTTAATAGTTATGGTTTTCAAGGCTGTATGATCAATTCATTGTCTCATTGAAACTTCTTTAATTTTAACAAACATCATAGGAGAAACCCATGGGGAAGTGTTGGGATGGATGAATCATGTATCTAATAATTACTGTATCATTTTTTTCAACTATAAAAGTTCCTTTTGAGCCACAAGATATTGAGGATTTGAAATTTTATTAGCATCAGTAACTAAGTAAATTTTGAATTCAACCCCCCAATAAGGTATAAAACTAGGAAACACATTCGAAAAAACATAAATGTAATAATTTACCACTGGCACATCATTAATCGGAATAGTTACATTTTTTCCACATTATGATGAAGACAAATTTCTTACCCATATGTCAATAGTTTCATAGCTTTTTGATATGTTCTCAATTGTCTAGATTCATTAATTTATACAAAGAGAAACCCTTCTATTAAAATAAATCATTTTTCTCTAAAATCAATCTAAACAACATAAATTGAATCCCAATTCGTTCCCAAAATGGCATCAATATCTAATAAGGAAAAAATGACAAGATGTTAGGGAATTTCATTCCACATATAACAATTGGATGATTTTTAAAATTACTTTTTGTTGTAACACTTCCCCTTGATGTTTTAATAATAAATTTTAGCCTCATTTTTTATGTGATATTTTTATTCTACCAATAAAAATAATTGAAATAATTTAATGTGTAGACCCCATATCAAACAAAACATTTTAAAATCAGAGTAGTCAAACAATGTACATGAGTAAAATCATTTTATTTCACATTTTTTCTTAATTCAACTACATTTCTTCCCTATCCGCACAATAATGAAGATTCTCATAACATGGGGAATCACTAGAATCCAATTCCCATTGATATCATGGATTCAATACTATTTAAACACTTTTGATTTTTCTATCATCATCTATAATATTATTTGGAACATTCCTCTTTGGACGGTTAAATATTACTTCACACCCAACCATTGAATCATACTCATTTTCTTAAATTCTAGGAATTTATTCTCCATCATATGTCGAATGACCTTATAAAGATTTTTATTCATGTAAAATAAATTTAAATTCATCCCGATATATGGATTTAATATTCCTATCTATACCTAATATTCTCATAAATTGAACACAAATTAATAGCTTCCAATTAAAATGATAATTGGAAATGATAACATTTTTCTTATCTAAATTTCCCATAACATCTAATATCTTTTTATGGGATTTAATCCATACTTCAGTAGCTAATGGGTCATAATATCCACTAAAATTAGGACGATGATGCCTCATAAAATGTTCCAATGTCATCATTTTACTTTGTTGAATCTCTATCTGTTCTGTTTAATGGATACGAAGTCCACTAATTTAATGCATCAACTAATCCAATACTGACACAAACTGAATGGTTCCAATTCCCACCATTCCCAGTAGCAGATTCTGAATGATATCTGCATCACAGTTCTGTCAAACTTCAGCATCCCTATTCCTTATGTGGAAGACCTTTCTAAACAGACATATCCTTGAGGGACAAACCTAGTAATTAAAAATTATTTACCATTTCAAGATAAAATGAAGTTAAAAACAATTATTTTATTATATTAATATCATCCTTACCCATAAAGTTGTATAAACCTTTCTCTTATACCAACAAAAATCTTCCAACCAAAAAGATTACATATTCTACATATTTAAACTAGATTTCGCTTCTTTAGGTTTCCAATGATCATTTTAGTATAGTCTTTTAGAAATATAAGACATAACTCATGCATATCAACCCACCATGGTACAATGTGGGAACCATTCAAACAATATCTATTTCATAAAAAATATTATATTTTAAACACAAAACATCAACATGATTTCTTTGAAAAATCATTATAACATTTAACATGACTTAAATTATTTTTATCCATATCCTTATAACCTATGAATTGCATTTAGAAAAAGGTATTAGAATAAAAAGACCATTAAATTATTTAAAATGATGGAAAAAATCATTATCCCATGAATACTTATGAACATATGAAATAATTTTCACAAACACATAATTCTTGTGCATAAAGAATAATAGACTTACATTGTGAAACATGAGAATTCTATAAATCCTAAAAAACATAAAAAGAGCATAAGGGTATCTTGATACATTAATTACATATTTATTTAACTCTCATAGCTACCATATCATTTTAATCCCTCACAACTACCTTACAATGTAACCTTCACGGATACATTGTGGTGTGACCATCGCAGTTACACTAGAAGTAACCATACTGCTGACCTCCAACAAACACATACCTAATAAATTGGATGGAGAAATAACTACCACCAGTAATCATGAACAATTTCCAAAATCCAAAAGATATAATTGAATCATGAATATCTCAATAAAAACATTTTTTTTGAATTATGTAATATAGAATTCTAAAAGTGGATTTTAAAAGTAATATCCCTTAAAATATCATATAACTGATGTGAAAAATTAACAGAATGAAAATAATTAGTGTATACACTTTAAATACCCATAATATAAAAAATATTCATCAATTAATTCATCTTAGTACCAAATAATTAATGAAGTAGAAGGATAACACCTTGAATGGAATTTTTGTTTTGAATATCCTTACCCCATGTTCGTCTTAATAAATCCATGTTAAGAACTACTTATAATTGTTACAAGAGTGTTATTATAATTTTAAATAAAACTATTGATGTCTATAACACCTTATATGATCATTTTATAACATTATTCCACCCATTCCATAATAACATTTTTTTATTTCAATTATTTTGGGTGTGTTCTTATCCTGATTTCTATGGCGGGTTTGTAAAAATATTTCTGACTGAAAAGAGGAAAAACACTTGAAGTTGGATGAAAATGTGTTAACATGTTTCCAAAATTTTAAATTATGAAATAAATAATTATTGTTATATTTTATGAGGATGAATCATTAGATATGTCATTCGTGGTTTTCATTTAGATTATTTTGGCGGCTCTTCGATAATCACGAAATTGTTTTATCATATACGTTTAATTTTATGAAAATAAGTTAATTTAAAACGGTCAAGTTTTCATAAAATAAACATTAAAATATGTTTAAATATTTAAAATTGTTTTATAACAATATTTGGGATATGTAAAGGAAATCGAAGACACATCATCCACGGGGTCGGTAAATCGACACATCACAGACAATGCATTCATTTTTAGAACAAGTGGAAGAGAAGGGAAAGAATGATGATTAACATATCCAAAAACATGATAAAAATCCATAATATATATAATAATGGATATTAAATTTTACTTTGAAAGATGTTATATAAGAGAAAATAAGAAAATAAAATAAATGAAATTTAAATGCAAGAAAATGAAAGATGATTTTTACCTCCTGATCTATTATTTTGGAGATCATCCTTAAAGACGTTAGTTTTTGTCTTTTGGTAATACAAGTAGGTCTGGGATGTAGGGAAGGAGATTGGGAGTGGGATAGTGAATAATTAGGAAAATAATAAAATCTTTATAGGTGTCAGAGGAGGAGGGTAGAGAGTGGTACATATTATGGAGGATTGGAAGGGTCATTAATTATTTTAATCATTAGTTTAATAGGTTTGCTCAATACTGAGAATATTATTGGTTAATGTAACCCCAAATAGTAAATAGAAATTGTAAGATATAATTAAGGGTGATTGTGTCATCCTTGATTATAATAATATTGTATTTAATAGATAATGAATATAGAGGGTATATTACAATATTTTACTAATCAAAAAAATCAAGAATTTTAAAAAAATCCCAAAAATCCACCCAAAATATTTTTGAAGATTTAGAATTCAAAATTCACAATTGTTTTTGAAAATAATTTTCTATATATGAGAAAATTAATTTTGAAATAAAAACATATTTTATTCCAAAAATAATAATTTGAATACAATAAATGAATTTATATCACCATTAAAAATTACTCAACTTTTCATTATCATATAAACATAAAAAAATAAAATTATATAATGATTTATAATTAATAAGTGTCATATTAATATTCATATTACTATTCATAAATGTATTTTAATATTCTCCAATAAATAGGTTAGATCTATCAGACGCTAAATAAGCTACTGATCACTGTTGTAGATGTCTATTTTTTGAAATTCAAATCACAGAAGTTGAAAATTATGTTTAATGGATAGATTATAGAAATAAAATTAAAATATAATATCATTTCTTCTAATTTTGTGTTTAATGAAAATAAATTTATTTTTATATCCTTGGGGACTTAAAAGAGAAGTGTCTGAAAAACCCGACCTAAGAGAATTTGGAATATAGCATTGAAGATGCCGCATCTAATTACAAATATGGAATTCTATAGATGGTTTGTACACACTCTATTCATTTGGTCTAAAAACCCCCATTAGAAACATCAATATTTTTTCATGGGTCTTGGAGGAAATTTCACCAATCCATCCTTCTTATTTTGAGACATATTCTATACATCCAAATAGGTGTACTACTTCAATTTTATAATTGCATTAGATTTCCCACCATTTCTGTTAGGTTTAAGGATACTATATCCACCTGTATTCCCTAATATGACTCATTTGGCTATCATATGTTTATTGAACATATTCGTATAATACGTAGTAAGTATCATGAAAATCATCATGTCAATATCCTTCCTTAAATCGACTCAAAGATGCGTTCCTTTGAGGATGTACTAGATGAAATATCACATGAAAATCACACTAAATAAAGGATTTTTTGTCACATACTCTATGATAGAATGATTTTCATTCTTTAATCTGAAGATGTCCATCATTATTTCATTATGAATGTATGTGGTTATAGTTTTTTTTGAACAATACTTCGAAATCATCCCATGCTAGGCCATGATCTAAATTTTTCAGAAATGCTAAATCCCACCACTAGCATGAATGATCATCCATAATATATGTTTCCATTGTTACTAACTAATCCACTAGTGTGCTAATGAAATTGAAGATATAATTTTTTCTATCTGAACACACCTCTTCTTTTTATGGTTCTAAAACACCCTTGAATATGGGTGGATTCTAATTTTGAAATATAACAAGATGATCTACATTCCTTGTATCATCGCTCATAATCCCCATATCCACAACATGAAAAGAGTGGACTATAGTCTAAAAATGTATCTATTTCACCTGTGGCTCATGTGAAACCACATTCCCAACAGAATATTTAGGTTGGTTTCTAGGATGCCTACTGGGATCCTTTTTATTTCAAAAAACACCATATGTATTAATCTCTAGAAAAAATATGCTTAAATTTTATAATTATACCAAATCATTATTAATAAAACAATTCATTCCAAAAATTGTTTTTCCCCATTCAACAATTTCTAAGGAATTCGACATGCTTTTGTAAATATCAAAATTTTCAAAATACCACAATCATGATCTTTGTAAAAAAAATATCAATTGGGAACAACCTTTTCATTTTTAAATAATAAACATATTTTCAACCAATGTCATAAATCATTAATCGAAATTGTATATTCAATCCTAGTGTGAAGTCATTTTTACGATTATTGTAATGGTCATCTCAGTAGTTCAACCCATAAAATGAGATTACAAATCTTATAAATATCTTAAAAAAAATATGTACCGAAATCCCTTTTAAATTGATGGTCAACAAATTTTTTTTTAACATTCTCTATTTGTTCTCTCCATTTCATGTGATGATGATCCTACATCATTCTACAAAATCGAAACAAGAAATAAACCAGAATGAGTTTCAACTACAATGATTAGAAAATTAATCACTACATTTTAGTCAAGGATCAACCTATATGATACCACGTGTAACTTACCATTCCAAATTATTGGCTTGGGATGTAGGAGGATATTACATGAATGTATGGGGAATCCCCTAGATTCTAAAGGCTAGAAATCAATGCCATGGACTTCAAAACATGTGGGGGGGCTATTTCCACTTCAATGAATAAAACAACACAAGAAAACTATCAATAAGAATTTAATCAATACATGATTAATTATAATCCTATAAAATAAGTAAATGAGATAACATTGATACCAAAACCAAACTACAAATGATTACCGTATAAAAATAAAACCATATCAACATACAACACATAAAAAACCTAAAACCCTAAAAATATAACTCTAAACCTCTATATATAGTCCCCGGTTTCTCTCCTCAAAACATCCCAAGTATCATGGTGCTCCACTAATGAATTTTTATACGTTACCTTTTTTAGAATCATGATTTATAAAAAATATAAAAGAAATAAATTTCTAATACAAGGGTGTGTAATTAATTTTTTTTCATTCCTTAAATTAAATTCGTACTCAAACAACATGGATAAAACATTATAGAACATTTATATTAAAACATTTATTTTAAAAACATTTAAACATTTATCAATGCAATATAAAATAATCTCCATATAAAAAATGATTTAAAAAATCCTATTTTCAATGGAAGGAAACCAAAAAATACATTAAATCTATTTCAAATGTTCAATTTTTAAATTCCCATTCATTTTAACAGATCAAAAAATCCAACCATTTAGGAAATGCTAGGCTTTTAAATACATTTGAGTGGTGAGTCATCCTTTCCTTTTGTCTTCACATAATGAATCATTTTTTATGGTGGAATGTCATGAAACATTTCATCCCGCTAATCATGGGGGGGGGCTCCATACCATTATCCATCCAAAATACACATTAACCCACAAAATAATTATTCAAAAACCATTTCCAAAACAACCATTTGAACCATTTCGATAAAACAATAAATTTATTGAAAAACATTCAAACAAACCATTTCAATTAAAAAAATATTTTATTTAATACAATTTTCCATGCAACCCAAAAAATTATCATCTAAAAATCAAGATTCAAATTTAACATTCCAAAAAACAATAAATATAGAAAAATATATTAACCATCCAAAAAGTTGGTTTCCACTTAGAAATTCACATAAATTTCACAATCAATTTCATGAAAATAAACTGATTTGAAATAAATCATTTAGGTTCTAAATAGGGGAGTTGAGAGTGAATCCCCATACTGTGGTATTTTTGGAGAAAAAGATGAATGGAATGAAAACACCCATGAAAACGAATTGAATCTCCAATACCCACCTTAAATTTCATCCCCTATCATAAAAAAATAATAATATAATCATAAATTGATTTAAAAACATATGATATATCCATAATAGAACTAAATCATTAAAACCTAGAGAGATTGAGAGAATTGGGTCTTTGGAAGACCTAGAAAAACTACAATAAATGATTAGTTACCACAAGAGTTGGATACAAATCACCGAAAAAACATCACTAGATCACATCCAAATTTATGGAGGACAATTCCCCAGCCAAATAGAGGGAGAAATATTGAGTTAGGATTGCTGTGTGGGAATATTTAACTATGAAAACACAATCCTAATCTAGATCCTATTTTTGGGATAATGTTTTTAAACCATTCATGATATGTTTCATGGTTAGGAAAACTATACGCAATCCATTTTCCACCTATGGCCACTAGGAGGAGTCTTGCATTGTTTTCTCACATGGTTAGACAAACCATGCACTATGTATTAAAAAACTCACTATCTAACATGGCATAGTTTCTCTTAGGAAACCGTATGGTTTCAAAAAACTATGTGTCTGCCCTTATGACGTCCCTTTAGCCCATGCCTCATTGGTAATAGTTTATTGTAGGGGTTACACTTTCCCCAATTAGGGAACAAACCTTGAACCATTATTAAATATTCAAAAAAAATTCTTCTGAACCCTCCCAAACATCACCATAACACTTTATAGACATAAAGGAAACAAATAATGGGTTTCTTACATGAAACCGAGGTTTCTACACATATATTTTTTAATATTTGAAATACTATATATAACAAATGATATCAATTAGTAATATATTTGATGTTTTTATATTGTATATCATGTATCATAATTATGGACCATTATACCATCAATATATATTCTAATGAAATTTTTAACAACATTGATTTGGAGAACTAGTTAATCTATTGAGATTAACAACACATATACGGATCTCTATAATAAATAACCATCCATTTAATAAACAATTTTCACTATCTTAAAATATCTTAATTGAATTAACGATATGTAATTATCAATATTTCTATCGAAAATCAATTATAATTAAAGTAAACACCATATATAAATATAATATAAGGTTTATGAAAAAATAAAATCTATTATATAATTATATGGATATCACAAAGAAGTATATATTTCAATGAACAATGATTACAATGATGTGATTGTTTTACAAAAAGATAAAAATCCTATAAGAGTGTTATATTTTAAGGTAACATTCACCGGTTAGTAATTTTCATGTTAGAGCCCCATACATAAAGTATTTCAATGTAAAAAATTACATGCCAAAATTACAAAAGGATAAATTATATATTCTATCAAAAGGGGTTTTAGAGACACAACTCCAAATAAGTAACTTGTGATAATGGAATATGCCTCGTGGAATAAAGAGTGACTCAATAATCCCTTACCATGACTCTGAAGATTCATGCGTGTCTTTAAAATCCTAGATAATAATCTTATGTTATTTATATAAATATTTTAAAAATATTTCTATGCTTATTATTACATTTATTTCACTGATTACAGTTTTGTTTAGAATTACCTAATCAATTATGTTTCATCTTGTGTTTTGACAAAATTCGGTTCATGTGACAAATAATAGATTTTTGGGATGACTACTATCAAATGGTTCATTATATACACATTCCCAAAATAATAATCATGAAATAATTATCATTTCGATACAAATTTTTTACATTTTAATGAAATTTAGGATGTTTTTTATTAATAATTAACCAACTTTAAAATCATGTTGAGGGTTTTTCATTTATAAAAATGAGTAACATTTCGATTTTTCAATGATCATTATTAAGAGAATGTAAGAAACATTTTATCTTTTTGAAATTATAATTATATCATAAATAAAATGTAATTTAATCATATATACTTATATTTCTAATTCTAATGATGTAAAAGCAATCACATTGAATCATGGATGTGGTAGTCCACATGACCGTAGACAACGTTATCACTTTTTAAGTGTGTGAAAATCATAATAATGAAAATGATATATTATATTTCTAGAAAAATAATTGTGTAATTAATATATTATAGAAATTGTACATGTGAAAAAATATTTATTTAAACCCATACATAATACATTCGATGTAATAAGTGGACGTATAACATCACATTATGTAGGAAGTAATCCACACATTCCAAAATGATGTTATCATATTTAAAAAAAATCGAAGGCATGAAGATATGTGTTATATAAAAAACAATTAATTGTTAAAACAACATAAATATCTTATATATCATATAGAAATAGTTTTTTCTTCCTAATTCAAATACATGATTGGATGTAAATGAAAAATTAAAGACATAATCAAGTGAGATGGTAGTCTGTTATACAAAAGAAAAAAATTTGTTACCCATTATATTGATGTATATGTAGGTATATGTAGAAATATTAACATATAAATATTAGTATATTTATTATAAATATATTATTAGATAATAATGTAATTAAAATAATGAACTCTTTTAATATTAAATAAAAAAAGTGACCATTGTAAATTGATGCCTATTTTTTTGGAAAATCATCATGGTGATCACCCATGGACTTCTTTCGATTTAGTTTGGTATAATGTGATGATTCTAAAGTTAGTTAAGGTATTTAGGGGATGTATTGTAGTATCTTTTGGTTGAGAAAAATTTCTTTAGATTTCAGATAATGTGTGAGCGGTGAGTACCTTTTTATAATGGAATGGGAGTGGTATTCATTTAAATATTATTATGTAATAACTATTGGGAGGTCTCCCTTGCCTGATGTGCCTCCAAAACTAATAAATAATAGATAATATTGAAATTATGGTCAAAGGAAACAAGATCTCTATTAATGTAAATTTTACAATTAATACTAAATTAATGTAATATTATTTAGAAAATATAAAAACACATAATTCAATATATTTTACATAATTTAAAAAATAACAATCCCATGTGAGATGGAAATTTGTTTAAAACAACCTTATATAATGCACAAAATACACCACTTTAACATGAAACATGCTAACAATTTTTTTACCATATATGTTTCAGTAGGTTAATTATAAAATATCAATTGGTCCATGAATGTTACATATATATTTTTTTAAATTTTGGGTCAAATCAACTTTTTATTATGAAATCAATGTTCTCATTCAATCTAGGTTGTAGTAGACCCATTTCATATCACATATGATCAAGTCCATGTGGACCATGAAAATCGTCTGAAGGCCCAGTTTAGCATCATGCCTCAATTACCCTATCTATTTTAGTGCATTTTCAACACCTTCCTCCATCAACTGCTACATCACAAGTCCCCAATGTGACTACATGGATTCGAACCCTGTTTTTTGGCATACATGATTACAGGGTTTAACCATCAATTTTGACATAATTTATATAATTTAAATTTAAAAAAACCATTGAATATTGGAATAAAAATATATTATGATCACAATTTTGTAACATGATATATTCATATAATAAAATTTTTGGATTCCATAATTCCTTAAATATTCAATACTTTTATGTTTTTGGTATCATTTTTTTTAATAATTAACAAAATTATCATTGTGTTTGTGTGTCAAAGTTATTTTATATAAATAAATCATATCTAAAAAATAATTTTAAATTATCATGATAATAAAAACACATTTCCCTTTCGCATTAATTTTAATAACCAAAATTATGTTACTTCCTCCATACTCAATCTCATAATAGAAACTAAGAGAAATTATGTTACATTTTGGTATTTTATTGAAATAAATTATTATATGTGGAAAATTTATGAACATGTTCTCCATTAACTCATAAAATAGGAACTAATATATTATATTAATGAAATATGGTCATTTGAGAAATTTTAGACAACTGAATATGTAATTTTGTCCCTTAAGATTATAGTTTAGTCCCTTTTTAACATTAATTTTACCTTAATAACTATTAATAATATTAATCACTTCCACTGATCATTTAGATCAAAATTTATGTTGGTAATATTAGACAATAAGTATTATATTGATTACAACTGTGTATATATATATTTTTAAATTGAATTCACAGTAGTAGGAAAATTAAATTTAAATCAAATACTACAATCATGGTGAGAATGAAGGTTTTTATGTAAAAATTCTCCAATGTTCATTAGGTTTTTATATATAAATTAAATATATAAATTATCCCAATGACTTGTACTATATTTATTTTTGTATAAGTTTTCTATTGTGGCATTAAAATAAATATAAAATATAATTTATCGTTACTAATTATTTTAATTATAATAAAATTTTAAATTATTAAATAACATCTTTCAATATCAAAATAAAATGAAACACCTTTAAAAAACCAATAATTCACCCTAACCTAATTTTTACATTTCTTAACAAAAATTAATTTTTATTTTTACAAAAAAAATATTTATAAAATATTAAATATTTTTTTTAATATTGGTGAACCATTAAATGTTGGTAAAACTCTGTATTACATGTAATGAAAGATAACATAATATTTTTTGATGCATAATATTAACAAGGTGTTTCATATAATGAAATATATAAAATTATTGTATAATGATAATATTTGAATTTTGTGGGGTGTTACATTATCCCCACCAAAATTTAATTGTGTCAACACAATTCAATCTTCATCAAGGTAATCAAATGTTTTATATTTAAAAATTATAATATTAAAAACCCACATCATAAATAGGGTTAATTAGAAATATAATTAATAATAGGGAATGGAAAATGTGATGGCCACCACAAAATATGGCCTTCAAATAGGATAAAATCAATGAAAACATGTACATGGAAGAGAAATATAACAATAATGTTCTGATGGAGAGTGATATCCCGCATGGTCATGATAAATGTCTAGAACCCAATATCATAAAATTGAGGTGTTAATAATGATCATTGATATCCTAAAAATGTTTAAAATAGAAACACATTTTTTACAAGATCCATTTTCACTTGTGTTGAGAAATTTTATCACTCTCTATAAATATAAGGAAACGTATTATTATATAAATGTGATTTTGTTATTCTATTGGGCCTTGAACTATTTCCACTTCATTAATAATAACAAGATGCATCATATAGTGAATTAATATAATAACCTCTACAAAAATTTTAAAATACCAACTAAATCCATTTCATAAATGGATAAACATTATTGACGATTATGATCCAACATGTATGAATCATTTCCAAGGTAGTTAGATCTTACAAATTTACGTTACCCATATGAATCATATATTTTTCCAACATACATTACGATAAAATTTGTAAAATATAAGGTGATATATTTCAATCAACTAAGTTTTTTCTAGAATGTTAAACATGCTATTGAATTAAATTTGAGGGTTATCGGTGCCAATCAACTAATGATTTAAAATCCTAGTTGAACAATCACTCAAGTGAAATCCTTATTCATCAATAAAACATATAACGTGGATATCATCAATACCATACTTTTTCAAAATTAATGAAGGATCCAAATAAAAATGAAATTTATTCATTCAACATTTACTATATCAATATCATACCAACGACCATTGATCATCATCACTATTGAGACAATACAATGAAATTGTGAAATATTTAATTTCACAACATCCAAATGCTATAAAAGTATTATAAAACAATTAATACCTTGCTCAGACACCACTGGATCAGTAGTCCCACTATATTATTGCGGCCCATGTCACATAAATTGGTCCAACATTAAAGAATCTCATTGTGGACTATTTTTCTCTATCTGTGAAAGGTTATTTTTTAGGCCTGATTATGATGTTCTAATATATTAATAACATGATTAGTTATAAAAAATTGGATATATTATTTGATTATTAGGGATTCATGAGCATTGTTCATGATTATTGATACACTTCTACAAACTGAGTTTCATTTATAAACATTGACATACACTATATTAGATCATAACATTATAAAACATAATGTAAAATCTGGAGACTAGTGATATCATTAACCGAAGTTGAAAATTTTATGTTTATTTAATCTAAAAATCACAACCATTGTTTTTTATGTTGTTCTTATATAATTATCCTCAAGTTATATCATATGGTTATTTTCCATAATCAATATTTCCTAAATCAATATTCCAAGGATTATACAAAACATTATGTTATACCAACTACTACAACCTGATCCCAGTATGCTTGGATCCAATGCATTATTTTATTATATTGGAGAAGATACATTATTCAATTCCCAAAGGACTGGCCAGTTTAACTGTTTTGTAGACTAGATACATATATGATTCCCATTTTACAATGGTAATGAATATATATATTATACATATTAATTTCTAATAAACATCATCCTTGAAAACTCATTCAAATATCTCTTCTTGATAACATATGAAAAGGAAAAAACCAATAATTTTATTATCTAAGACCTAGTAACGATTATGTATAGTGGAATAAATCATGAATCAATGAAAATAAATATTCACTCTAAGGTAATTACATAATAAAAAATTCCTTTCAAAAAATTGGATAAGGAATAAATAATATGGAAAGGTAAATAACTGGTACGCATGTCCTTTAATCAATTATATAAAAGACAAAATAATCCATATATTTCTTGATCATTAAAATACACTTGCTAATAAAAAAAATTAATTATAAATTAAGGCTATTCATTAGTATTGGATTACATGTTTCTAGCACATAAACCAAAATACCATCAATATTTATTCCCACGAAAGTTTAAAATACTTTGAATTAGACAACTGATATGTCCCATGAGACTACTGATGCATCGATAGGCTATCTATAACTAGGCCCCACCTATGAATCTCAGTCAAAATAATTCCACACATGTATAAAAATAAATTAAATTAATAAATAATGTGTATTTTCATCATAGATGAATATTTAATAATAGTTATAGGTTTATCAATATTTCCAATGATAATCAAATAAAATTTAATGTAAACACAGTATATAAATATCATAAATAGTTTAGGAATATAATCACATCAATTATTAGGTAATATATATGTACCAAAGAGTCATACATTAAAATGAATAATTATTATGTGAATGTGATTGTTTTTAGAGAACACAAATAATAAAGTAAACGAGATTCTATGATTAATATCACCGGTTCTAAAATTTCATGTTAAAAACCCATAGAAGAAATAATTAATTGTAAAAAATTAAATATAATGAATATAAAAGGTATAATTATATAAAATATCGAAATTGGTAGTAGATAAACCACTCAAAATAAGTATGTGGTAAAAATGGTGAATTCCTCATGGAATGAAATGTGAAACTAGAATCTATTACTTTGATTATGACCTTTTATGGGTGTATTTATCATCCATAATAATAAAACATTGATAATTATTTAATTTATTTAAATATTTGTTCAATTTTTTACTTTACATATTAATATTATAATTTTTCATATATCTACCTAAACAATTGTGATTACTACTAGTGTTTTGACAATATTCGGTTTATGGGTCAAAAACAATGTTGGCGAGTTGACTATGGTCAAAGATGTAATTATATAAACATATCATGAGAATTAATCATCAAATAATTATCATATTTATAAAAAATTTTATAATTTTATAACTAATAATGATATGTGGTTATGAAAAATGAACCAATTACTATCATTGAGATCGTAGGTCGTATGCATTCATTAGTAATGATCCCATTTTCAATGATCGATATGTAAAGAAGGTAAGTGACATTTAATATTTCAAAAATGATTTTTATGTGATAAATAATTTTTTTATTCGTATATAGTTATATATTGATTTCTTTGGATGTAAAATGAATCACATCGTGTCGATGAAGTGGTGGTCTACACATCCAAAAACAATGTTATCCCTTTTTTAGTGTGCGATTATGGAAATAAAAAAATGACATATTCTATTTTCAGAATGGTAATTATTTTCTTAAAATATTATATTATTTATTATGTCACATGTGTTGAACTAAAATAATACATACAAAATTCAATGTAATGTTTTAATGTATCACATCACTTTTAGGAGTCGGTATACCACATGTCCCCAAATAAAGTTCTAATATTTAAAAAAAAGGAAATAAAGAAGATATGTGTTATATAAATGGTACATAACTATGAATAAAAAACAAATAACATAAATATAATAAAAAAAAATTGATTATAATAAATCCCAATCATTTGAGGTGGTAAATGGAAAAAAAGGCATCGTTACGTTAGGTGGTGGTGAGCCCAGCACACAAACATTAAATTCAATTCTGATTTGAAAGAAGTGTGTGTATGGGTAGCTCAAAAAAAACATAAAAAAATTCCTATATTTAGGTCAGTTATTTTAATATATATGTGTGGAATAAAAATAATGTAATTGATATAGAAAAAACCAAAATTATCTTTGAAGAATGTTACCTTCGTTTTTGAGTAAATCCTTTTGGTTTTTACCAATGGAATTTTGTGGGTTGATTTCTTACTAGAGTGAGGTTTCTAGGTTGAGTTTATAGACTTTTGGGATCTATTTTGTAATGTTTTTTATGATCCATGTGTATTTATATTTTTGATTAAGTGGGGTGGGTGAGAACCTTTTTTATAGTGGATAGGGATTGGCATTCTTGTAAATAAATAATGATAGAAATTATTTGGAAGTCTGCCTTACCCAGTGACAATTAAATATTTTCAAATAATTGATTAAGATATAATTTTGGTCAATCCAGGCCTCTAAACCACAAAAATATTTTTTTTTTAAATTTTGTTCATTAACATCTATGTTTCCCCAAATTTTAATATTTTGTTTTTATTAACATAAGTAGTTTTATATCATACGTTATTTTACCATTAAGAATAAATTAAAGATGTATTTATTATAAAATATCTAAATATTTAATTTTAAATATTATGTCTAATTTATTTAATAAAAATCCTATGTGTGTTGGAAATGAATTTTAATACAATCCTATGTAACATGAAAAGACACTTCTTTAACCCAAACCATGCGACCAATGTTTTACTAACTATGGGATAATGTGTTTATTATAAAATATCAATTGGGATATTATTATTCTATATTTTATATTTATTTAAACATAGAAATAATTAGGAATAATTTGGTTTTTTTATTAATTTTATATCATCCAAAAAATATCATTTTTTGTAAAATAACCATATTTTCAATAATGTTAATATTTTTTTAATTTAAATTTAAATAATTTCAAAACAATATTGGAATAAAAATATATTAAGGTAAAATAATTTGATATTATATATTATTCTAAAATAATAATGGTAAACAATAATTCGTTAAATTTTCTGAACTTTTCATGTTGTTAGCATCATCCATTTTATTTAATTTCTATCTTAATAATCATTATGTTGGAATCTCATATTAATATAAAGTAATTATAACATCTATAAATATTACTGAATATTTATCATGATAAAAAATTCATTTAAATTTCAAAATAATTTTTTGAACAGAAACTTTTTATATCGTTCCATAGTCTAAATCTTAATATGATTTAAGAGCATAGATTGTAAGTTTTTTTTTCTTTTTATATACTTAACCTTTAGTGGGTGACATTCTTGATTATGTGTTATAATAAATCAGGTAATTATAAAAAAGGTAGTATATGTTAAATATATGGGAATCCAATGTATTTTGGACAAATCTATAGGTCATTTTGGACCTTATGATTAATTGTTATTCCCTTATAAAGCTTAATTTTAACTTTATCACTGTAATTAATTTTAATCACATCCACTAATATTTTTGGTCAAAAATATTATTGATACTAATAGAATATAAATATTATTCTAATTATTTTCGGGTATAACTATTTTTCTATATTCAATTCATATAAGTGGTAAATTTAAATTTAGAGTTATTCCCAAAAACTTGACAATAAAAATAGATTTTAATGTAAAATTGTTAAAATATTAATTAAATTTTTATATCTAAATGAAATATAAAAATAGTCCCAATGAACTAAATTTGATAATTTGAAAGATAATTGATATAAATATACATTAAAACCAATTTATATTATTATTTAACGTTGATTACTATCTCAAAAAGGGGGGTTTTCAACTAAATCTAATATTTTTCACCATTAAACATAAAATTAAACTTATCAGAAAAATACCAAAAGATCACACAAAGATAATTTTGCCATTGATTATATAAATATGATATTTATTTTAAAAAATAAAATTTATGAAGGTGTGAAAATAAAATATTAAATAGCTTCACCATTAAAAATAGATAAAACTCAGTATTGCATGTAATACAAGCTAACTCAGTGTTGGGTGTAGTGTAAGATTAACATGGTGTAGTTTATAAATCAATATAAAGAAAATTTTAATATTAATCCAAAATGAAAATATTTCTTTTATTTGGATCATTATATGTACTATTTGAACATCATTTATTCCTAACACATTATCCTTCTTACTCATTTTACAGATTAAATGGCATCTGTTTGTTGTTATTTATTGTTCCATATTGATTATATATTATGTATTCATAACTTATTTTGTTGTATGTATTACATTTATATTCATATAATCTCCCCATTATTAGTTTTATTTTCCCCATGATGCATGAAAATATATCATGATCAATATGTAGATATATGAAAAGGGAATATTAGTATTCAAAAATAAAATACAATATTAAATTTTATGATTGAAAATGAATCGTTAAATTCAAGTATACATATATTATTCCAAAACAACTAAATAAATCAGACATTTGGGATTTTATTTCTTATATATAGTTTCAATTTAATAATGTAACCACGTTCTCTAGGATGCTACATTTTGGGTCTTTATAGTTGGTATAAAATTTTTTTTAGTCGAATCCTTCGAAACTAGATTTCAATAAACATTGATTTGAAAAATTATCCCTTTGGAAGAATTGGAGGATAAGTTTATGTATAAAACAATATAATAATGTTTTTTTAAGGTAGATATTATGTTTGTTTCCATGATATACATCCCTAACTTGATACTATATTTGGATGTTCCACTAGAATACTTTTACCTAGGGGTATTAACTCCCAAATCCATACATTGGGATTTGAGTCAATCCTTATCTATTGAACAAAAATAGTCTTGGTTGCACAAAAGGTCTATAACGACTTATGTTTTTATATATCTTTTTTTCTAATGATATAATTTCCATCAATGTTTTATTAGTGTACTATGTCAAACATTCCATCCACACGACACCTACATGTCGTACATTACATAGAACAACATGTTTTAAAAAATAAAAATATATTGTTAAAATTTTATATAATAAGATTTAACAAAGCAATTAAATATGAAATTTTTAATAGTTCAATATAACATACAAAAAAACTATGGTTTACACAAATATAAAATGATTTCAAATATTATAGTGAACCAACATAATATAATGGTAGTATTTTTATGCTTACAATGTTTTCTTATACTAATAAATTAAGTTAATTACAAGAATAGTGGTATATTAATGTAATATATATATATATATTATAAATTCAATGAAATGTTTTTTATTCTCATCCAATAGATTCAATAGGCATAAGATATGAACAAGCCAAAATTTGAACCTAATAAACATTATTTTTAAGGCACTTTTACAGCCATTTGCTGGAGAAAATTCGTAAAATCTAAATATTGGAACTTTTATAAATTTTATATATCAAAATAAACATTATTATTGAAACAGAAACAATAAAAATTTGTTAGAATGAATATTTATTATATATGTATGAAATTTAACATTTTAATGAATAATTAAATGAATTGAAATTTTACTCAAAGAATATTTTATATCTAATTTATTAATAAGGTTTAGTTATATTATTAAATGGATTTAAAGTTTAATTAAACCAAATATTTATAAATTTATCAAAATAATGTCATTGAAATCAATTTCTAATTAAAATTTCTAATTAATGTCTAGCATACTTTTGACCATTTTAAAATTTAAAATAGGCATTGTCATCCCGTTTGAGGGTTTAAATATAAATTAATTTGTTTCCAGTTCAATTATTGGAATTTTCATAATGGATTTCATATTTTTAATCTGAATAATTTATAAATTATAATATTATCAACATAAATTTTTACTAAAAAAACTAGTGATGGTAAGTAAAATTAATTATATCTATTAATATTAAATTCAGTTTAATAAGAGATTAAAACCTACAAAAAGCCAAATATGATATATAAATTTTATAAAACCCATTTTAGGACAATTTGATAACCCTAAACTCCTTTTTATAGAAATTGTCAGATTATTGGATCCACTGGCTATAAAAAACGTGGTTGGGGGTTCCCTTTACGCAAACATTATGTGAGTTCCACTAATCATCCCCTAAAAATGGACTCATATCCTCTAACATCCACACACCTATCAATCCACATACGTTTGACCAATAAATATCTATATATTTCCCAAAATACCTCCCATCCTCCTTGAATCTTCCATTTTTAAATAAATAAATCCAATGATTTCCATTATTGAATACTAAAATTGGTTTTCGAAAGAAGAGGTAACATCCTCCCACAAACTGCATTATATTATTTTAATTTAATATCCCCTAAAATCTCCTAAATATGTTATTATAAAAAACACAAGTATACCATCTATAATTAGTTTTTCTTGTTCTAATAAATTTAATTACAGAAACACACACTTCTATTTAATGGGTAAAGATCATAATGTTTAAGAGTATGAAGAACAACCGCCTCACATAACGATGACGGTTTATTATAAATTTTCCACATATCATAGTTGAAATTATGATGTAAAAATATATTCTAATATATTATTTATTAAATTTATATGTTTTTTTTAACATTTTTGAATATTTTTCAACACATATCATTATACATTCCATCTTTATAAAAATTATAATCTCATTTGAGGAAGGATATACTACCACACCCTCAAAGAGATGTGATCCATTCACCCAATGAATTTATGTATTAAGGATGTATTTAGTGAAAAATTAGATATATATTACTTAATAATTATAGCATAATTAATATATATACTTATGTGTCATTTTCACTCTTTTTTCAATATGGAAATAAAATAGGAACAACATTCGTCTGTTAGTATGACCTACCATCTCCATGAATGGTGTATTTAATTTAAAATTTATATATCATATAGACTACTATTATACACAAATATAGAATATAAATAATATTTATAACATGTATTAAAATTATTGAAATCATTAAATCAGTATAAGGAAAAAAATAAAACAAATTAAGACTTATTCAATGAACAAAAATGGTATTACTTGATGTGAATCCTTAAAATAGAAATGAAAACAATAGAGTAATATAATGTCATAATCAAACCATATATGGTAATATATATAAGAAAAATTTTCAATAAATTTTTTATAACAAATATTCTTTTATTATACTCTAATCCTTTATGAGTATGAAGATATTGAAGAAAAAATGTTACCAAATTTCATCGGACTCTTTATATCCCTGAGATACATGCATTGTTAACCACTCTTTACATTGATGTGGTGTATATGTCGCTCATGAACGTATTATATTATTCTTATTATTAAATTTATTTCAATTTACCTATCAATTATGTAATCTTTGTTTAATGGGATTATGTTTCAAAAGGTTTTTATGACTCTTTTGTAACATTTCATGGAAAATGGTTTGAAATGGTTCTAAATATTCTTTATAAGTTTCAACGAAGAATTTTATTAAAAAAATTTCTATATTATAATATACGTTTCAATGTTTAATACTAAATAAAATATCTGTAAAATGTTTTTACATTTTAAAAATCATTATTCAAATAGGAATGATATTTTCCATAAGAAATGTTTTTTAATGATATTTTAAAATTATATCACATGTTAGATAACATATATTGATGATACTCATTCTTTTTTGGAGATTATTTTAAGGTCCCATTCATATTTAGTCTCTAAATGGTTTATTCATGTTGTAAGGGTCTTTATGAAACATGTTTCCCTTTCATGGGACATTTAATTATGAAATCCATATTACATTCATGGTTTTTCATTTTGATGAAATTATTAAAAAATTGTATCATTCTACACATGTAATAATATAATTACAATTTTTTGATACCCATATCATTTAATTTTTTTATGATATTGTTTTTTATTATATTCTGACACATATTTTCATTATTTCATTATGATATGTGTTGGACCTATATCTCCCTCCAATGTAGTGGTATATATATTTATCTCGTGATAAAAACTAATACGGTTTTGGTAGTGAAACATGACTACTAAGAGGCCCATGGAAGTGGACCATGACTACCAAGTTGGTATTAAGAGGGATCTCAAGATTTTAAGATGGATATGGTAGTTATCCAAGACAACTATGTTGGTATGGGGAGTGGACCCATACTACCAATATGGTCTTGTAAGTCATGCCTTGAATACTATGGAAATCATATTATATACTTCTGTGTATTCCATAATTCTTTTTTGTATTACTATGTTATTATTCTATTGATTGTATTCATAATTTCCTTATGATTCATTTATTAATAACTATATATATTTATGCAATGATTCATGTTAATGATATTTGATATGCAGGGTCTAATAATCAAATGTTTTTATCGTGTTTTTAGAATCATATTCTCATCTTTATACATTCGTGTCTCCCTTTTTTACCTTTATTAAGAATAAAATCTCACCACATTTTGTGATTACATGGATAGGTAATGATGATGTGTATTAAGTATGATGTTTCTATGATCGGTGACATTTAGTAAGAACCTAGTTGATGTTAATATATCTCAATTATGTACTAGGGTTCATGATTCCATTTTTTCAAAGGTTCTAGACTAATAGAGTATTTGGGTGTATTTTTTTGTATTTTTTTATGTATTATGAAAATGTGATGTAATTTTAATCTAGTATTAAGAGTGGATAGTTATTTTTGGTATTAAAAGAATGGTTTTCAATCCAATAGAAATTATAATGAGGTAAACATAGTGAAAACTCTATAGATTATGGATAAGTCAAACAATAAAGAAAAGTATATGAAAATGGTCTAGAATTTTGGTAGAGGATAGAGTGATTGGATTCCAGGAAACACATTCCTATATGGATACTACTAGTGTACATTATTCTAGAATTTTTTTTACTATGAATTAAAATTTTAAAAATGTGTCTTGGTCCCACTCTGGGTATCATGGAACGCGACAACGGGCCTTACTGCACACTTGGTTTGACACTCATGGGAAATATGCTTTAGGAATTAAAAATCTCCTTACATACAATTATGATGTATTTAAATATTATATGGATATTAATATCCTCATATAATCCTATGGTGTCATAGATTAGGGATGGTTTCATAACATAAACATCAAATATGTGAGTTTTCATGATTATGTTGTTCCACATTATGATAATTGTTTCTTAAACAATGAATTTTGTTTTAGTTAATGGATGGATTCGAAGGGTTATTCATTAATGGTTATTGAAATGGATAATGAAACTATTTTCCTCTTGAGTAATATAATTCCATGGGAGATGGAATGAAAATTCTTGTTGTTCTGCTAACACGTCTACCTCTAGCTATGATTCATGGTGGACTTCCAATGAGAAAAATAGGGAACCAAATTCGATTGTGTCATTCATGACCAAATTTATACTATATTTAAAAATATCATATGATCCAAATACTACTGAACAATGCAATAATGCTAATTAAATTATATTCCCCATTCTCTAATGTTCTGATCATTAGAATGTTATTCTGCATGTTTATTGGTTGGAAGGTGAAGTAGACTAGTGGAGGACACTAATTAATAATATGAGGCATCAAGATGATATTGAATACATTGATTGGTATGAGTTCAAAACAATATTTTCAATGAGTAATTTCATTATATTATTTATACAAGGATGGAGGAAGTGTTCATTGAGTTAAAGTAACAAGACGATTAATATGTCAGTACCAATGAGGCTAATTTTACAAGACTTGTGATGTACGCTTCAGTAATTTTCATCCAAATTTTTTTTAATGTTGATATATGATTCTTTAGATGAAATATAGGTCTTACAATAGTGTCAGACTCACAATATTTTAGTAGATACAATGAAATTTTTTGTTGTGAAATCATGGTTGAAATAGAGGTTGGAGACACATATCAATTCCACGGTTTTGACAAGACACGAAATATGGAGTTTAGAGGAATCTTTGAACTCCATGAAGAGAAGAACATGAGCATTTATTTTTGGCTCTATGTGTGGGAAAAATCCATGTGGAAATTTTCGTATGGTGTAGAATAAATGTTTTATTGGTGAAAGGGATGGAAATCAGTAATTTGATTAACTATGTGATTGAAAGATGTTATCTAACAGTGTGAATAGATAAAAGAGGAATAGAGTGCACCACCCATTCTTCAATTCTACATGGGTAATTAGAATTGAAATTATGCAAACCATATACCGAATCCATGAGATATATATGATGCTCAACCTCAACACCCTTTTATTCAGGGGGGAAAGGGGAAATCTCATGAAATTGTAATTTCTGACAAGGGGTGAAATAATGACATGGTGAAATATATGCTTACAATCCATCCTAGAACTGCCAACGTCTTATTTGATTCTAGATCTACCAACTCATTAATTTATAATTAATTTTAAAAGGTCTTTATGATTCCACCTAATCTGTTTCATGTAAAATTAGTAGTTAAAACAAATAATGTTATGGTGATTGCATCCCATGTCTATAATTTCTATCTAGTTGAGATTTGTGGTAATTTTGTTCTTACTAATATTATCACACTTCATTTTTTTTAATTTGATATCATATTTGGAATGGATTGGGTTTCTATTTATAAATAACCCAATAATTTCCATGTAACAGAAGTTAGGTTTGATATTTCAAGTCCACTTACGATTGTCCATCAATGTGATGATAATTATGAACCTCCTATAGATATTAAATCGTTTTATGTGTACTAAATACCATTTAGAAGGGAAATTTATCTATATTGGTTATGGAGAAAATCAACATCGATTATAATACCCTTTTTCGTGTATTTATGGTTTTCTTTCTACAAGAGTATCATAGACTTCCATAAAAACATGAAGTTGAGTTCTCTGTAGAGCTCATACCTTGATCCACACCAATTTCAAAGACTCTGTATAAAATGTTGGTGCTTGACTTGCAGGAATTGAATAAGTAACTCCAAGAAAACATTGTCAAGGGATTCCTTCCGTAATGTGTGAAACATTGGCATGTACATTTTCATTTTGTGAAAAATAAATAGGGATCAATGAGACTCTACATTAATTATAGATAGTATAACAAAATCACAATGAAGAACAATAATCCTCCTTTACCTATTGATGAATATTTTGATCAACTGCACAGATATCAATACTTATCCATGATTACCCTTCTTTCAAGATATTATTAATTGATGGTCAAAAAGAAGTATATAACCAAAAAACAATTTTGTACATGTTATGGACACTATACATATATATTAACTTTTTTCATACAAATCCCCTTATATATTACTATATTTAATCAATAGAGTCTTTAGAGATTACCTCAAAATGTATGTGGTATTATTTATTGATGATTTCATTACATAGCCCGAGATTATAGAAGAGCATGGAGACAACATGATAATTGTACTAAATACCCTGCATAAGAATAAATTATATGAAAAAATTAATTAGTGGGAATTTTTGTTCTAAAAGGATAAATTTTTTTGTCACATAATCTCAAGATAATGTATTGTAGAAGACCCATCAATGACAGAGGCTTTTGAATGCTAGTCTATATCAACCATGGTGAATAATTTAAATAAGTTTCTTGGTTTTTATATTTTTTAATGAAATTTGTTGGAAGCTTTCTCATGGAAATATATTCATATATCTAGGTTAACTGGGTATAGTTTGAATTTCCTATAGACATATGAATTTATGAAAAATTTCAAGGATCAGAAGAAATGGTTGGGCAGTACATCATTTCTCATAGTATCCTATACCTTATATGTGTTTTTAATCTATAGTGATGAAATCATAAAGGTATTGGGATGTGTTATGATTCATAAGAACATTGTTATAGAAAATGCCTCATGAATCATGAAGATTCATGAGAAACATTACACAACTCATGATTTTGGGTTAGTGGGGGTAATTTTTCATTAATGATAAGAATGAATTTTCGATATGGAGAAAAGTGGGATATATATATTGATTATAAAATTCATAAATATATAATCTCAAAAAAATATTTGAACATGTGCTATAGAATATGGTTAAAGCTGATAATAGGTTATTACTCCTCAATAAATTACCACTTTGGGAATGGGAATAAGGTGGTCAATGAATTATGTCAAAAGTATTATTCTATCTTATCCATGATGAGGATAAAAAATGGTCCAATATTTATTGATGTTCAATTGAATGATATATAAATCCTAATGGAAGGGGAAAATATTATCTTTCTCAAATGAATATTATACCCTCTATCCATGTGATTATTAATGTGGCATTGAAGACGGATGTAGTGGTACAGAAGAAATTCAAAACATTTCCTATGTTTAACCATCAATTGGAAGGAATTGTAACTTTTAGGAACTATTTTTATGTTACTTCCACAAAATATTTGACGAATTATATTATAAGGTAAGCACATATTTTTTCATTCTCAATTCATAGTGGAAGTATTAAGAAGTGTAGGGATTTGAAAAAAATACTTTTCGTGGGATGGAATGAAGAGAGATATTGTTTAGTTTGTATCTTGGTTCTTGGAATGAAAGAAAGTTAAGGATTAAAGACAAAATTATAATGGGATGTCTCATCCATTACCCATACCCTAAGGACCCAACATTAAACATTACATAATATTGAATTAAATGAATAATTCACATTGAAGACCTTTTCAGGTTTAGTGTTTTGGAGAAATATTCCATAACTAATACATAAAAACATGAATATTAAATGTAGACAATACTACTCAGTATCCATTTTGTCATAAAATAAAAAAATGTTGAAAAGAAACATGTCTAGATCCATGTTTTAGACAGCATGACTTTTCCTTGATTCATTCCTTGACCCTATTCATCTTTAAGACCTATGAAAAACATTTAAAAAAAATGGTATGAGAATAAAAAGATCATTAATGGATATAAAATAAGGAATTAAAACTTTATCCCATCAATAATTACAAATCAATGAAACCAATACTTTTTAATCATAACAGACCTTAAAAATTCATAAGATTTTTGAATAACACATGGAAATCATAAATCATAAAGGTAACTTATAGAATTCATAACATAATTACCTTTTAGCTATCACAGCTACATAGGGAGTCCCATTTGGAATACCCATCACAGTATATTCCCTAAATATCTTAGGATAAATATTCACGATTACCTCCGTCACGTTAACCAATGCATTGGAGAGCTATCTTGGGCTCACCCACCCATGGTTTATCAGGAAAACACCCGTATATGAAAACGATGCCCAATAACCATATCATAACACAAAAAACAAGGATAAAGTAATGCTAACATTTCCCCATTCCAATCTCAATATATCATATCAATATATTGAAATAAACAATGCTTTATCAAACCATTTTCATAACCATTGAAAACATTTAATAAATATATTTTTGAATCAAAGTGTCCCATACCACTTTGAAGATTCTAAAGAAAATAACATTTTAAAAAATTAATGTCCATATAAATAAATCCCAAAGCCATTTTGAAAACATGGACATTGATGATAAATATTTAGAAGAATAAATATTTAAAACCTTTAAAACGATATTTTAGTTAAAGAGTTTTTAACAAAATGAGAGACGCTTGAATACAAATAATTGAGGAATAAAATTTAATAATAACTTTATAATATCATGAGAAAAAAATAATTCATGATATAATATTTCAATGGACAGTATATACACCATATAAGAGTGAATTGGTGCATACAAATACTGAAGTCTCAATGGAATGTAAATTGAGACGCAATCCCTTATAAAGACGGTATCCATAGATTAAGGATAAATCAATGACATAATTTATGTGTGAGAAATAAAAATACACCCAATATTTGTGGATATTATGTGTAAAACAATCAGAGTTAATTCACACATATTTATATCATGAAATAATCAACATGTAGAAGTTTAACCCAAAAAATTGAAATTGGGTTAAGAAGTCCCTTTACAAAAATTTGACAGCCTAACGACGTCAAATTAAAATTAACAAAATGAGTTTATGAGATAAAAAGTGCATCTCATCACATGGACATAAAATTTACTTCAATAAGGATATAGAAGAATATATCCCATCATAAGAATTTGTAAATTAAAAGACATAACAAAAATTAGTCTTTAAAAAGAGGAGGGTGAAGGGTTCCTTACAGATTTGGTAACATTCGAAACATACACCACATGAAAGAAGGATCATAAAATGAAGATGTAATTACCCTTAAATTAAATTTTATTAAACAGGGATTACATTCATGGGCATTAAATAAACCACATGCAATAAAAAAGTGGTGAACAATGGAAATATCACAGATTGGATGGTGAGATAAAAAACCCCTTTCGAAAATTTGGCAGCCTAACGACGCCACATAAAATTCATAAAAAGAATTGATGAGAGTAAGAGGGGATCCATCATCTGGTTAAAATAAAAATTATTGTATGTTTAATATAATATGACATCCTCCAACATATTAACATGGAGCATAGATTAAATTACATAAAAGAGAGTACTTGAAAAGAAAGGGAGAGCTCAGATCCCTTACCTCGTGTTCGATTTGACTCGATCGTCCTTTAATTTCATGAATAATAATCTAAAGATAATTTATACATTATTAATAACCTTATTAATTTTTATTATTACTTTTATATCACTTATTACCATTTTATAAACATTATGTAATCATTTAAGTTAATAATGTTTGTTTTGTCGATATTTGGTACTTGAGTCAAAAATGGACTTCATATAATTACATGTTGTTCATGTGGTCAATGGTTCCTTATATCCTGGATGATATTTCTGATTTATATATCATATATATAATATATATCTTGTATATACATGTATTTATAATAATACATAACATTTAGAGGTAAGAAATGAAATGCGTCGTTCATGGAGACGGTAAGTCGTACGTACGCTTGAACACTAATTTCATTTTTGTTTCTTATTTTATTTGAAAGAAAACATAATTATACATAGTTATATTATAATTCCAGTATAATATCATATATAATAATTTTAAATCCATCCTTTATACATCCCACATCAGGAATTAACGAATCAAATCACTTTGAGGGGGCGGCAGTCGGCACTTTCTCAAATGAGTTTATCGTATTTATCCACTATGGAAACCATAAAGGCATAATATAAATGGTAAGTAAAGAATCATAAATAAATCATAAACATAATATATATCATATATAAATACAGATCAATCATAATTGCCACCATGAGAGGCGGTAAGATGTAATTGAACAATTATGGTTTTTTGTGGCGTTAGTTCGCCATCCACAGAAACATTATGTTCATCATCCATTAGATGGAGGTGTGTGTAAGTGTAGTTAGAATACTTATTATAAAACCATAATAATATATTGAGGATACTGGTGATGTTACAAAAAAAATAAAAAGATTTTCGGGGTTTTATAAGTTAAATAAAAGCAAACAATTTAAGAGAAAATGTTACCTTTAATTTGGGTAACTCTCTTTGGTTTGAACCAATGGACTTATTGAAGTGCCTTCTGCCTAATGTATGGCTTCAATGAAGAGTAGAGGTATGTTTAGATCTTAATTGGTCAATTGTTGGATGAGCCAAATTTCTTGATAGTTGTGAGGAATTGGATAAAAGTGGTCTCCTTTTATAAGGGGGTGGAGGGGCTATTTAGTAAAGCGTGAAACTATTATTTAAATATATAATGATATTCATTTTCTAATTTCCCAAAAATCATTATATTCAAATATAAGATGAGTCATGGTAGAAATAGAATCAGACAATAATAATTTGACATGTTTTGGAAAATATTTCAATCATTATAATCTTATTTATTTAAATCATTTATTAATGAGATAATTACGACATCACTATTGTGTCATAAATAATTTAATTTATATGATGTCTAAAAATAATACACAAATACCATGATATAGGAAATAGTTTTAGATTTCCAAATAATATTTATAGTCAAAAATAGGACTTATATAACACCATATAAAAATTATTTACTAAACGTTGTTTTTATGTCATTTTGGCCTTTACATGAAATTAATTAATCCAAATTGTCAGTATCACTTCCATGTGGATCAAAAGGGTCCCAAAATAGACCCACAAATTCCCATGGTCGTTAATGACCCAAAAAATAATGTTACCACAACTTTTATGTTAATTTTAAATTATTATAATATTTTTTTAACCTTGAATTACCTTAATACCTTTAACCGCGGTAAATAAAAGTCAAAAGTTACTATTCAGCAAAAATTATTTTCTTCTTAATGAACCACATTTTACTTCTTTATAACAACCATTTATGTCGGTATTTTGAAATTCAATATACAAAATTGGTAATATTTCATTTAAATGAAAACGCCAGTTTTTTTAACTACCACTAAGTGGTTTCACTATTCATAAAAAATTGACGTTTTTCAGAAAAATACCAAAAATTCATCCTAAGCTATATTTGATATTCAGAATTAAAAAATGATTTTCATTTTGAATAATTAAAAAAATAAAACTGGAATTAATTAATTTAAAATTTAATTCCAATTGTTAAAACAAATTTTAGGTTTTTAGGAAACAATAACTATCAAAAGGTGGACTGTTGATTAAGTCCGATTTAAAGTGAAATTGCTATCAATGACCAAAATTGAATTAAATGGTAAAAATATATTTTAATTTCACTATGAAAACAATTAATAAGACAGTCTAATCATAAATATAAATTAGATTAAAAGGCATTTTTGAATTAAAATACAATATTTTTCACTATTCATTTAAAAATGAACTTTGACGGAAATATTCCAAAAATTTACACAAAAGAAATTTTGATGTCCCTATTCTAAAGAAGGATTTTATTTGGTCATATATAATTTATTAAGGTGACCAAAAATATATTTAAATATGGTTCCCTATTAAAATGCAATAAATCGGCCTTTTAATGTAAATTGTGCTTAAAATTTGATTTTTTCACATTTTAAGCCTCTAACTTCTAACGGATAAATGTAAACACATTTAACAAACATGTCTAATCGTATTTTATTTAGTTTTGTTAATTCCTTCCAATAAAATGGAAAAAAGTTGACTACCATTTAAAATAATAATATTATATTATTAGTGTGCAACGTAAGATTTCAAAGAAGCTCGTTGTTGCGTATCGGGTATGCTATCGAACATAGAAACCCTTTTAATGTAAAATTAATATTTAATTCAAAAATATTAATAAATATGAAATATTTCTTATTTTTTATTTACCGGGGATGTTACATCCTTCCCACCTTTTGGGAATTTCGTCCTCGCAATTAAAAAAAGGGCTCGAAAACTTCATTGAAAGTCCCACATCAGAGAAAGAGTCAGTAAAACTATCACTTTGATAGAAAGAAAGAGAAGCACAAATGTCACCCGAGTTAACCCAATCTAAGATTCCATGAAAAAAAGGATATGGAGGAGAAACAAAGGGCCATGTTCTGATGGAGAGTGTTAGGAAACATTTTTAAAAGAAAGATATGAACCAGCAAATTACAAACATGTGATGGGTTAAACTGTCTTTGATTCCCATGTTGGAAAATTTAACGGACAAGGTTTATATTTAAAGATAATTTTCATTGAGGAATTTATTAATGAGAATAACAAAAAACATAAGGAAATATACTTACTTATCATGTAGACATTCATCTTTTACTAGATTTCTAACACAAACTCATATTTTCTCCAAACGATTAATATTCTGGATGACTTTTTTCACATTAAGAGCGCTATAATCAACTTCGATAGAATTTTCCATGTCGTTAGATATTAACTAAAACCAAAATTTATAGTATAAGATCAGATAATCCCCCAAAAATATAAAAATTTACATAAAGAAAAACTACTCTTAATATCCAAAATTTGTCTAAGAAAAACCCAAGGTTCAACAAGGACCATTCAATAAACAATTGTCCCTAAAATTCTTCAAAATTAATCCATACTTTTATTTTAACCCAAATATCCTAAGGATTTAATTACATAGACTTCCTAGATACATCTTATCATTTATCTCCATGTAACACTAGTTACTCATAAAGTCTCATACATAAATGTAATTAACCTAATAACATATTCTCCATGATAGGTTAATCATTTTGATAAATATATCAAATCATCATGTTTCCATAATAAAAACATAGATTCTTCCAAAATATTATTTTATCCATTATTCCACGATTGAAATCCCATAGTATTCTATTTCCAAAGGCATATAGTGTTTCCTCAAAAGATAGAAAGTCTTCCACAACAACGTTTTATCACATAATCACTAAATAATTTTCCAATACTATGTATATCCATTTGATAAAACGTAAATCCAAAAAATCAACTTATTCTTGTTCCATAAAAACATTTTACTAAAAATATTAATTCATACTAACCAGGGACTTCAATTAGGCTACTGGTAGGTGATGCTCCCTTGTCACCCTTCGGTTTTGGGTTTGATTCCTATAACCTTGCCGGATGCGACATGTTTTCACCCATCCTACGGGTTTTCCTTTTTATAAAACTCAAAAATAACCCTAACATGTTTTAGCCTCAATGGTTTCCTTATACCTCTCATTTTCATCCAAATTAATTGTGATCTCAATATCTTAATTATTGAATCTTATTTCACCACCAAATTATAAAATAAAACAATCTCGAAAATGAAGAACATGATACCTTGATCATGGTGTCCATTTGGTTTCATCGTCATATTGTTCACGTAGGTAGAAGGTCCATGCATTCCAAAAATGATTTAGAGATCCTTCAAAATCATTTTCCTCCTCCATAAAAATACACCTTATACCACATGGGTCATATGGGTGTTCACAGAGAAACTGTTTTGGAAAATAATCATGTGTGACATATAATTTCAAAACATCTGATAAAACTTGATTTCAACAAAACTGTCGAACCGAATTTGTGTTGAAACATTAAATTAACAGTTCTTTTAAACTACCATAATTATGTTATGAGAGACTATATTATAAAATCAAATATAAATAGGTGGCGCAAGGGTCTCCTTCTCAGCAACTTTTTTAAAATCATAATATGCATCAAACTATTGTAATAAGGTAAAATAGTTGAAAATGACTTGATAATATTTAACATTCTTGAAAATATGAGAATATTGGGAAAATAGAATTTTTCTAAATACAAACCATGATCCATGATGATAACGAGGTATAGTTGAGGTGTTTGATACCTCAAACAACTTCTTACAAGTGAGTTATATGCTAGAAAAAGTTTCACAGTCATCCGAACATGACTTTGTAATAATTATTGCAAGCACGTCATCTGGAAGAGATAGAAATTTTATTTGACATCCTCCTCCTTAAATTTGTAACTGACATTCCATGATCTAGAAAATTTATAAAACAAGGATTTAACTGAAATAATAGACAAAGGAAATAACCATGTGTCTAATAAAAACTCCTAATCCCTAAAGTTGTATAAACTGACCTCTAATACGAACTATAAGGACCCGACCTTAAACATTATATAAAATTAAATTAAATGAATAAATAAAACTGAGGAACTTTTCAGGTTTATAGTTTTAGAGAATTAGGCCATAACTAATTCATAAAAACCTGAATATTACATGTATACAATACTACTCAGTATCCATTTTATCATAAAATAAAAACTGTTGAAAAGAAACATGCCTACTTCCATGTTTTAGACAGCATGAATTTTCCATGATCCTTTCCTTGACCTTATTCACCTTTATGTCATTTGAAAAACATTTCAAAAACATGGGATGACAATAAAATGCTCAGTAAGTGTTATAAAATAAGGAAAGAAAACATTATCACATCAATAATTTCAAATCAATGAAACCAATACTTTTAAATCATAACATACCTTACAAAATCATAATATTTATGAATAACACATAGAAATCATAAATCATTAAGGTAACGTTTGGAATTCTTAACATACATACATTATAGCTGTCACAGCTACATAGGGAGTCACATTTGGAATACCAATCAAATTATTTTCCTAAATCTCTTAGGAGAAACATTCACATTTACCTCTGTCACGTTACCCAATGCATTAGAGAGCTATCTCGGGCTCACCTGCCCTAGGCTTATCACAGAACCACCCATATACGTAAACAATGCACAATAACCATAACATAACACAAAAAACAAGCACAAAGGAAAGATAAAAGTTCCACATTCCAATCACAATATATCATATCAAGATATTGAAATAAACAATTTTTTATCAAACCATTTTTATTACCATTTAAAACATTTAATAAACAAATTTTTGAATTAAAGTGACCCATACCACATTGAAGATTTTAAAGAAATTAACATTTTAAAAAATTATTTTCTATATAAATAAATACCAAAACTATTTTTCAAACATGGAAATTAATGAAAAAATTTTAGAATAATAAATCTTTTAAACATTTAAAAAGATATTTTAGTTAAAGAGTTTTTAACAAAATGAGAGATGCTTGAATACAAATAATTGAGGAATAAAATTTAATGATAACTTTATAATATCATGATATTAAAAATATTTCATGATATAATTTGTAAAAGGACAGTATATACACCATATAAGAGTGAATTGGTGCATAAAAATAGTGAAGTCTCAAATGAATGTAAATTGAGACGCAATACCTTATAAAGACGGTATCCTTAGATTAAGGATAAATCAATGACATAATTTATGTAGGAAAAATATAAATACACCCAATATAATTGTATATTAAGTGTAAAACAATCATAGGTATTTCAAACATATTAATAGTACGACATAATTAACAAGTAGAAGTTTAACCCGAAGAATTGAAATTGGTCTAAGAAGTCCCTTTACAAAACTTAGACAGCCTAATGGCGTCACTTTTAAATTCAGAAAAAGAGTTTATGAGATAAAAGGGTATCAAATCACATGGACATAAAATTTACATCAATTAGGATATATAAAAACATATCCCAACATAAGAATATGTAAATTAAAAGACATAACAAAAAGAAGTCTTTTAAAAAGAGGAGGGAGAAAGGTTCCCTTACCGATTTGGTAACATCGAAACATAAACCACATGAAAGAAGGATCATAAAATGAATATGTAATTACCCATAAATTAATGTTTATTCCCAAGGGAATAAATTAATTTGAATTACATACACCACATACAATAAATAAATGGTGAATAATGGAAATCTCACGGATTTGAATGTGAGATAAGAAATCCCTTACAATGATTTGGAAGCCTAACGTAGCCACAAAAAATTATAAGAATGAATTGATGAGAGTATGATGGGGTATCTAATTATGTGAAAATAAAAATTACTGTATTTGTAATATATAATAACATCCTCAACATAAGAACATGTAGCATAGAAGTAATGACATAAAAGTGAGTACTTAAAAATAAAGAGGGAGGTCGGATCCCTTACCTCGTGTATGACTTGACTCGATCGTTCTTTAATCTCCAGAATGATAAAATAAAGTTAATTTCTACTTTCATAAGAAAATTTTTAATTTTTATTATTCATTTTATATAAATTATTACCTTTTTATAAACATTATGTAATCATTTAAGTTAATAATGTTCATTTTGTCGATTTTGGTACTTGAGTCAAAAATGGACTTCTTATAATTAAATGATGTTCATGTGGTAAAAGGTTCATTATATACAGAATTATATTCATGATTTATATATCATATATAATAAATATATCCAGTATATACATGTATTTATAATAGTACAAAACATTTAGATGCGAGAAATGGAATGCACTGTTCATAGAGACGGTAATCCGTACATACGCATGAACTCTGCTTCCATTTCTATTTCTTATTTTAAGGGAAATAAAACATAATGATACATATGTATTTATAATTACAGTATAATATCATATATAATATCATTAACTCCATACATTATACATCACACAAAAGTCATTAACGAATCAAATCTCATTGAGGGGGTCGTAGTCCGCACATCCTCAAATGAGATTATCATATTTACCCACTATGGAAACCATAAAGGCATATTATAAATGGGAATTACATAAGCATAAGGAAACAATAAACATAATATATGTCATATATAAATAAATTTCCATCATAATGGCCACCATGAGAGGCGGTAAGATATAATTGAACAGTCATCGTTTCGTGTGGCGTTTGTTATTCATCCACAGAAACAATATGTTCTTCATCCATTAGATGGAGGTGTGTGTAAGTGTAGTTAGAATACATAATATATAAAAATACTAGTATATTTAGGATACTTTTTTTGTTACAAGTGAATGAAATAAAAATATTTTAGGGGTTGGAGAAGTATAATAAAAGAAAACAATTTAAGATAAATCGTTACCTTTAATATGGTTAACTCCCATTGGTTTCAACCAAAGGACTTATTGATGTGACTTTTGCCTATGGTAAGGATTCTAAGTGGACTATAGGGATGTTTGGAGATTAATTGGGAAGATATTGGATGAGGAAAATGGCTTGATATGTGTGAGTAATTGGTTATAAAGGGTCACCTTTTATATGGGTGAGGAGGGGCTCTTTAGGAAAGTGTGAAACTATTATTTTATTATATAATGATATTCGGTTTCTAATGGTCCAAAAATAATTATATTCTAATATAAGATTATTCATGGTCCAAATAAATAATCCAATCAGAATTTTACATGTTTTGGTTAATATTTTAACCATTATAATCTTATTTATTTAAATCATTTATTAAAGTGGTAAATACTACATCATTATTGTGTCATAAATAATTTAATTTATTTGATGTCTAAAAAATATAAAAAATTTACCATGATATAGGAAATATTTTTATCTTTCCAAATATTAATTATATTCGATAATAGGACTTATATAACCACATTTAAAAATTATATACTAACTGATTGTTTTTATGTCATTTTGACCATTACATTAAATTAATTAATCTATATTGTCATTATCACTTCCAAATGGATAATTGGGGTCCCAAAATACACCCAAAGATGCCCATAGTCGTTAATTACTCAACCAATAAGGTTATGACAAGTGTTAAGAAAATTTTGAAATATTATAATATTCTTTTAACATTGAATTACCTTATATACCTTTAACCGCGGTAAATAAAAGTCAAAATTACTATTCACCAAAAATTAATTTCATATTAATGAACCACATTTTACTTATTGATAACATCCATGTATGTAGAAATTTTGAAATTCAATTCACAGAAGTGGTAAAATTTAATATAAATGAAAAAGTTAGTTTTTTAAACTACCACTAAGTACTTTCACTATACATCAAAAATTGATGTTTTTCAGAAAAATACCAAAACTTCAGCCTAAGAAATATTTGATATTCCGAATTCAAAAATAATTTCCATTTTTCCAAATTAAAAACATAAATGTGGCATTAATTAATGTAAAAAGTATTTCCCATTGTTAAAACAAATAGCGTGTTTTTAAGAAACAATAACTATCAAAAGATGGACAGTTGATTATGTCCAATTTCAAAGTGAAATTGCTTCCAATGACCAACATTGGATTAAATGATAAAAATATATTTTAATTTCACTTTAAAAACAATTAATAAGATAATCTAACCATATAAATAAATTATATTAAACGGAACTTTTGAATTATAATACAATATTTTTCACTAATCATTTAAAAATGAACATTGTCAGAAAAATTCCAAAAATTTACATAAAGTTAATTTTCATGTCCCCATTCTAAAGAAGGATTTTTTTTGGACATATATAATGTGATAAAGTGACCTAATATATATTTAAAAAGGATTCTCCATTAAAAGTTGATAAATCGGCCTTTTAATGTAAATTATGCTTAAAATTAGATTTATTCACATTTTAAGCCCCTATCATTTATTGGATAAATTTGAATATATTTAAAAAACATGTATTATCATATTGTATTTAGTTTTGTTCATTACTTCCAATAAAATGGCTAGGTTTTGACTACCGTTTAAAATAATAATATTATATTATTAGTGTGAAACTTAAGATTTCAAAGAAACCTGTTGTTGCGTATCAGGTACGCTATCGAACATAACAACCCTTTTAAAGTAAAATCAATATTTAATTCAAAAATATTAATAAATATGAAATATTTCTTATTATTTTTTTTCCTGGATGTTACGCATACCATAATTGAAATTTTAGAACATCACTTTGGATTTTTTCATCAGACTAACAAAAACCTCAATAGGTTATAATGCTATATTCGTGGTAGTTAATCGCCATAATAAATAAAAAACAACATTGGTATCTGAGAATATTCCTCTCAAGATCAACATTCCATGATATAAATTATTTACTTTATAAGGAAACATGTAGTTCCACATTTCATAATATATGATCAGGATCCGAGTTTTACCACAAAAAAATATGTTTATTTCTTCAGTAAGAACATGATATAGAATTCAGTTCCAACACATCTTATTATACTTAGAAGTATGTTCAATCTAAAAGACCAATACAATCGATGGAGGATATATCGATATATTCATTGTTTAATTTAAAAAGTTGTTGTGATCAACACCTTCCTATATATATGTTTTTTTAAAATATTAGCATTCACTTCAACATTCAGTTGGATCCTTATGAATCCCTTAATAGAATGAAATGTAGAACTCCAATGTGTTGGGATGATGTTCGAGAAAAAAAGCTATTGGTAGTTGATATTACTAATGAAATTAAATAGAAGTTGAGATCCATTCATTAGAATATCTATAAATATGAATTTCCTCATAAAATGTATGATGTTTACAATCTATGTGATCTAGAATTTGAGTTTGGTGAAAATGTGTTTCTTAGAATCACTCTTTGTAAGAAATTTATGAGATTTGAGTGAAATTGGAAACTAAGAAATCTATATATCATTACCTTTATATTCTTAATCATATCAAGATGGTATTATATCTCATATAACTCACTCCAAATATATATCGAGTCCATGATATGTTCCATGTATCTATCTTAAGGATGTGAATACCTTACCCTTGAATTCTATGAACTCACAGTTCAAACCACTGGATCCAGATTATTCATACAAGGAGAACCCAATTGAAATTCTAGATCATTTATAAAATGTTAAATTAAATAAGACCACTCTCATGGTTACTATTTTATAGTGAAATCAGATGTTATATGAAGATATGTGTATACTTTAGGATTTGATAATGCAAAAGTATCCTCATTTATTTGTACCAGAATAATGATATTCTATGGATAAATTAATTTTATGGGGGGTAAAATGTGACACCCTATGTTTTTAAGGACCAATATTTTCTAATTAATTACTTTCCATTTATTATTTTCAATGAACTAAGGCAATCATTCTTTTTACATACCACCGAATTGGCCCACAATAAATGTAATATAATATTTTATCAAAATCTATTATATTATTAAATTAATATATATTAATATTTTCATTTCCATTATGTTAGTGATTATGAATAATACTAACTACCATATAAATAAACTATTATTTACACAAATATAATGTGAATTAATTAATGTTAGTAAACCATTTGAATATAAAAGAAATTTTTTTATAGGAGATGATTTTTATTTTCAAAAAAGATGTTTTACACTAATAAATTTAATTAATTAAATTTATAGATAAATATTAATTTAATATAGTTATTATATATTAAATAAAATATTGTTTATATTCATAAAATAGATTTGGTAGGAATACGATAAAAATAAATCAAATTTTACACATAAAAACCTATATTTTTAATAAGGGACTTTTACAGTTTTTTATGGAGAAAGTACATTAAATCTAATTCTTTGTACATTAATTAGTTTATATTTCAAAATATTATTTTTTTGAAATTGAATCATATAAATTAGATTAGGGAGAAGTTTAGGTATTTTTTGTGAGGTAAAATTTTTAATGAATAGCGAAAAGTACTAAAATTTAACTAAAAATTGCTTTTTTATATAATTTTTTCATTAAGATAAATTATATTTTTAATTTATTTAACTGTTTATTTAATTCAATTTATTTTTAATTTATTCAACTTCAGTCATTAAAATAAGTTTCAAATTGATATTGGTCTTAAATACATAGAAAGTTTTTTGAAAATTTTTACTTTAAAAACCTGCTTTTCTTCCAATAAATGAGATTAAATTTAACTTCATTTCAACAACTTTTGTGATTGGAATTTGGAAAAATGGATTAAATATTTTGAATTATAATATTTTGTTACTTATAATAATATAAAATTTATTATTTTCCAAAATGATTAGTGAAGTAAATTAAAATATTTTACAAAGATTAATATTAAATTTGGCTTAACAAGGGACTAAACCCTATATTTAGGGCATAATTTGAGTAATACACAAGGAAAATATCCATTTATAGAAATATTTCAACTAGATATATCCTTTCCCTACATTATAGTACTGTTTGATCCAGTTTAAAAAAAAATATTGTGGGTGGTGTTTCCGTTTTCCAAAATATTACACGAGTGCCACTCGAACACCACTATAAAAGGCCTCCTCTCTTAAAAATTATTCACACCTGTAAAAACACATATGTTTAGAGAATACAGGCATAAATATCTCAAAAAATAAATCCCTTCATCCTTGAATCCTCCCTTTGGTCAGAATGAAATCCATTTAATTGCATTGGAGAATACTAAAAGGACTTACACAAAGAAGAGGAAACATCCTCTCTCATGCCCCATTATATTCTTTTCCTCAACTATCCCCTTCACTTTTACTATTCCATTATTATATGAAAAAAATAGTATCCTAAATATACGTATTTTTTGTTATTTTAATATTTTCACACACATACATATAATTTCATCTAATGCGTGATAAACATATAGTTTATGAATACAGTGAACTACAACCTCACAAAACAATGATAGTTCATTCATTCTTTGATGACTCTCATGTTGAAAATAATGATTTAAATTATATTATTATATAATATTCAAGAAATATTTAATCTATTTTATATTATTTAATTATTTTATAACACATATCATTATATATTATATTTTTTATAAATATGATTATTTAGTTTGAGGATGTGTGGACTAGTGCCCCCTCTAAGATAGATGATATATTCACACACTACATGGAATGTATTAAGGAGTTTATTAGTGAAATTATAGGATATATATAATAGAATAATACTACTATAGTAAATATATATATAATTGTATGTACTTATATTTTATTTTCCTTATTTATTCCAATACAAAAACAAAATAGTAGCAATGTTCATGTGTATGTACGAATAACCATCTCCATGAATACTGTATTTAATTTAATACTTCAATATCCAATAGATTATTATGATACAACTAGGATGAATAAAAAAGATATTTATATAATTTTTTACATTCATTATATCATTTTTTAATTATAAGGACAAAGGATATATCAGATTTAGACACAAGAGTATAACAAAGCGCATATTACCCAAAGATAAACCTTAACATAGAATTTTTAAAAGGGGCGGAATATTAGGTCATAATAAAACCATATAATGTATTATATATAATAATATTATTATATAAAATATGCATAATAAAAAAACATATATTATACAAGAATCTCATATGAGTATGGAGATATTGAAGACACAAGGAAAGAGAATTTAATTTCACTTCTTATATTATTGAGATATATTCCATGTTCACCACTTTTTTATAGTGTATGGTGTATATATTTCTCAATAAAGTATTGTATGATTTTTATTAATAAAATTATGGTTATTTATAAATCCATTATATGTAAATTTATTGATGGGGATTATATTTCCACTAACTTTAATGATACATTTATATCATTTCATGGAAAATGGATTTGAAATGTTTTTCAAGATATTTTATATGTTTCAACGAAAATGGATTTCAAAATTATATCAACATTCCTTTAAATTTTTTAATAATTATTTTTAAATAAAATAGTTTTAGAAAATTATCCGTTTTTAAAAATCTTTTTTCAATGGAAGATGATATTTCCTTTTTGAATTTTATTTAAATGATAATCTGATTTTTTTTCTAATACTATAAATCATTTGTTGATGTTACTAATGCATTTCTAGAAAATCATCTAATGGTTACAATATTATTAATTGAATGAATATTTTAATCGTGATTTCTGAGTATTTATGAATCACATTTACCACTTTATGTATATATGTGTATGAAATCTGTATTTCTTTAACAGGTTATGCTTTTGAAGAAATGATTATAAAACTTATCTCTTTTTTCACAGGTTTTGATATGATTACATGATTATGGTAATCATTTAATTTCATGGGTTATGGTATATTTTTTGTGTGGAAAATTTGTGTATGATTTCATTAGGATATGGTTGGGACCCATATCTCCTTCCAATGCATTGGGTAATGATTTATATCTCATGGGATAGAAAAATATAGTATTGGGGGGATATTTTACTACTTAGATGGATATGGGTGTGAAACATGACCCCACAGATGGTAGGAGGAGTGAACTCATGATACTATGGTGGGAATGGTAGTGATACATGACAACCAAGATGGTATGGTGAGTGAACTCACTCTACCAAGATGGACTTGGTAATGATTCCTTAACTATGGAAATCATATTATATTCTAATCTGTTTTCTTAAAGTCAATGTTTTATTCCAATTTTATGCATTCTTGGATTATATTAATTGTTTACTTATAAATCATGTCTTATGAATTTTCATGCTTTAGGCCATGATTTAGGTTTATGATATTTTATATGTAGGGTAGAATAATCAAATGATTTGATAACATTATCATACTATTATGGTCATGTTTATTCTAACATGTCTCCATTGTTTACCCTTAATGAGCATTGAGGGACACCCATTTATAAATTTTCTTTTCCTGGTTATGATGTTATATATTATGTATGATGGGTCTTAGAAGGCTGATAGTCCAAAAGAACCTAGTGGGAGAAAACATAGATCACATATGTCCTAGTGTTCATGATTACATATTTCCAACGGCCGTAGACTGATACAATATTTGGGTGACTATTTTTTATTGTTTTACATATTATGAAAAATTGTTGTATTGACTATGAACATTTATGATTTTGTCATTATATGTTATGATAGTTCATGTTGATATTCATTAGTTATTTCTAATTTGCATTAAAAAAATTTCAATAATGGATTTAGATAAATGATAACCAAGAAAAATCTAGGATAATGTTAATGAGTGATGGGATAACAACTACAAAACAAGGATTATCGTTCATTATGGTTTTCAATTATCTGGATAAAAGTTCCAACAAAACCCCCCTTTTTCAATGCTATATAAAATCATTATTATTAGGGGTCCTTTAAAATGATTTTTTATACTTTTGAAGCGGTCCATTTATCAGCCCTTTTAAAACCCCTAATAAGACTATGTCATTTACAACATCTTTTTTGGAATACACTGATAAAAGGTGGCCATTATCAACAATTGAAAAAAATTATGATAAATGGGGGTTTATTAGTGATTTTTTAAATGCATTGATAAAGTCTATATTTCAAAAAATGTTTCAAGAAAGAAATACTAATAGATAATTTTATTTATATTGATATAAATATACTTTATATATTTTAAATATATTTTAGATTGTATTAGTAAGAATGAACACATAATATATATTCTATTTAGTGAATATGGCTTTAAAAATAAATTAAAAAATATTTTTAGTTGATAATTTTGTAATTATTATTGAGTAATAGTTATTCAACAAAAATATGATGTTAAAAATTAAATGATTTATTAATAGATATAAATTATGTTTAAAACGTAACTGAAAATTACAATGTCCATAACATGGAATCTAGGTGTCTGTTTATGCTGTACCACATATAAAATCAATGCCTATTATGAGATCTAAGGCCATTTGTTAGAGGTATGCCATAAATCATATTTTTAGAAGCCATAAATGTTCTATAAGACCTCAAAAATTGAGTTTTTATTCAGGGAACCCAAATATTTTAATATTGGATGGATTTTCATCCTCATATAAGGGGTTTTTTTCTTATTCGGTGTCCATTAAATTTCTTTATAGGGATTACAATCTTATTGATAATATGAATTTGAAATATTTTGGATTTTTATACTCTACTGTTATTTACAATCAATTACATACCAAAATATCTAAATTTTTTATATTCACCAAAAAATTTATTTTACAAATAAATAATTAATCATACTTACAAATAAAATATACTTCACAATATATAAACCATATCTAAATAAAAATTAATTTTCATTTTATTTAAAATAAAAATATATGAATATTTATATACCTATACAATTAATATATATATATATATATATATTTGTATAAATTATATTTATATACATATATTTGTGTGTATATTGATAAATATAAACATAATTATCTATATATTATAATAAATGTATATAAAGATTAAATATAATTCATGAAAATAAATTTAAAAATTTATATTTATATTTATTGATGAACAAATATACATACATATATAAATGATATATGTAGCACCCAAAGCTTCTACCGTACGTTTCCCTTTGAATAAGGCGGTAGCCTGTATTTTACGCAACATAGAGTTTTAACACACCAAGACCAATGAATCTAGTCATTATGAATAGTAATAACCACTTGTTGAAAATATATGAATTTTAATTTTCAAATTTGAATTCATTTTTGGATTTGGAATATCAAAAATAGCTTAGGGTGAATTTTTGTTATTTTTCCGAGAACATTCAATTTTTAATGAATAGTGAAAGACACTACGTAATTGTTTAAAATCAAATTTTTATTTAAATAATAAGTTATTTTATTTTAATTTATTTTAGATCAAAGTAGTTACATAATACATATATATGTTCAATGTAATTAATTGGAGTCATTTTGGATTAATTTTAGATATATAAAATTTTATTGAACTTTTTGCCGTCTTTTACCCACCTTCTTGGAGCATTAACAAATTTGCATAAAACATAACATTAACACTTTTGTGATTTTAATTTTATAATTCTGAGAGACACTGTTGACATTAGTATCTAAAATGTGGTTCAATAAGATGAATATAATTTTTTTGGTAAATAGAAACTTTTGACTTTTATTTAATACAGTTAAAAGTAAATAGGGAAATTTAGGGTAAAAATGATATTATAATTACCCTACAACATGTCCTAATTCAATTAGATAAGTTTAATTCATCCGAAAACAACATTAGGAATAAAATATTATCTTTTTGGTCAACTTGGATTAGATTATGTCATTTATTATTATTTTATTTAAAGAATAGATAACAGTGTTATATTCAATGTATAATAACTAAACCAATTTTAATATATGGTTACACCAAATATAATTTAGACTATAAATATTCATTAGAAATATAAATATATTTATGATTTTTTTATAATTATATGTTTTGTACATTAAATAATTTAATTTATTTATGATATAATAATGATGCTGTTATTAAATGTTTAATAAAATATTAAAATAATTGATATTATAAATATACCAATAAAGGGAAATTGAGATATCTGATGAATTCCACTAATTTTATATGTTAATATGACATTTTAGGGTTGATAAAATAATTTTTTTCTATGTAATAATGTTGTTAAATTTTTTACAAAAAACAAATACTAAATATTGTCAAAATTGACAAAATATCATTTTTAAAACAAATACTATATTATTAATGGATATAACATTCCAAAAAATTTAATGAACCCAAGAAGGAATTAGATATGGTTATATTTATTAATAATTAATAACTTGGGGTTTACTTGTCTTGTGGTAGTTTGTTTATTTTCCATATAATATAAAAATACCAATAGACATGGTAAATGTAAAACTATTTAACTAAGAGTTAAATCTAAAAGATATATTTAATTTGGTGACCTAAACCTATCTAAAACCAATTGGATGAAATTTTTTTGACTCATACCTACCTTATCCTAGAAATAAATAATTTTTTTCCATTATAAATAGAAATAATATTTTATTATAAAATAATATTTCAAGCTTTTCTTTAAGTGACCCTCACCTCTCTTATAAAAGGGTATAACCCATTTTCTTTATTTCACGCCTCCAAATCCATTTGGCTAGTCCATAACCAGCCCAAATAGCCTCAAACATTCCCTCAAATAATCCTAGATTCCTTACATTGATGAGAATTTCAACCTGTGGAGCCCTTTTGATCAACTCATACGGAAACACCTGAAGAAGAGGTAATAATTTCACCACACTGTTTCATGTTCTTTTATTCATCAACATCCACTTACTTTGATGTTGCCATTCAAAAATAATTACTCTAGTACCATATACATACTGTGATTTATTATAGATATGGTACAACAATATTTGTTATTCTATCCATCCTATAAATGACAAAGTCACCATATGTACGTACGTACAACTTACTGTCTCCAAGTCATGGTGTAGTTTTTTATTCACACCCTTCATTATTAGGATGTGTATAATAATGAGTATAAATGACTTAAATAATAAATATAGCATGTTATTGATTTTTTATATATTATATACCTTCCAATTACATATGATTTCTCCATCAATATAATGATATCGTCGCTCGTGCGTTTGTATGGATTACAATCTCCACAAATGCAATGAGATTCATTCCCCATCACAATCATTAAATATTAATTTTTATTTTATGATTTAAAATAATGATTATGAACACAATATAATTCTGTATTTGAATCAAATACAACCTATCCATTACAAACATGTCTTATGTAACCAATCATATAAAGGAATCCAAATCAATTAACACGCAAAACAATGGTACTACTAAAATATTATTAACAAAGAAATATTATAAGATATTATATGATATCATATTTATGTATATGATTCTTTTATAATTTAATAAAAATGTTATAACAATCATACTAGAGGTTAGCATACATTCCGCTAAGTAAAATTACATGTTAAGTGTTTATTCTATAATCTCTTAACATACTTGAGGTTGTTTATACATAAGTATCTATTGGGACATCTTTCTCATCCACATTCATGTATTCTTATAAATGTAACTCAATTTTTTTACTATTTACTCTACTATTTGTTAAAATCATTTATACCCTTATTGGACCACATATGTTTTGAAAGGAATCCTTCCATAATTTTCCAAATAAGGTAAATTGTGACCTCATCAAAACAATTATGGCAAGAATGTATATTTTTATCATATAGGGTTGGAGTGGCTTTTAACTGTCGTTATATCATCGTTGAATATTACCAAACTAGATTATAAAAATATTTTAAAAATAAATGATTACTTTTATAATTATGTTAATTTTAAATGATTTCAAAATTGAAAGAGGTACTTATTTCACATAGTTTTCATTTCATCTATGTCAACATCCATTGATGGATTTTAATCATTTTTGAAATTGAATTATTATGATAAAAATATTCAATATTGATTTGAAGGTTTTTTGATATGTTTGAATATGGATGTGTGATTTTTACACCATTCATGGTTTACGGATAATGTATTGACATTTCATATGGTAGTTTTTATATGAATATTTATGTTATATTTAAACATTTTCATATGAGGAATTCATTGGTCTTAGTAAGTGGCAGGTGGATGCCCCTATATCTTCTTGATGCATCAGTAGGTATCTCGAGACAAACTAGTGTCTTGGCACAATCCCTTGATAAAATATTATTTTTTGTCTTGGCACGAAGCCTTAACTATGTGGTTATGAAGTCTGGCGGTATACATTCCATCATTATGAAAGTGGCTATTGATATGGCATGTGATTATTCATCTACTAGATTATCCATATGAATAAGTAAATGGAATTATTTGATTTTATCTTTTCCATATTATGCATATGTTTACGTTTAAATGAATTTTGTTTTAGAATTATACATTTTCATTAAATGTTTATGCTTATTTATGAATGTTTCCTCTATATTGTTATCCTTGGTTACCATCTGAGCTCACCCCTTTTATATGTTTTATTTTTCCTATTATGTGAAGTAGTATTTTATGTTTTAAATATAGGGATAGGCTTAGGATATAAGTGTGTTAAATGGGGATGATATTTTATGATGTTTTTTCTTTATGATGTAAAGTCAATCTTATGAATGTATCTAATACGTCTAAGGCTACTAATCAGATCGGTCATTCGGGACATGATTCATTGTATCATTCTAATGTTATTTAATAAGGAAAATACATTGTTTAACTGGGTTTGGGGAGTTATTGTTGGTATTAGAGGATGTTTAGTACCAACCATGGAAGCCATATTAAGAAAAACTCTTATTAGAGAACATTACCCAAAGATAGACATTGAGGATTCATATAAAAGAACATCCTAAAATTTTGATAATGTAGATAGTTTTTGAGTTTATGAAGAAATACATCCCTATATGCATACGAGAAGGTAGAGTTGGATCTGGAACAATTATACATATTGGTAAAACCCGAAAACACCACTTTAAGCTGAACTCGAACGGGAACTAGTGCACGGAAACGTGCCTTTCTGCACTCTTGGTTACAACAGTCACAGGGGAAATTATTAGGATAATTAAAATTTTATTTATATACCATTATAAAAGATTTATGAGTATATACATCCGTAAAGAATACATATTTATGATTATGGATTATATCCATAAACTGTTCAATTTATGTTACGTATTTTACATGTTTGGATTTCTATATTACAATTCAAAAAATAATCTATTGTATGACGTTGTTTAGAAATACCACGTAGATTAAGGAATGGAAGATTTATCAATGCTCGTATTAAATAAAATAATTTACCTCCTACACAGGATAATTATAGTGGAGCTGGTGATGCAACTGGTGTTGATCTCCTTATCACTATACTATGGAAACTCACTTAGGTTATGAATAATAACCTTACCTGTATAGAGTACCCTGATCCACAAGATAGAGAATAAATGATATATCTCTTCGAGAGGAAACAACCACCAATATTCAAAGGGTGTACGAATCCATTAGTAGATGAGTAATGGATAAATTATATAGAGAAAATATTTCATTCTTTGAGGAGTAGTGAAAGGGAAACAGTTGTCATTGCAGTTTATCGCATCATTGGAGATACATATCAATGGTGGTCACAAATCCAAATCACAATAGAAGACGAAAAAGTATAAAACATTGAATAGAGGGAGTTTAATGTGATTTTCATAGAAAAATACCTTCATTGTGACCATCGAGCAGATATGGGAAGACTATTTTTGATTCTTATGAAAAAGGAGGATGAGAATGTCACTAAGTTTAGGGCCCACATTACAAGGATAGAAAGTCATGTAAAATATTATATATGTTACCCAAGGAGTAATATTGATCTATTATTTAATGGTTTAAAACCATTTCTCCAACGAGAATTAGTCTCACAATACTTCTTATCATATGAAGATATTATCTCATGCGTTATTAAGACAAAAAAGAAATTCTCTAAGTCTTATGAAATTAATGAAAAGAAAAAGAAAAGGAGATCTATTGAACACTCTGGAAATAGAAATTAGGGGAAGAAGAGAATAATTTAATATCCATCCTATAGTAAATGCAGGAATAAATACATTGGTAATTGACTCAAGGGAATTGGTGTATGTTATAAATGAGGTGAAAAAGACCACCAAGTTGTGATTTTATGGTGAAGAAAATGGCTGTCAATGTTAAATTCTAAAATTTTAGTGAAAAGGGGCATTATGAAAATGAATGTTAGATGTTACAAGGGACCATTTCTTAGAGAAGGCCTAGGGAGATAGGCCACGCGATTCCGCTCACTACTGCTGAATTTGAAGCTCTAAAATACGCGGTGGAAGTTAATTTAATGGTTTCCTCATATTTAGCCAATGATTCATTTGATTTTGGATCATCGAAATTTTCCATATCTTTCCAGTTTTCTAGGAAAATTAGATATTTTAAGATAGACTTAACAAGTGAGTTGTCAGTCAAAACACCTAAGTGATGTATCATTGCAATAAATTATTCTGAATCAGTACCCATTAGAGAATTTAAATGTTCTTTATCAGCTGATCTTATCATCATACCAGTTATTGAATTTGATATAATCATCATAGTGGATTGGATTTCAGAACATGATGACGAAATTTATTGTATGAAGAAGGAGGATTCAATTTTCGATAATGATAACAAGTACCTTATCATTAGAGTAGAAACGTCACAAACTGATTCTTATCATGATCAACCCCTAGTTTCCCTACTAAATAAAATTATTTGGGAAGAAGAGAATGAAATATCTTTGGGTAAAAAAAATTAATGTTTGAATAGAGGGAAAACCTATTTTACAAGAATATGAGGATGTGTTTCCAAAGGATTAACCTGGATATCATCCATAATTATAAATTGAGTTTTCCATTGATTTAATTAACGTTCAATGACCATATTGAATAACCCTTATAGAATGACCACTGTGGTATTAGTGGAACTAAAGAAACAACTAAGGTAATTGAGTAATAATGGATTTATTTTTCCTAAGGGTTTCTCCATGGGGTGCTCATATACTTATTGTTAAGAAGAATGAAGGATCTATGAGGTTGTGCATTGTCTACAGGGAGATAAAAGTTATAATAATAAATAAAAAGTATCTCTTACCTCGCATTAATGATTTACTCAACCTAATTATTGGAGAATATAAGGCCCCAGCCTTAAACATTACTTAATCTTGAGTTATTACAAGATTACACCTTGAGGATCTTTTCAGGTTTAGAGTTTTAGAGAATTAGATCATAAAACATGCATTACATTCCACATTTAAACAAAGTGGTTACATAAAAGACAGTATTCATTTTTACCATCAATGGAAACATATTTAATGTAAAACACAGATTCTTTCTTGACACTTCCTTGACACTATCATCATATCATGTACCTTTCCCTTAACCTGTGAAAAACATTTCAAAAACATGGGATGAGCATAAAAAGCTTAGTAAGGGATATAAAAATATGGAAAGGAAATATGGGTACATATATACATAATAATGAAATCATACATTACCCATAAAACATAATCACTTTAACATAACTCATCAAATCAGGAATAAATCAAACAAATCATAAAAAATAAAGGTAACTTGAGGCATTCATAACATTCTTATGTAGGGAGTAACCCTCTTGGTTACATTTGGAATACCCATCACAGTATATTCCCTAAATATCTTCGGAGAAACCTCAACATTTAACCCCTTCACGTTACCAAATGAATTTTAGTGCTATATCGGTCTCACCTGCCCTTAGTTTATCACAGAACCGCCCGTCTTCATAACAATGCCCAAGAACTATAACATAATCATATCACGTAAAACATGCATAGAGGATATATAACTTTTCAACATTTAAATCACAAGATATCAACACAACACATTTATATAATAAAAATATTATGAAAACCATTTTCAATAGAAAAATAATAGAAAAGTAAAACATGGGATTTATTTTTCATTCAAAAATGGTTATGGCTAGTAGAGGAAACCAAAACTCAAATAATGGTCACGACGGCGGAGAAGTCATTGTCACCATATACGTACGACAAAAACATTCCCTTTTGTCATCTAGTAAACTCTTTATATAAAAAAGATTCATTTTGAATAAACGTAGAAGTCAATGGGGATTATACACCGTATAAAAGAAGGTTGTGTATAAAATAAAATATGCCTCAATGAATGAAGATTGAGACGAAGTCCTATACCTCGGGTCCTACATGACTCGATCGTTCTTTAACCTCCTAAATAATAAACATGAGTTAACTTCTACGTTCTTAATAACATTTTTAATGTTCATTATTCCTTTTATATCACTTATTACCATGTCATGAACACTATGTAATTATTTAAGTTATTAATGGTCGTTTTAACGATCATTGTTACTTGACTCAAAAATAAACTCTTTATAATTTCAAGTTGTTCATGTATCCATTATATCCAGAGGTATACTCATGATTTAGATATCATATATATCATATATATCTAGTATATACATGCTTTTATAATATTACATAACGTTTAGAGGTAAGAAATGAAATGCACCATTCATGGAGACGGTAAGCCGTACATACGCATGAACACTACTTTCATTTCTATTTCATATTTTATGAAATGGAATAATAATGATATAATGATATATTATAATTCCAGTATATTATATAATATATAAAATCATTAATTACATCATTTATACGTCCCATATATGGCATTAACGAATCAAATCACATTGAGGGGGCGGTAGTTCACACTTCCTAAAATGAAGATATCGCGTTTACCCATAATGGTAACCATAATGTTATGCCCTAAATGAAAAATAAAGAAGCTTAAGTAAAAAATAAACATATTATATATAATATATTAATATAGTGACATCTTAATGGCCACTTTTGAAGTTGTTAGAAGAATATTGAACAATCATCATTTCGTAAGGCAGAAATTCGTCATCCACGGAAACAGTATGTTCTTTAACAATTAGATGTAGGTGTGTGTATGAGTAGCTCTAATACATCTTATAAAAACATAACAGTATATTTCGGATACTTGTTTTGTTACAAAAGAAAGGAATAAAAGGATTTTAGAGGGTTGGATAAGAAAAATAAAACATAAGAACACAAGAGAAAACAGTACCTTTAAAACGGGTAACTCCTTTTGATTTGAGCTCAAAGGCTTCCTTGGGAAGACTTCTTCCCAAAGTGAGACTTCAAGGAGTAAGAGAGTGATGTGGATAGACAAAATGGGTAGGGTTTGGCCGAGCCAAAGGCTTTGGAAGTGTGGGTAAGGAGGTAGATGTGGGGGAATTTTATAAGAGGTGAGGACAGGCACTCTTGGAATGTAAAGAAATGTTACTTTATTTTAAAATGAGTATCAGATTTAAAAGGTCCCACATTGATATAATTCTATGATAAGGTGATAAGAGTTCTAAATATACTCACCCAATAGGTCTTTGACAAGTGTATGTTATAGTTTTAACATTATCTTTTCGTTTTATTTAAATCCTTTATTAATGAGGTAATCGCTGCATCATCATGGTGTCATAAATGATTTAATTTATATAATGTCTAAAAATTATAAAACAAATACTATGATGTAGGAAATATTTTATATCTTTCCAATGACTATTTATAGTAAAAATTATGACTTGTATAGCCCCATGTAAAAATTGTTTTAGTAATACAACTCATGTTTGTGTCATTTTTACTTTTACATTAAATAAAAAGACATTAATGACATTTTCCTACCAAAGTTGCTCCATGGGGTCCCCAAGTTGACCCATGGATTTTCTTGGTCTTCCATGACACATCCAATAAGGTTAGGACATGTTTCTATGTCATTTAATATTATTAAAACACTATTCATACCTTAAATTACACTAATTACCTCTAATCGCGATTAAGAACTTAAAAGTTACTATTCAACAAAAAATTATTTTAATCTCATTGAACCACATTATAATTATTAATTAAAACCATGTATTTTGGATTTTTTAAAATCAAATCACATAAGTGGAAAAGTTTAATTTAAATGAAAAATCAGTTTCTTTAACTACCGCTTAGTGGTTTCACTATTAATCAAAAATTGAAGTTCTTTCAGAAAAATACTACAACTTCACCCTAAGATATATTTTATATTCTGAATTGAAAAATGATGTCTATTTTAAAAAATTCAAATCATATATGTTACATTAATTAATTTAATAATTATTTCCTGCTGTCATGACAAATAGCGTGTTTTTATGAATCAATAAGTATCAAAGATTGACACTAGTTTAGGTCCAATTTCCCAGTGAAATTAATTCCAATGACCACTATTGGATTAAATGGTAAAAATATATTTTAATATCATATTAAACCCAATTAAAAAGATAATCCAACCATACAATTAAATTAGATGAAAAATCAGTTTTGATGTCAAATGCAGTATTTTTCACTATTCATAAAACAAATGAACATTGTCGGAAAAATACCAAAAATTTACCAAAGTAAATTTCAATGTACCAAACATAAAGAATAGGTTAATTTGCAAAAATAGAGCTTATAAAATTGTCAAATGTTTGATTTAAAAATGGGTTTCCATCAAAAGGCAGTAAAACACTCTTTCAAAAATATTAGTGTATTCCATTCTTAAGATTGGATTTATTCTCATTTTAAGCCACTAAAATACTATCTAATTCTTTAATAGACATAGATAAAAATATCGATTATTAATTACTTACATGGGATGTTACATCCATCCCCCCTTTTGAAAATTGCATCCCCTCAATTTATTTACATATCAAATAAGTGGGGGTATTTATCCGTCATTGCATTTTCAGATTCCCATGTTGCCTCTTCAACCATGTGGTTTTCCCACAAAACCATTACCTGATGAATCACCCTATTCTGTAACACCTGCTCCCTGTGGTCAATATTCTGGACTGGTTGTTCCTCATAAGATAGGTTCTCTTCCAGTTGAACTACCTTTGGACTCAAAACATGAGATGGATCTGGCATGTACTTCCTTTACATTGAAACATGAAAAAAATTGTGTAACTAAGATAAAATCGAAGGTAAAGCCACTCGGTATGCAACTAATCCAACTCTCTCCAGAATTTCATATGGTACAATGAACCTTGGACTCAACTTTCATTTCTTACCAAATCGCATCACACTTTTCCATGGTGGTACTTTGAGAAAAACATGATCACCTACCTCAAAAGATAGATCCTTCCTCCTATTGTCCCCATAACTCATCTGCCTACTCTGAGCTGTTCTAATGTGTTTATGTATCAGCTGAACTGTTTCTGCCATATCTTCTACCAATTCTGGTCCCATTAGCTTCCTTTCACCCACTTCATCCCAAAAAGCTGGAGTTCGACTCCGCTTCCCATGTAATGCCTCAAATGGTTCCATCTATATACTGGAATGAAAACTGTTATTATAAGAAAACTCAACCAAAGAAAGATGTTGGTCCCAACGTCCCTGATAATCCATCGAACAAGAATGCAACATATCTTCCAAAGTCTGAATTGTTCGTTCTGACTGCCTATCTAATTGAGGATGAAAAGCTGTACTAAAATTTAATTCAGTACCCAACAACTTTTGAAGGCCTTTCCAAATGTTAGAAGTAAACCTGTGATCACGATCAGATACGATGGAGAGTGGAACTCCATGCAACCTGACTATCTTTTTAAGGTAAAAACGAGAAATTTGATCTAGGGAAAAAGTATCTCGTATAGAAAGGAAATGATCAAATTTAGTCAAGCGATCAACAATAACCCAGATTACATTATTACCTCGAGGTGTCTTCATCAATCCCACAACGAAGTCCATGGATATATTCTCTCATTTCCATTCTGCTATTGGTAATGTTTGAAGCATCCCTTTACGTAAATGCCTCTCTGCTTTAATCTGTTGACAAGTCAAACACTTCACAGTAAAATCATCAATATCCCTTTTCATTCCGTCCCACCAGTAATACTCCCGAAGATCCTTATACATTTTAGTACTGCCATGATGAACTGAAAACAGAAAATTATGAGCTTCACATAACAAATCTCTCTTCAACTGTGAATCACAAGGCACACACAATCTCTTACCAAATCTCAAAACACAATCATTATCAATGATTAATTCATGCAACTAACCGTTCTGAACTATCTCTACCATTTTTTGCAACTCACTATCTTGCTTTTGTGCTTTCTTGATTCTGTCTGATAGAGATGATTTCACTGATACCTGAAACAAAACAGAAAAACATTCTATACCAAAAACATCAATTCCAAAGTTCATCAAATACTTAACCAGAGGATCGTGTTCCAAACGCAACATTGTTAATGAATCGTTTCTTTTTCGACTCAAAGCATCAACCACTTTATTTTCATTTCTAGGATGGTAATGAATTTTACAATCATAATCATTAATTAATTCTTGCCATCTCCTCTGTCTCATGTTCAATTCATTTTGAGTGAAAATATACTTTAAACTATTTTGATTGGTATATATTTCACACTTTACTCCATACAAATGATGCCTCTAAATTTTTAGAGCGAAAACTACAATAACTAATTCCAAATCATGTGTAGGGTAATTTACTTTATTAGTTTACAACTATCATGAAGAAAAAGCAATTACCTGATCATTCTGCATTAGGACACAACCAAGTCCTTTCAACGAAGCATCAATGTAGATAACAAACTCCCCAATTCTGGAAGGTAGTGCCAAAACTGGAGCATTCACCAATATTCTTTTCAGTTCCTAAAAACAATCTTCACATTCTTTTGTCTAGATAATCATAACACCCTTCCGATTTAGCATAGTCATTGGACTAGATAACCATGAAAAATTTCTAACAAACCTTCTTTAATAGCCTACCAAAACAAGGAAACTATGAATCTCAGTTACATTTTTGGGTCTTATACATTCTTCAACAACCTTTGTTTTTGCCGGATCAACATTTATCCCATCTTTAGAAACAATCTGACCAAGGAATGAAATTTTTTTCATCCAAAACTCACACATTCTGAATTTCCCATACAATTTCTTTTCTTTTAAGGTTTGAAAAATAACCCTTAAATTTCATTCATGCTCCTCTTTACTATTTTAAAACACCAAAATATCATCAATGAAAACCACCACAAACTTATCCAATAACTCATGGAAAATTATATTCAATAAGTCCATGAATACAGCAGGTGCATTGGATTGCCCAAAAGGAATTACTACAAATTCATAATGGCCATATCTTAAAGGAAATGTAGTCTTCAGAACGTCTGTTTCCTTTACCTTCAGCTGATGGTACCCCGATCTCAAGTCAATATTTGAAAAATACTGTGCTCCCTGGAGTTTATCAAACAAATCATCGATATGAGGAAAATGATATTTTTTCTTAACAGTGATTTTATTCAAGAGTCTATTATCAATGCAAATTCTCATTGAACCATCTTTATTTTTAAAAAATAAAACAGGATCACCCCATGGTGATGTGCTAGGTCAAATGAAACCTTTCTCTAAAAAATATTAAAATTTATCCTTCAACTCTAAAAGTTCAATTTTAGCGATTCGATAAGGGGGTTTTGAAATTGGATTAGCATCAGGAATTAAGTCAACAGTAAACTCAACATCCCGATCTGGTATTATTCCAGGAAACTCATCAGGAAAAACATCAGGATACTCATTTACCACTGGCAGATCATTAATCTAAAAAGTTCCATTGTTTTCAACGATGTGTGCAAGGTAACATTCATTTCCATCTTTTACAAGTTTCTCGGCCTCTTGATAAGTTATCAACAGTAAGGGTTCATTCATGTACACAAACTGAAAGTCTTTCTGAAAAGAAAAACTCCTTTACCTCTACATTCAATTTTAGCATGGTAAATAGAGATCCAATCCATACCCATGATAACATCAAACTCTACTAGAGGTAAAACAATAAGGTTCACAAGTGGGTTCTTTCCATAGATAAGGATTGGAATATTTTTATAAATTTTTTTTGCCTCAACATTTCCCCCAGGTGTTTTTTCCAAAAGTTCAGTAGTCATTTCATGAGATGGTATTCCCATTTTACTAGAAATGTTTTCAGAGATGAATGAATGTGTAGACCCCGAATCAAACAACACACTGGAATAATCTGAAAAAACAAACAATGTACCTGATACAACTTCATTTGATGTCCCGACATCTGCCGAAGTAGTTGCAGAGGATTTCACCACCCCTTTCTTCTTGTATTCTAACTGCTTTACATCACTCGAGCTCTTTGTCGGACACTCATTTGCATAGTGACCCATATCATTTCACTTAAAACATTTCACTAACTATAAATCAAATTTGCTCTTACCATCACCTGGATCTTTTTCAGAGCAATCACGAGCCTTATGTCCCATCTTACCACATCAGTAGCATTTCCAGAATTCAGAATACATTCCCCAGCATGCCTTCTACCAAATTTATCACAAACTGGAAACTTAGTTTTCTTACCATCAAACTTTTTTGATGAATTATTTCCTTTCTCCTACCACCTCGGTCTCTTCTTCTGTTTTTTGTTATAGAACACTTGATCATCGGAAAACTCCATTTCCACATTCTCAGCACATCGAAAAAGCTTTTCATAACTTTTAAACTCACGATAAGCCAAATCCTTTCGATATTTTGGCTTTAATCCCGAGTAAAAACGATTGATTTTACTATCAAGGTCTCAGATAAAATTTGGAGCATACCTTGCCAATCTAGTGAACCTTTCTTCACAGGCAGCCACTGAGTCTTCCTCTTGCCTCAATTCCATGAATTTTTTTTCCATCGTAAGTCAAACAGCCTTAGGAAAATACTTCTCATGAAACACCTTTAAATTCTTCCCAGTCGAGAGCATCAATCTCATCAGCGTCCCTGATATTTTTAACCATCGACCACCACTGATCTACTTCACCCTCTAAACAGTAAATAGCAAGACTAACATTTTGATTGTCTGAACACCACATGACATCGAAAATCTTCTCTCGTGCTTTAATCCACCCTTCAGCTGGCAGAGTGTCAGATGATCCTCTGAATGACGGGGGATGTGGCCTCATGAAATGTTCCACCATTGACATGTACCTCTATGGTTGATATGGCTGATCTCGTGCATGGATACCACCAACATTTATCGTGTGAGTCAACTGCGCCATTACGACAAAAAACTGTTCAGTTCCAATTCCGACCATCTCAAGATGCTGATTCGGAAGGTTATTTCCTTCTGTATGACTTCCTAGCGCTGGTTCCCTATTTCCTCTGTGGAAAACCATTCTGAACAAACATGTCTTAGATGAATAAACATGGTAACCTTAAAATGATATATCATTTCAATTTGACCATAAAAAAATATTTTTGGATAATCATTTTATAGAATTATAACTCCTAAAGTTATCTAAACCAACATATGATACCAACTATAAGGCCCCAGCCTTAAACATTACTTAATCTTGAGTTATTACAAGATTACACCTTGATGATCTTTTCAGGTTTAGAGTTTTAGAGAATTAGATCATAAAACATGCATTACATTCCATATTTAAACAAAGTGGTTACATAAAAGATAGTATTCATTTTCCCCATCAATGGAATCATATTTAAAATAAAACATGGATTCTTTCTTGACACTTCATTGACACTATAATCATATCGTGTACCTTTCCCTTGACCTGTGAAAATCATTTAAAAATATTGGGATGAGCATAAAAATCTTAGTAAGGGATATAAAAATATGGAACGGAAATATGGGTACATATATACATTAGAATGAAATTATACATTACCCATAAAACATAAGAACTTTAACATAACTCATCAAATCATGACTAAATCATAGAAATCATAAGACATAAAGGAAACTTGAGGCATTCATAACATTATTACGTAGGGAGTAACCCTCTTGGTTACGTTTGGAATACCCATCACAGTATATTCCCTAAATCTCTTCAGAGAAACCTCAACGTTTAACCCCTTCGAGTTACTCAATGCATTGGAGAGCTATATCGGGCTCACCCGCCCTTAGTTTATCACGGAACCACCTATCTTCATAACAATGCCCAAGAACCATAACATAATCATATCACATAAAACATGCATAAAGGAATTATAAAATTTTCACATTTCAATCACAAGATATCAATACAACACATTGATATAATAAAAAGATTATGAAAACCATTTTCAATACCAAAATAAAAGAAAAGTAAAACATGGGATTTTTTTTCATTCAAAAAAGGTAATGGCATGTAGAGGAAGCCGAAACTCAAATAATGGTCACGGTGGTGGAGAAGTCGTTGTCGCCGCATACGTACGACAAAAACATTACCTTTTTTCATTTAGTAAACACTTCGTATAAAAAATATTCCTTTTGAATAAATGTAGAAGTCAATGGGGTTTATAAACCATATAAAATAACGTTGTGTATAAAACAAATTATGCCTCAATGAATGGAGATTGAGATGAAGTCCCATACCTCGGGTCCGATTTGACTCGATCGTTCTTTAACCTACTGAATAATAAACTTGAGTTAATTTCTACTTTCTTAATAACCTTTTTCAAGTTCATTATTCCTTTTATATCACTTATTACCATGTCATGAACACTATGTAATTATTTAAGTTATTAATTGTTGTTTTAACGATCATTGGTACTTGAGTCAAAAATAAACACTTTATAATTACAAGTTTTTCATGTATCCATTATATCCAGATTTATACTCATGGTGTAGATATCATATATATCATATCTATCCAGTGTATAAATGAATTTATAATATTACATAACGTTTAGAGGTATGAAATGAAATGCACCGTTCATGGAGACGGAAAGCCGTACGTACGCATGAACGCTACTTTCATTACTATTTCGTATTTTACGAAATGGAATCATAATGATATAATGGTATATTATAATTCCAGTATAAGATCATATATAAAATAATTAATTACATCTTTTATACGTCCCACATATGGCATTAACGAATCAAATCACTTTGAGGGGGTGGTAGTCCGCACTTCCTAAAATGAAGTTATCATGTTTACCCATAATGAAAACCATAAAGGTATGCCATAAATGAAAAATACAGAAGCTTAAGTAAAACATAAACATATAATATATAATATATAAATATATTGACATCTTAATGACCACCTTTGAAGGTGTTAGAATAATATTGAACAATCATCGTTTCGGGAGGCAGAAATTCGTCATCGACGGAAATAATATGTTCATTAACCATTAGATGTAGGTGTAAGTGTAGCTCGAATCCATCTTATAACAACATCCTAGTATATTTAGTATACTGGTGTTGTTAAAAAATAAATGAATAAAAAGATTTTATAGGGTTGTAGAAGAAAATAAAACATAATAACACAAGAGAAAACACTACCTTTAAAACGGGTAACTCATTTTGATTTGAGCTCAAAGGCTTCCTGGGGAAGACTTCTGACCAATGTGAGACTTCAAGGAGTAATATAGGGATGTGGATAGACAAAATGGGCAGGGGTTGGCCGAGCCAAAGGCTTTTGATGTGTGGGTAAGGAGGTAGATGTGGGGGCCTTTTATAAGAGGAGAGGAGGGGCACTCTTGGAAAGTAATAAAATGTTACTTTATTTTAAAATGATTTTCAGATTTAAAAGTTCCCAAATTGATATAATTCTAGGATAAGGTGATAAGGGTTTGAAATATACACATCCAATAAGTATTTGAAATGTTTAATTTATATTTTTAACATTATATTTTCGTTTTATTTAAATCCTTTTTTAATGAGGTAATCGCTGCATCATCAGGATGTCATAATTAATTTAATTTATTTAAAGTCTAAAAATTATAAAAAAAATACTATGATGTAGGAAATATTTTTATCATTCCAATGACTATTTATAGTCAAAAATATTGCTTGTATAACTCCATGTAAATTTTTTTAGTAAAACATTTCATGTTTGTGTCATTTTTACATTAACATTAAATAAAAAGATGTTAATGTCATTTTCATAGCAAAGTGGCTCCATGGGGTCCCCAAGTTGACCCATGGATTTTCTTAGTTGGACATGACACATCTAATAATGGTAGGATTTGTTTCTAGGTCATTTCATGTTATTAAAACATTATTCTTACCTTAAATTACACTAATTAACTCTAATCGCGATTAAGAACTTAAAAGTTACTATTCACCAAAAAATTATTTTAATATCATTGAACCAAATTTTACATCTTAATGAAAACCATGTATGTCAGATTTTTGAAAATAAAATCACAGAAGTGGCAATGTTTCAATTAAATTAAAAATCAGTTTCTTTAACTACCACTTAGTGGTTTCACTATTCATCAAAAATTGAAGTTTTTCAGAAAAATACCAAAACTTCACCCTAAGCTATAATTGATATTCTGAATTAAAAAATTATGTCTATTTTAAAAGATTCAAATAATATAAGTTACATTAATTAATTTAATAATTAATTTCCGCTGTCATGATTAATAGTGTGTTTTTATGAAATAATAAGTATCAAAGATTGACACTAGTTTAAGTCCAATTTCAAAGTGAAATTAACTCCAATGACCACTATTGGATTAAATGGTAAAAATATATTCTAATTTAACTTTAAACCCAATTAAAATGATAATCTAACTATATAATTAAATTAGATGAAAAAGCATTTTTGATGTCAAATGCAGTATTTTTTCACTATTCATTAAAAAATGATCACTGTTGGAAATATACCAAACATTTACCCAAAGTAAATTTCAATGTACCAATCATAAAGAATAAGTTTATTTTGAAAAATAGAGCTTATAAAATTGTCAATAGTTTCATTTAAAAACGGATTGCCATCAAAAAGTAGTAAAACAATCTTTTAAAAATATTATTGTATTCCATGCTTAAGATTGGATTTATTCTCATTTTAAGCCTCTAAAACACTATATAATTCATTAATAGACATAGATAAAAATATATATTATTTGTTACTTACTTGAGATGTTACATCCTTCCCCCTTTTGAAAATTGGGTCCCTGTAATTTATTAACTTATCGAATAAGTGGGCGTATTTATCCCTCATTGAATTTTCAGATTCCCATGTTGCCTCTTCAACCATGTGGTTTTCCCCAAAAACCTTTAACTGATAAATCGACCTATTCCGTAACACTTTCTCCCTGTGGTCAAGAATCTGGACTTGTTGTTCCTCATAAGATAGGTTCTCTTCCAGCTGAACTACCTTTGGACTCAAAACATGAGATGGATCTGGCATGTACTTCCTTAACATTGAAACATGAAAAACATTGTGTACCTGGGATAAACTCGGAGGTAAATCCACTCGGTATGTAACTCATCCAACTCTCTCCAGAATTTCATATGGTCCAATGAACCTTGGACTCAGCTTTCCTTTCTTACCAAACCACATCACACTTTTCCATGGTGATACTTTGAGAAAAACATGATCACCTACCTCAAAAAAGAGATCATTCCTCCTATTGTCCGCATAACTCTTCTGCATGATCTGAGCTGTTCTCATGTGTTTCTGTATCAGCTAAACTTTTTCTGCCATCTCTTCTACCAATTCTGGTCCCATCAGCTTCCTTTCACCCACTTCATCCCAAAAAGCTGGAGTTCAACACCGCTTCCCATATAATGCCTCAAATGGTGCCATCTGTATAATGGAATGAAAACTGTTGTTATTACAAAAATCAACCAAATAAAGATGTTGGTCCCAACGTCCCTGATAATCCATCGAACAAGCACGCAGAATATCTTCCAAAGTCTGAATTGTTCGTTCTGACTGCCCATCTGATTGATGATGAAAATCTGTACTAAAATTTAATTCAGTACCCAACGACTTCTGAGGGCCTTTCCAAAAGTTAGAAGTAAACCTGGGATCACGATCAGATACAATGGTCAGAGGAACTCCATGCAACCTGACTATCTCTTTATGGTAAAAACGGGAAATTTTATCTAGGGAAAATGTATCTTGTATATCAAGGAAATGAGCTGATTTAGTCAAGCGATCAACAATAACCTAGATTTCATTATTACCTCGAGGTGTCTTCAGAAATCCCACAATGAAGTCCATGGATATATTCTCCCATTTCCATTATGGTAATGGTAAAGGCTAAAGAATCCCTTTAGGTAACTGCCTCAATACTTTAACCTGTTTACAAGTCGAAAATTTCACAGTAAAATCAACAATATCCCTTTTCATTCTATCCCACCAGTAATACTCCCGAATATCTCTATACATCTTATTACTACCAGGATGAACTGAAAATGGAGAATTATGAGCTTTACATAACAAATCTCTCTTCAACTGTGAATCACAAGGCACACATAATCTCTTCCCAAATCTGAAAACACAATCATTATCAATGATGAATTCAGGCAACTAACCCTTCTAAACCAGCTCTACCTTTTTCTGCCACTCACTGTCTTGCTTTTGTGCTTGCTTGATTCTGTCTGATAGAGAAGATTTCATTGATACCTGAAACAAAACAGAAGAACATCCGTCACTAAAAACATCTATTCCAAAGTTCATCAAATCCTTAACCAAATGATCACTTTTCAAATGGATCATTTTTAATGAAGCATTACTTTTTCAACTCAAAGCATCATCCACTTTATTTTCTTTTCCCAGATGATAATGAATTGTACAATAATAATCCTTGATTAATTCTTTCCATCTCCTCTGTCTCATGTTCAATTCTTTTTGAGTGAATATATACTTTAAACTTTTGTGATCTGTATATATTTCACACTTTATTCCATACAAATGATGGCTCAAAATTTTTAGAGAAAAAACTACAGCAGCTAATTCCAAATCATGTGTACGGTAATTTACCTCATGAGTTTTCAATTGTCGTGAAGCATAAGCAATTACCTGATCATTCTGCATTAGGACACAACCAAGTCCTTTCAATGAAGCATCACTGTAGATAAAAAACTCCCCATTCCTGGAAGGTAGTGCCAAAATTGGAGCATTCACCAATATTTTTTTCAGTTCCTGAAAACAATCATCATATTATTTTGTCCAGATAAACATAACACCCTTCTGAGTTAGCTTAGTCATTGTACTAGATAACCATGAAAAGTTTCTAACAAAACTTCGTTAATAGCTTGTCATACCAAGGAAACTACGAATCTCAGTTACATTTCTAGGTCTTGGCCATTCATCAACAACCATTGTTTTTACAGGATCAACAGTTATCTCATCTTTAGAAACAATGTGACCAAGGAAAGAAATTTGTTGCAACCAAAACTCACACTTTCTAAATTTCCCATACAATTTCATTTCTTTTAAGGATTGAAAAATAACCCTTAAATGTCTTTCATGCTCCTCTTTAATTTTTGAAAACACCAAAATATCATCAATGAAAACCCCCACACACTTATCCAAGAACTCATGGATAATTCTATTCATTATGTCCATGAATACAGCAGCTGCATTGGTTATCCCAAAAGGCCTTACTACAAGTTCATAATGGCCATATCTTGTACGAAACGCAATCTTCGGAACGTCTTCTTCCTTTACCTTCAGCTAATGGTACCCCGATCTCAAGTCAATCTTTGAAAAATACTGAGCTACCTGGAGTCGATCAAAAAAATCATCGATACGAGGCAAAGGATATTTATTCATAACAGTGGTGTTATTCAAGGATCTTTGATCAATGCAAAGTCTCATTGAACCATCTTTCTTTTTAACAAATAAAACAGGATCACCCCATGGTGATTTTCTAGGTCGAATGAAACCTTTCTCTAAAAAATCATGTTATTTCTCCTTCAACTCTAAAAGTTCAATTTGAGCCATTCGATAAGGGGGTTTTGAAATTGGCTTAGTATCAAGATTTAAGTCAACAGTAAAATCAACTTCCCAATATGGTATTATTCGGGAAACTCATCAGGAAAAACATCAAGATATTCATTTACCACTGGCACATCATTAATCTGAACAGTTCCATAGTTTTCAACGATGTGTGCAAGGTAACCATCATTTCCATCTTTTAAAAGTTTCTCGGCCTCTTGATAAGTTATCAACAGTAAGGGTTCATTCTTGTACACAAACTTTAAGTATTTATGAAAAGATACTTCATTAGCTCTATAGTAAATCTTAGCATGGTAAATAGAGAGCCAATCAATACCCATGATAACATCAAACTCTACTAGAGGTAAAACAATAAGGATCGCAAGTAGGTTCTTTCCACAGATAAGGATAGAAAGATTCTTATAAATTATTTTTTCCTCAAAATTTCCCCCAGGTGTTTTTACCAAAAGTTCAGGAGTCATTTCTTGAGATGGTATTCCAATTTTACTAGAAACATTTTCAGATTTGAACGAATGTGTATACCCCGAATCAAACAACACAATGGCATAATCTGAAAAAACAAAGTACCTGATACAACTTCATTTGATGTCCCGACATCTGCTGAAGTAGTTGAAAAGGATTTCACCACCCCTTTATGCTTGTAGTCTAACTACTTCCCATCAATCGAGCTCTTTGTCGGACACTCATTTTCATAGTGACCCATCTCATTACACTTAAAACATTTCGCTAACTATAAATCAAATTTGGTCTTTCCATCACCTTGATCTTTTTGAGTGCAATCACGAGCTTTATGTCCCATCTTACCACATCGTTAGCACTTTCCAGAATTCAGAAGACATTCCCCATCATGCCTTTTACCACATTTATCACAAAATGGAAACATAGTTTTCTTACCATCATACTATTTTGAATAATTCTTTCCTTTCTCCTGCCACCTCGGACTCTTTTTCTATTAGTTTTTATAGAACACTTGATCATCGGAAAACTCCATTTCCACCTTCTTAGCACATCGAACAAGATTTTCATAACTTTTAAACTCACGAGAAGCCAAATCCATTCGATATTTTGGCTTTAATCCTGAGTGAAAATGATTGATTTTACTATCAAGTTATCAGATAAAATTTGGAAAATACATTTCCAATCGAGTGAACCTTTTTTCATAGGCAGCCACTGATTCTTCCTCTCGCCTCAATTCCAAGAATTTTTTTTCTATCCTATGTCGTACAGCCTTAGGAAAATACTTCTCAAGAAAGATACCTTTAAATTCATCCCAGTCGATAGCATCAATCTCATCAGAATCCCTAATATTTTTAACCATCAACCACCACTGATCTGCTTCACCCTCCAAACGGTAAATAACAAGACTAACCTTTTGATTTTTTGAACACCACATGACATCGAAAATCTTCTCCAGTGCTTTAATCCACCCGTCAGCAAGCACAGGTTCAGATGATCCTCTGAATGATGGGGGATGTTGCCTCATGAAATGTTAAACCACTGACATGTTCCTCTGTTGTTGATCTGGCTGATCTCATGCATGGATACCACCACCATTTATTGCTTGAGTCAACTGCTCCATTACGGCAACAAACTGTTCCATTCCAATCCTGACCATCTCAGGATGCTCATTCGGAAGGTTATTTCCTTCTGTATTCCTTCCTAGCACTGCATCCCTATTTCCTCTCCGGAAAACCATTCTGAACAAACACGTCTTAGATGAAGAAACATGGTAATCTTCAAATTATATATCATTTCAATTTGACCATAAAAAAATATTTTTGGATAATTATTTAATAGAATTATAACTCCTAAATTTATCTAAACCGACCTCTGATACCAACTATAAGGCCCCAACCGTAAACACTACTTAATCTAGAGTTATTACAAGATTACACCTTGAGGATATTTTTAGGTTTAGAGTTTTAGAGAATTAGATCATAAAACATGCATTAAATTCCACATTTAAAAAAGTGGTTACATAAAAGATAGTATTCATTTTTTCCATCAATGGAAACATATTTAAAATAAAACATTGATTCTTTCTTGACACTTCCTTGACACTATCATTATATCATGTACCTTTCCCTTGACATGTGAAAAACATTTCAAAAACTTGGGATGAGCACAAAAAGCTCAGTAAGGGATATAAAAATATCGAAAGGAAATATGGGTACATATATACATAATAATGAAATCATAATTTACCCATAAAACATAAACACTTTAACATTCCTCATCAAATCATGAATAAATCATAGAAATCATAAGACATAAAGGTAACTGAGGGATTCATAAAATTCTAATGTAGGGAGTCACCCTCTTGGTTATGTTTGAAATACCCATCATAGTATATTCCGTAAATTTCTACAGAGAAACCTCAAAATTTATCCCCTTCGTGTTACCCAATGCATTGGAGAGCTATATCGGGCTCACCTGCCCTTAGTTTATCACGGAACCACTCGTCTTCATAACAATGCCCAAGAACCATAACATAATCATATCACATAAAACATGCATTAATGGAATATAACATTTCCACATTTCAATCACAAGATATCAATACAAAACATTGATATAATAAAAACATTATGAAAACCATTTTCAATACCAAAATAAAAGAAAAGTAAAACATGGTATTTATTTTTCATTCAAATAATGTTATTGCTTGTAGAGGAAGCTGAAACTCAAATAATGGTCACGACGGCGGAGAAGTCGTTGTCACCGCATACGTACGACAAAAACATTCACTTTTGTCATTTAGTAAACGCTTCATATAAAAAAGATTCCTTTTGAATAAACGTAAAATTTAAAGGGGTTTATACACCGTATAAAAGAAGGTTGTGTATAAAACAAAATATGCCTCAATGAATGGAGATTGAGATGAAGTCCCATACCTCGGGTCCGACTTGACTCGATCGTTCTTTACCCCCTGAATAATAAACATGAGTTAATTTCTACTTTCATAAGAACCTATTTCATGTTCATTATTCTTTTTATATCACTTATTACCATGTCATGAACACTATGTAATTATTTAAGTTATTAACGGTCGTTTAAACGATCATTGGTAGTTGAGTCAAAAATAAACTCTTTATAATTACAAGTTGTTCATGTATGCATTATATCCAGAGTTATACTCATGATGTAGATGTCATATATATCATATATATCCAGTATATACATGCATTTAATATATTACATAACGTTTAGAGGTAATAAATGAAATGCATCGTTCATGGAGACGGTAATCCGTACGTACGCATGAACGCTACATTCATTTCTATTTCGTATATTATGAAATGGAATCATAATGATATAATGGTATATTATAATTCCAGTATAATATCATATATTAAATCATTAATTACATGCTTTATACGTCCCACATATGGCATTAACTAATAAAATCACTTTGCGGGGGCGGTAGTCTGCACTTCCTAAAATGAAGATATCGCGTTTACCCATAATGGTAACCACAAAGGTATGACATAAATGAAAAATACAGAAGATTAATTAAAAAAATAAACATATTATATATAATATATAAATATGGTGACATCTTAATGGCCACCTTTGAAGGTGTTAGAAGAATATTGAACAATCATCATTTCGTGAGGCAGAAATTCGCCATCCACGGAAACAGTATGTTCCTTAACCATTAGATGTAGGTGTGTATAAGTGTAGCCTTAATCCTTATTATAACAACATCCTAGTATATTTAGGATACTGGTGTTGTTACAAAATAATGGAAAAAAATATTTTAGAGGGTTGGAGAAGCAAAATAAAACATAACAACACAAGAGAAAACACTACCTTTTAAATGGGTAACTCCTTTTGATTTGAGCTCGAAGGCTTCCTTGGGAAGATTTCTGTCCAATGTGAGGATTCAAGGAGTATGAGATGGATGTGGAGAGACAAAATTTGTTGGTATTGGCCGACCCGAAGGCTTTGTAAGTGTGGGTAAGGAGGTAGAGGTGGGGGGATTTTATAAAAAGAGAGGAGGGACACTATTGGAAAGTAAAGAAATGTTACTTTATTTTAAAATGATTTTCAGATTTAAAAGGTCCATCATTGATATAATTCGAGGATACGGTGATAAGGGTTAGAAATATACTCATGCAATAGGTCTTTGACAAGTGTACGTTATAGTTTTAACATTATCTTTTCGTTTTATTTAAATCCTTTGTTAATGAGGTAATCGCTGCATCATCATGATGTCATAAATAATTTAATTTATTTAATGTCTAAAAATTAACAAAATACTAAGATTTAGGAAAGATTTTTATCATTCCAATGACTATTTATAGTCAAAAATATTACTTGTATAAATCCATATAAATTTTTTTAGTAAAAAAACTCATGTTTTTGTCATTTTTTACTTTAACATTAAATTAAAAGATATTAATGTCATTTTCCTACCAATGTGGCTCCATGGGGTCCCCAAGTTGACCCATGGATATTCATGGTCGGCCTTGACACATCCAATAAGGGTAGGACATGGTTCTAGGTCATTCCATATTATTAAAAAATTATTCTTTCCTTAAATTACCCTAATTACCTCTAATTGCGATTAAGAACTTAAAAGTTACTATTCACCAAAAAATTATTTTAATCTCATTGAACCACATTTTACTTCATAATTACTATCATGTATGTTGGATTTTTGAAAATAAAATCAAAGAAGTGGCAATGTTTCATTTAAATGAAAAATCAGTTTCTTTAACTACCACTTGGTGGTTTCACTCTTCATCAAAAATTGATGTTTTTCAGAAAAATACCAAAACTTCACCATAAACAATATTTGATATTATGAATTCAAAAATTATTTCTATTTTACAAAATTAAATTCATATAAGTTGCATTAATTAATTTAATAATTAATTACCACTGTCATGACAAATAACGTGTTTTTATGAAACAATAAGTATCCAAGATTGACACTAGTTTAAGTCCAATTTTAAAGTGAAATTAAATCCAATGAACACTATTGGATTAAATGGTAAAAATATATTCTAATTTAAATTTAAAACCAATTAAAAAAAATAATCTAACCATATCATTAAATTAGATGAAAAAGCAGTTTTGATGTCAAATGCAGTATATTTCACTATTCATTAAAAAATGAACATTGTCGGAAAAATACCAAAAATTTACCCAAATTAAATTTCAATGTACCAATAATAAATAATAAGTTTATTTTGACAAATAGAGCTTATAAAATTGCCAGAGTTTGATTTAAAAATGGTTTTCCGTCAAAAGGCAGTAAAACAATCTTTTAAAAATATTAGTGTATTTCATGCTTAAGATTGGATTTATTTTCATTTTATGCCTCTAAAACACTATCTAATTCATTAATAGACATATAAAAAATATCTTTTATTCATTACTTACTTAGGATGTTACAGAGAACCATATTTTTTAAAGATTTACCTTTGATCTAGATATCATTAGTTGTGTCTGATGAAGGAAGGCATTCGAAAAATAGTATTTTGAAACAGGTACGGGCATTACAAGTTTATAGGAATTTTTTTGGATTGACTAATACACCCTATGTCTTCATGGATCCAATGAATAGTTATTCAAAGAATATTTTGATGACTATGTAGTGTTATTTATTGATGATATATTTTATAATCTAAAAGCTACAAAGATCATGAAAATAACATTCACATTATTCTAAAGACTCATAGAAGATATGAATTTTTTGGGACGTTAAGAATGTTTGAATTATGGCATCAATAGATTTAATTTCTTATCTATATTATCTTTAAATATGCAATCCTTATTGATCATTCAAAGTCTATGTTCATAGAAGATTGGCAAACCCTGCTGAGTATAACTGAGGTACATAGTTTTATTGGTATAGCAGGTTATTATCAATGTTTCGTCTAGAAATTTTCCCGGTTAGCTAACCCATTAACCAAGATCACACGTAAAGGGGTTAAATTTGTTTGGAAAAAAGGGTGTGAAGAATTTTTTTATGAACTTAAGAGATGATTAATCAATTCTCATATCATGACTCTTCTATCAGGGAATGATGAGTTTGTTATTTATATTTACACGTCAATGAAATGACTTCATTATGTCCTTTTGCAAAATGATTGTGTTATTGCATATGCATCATGACAGCTAAACATTCTTGAGAAAAACTATCCTAATCATTATCATGGGTTATCCGCTATAATATTAGCTCTGAAAATATTAATACACAATCTCTATGGTGAAATATGTGTGATTTATACTGATTACAAGAGTTTGAAATATATTTTCTCACTAAAATTAGTCATCATGAGGCAAATACGATGGCTTGAACTACTCAAGGATTATGATTTCACTAAACACTAACACACGACGAAGGAAAATAAGGTGGAACATTCTTTGAGTTGAAAGGATCATGGTGTTTTTACCTAAATGATAGATTAAAGGGATATTATTTCCATGGATCAAGTAATGATGGATATGGGAATAACCATGGAAGGTTAATCATCTGTACTTTTTAAAATGTTTGCCAAACCATCATTATTAGAAAGGATAAAGAGTTCTAAGACAGAAGATGAGGAGTTTCAAAAGAAGATTAATTTTTTAAAAGTATGATAAAAAAAATTGTTAGTCCATAAAAATTTTCCCAATTAATTCATGAATGTCAGCATGCTAATGTTTGATGGTTCCCATCATGTATCCAAATAAATATATAATGTAATTTACATGTCTTTCTATGTACTTAGAGAATTTAATGATAGAAATTTTAGATTCATGATGTTGGGTAGATGTGGATTCATTTTTAGACACACAATGGAATCAATTAACTCTGATGAGATTGTTTTTTTCTCTAATATCATTGAAATGGAAGTGTTTATATCCTAATATATTTTTTAATTCCTATTCATTGTTTTTGATGAAAACAAGAGGTTATCCAATGGTACCTCATCTGATATAGTTTCTGTTGCTACAATATTATATGGAAATCCTGACAACCTCTAGTGATCAGTCCATGTAGTCTATTAGCATGAACCCTAAATAATTTAAATTATTTTATCCCTTATTGGTTAATGTAAAATCATATTTATTTTGAGTAAATACTACTAAAGGTTAATCGTGAGTTTATTCATGTGAATTATGCTATATTGGAATTTTTCCATAGAGTAGTTCCACATTGATTTTCCTTTAAACAATTGTTTTTTCTTCAAAGTAGGCGGGAAATTCCCTAGTAGTTATAATATTAAATTATTCATGCCATGGATATGATTTGTTCCCACCATTCCCAATTTCTTCAGGTTACGTCTTATTAGGAGATGATAATGGATAGTTTTGGTGAGAACCCAGATTTTGGGATTATCTTTATTGATGTATAAACACACCCATTGTAAAAGTAATAGTGTTGACCATATTTGGAAAAAATATATTTTCATCGTATTCATACTTATCAGTGTAATGTTTTGTATCATTAGGGTGGTCAATGATTATAAAAATAATTGGTAAAAAATATGAGATCTTGATAATGTCACACTTTGGAAAAAATTGCCATTATTAGTGCTGGTATTTATCAAAGCATGAAAAAAGAGTAGATTAATGACATATTTATCTTTGCAAAAGAATGAACTGATAAATTTATCGTTTTAAGAGTGCATTATTTTTAGTGCTGATAAATTGTATCCTTTATCAATGAATTATTTCTAGCACTTATAAAGGGTATAGTTTATCAACACTTTCTGTTTAGTGCTGATATAGTATTTTTTATCATTGATTTTTTAGTGTTAATAATAGACCGAATAAATCAAATTAAATATTTAGAAAATTAAAAAATGAAAAATAATTTTATTAAAAAATATTAATTTTTAAATAAAATAAATATTGATAAAATATATAAATTTATTATAAATTATTTTAAAATAAATATTTTAATAATTAAATAATTAATATTGTTACTTTCATTAAATTAAATTTATTGATATATATTATTATCTATATTTTTTATATATATGTTACGAAATAATTATGCGCCATACAATAAATAGTATTATATTTGTTGAATGATGGTTTATAATTAAAAAATAATATGAATTAAATAAACCGACTAATTGAATATTCTAATAGATATATTATTTAATTTCATTTTATATTTCAATTTAAAAAAGATCAAATGTGTGTTATTTTGATTTCCCACACACTTCGTTAATGAATGTTTATATACAGTACGCTTACCCAAAACATACCCATTTCATCAAAAAAAAATTGTAATTTTTTTATTTATTCAATTTCAATTATTTTTAACATATAAGCATAAACATAAAATTAGATGTTCATTAATAATTTTAAAAAAATACTAGTAACATTTATTATAAATAAAAATATTTATAAATTTATAATTTCTATATTTACACAACTACATATTTATAATTTATAAGTAAAATATATTTTTTAATCGAATGTTAATATTTATAAAAATTTAAATAATTATTAATATTATATTAAATTTGTTTAAAAATTAATATAATGAATATATTTATATTTATATTAATTTATTAAATATTTACATGAATAATTACTTAAATATATTCAATGATATAAAAAAATTTCAAAAAATATATCAATAATTATAAATAAATAATTTTAAATTTCTTATTAATACATTTAAAAAGGAATATATTTACTATATTAATATTTATATGTATTTATTAGGTATATAAAATTATAATTACAATTTTTTAATTTATAAATATAATTATAAATCTTGTATTTGGGCCTAAGTAATAATTGAGGCTAATGGTTGGTATTTATCAGTTCTTATTTCCCAGTGATAAAGATGAGGCTTTATCAGTGCAAAAAAAGGTATGATAAAAAGATTTTTTATCAACGCTTAAACTTTAGCACTGATAGATATATATTTTATCAGTTTTTTAGGGATGATAAAGTTCAACCATTATCAGCACAATAAAATATGATATAAATATACATTTTATCAACGATTATTACAAAATCACTGATAAAAGGGAACTTTATTAGTTCATATTACTATGTGTGGAAAAAAGTCCAGATCTATTTACAAAACCCTAACAATTTGTGAACCCATAATGGTATTAGAAGTATTCCATGTAGGTAACCCACATTAAATGCTCCTCCTCACATAAATGAAGATAAAATCACATGAATCGACTGCCTCTACTTTCTCAAACATCATCGGACATCTAGATATTAGTTATAGTTAGGGTTTCTGAAAAAGATTTTCTTCAACCTATTGAGGTTCTCCTTGCATCATTTTTGTGCAATTTTTTCTGATTTTTAGTTCCTGTTCGATGATGTCATTTTTATTTAAGGGTTTTTCCTTGTATACAATTTTTCTTTTAGATTATGAATAGAAAGATTTTTTTACATTATGAACAGAATGATTTTTCTTCTTGTTTTGTGTGGGTTAAATCATTTCTCCATGAGAGAGTTTTTTTGTTATGAATCCTAACTCCAAAATAATTATGAATATAATAAATAGTTTTTCTATATATGTGAAAACGTTTTGGGATTACACCACCTGAAAAATGGTCATGTCAAAATATACCAAAAGGGAATGTATGTTTATAGAATAATTGGAAGAAACCATGTTATTTTATACATCGTCCCATTGTATAGTATCGTAGTACACTAAAATTATAAGGAAAATAATATAAAAATTATTTTTATTCCATTATTTATTTTTGAGTAAATTTTAGAGCAAAAAATCTTATGTGGATTAATTTTTTAATCATAGGCAACACTAAAGTTTTTATTAATTAATCTAAATCAAAAAAGGGTGACAAAACAGGCTGGATTATTCCAATAAATCAATTTGAAGTACGATAATATGAAGAGGAGTATATATTTTTAATTTAAATTTTAAATTAAATATTTTATTCGTATAGAATGTCCGACTGAATGAATTTTTATAGAGAATATAGATAAATAGTTAATGCAGAATGGTTTCCCAAAATTGGTAGATTGTAATATAGAAAGGGGATTAATATACCATGCTAAAAATCTAGCCAATAATTTTGAATAATGAACTATGTAAATTTGAGGATCCCATTGAGTTTTTATATCATGATTTTGTAATAATTTATTAATAAGATAAAATTAAGTCACAATAACACCTGATGTAGGTTGTTTAGTTGTCAAACATTAAAGAATAATATTTCCAGACTCATTCATCCTCAGTGACATTTGGATGATAACAATTCTTATATATATATATATATTCATATATATTTATGTATATATACACACCCACACACACACATATATAATTATAATTGTCCAGGTATGGGAGACCACACCGATACATTTTAAATTTGCTACCAACCAATGTGTTGATTTAATGTGGCCGCCTCCCTAGAATCCTTAGGATGTGTCTGTGTGGTTATATGACACCCCATTAGTCTTGATATGTTTTCTATAAATTTACATTAAATTAATTTTAAATGTGATATTTCATTATGTTTCTATAACACATTTAAAAAAAATAGAATCGAAGTTATCAAATTCAATATATGAGAAATTATTGAAATTTGATTCCTTAGACTCAAAACACATATCATTAAAAGAATACTATCATCCACATCACATAAATATCCAGGATAAACATTATTACTATTTTTTTATTGAAACTCATCCCACATAACTATTATGATTCTTCTACTTCTCTAACCATTATTTCTCCCATGGATGTCTACCAATTCGAGTACTTCAGGAAACATAGGTTCATGTCCATAAGAGATAAAGGATGCATCAAAACCCAATATGAAATGATAAATGTCTGAGAAATGTGGATATGAGGATGAGTTTTCTATAAATTTATTATGTAAATGTAATCATTGAACAGCAATATACATAGTTAATTGATTCTTTTATACAATCCAACTATCCATTTTCTTTAACATACTAATTTTTTTTGAAACATCATAATTTTATGTTTTTGTTATTAAAATAGTCAATAACATTCAACTTTGATGATAAATATATTATTTTTATTTACTAATATATTTTATATATTTTATATTTTATGAACCCAATAGTATGGATATATTATAAATATTTATGAACTCTAATTATAAGACAAGAATATATCAAGACAGTGTTAATGTGTTCATTATGTTTGTAATAGATCTTTCACATGATCTTTCTAAAATAAACAATCTATGTTTACATTGTAATTATTCAAGAAAAATTAGTCTGTAAGAGTTGAATGAATTTTTAAATTGCCAAAAAATAGATCAATACTCAATATGTTGGACTAAACAAAGGGAAAAACATAGTTAGGATATCAATTTGGATGATATTATAGTTTATGAAACATTTTTTATGAATTCCATTGTAAATGATGTTGGAGATCAAATGGATGAAATGAATATTGAAAATGATGTTGACCTTTGTGATTTTAATAATTTGTTTAAGGAGTTAAAATCTATTCTATGATACCATTGTATACTAGTTGTACAAAACACATAACATTTTCAATTGTATTCATGTTATATAATTTGAAATATGACATCATATTTAGTTGCACAAGCTGTATTGAACAACATGGTATTCTAAAAGATATGATACTGGATGAAAACTATCTAACATTACCATCTTATGGTGTTAAAAATGTTATGTTCAATAGTAATGATCACAAATATATACATTATTTTCCAAATGATGGAATATTGTTTCGTAAGGACCATGAATCAATAATAAAATTTCATAAGGGTGGCCCTTATTGATATAGGAAAAAATAATAATGTCCATAAAAATTTTAAAGGTAATTTCCTATTATTACATGGTTTAGAAGACTATATGTATTAACAGAAACCATGAAACAACAAACATGGTATGAAAATACAAGACTTAAATATGGGAACCAATGACATCCAAAAGATTATCGTAAGGGGGAAGAAAATTGATTACATCTTTCATGTATTTAGATATGAAATATGAAACATTCATCTAGAATTATGTACATTTATAATTAATACTTTTGGTATAAACAGTAGTATTCACATTACATGGCTTTTCATGTTGGTAAATTTTAACTTTCTACAATGGTTATTCCGGAGGAAAAAATAAATTATTTTTTCTTGGTTCATATCTAGACCAAAGCATCCCAAATGAGGTATTGATGTCTATATGGATATATTGATCATATTACTTAAATTGATATGGAATTATTGTGCTGAAATGTAAGATTCTCATTCATGTGAATAATTCATATTAAGGGCCATATTGTACATAAAAATATATGATTTCCTAACATATGGAAATTTATTAGGATATTGCCTTAAAGGAATATTGGGGTGTCCCATTTGTGAAAAACCAACACACTCAGTTCGGTTGAAACAATCCATAAATACAATTTTTTCGATATTGATAATTTTTATCTCGTTGATTTAAATACCAATCATGGATTATAAAAGTCTATGGGAATATAAACAAAGGGACAACACAATCTCTAGTAATGGGTGACCAACATCACAAACAAGTAAAAATGTTTGACAAATTTTTTTGGTAAATATTTTTTTAAAACCCTTACAAAATCAGGTTGGGTGAAGAGGACAATTTGATATGATTTAAGGTATTAGAATTTTTCGAATTCGAGACATTTTCACGATGACTTGCAAGTTGAAAATTTCGAATTTGATAGTATTAAAGGGAATTTCACAAAATGATCATGTAAAAACAAAATATGGCCACAAGACTAGGTTGGACTTGATTAAAATGGGGATAAGGGAGGAGTTGTCATTGGTGAAGGGTAAAAGGTTGAGTTTCATTCCTACAACTAGTTATATTATATATAGAAATGAAACATTTAAATTTTTCCTTTTCCTTACTGGAGTAAATGTTCCACATGGGTATTCATCTAATATTAAGAATGTTTTTACAATGATAAATTTGATGTTACAAGAAATAAAATCACATGAATGGCCTGTTTTTGTATAATATTTAATTCTTATTTCATTCAATTACATTGTTCATCATATTGTAATATATAGGTTAAGTGAAAATCTACTTATTTTTTAAAGACATATATAATAATGTTATAGACCCAGTGATGTCACCCATCATGAATTTGATGACTGTAGTCATATTATGTGAATTAAAGATGTTCTTTCCAACATCATTATTTGATATAATGGTTCATCAGATGGTTCATTTTGTGAGAGTGGTAAAACAATTTGGTCATATTCGTTATAGATGGATGTACCCCACTAAACTATGTATATAAATTTTAATGGGTATGTCAACTATCGAAGTTTTCCTGGAGGGTGTATTTTAGAATGATATATTTTTAAAGAATCTATTGAATTCATACAAATTACCTATTAGATAAAGAATGCATCGATCTCCCAAAGTCTCATCAGAATAAACTCTTTATGGGAGAAGGTATTTCCAGAATAGATTTTCATACAATTACTTATAAAGAGAGTGTTAAATAAAATATTCACATATTACACAATAGTGATGATGTCGATCCATACATTGAATTCCAAATTTAAATTCAAATATATTTCAATCCGTCGAGGGTTTCAGTATAGATATCAAATACAAAAAATCAACAGTTTATAGGATGGTTTAGAGATAAAACATAAAAAGAGTTATCTGAAAATCCAAAAACAAATGTTGAATTACTTCAATGGATAACCTTATGATCGAATCAAAATATTATATCATACACTAGTTCGGTAATTAATGGTTATAAATTTTTTAAAAAATAACATGTTAACATTAGTATGATACAAAAAAGTGGTGTTACATTTGTGGATGAAGCGACGCACATACCTAGTTCAATTGTTAGAAATACAATTTATGAAAATATGCCATATTTTGGAATTATCAATTCGATATATGAGTCCTATTATACAACATTTGAAGTTATTATTTACCAATTAAAATGGGTTGACAAAGTCAATGGAGGGAATTTTGATGAAATGGGGTTTTTAAAGGTGAAATTTAGTGTGGAACGGGAAAAGGATGAGCTATTCTTATTGGAATCGCACACAGAAAACATATTTTATTTTTCTGATCTAGAAAACAATAATTGGCCAATGGTCATGTTGTTGAATAAAAACCATTGATTTAGATAAAAAATAATTAATGGATGAAACATTAATTGGTACATCACAATTATTCTATGTCATTCCTAATGTAGAAAATTTCTTGTGCATTATAGAAAACCACAAATATGGGATTTAGTTCTCAAAAAAGGAATAAAATCCTTGAACACGTTAAAAAATATCGTATCATGTTAATGTAAAATTTTTTTCTTAATATATTGTGTTTTTCCTCAAAATATAATATGTTATCTATTTATTAGAATAATCTAAAATAATTTTTTACTACACATTGAGATAATGTATTCTTCACATGACGATGTTACCAACCACACATAAAAAATCAATAATGATGTTAACCCTTTAAAACGATATAATGGTAATGTTATGTTATGATTTCTCAATTTTACCGAAGAATTATATAATAAAATTTGGAGTGAATTTTCAGTTTTCCTTGTAGAGATTATTTATTTTAGAAGTCTTATATAAATGACTAGGAAGATAAGCGATGCTAGATCTTGTAATTCATAGAGGAAATATTAACATACTCAGAAAATATAAATTTCATTCTATGTGTATAAATAATTTAGGGAAATGATCCAAAAGTCATGTGTTATGTTTAGGGATTTTCCTCCCCTCTATCCGATACACAATGTGATCAGTAAATTTAAAAGTACATGTTTTGATTATCAAACTATTTTTTTTAAAAGCCACGTGAAAAACTCAGAATTTATAAAACACATTCATATTTTATTGAAACGTATAGAAATTAGTACATATGTTTTTTGGGACATGTAAATATCAGTCTCACAATAATCTAAAATGATTCTTTAAAAAAATTGTAGTAATTTTTAGTAAAAAGGTATACATACTTACCCAAAACTGAGTAAAATCATTAAATTTTTTTCAATTCATTAATAAAATGATCCATAAGTCATTTCTTATGTTTATGAATCAACAGAACCTCATGTAGATAAAAAATATTTTTGGTATGACAGAATTTTCATGTTAAAATTTTAAAAGGCCATTTTGGTAAAAATGATATGTGAAATGATCAAAACCAAGAAAATAGACTCATATTATTCTGAAACAATAGTGAAATTATAAAAATATATTTCGGTTGTGTTTTAATTAGAAGAACCTCAATATGATGCATGGTGTGACCAGTATGACTCAAAGTGAATTTTTTTATTTAATATTTTCATCAATTTTTGTACATGTACAACTGCCCTACTCAAAACCATGAAAGCACATTCATATTGAATTGATACACTATATCAATGACCAAAAATATATTTCTTATGTGTATGAATTAGTCTCACTTAAATATGATACATTATGTGTATGGTATGACTCAAATTTTCGGTTATCAATTTAAAATATAAATTTTATTTCAATGATTTTCACTCACAAAAAACTAATTAAACACACTTAGAGTGTCATGATATTTTTGGAAAATAATTTATAATTAATTTGGGACATATAGGAATATTTTTCAAATACAACCATTATATGATGTAATCCGAATGAATCAAAAGTGTGTCCTTCCATTTTAAAATGACATTTTAGTAAAAAAGAAAAATAACTTACTCAAATAATATATATGTTTTAAATAAGATGTATCTGTTCAATATATTTCATTACAAGAAACCCATATTCAATATGAACAATGAAATTGTAAAATATTACATGAAATATTTTTACTTGAAATGTATAAATTTTACTAAAATATTTGTGAAACAAATTTGTAGTGGTTTAAAATAAAGAATATCTGATGATTAATTCATAATTAATAAGTACTCAATTATCATTAAAATCTATATTTCATCCAAATTATGTTATCTCCAAAAATGATTTATATTTCATTTTGTCATCCTAGAAGTTTTAATTAATTTATAACATTTTATTAAAAAATATTACAAGAATTAGGAACCATTTTTTAATTTTCAATTCGATAATATCATAGGGTTAATTTTTTAGTATCATTCAACACATATTTATTTTTCATTTTATAGTGAAAAATAATTTTTTTTATAGAAAATAACATTTCATTTCATGAAATCAACCAATAATTATTTTAATTTAATAATAATGTATCATAAATATCTATTATTTTAATATAATCTAAATAATTACCAAATAATTATCATTATACATTATTTTGTTATAAGATAATTTTCAATCTTGAGTAAAAATTATCCATGAAAACTATTTTTATGCATGAATTTTTTTTATGAAAAAAATAAATATCTATATATTCATTAATATTTATATATAAATTTATAGATTCTTTATCAAATAATGTTTTTCTACATCGATTTCTTAGTATAACATAGAATATAATGAAAATACATTATGTTTTACAGTTAATGATTCATTTTAATAAATTGTGTTTTTGTTAGGGGTTGCATGCTCAATAAAAATTAAATTACACCACTTATATATGAATTTAATATAGTAAAATGTATTAAATGATTTAAATCAGAATAATTTTCATTATCTAAACAATTCAATATAATTTTTCATCATATTGAATTTGAAATAATTAAATTGTTTTATGATTATGGTTTTCATAGATTTATATGTGGTTAAACATAGATATAAGGGTTTTATTTCATCCCCAACCTATAAAAATATTATTTTTAAAAATTATTTATCCTTATATTGTTATAAATTTAAAAAGATATCAATTTTTATCCACTTCTTATTAAATGATAAAATATATAAATGAAATATTTTCAAACAATTCATGAATGTCCCTCCACTAAATTATAAATGGGATCCTCTTATACTCCCATATAGAAACAATTTTATACATCTATTTCATAAAATATCTCATAAAAATATTTCCTAGAATCATTATCTCAATTATAGTATTTATGGTTTCAAATCCTATCAAATTAGATTTAGAAAAATCACAATGGATGATATACCAAAGTATGGGTAATATTTTCCGTGAAATTAAAATAAAGAGGAAGGTGACCATGATATTGAAGATCTCATGAACCCCCAAGAGATAGGTGATTTCGTGACCAACTAAAGTGCATGTGGATGGTCACGCATAGAGCATATCTATTGACTGATCCCATGAAACCCATTTGATAAAACCTCATTGTTCATGTGAAGTCATCCCAATCACTAACTAATCATGTAAAAACAGCCAGAAAAATATCCCCCAAGTCTCGTGACTTCCCTTCAAGTGGATTACTAATTAACCCTAGAATAGTACCTAGACAATATTTTAGGAATATTCAAAACGGATGGAACCTATTACGGTTAGAAAACTCATGTGAGACATCACTTATGTGGAATATGATTGTTCTCAAATACATTCTTCTAAACAGGTGAGATCCACAATTAGTTTACAATAAATAAAGGAATAAAATTTAGAGAATGTGGGACCCTTTTTTGGATGTAAAATGAATGTCATATGCCCTTTGGGATCTACATGACAATGCATGAACCCCGGTCATTTCCACCTCATATCATAAAATCCCATTGAAAGTGCATCTTTATCACATGAAAGGCCCCGCACATTTCCAGGTGACCTCACGCTGCCCCATTGGCTCCATAAAGTCAAATAGTTGGAATTTTACATGAATTTCTCCCACATACTGTAATGAAATTTTATTAACCAAGTGATTAATCCCCAATACAAAGGGGGATAATATTCAACGACTCTCAAACACACTCATGAAATCCCCATACTTTACAAAAACAAACAAAATTAAGAGGGAAATGATGGGAGATTCAAGAGGCTGTAAAAATCACATGACATTACAAGGAGGTCTATATCATGGTATCACAATACCCCTTGACATCTGAAACTCATCTCATGAGGTTTCCCTGACAAGTCATCCTTGTCTCACGAGAATTCCTAGAAATGTTGTCTGATATCACATGAAGGCCTTTTGTGAGGTTCCCTAATTTCATGAGTACCATTGGACATGTTTTTATGACAAATGAAAGGCACTTTCCATATCCACATGTGAAAAAAATAGCCCATTAGTTTGATATAATCCAATAAATGATGTGTCAATGAGATGATCTCATAGTTATTGAAAATCATGTGACACCCCCAGAATGTTTTATGATTGTAACTCATGAAAAATATGATTTGGAAGCCCTCCAATAACTCCATCCTAGATTTTTTTTTGATACGTGCAGTGAATGTGGATAATAAATGGGGTGTTGAGCCCATAAATCCCCCACCCCACCATGAAACAGTAGGGCCCATGCTATTCGCAAATGGTATATTCCATGGAACATCACATAGGTGCACCCAAACCCCAGATGTGACTTCGTTTATTGGTTGATCTCCTGATCAGAAAAGATTCTAGTGAGGTATGACCTGAAAAAGAACTTAATTGATCATGAAGCCTACATAAATAGATAATTTGATCTCTTATTGAAAATGTGAATGACGTTTCATAGGACATTTTAATAACATCACACATATCTTCTATATCATGTATGATGTAAAAAAATATAAATCTAAAAAAATTTAAGGTTTTCTCAGTAAAAGGATATAACAAATACCAAAAAATGTGAGACATATGTGAAAACATATAACTTGATCATCATGAAGTTCGTGTGAACCATGTATGACATGGGATAACACTAGGACATATCATCCAGATCTCATGACTCCCCTTTTGTATACTATTTGAATCATGGAATGTCTTCCCAATTTGTTAAATCCAGTCACATGGCACCTACAGGCATGACACCCTAGTCTCATGAAGCCATTAAGAATATCCATTAAAAAATCATGTTGTGTCCTTTAGATATGTCAACTGACTCATATGAAGACACCATCACATGTTAGATGAGTCTCATAATAGGTCTCGTTCATGTCTAGTGACACTCATGATTCCCTCCAGGCAAACTGAACCTTTTCTTATGATGACCTCTAGGCATGTCAATAAGGATCAAGTTTCACCATCTATAAATTTTGTATTTTCTCTCATGATTCCCTCTATGAATCTTATCCAGCATTATCAATGGAACTACGAAATGTCATTCAGATCATGCAACACCCACCAAACATGTCATCTATGTGAAGTGGATTATAGTATGATCCATCTAGGTATCGAATGTTCCTCCAGAGATTTCATCAATGATCCTGAAACAACATTCAAACATGAAATCATAGTTACATGGAATCCTCAGGAAATCCAAATGAATCATGTGATTTTCATTGGATAGGTTATGAAGAAATCCTAAATACAATAATGTAGAATATAAAAGAGTGTCGAGTGTAAAATAAAATCATGACATGAAAGAAAGAAGGTCATGTGATAATGGAATCCTAGGAATTGAAAACAATTCTTCCCTCAATGTTATGCCCCGATTAGTCGGGAAATGAATGTTTGTAATCCCTAATCATCATTACTATGATGAATGTGATTCTAATAATAACCATGAAATGTTGGACACCACTACGGGGCCTAAGCTCTATATTAAAATTTCCCGAGGTAAGTCCCATGCCAAAATTACAGCATCCATAAGTAGTTAGGCTGAACATTTTTCATACCATATTTCTCACACAAAGACTATCACACATTGTTTTAGGGAGTTACAATGATGATATCATTCAATAGAAAAGTCGCAATCAATAAAAGGGATACCATATTTTGTAAGAATTTATCAGTTTTATTATATGATTATACCAACATATAAGGACAACTTTAGTGTGTAAGCCCCAACCAGTTGAACTATGAAGACTATGATTCCTTTCCTAACAAAGATACATAGGATTCCTTCATGACGACTGATCCTGAAATCAATTGGGCATCTAATTTAGATTAATTCCTCATATGTCTCTAACATTTCAACCTTTGGGACACATTCCTTCCCATGGGTTGATCATTTTCACCCATATACTACGGAATTGATAACACAATGAGAAATGACAACATGGGTTACTTCCATAAACATGATATATAAGAAGTGTTTTTTAGGATACATCCCAAACTCAACTGGGAATCACCATCATTGTATTTCATTTCATTTCTATAACATTTCAACCATTGGGACCCAATCATTACCATGGGCTAATAATATTAACACATCCACCAATGGATTGAGAACTAATTGAGCTATGATGAATATGATTCATAGTATTACCATGATACTTATGACACCTTCTTAAGTTTATATATCCATATTAAAACATCGCAATGTAATTCCTAGAACATAAATACTGCACCCATATGGAATGAGGGTGACCACTTATTGTCCCTTGTTGCTCACACTATGTTAGCCCACATGGGATTATAGAGCCATAATGAACACATCATTGGCACTATGAATCTCCATCAACTAGAGAAATATCAGTATGTAAGACCCAATCAGTGGCTTCACATAAACATCCCCATATTATGGAATCTACCATGGGGCTAGTACCATGGGTGTGAGTGGACTATGATAAATCTATTTCTTACTATATATATGAGTAGTATGATGTATCATAGAGAATCTAGATCTATTATTTGATTCCTTTGTTCCCAAAAATATGTCATCTACACAAGAAGTAAAACTTTTTGGGTATAATAAACTACATGGATTTTTTTTGTAATAAACAAGATATGTAGGATGGCTCATAATGGCTCAATACCATCATCAATATAATAACAGCCTCCTAGCATGATAGAAATTTCCATTGTTTCTTTTTTGATGGATTCATAATTTAAGATTCTATTCATTACATGGAAATGGATGAATAACCATAGATACAAATAGATGAATTAAATAATAAGACCCCCTTATTCTTATGTAAATATATGGAGTTAAAATATGATCAATTTAAAGGATAACTTTTAATTTATTGATAGTATGAAGATATTCCATGATGTATCTCAAATCTATAAGAGGGTACCGAAGTGGGTAACAATTCACCCCAATTGGGTGTTATGAGCCCAACTACCCATCCTCCCGAACAATGCGAGTCCAAAAGCATCAGTAGGACAGAAACCCCAACTGAAATCCTTTGTTGGGAAAGAATGAATATACCCACTTATAGATTCATTAACCATTTGGAGTTTCAATTAATTAAAAAAATGGTATCTCAGTGTCAATGTATATGATAAACACCTCCCCAATAATTCCGAAGAACCCATCAGTCCAAGCCAAATAAACCTAGGAGGTTTTCTTTTTTCTATTGAAAAGAAATGGTGAACCCGCCATAAATCAATAAAATAATAAAAATTTTGGGTTATTATCCATTGATCAATTTTTTTCACACTGTATAAAAACAAAAAATGGTGATCCAGATGTGAATCTCTCAAATTAAATAATGATATGTCAATCACTTTTCAGGAACATTACTTTGCATAAGCTACACAACCCAATCTTGAAGTCCAAACATAACTCTTATAGAAGATCTTATATAACTAGGGTTCACAAAAAATAATTCCATCCATCCTTTTATAAGTCCACATGAGAAAATGGTTATATTAGGTGTAAATGGAAATTTGTTTTTACCATCCATAACTAATTTGGAAAATCATTTCTATGATATTTCACTAATTAGTAATATTTTCTTTATTTTCTGCATCACTATGAGTACATACCTCATCAACAAAACCATTTTTTGAGATAATTTCATCATCCAGTGACTGTTCTGGTGGGCTAGTTGTTGTTGTAACACCAGCACTTTATAAAATGAGCTCACCAACTCGATAGCCACAATGAATTATTTCTTATAGAATAGTCTCGGATTACAATCGACATCGTACAATACCAACCCCCAAAGCATCACAGGAGTGTCTCTGAGTACTGAAGCCAACATGTCCACATCATCCAGAGAAATATTTAGCTAATCTAGTGTCTCTTATTTCCATAACAAACCACATTAGTAATTGATCATCAGAATACAACAATAACCACCTTAAATATCTAATGATGGTAGAAAATGGATTCAAATATAGATCCCTTTTGGTTCAGGTGCCACTGAGGATAGATCAGGTCATCTATTTTTTCTAGCTCCATCCCCTTAGTACACACTAGTCCCCTTCTGATGGTACCTTCCAAAACACTTCAACATATGATGCAAATGAATGGGAATGAATGAAAGCACATTGGGAGAGGAAGGTGACTGATATCCATGCGTGCATTTATATCCCAACTATTGCGGATGATGTCTTACATTATATTCTAGTCATAACCTATGAGCAGGGTCCTATACTTACTCACGTTGAATAAGTCTATGTGTATATCATTATAGAAGGTTTGTGGGTGGCGCATATCCCTACCCCCATGCCTTAATTCCATCAGAATATTCATGTGGCTCTAGAAGGATAGAAGTGGGCTCATATATAATTTTAAATTGAAGATATATTTGTACAATTGACATTGAAAATGTGCATGCATATATCCCTATGAAAAAATTATTAAAATTCCATTACATCTTAGAAATAGCTGAAGAACTCCATCAGCATCATCTTGCTCTAGTACAGATATAAGGACTTGTGCATACTCTTATACCTATAGCTTTGGTTTCTCAATAATCTAATAATTATCAATAATTGGATTTTCTAGAGAATCATGATATTATTTTTCCCATCAAGTAGGATTATTACTTTATTCTGATGAAGGATGTGGAGTCATACCAGGATCATAATCTGCTTCCAAACAGGCCTAACTGGGTTAGAGAAGCCCATACCTCGAGATACGGGAATATACATATCAATAATGATATGTAGAATATTTCAAAGGCCAATGATCAGTCTCATATCCCAATTCTTGTTGGGGCTCATGATGTGGGAAGAGAACATTCCTCAATACACTCTCATATTCGTGTCGAAGAAGATGGGTAGCATACACCAAAGGACTAGGATTGAGGCCATATCCTCATATTGTGTGGGGATCACCACATTAGAATGAAACAAGCCTTTAGACATGATAAAATTCCTATTAGTGAATGTACCTAGAATATTCCTAAAGATCACATATGTGAAGCACCTATTCCTACATCCAATGTTGAATGAATACACAAACATCATTCATTGGAATAACATGATGCTTATCTTATCCCTTCTTTAAGTATATATTTCCATTGATATACTTTAGGTGGAATGCATATTCGATCTAGGCCCATATTCATGTTCCAATTGGGGATCACCATGTGACGGTGTCATATTCCTCAGAGAAGGCTTGTATTCCGTCCCCAAAAATCCATAGACATATTACAATGGATTGGGGTAAGGCTCATACTTCTATTATGAGAAAGAAACACCAATTAAAAATAGATTGTTCCTTGTGATTGCCTCATATTCTTATTAATAATGATGAATCTCATTGTCATATATCAGAAACTTCTTAGTAGTGGTCTCACACTCCTACAAAAAATGAGAGATATCAACGAGATCTGATAATATTCATATACCTGGTTCATATCCCTCCACAATTCCAAAAGGTAAGTCAGCATATTCCTAATAAGATACCAAATGATACTTATATTTCTAATATTCTCAATTCATATGTCATTTTGGACATTTGAGACACATTTTAATCACCAAAATTGCCCATCAACTTTCCTAATGAAGTAGATGATGACAATTATCGCAATAGTTTCATCATGGAATCATGGAGATAGATCTCAGGGACACTTCCCCTGAAATACTCCTTCGTAAACGCCCAAAGAAGATATCTCCCTTGGAATTGAAAATAACCACATTTCCCCAACATCTCTGAAAAGATAGGTGTTCAAAACTCCTATTCCATTTTATTGATATGTGATCAACCCCTCAGGGTCAACCACTTATAGTTCTTCTATCAACATCTATCATTACTAAATTCTAATATTTAAGTTGTCCCAAGAACCATCATAATTGTTTTTATTAGATGGATGGATGTGTTTCTGATGAATATGAGGCTCACCTTTATATGTGGAGATAGTAATAAAAAAAATCATTTGCACCATGGATCACCCCTCTCCACTTCTGAATATCTGGTCTTAGATGAGATAAAAAAAGAGTAATTCGATTATCTACAACAAAATATATGGTATACTCATCTTTGAGTGAAGTATAAAAATATACCCCATCCAGTATAATAGTATCTACATCAAATTTTCAATACACTATGTTGTTTGATATATATAACTACATTTTCCATTGTTCAGATCCGCGAAATGGAGGAGAATGACAAAAAAATATATATTCTTTTTCTCTGCAACACCACAACTACCCATAGACTGATTTCCAAAGATTCTCCAAACATGTGTATCCAATGATGGGTAGAATATAGAACATTTAACTTCTCCATGTACCGATAATATGAAAATTCTTCAGATACGACCTCCTATAATTTCATATTCTCTATGATATCAATCTATTAAGTATCGTATGATCTAGTTGTTAACTACAACATAATTTTCATTCAACCACAATGCACAAACATCCTAAAAAATTGATAGGATATCCTTTAGACAATTGAATTAGGCCATTCAAAGAAATTTGAATGAATATTATACAGGTAATTATATGAAGTGACCAACCTTATAATTAGACATGAAAAACTATTCCCATCATGGGGTATCATCACATTCATATTCTATGTGAATACAACTAGGATGCATCATACAAGCCTCAATTGCAGCTGCCATTGTAGTCCTCCAGTAGAGAATCAACCCTCTGTGTTGGGGGAATATCTACCGCCACCTCCACCACTCAGATCATCAATTCCTATGAAGATTTGGCATATATCATAAGTAGATATAGACCTATCCCATCCTATTGGGTTTTGTAAATTTATATCTCATACCACATAACTAGGATCATCAGCCCCTAGGAAGGTCATGTAGATATCAATGGTGATTCAATATCAGCCCCTTCCCATTAGATAGGGGGTTTCATATCTTAATAAACATCCCATGAGTAATAAAATCCCATGTTGGAATATTTTTATCCTCATCAAAATCATCAATAAATTCCAATTTTGAACCCAAATAACTGCCATCCCATAGAGATGGGGTAATTTTCAACATCATTAACACCAAAGAGAGAATCAGTGTTCTCAATGTTGGGAGGTAAATATTGATCGTCAACATCCCATTTGTTCTTCCCAATGCATGAAAAATGTCTAATATTCGATTCTATTTTAACAAAAATTATTGGAAACTCAATCAAAGCCAATTTTCAAATACAATTATGTGAATAAATGTATGGAAAAGGAAATCAAACCCCACTAGGGTCAAAAGACGAAATGGTCTAATATAGTTAAGCGTTTGATGAATGACCCTGATAAAAGTAGTGTAGACTCAACATGTTGCATCAAAAGTAATAGAACATCCACCGTTACTGAATATTCTTCTCTGAATTTCATCACTATCAACACAATAGAAATGTTGGATGAAGACACAAATATAAAGGGTCACAAAACATAAAATATACCCTGATATGAGGGTGATATGGATAGTCTAACTACGGCTGCATAAACCATGTACTAATAAAGGATCTAAAATATAGAACCTCTGAATAGCATGTTTCTAACTCCCTATAAGAAAATTTCCATAGATGAAGGGAAAGGTGTTGCTACATCCCAAACACAATCCAGAAGATTTGAGGTTCTATAAATAAGGGAATAGTTTTCTAAATATTAGATTGAGCCAAAAACTCTCAAATATCATAATGAGGAGCTACATAAAGGAAATATTTCATCCATGTAACATCATCAAGTTGAGATGAATATTCTCCCTCTCATAGTTGATTTGAAAAGAATTGTAGTATCTGAGCATTAGTCTAGCTCGAGATCTAATTATCCAATAATAATAAATGATGAATCCAAAAATTATTTTATATTCCCTCAGTTTTATAGAATGCCTCATCCCTTTCCAGGGAAATAATTTCGTCTTAGGATGAATCATGAATTATTGGAATATTATGTTAGGCCACTTATCAACCCCTGACCACTCCATGTAGATGGTATGTGGATCTGACACCTATACCCTCGAATCTATTTAACGTCCTCATTTCCTTTTCTACTATAATATAATCTATAGAAGGGAAATGCACAACTATGTATCTGGAGAGAAATCCATATCCTGAGTGGGATGATGATGCATTTCACCAACCAAATTTTAGAAATCCTATTATCTCTCCATTTTTTTGTCCATCTGACCCATAAAAACACCTCCCATAATTTTAATCCTATTGTTTTCCAATGATGGTCCCTCGAGATCAATAGAAGGCATAAAAGACGATGTATTTTTATAGTCTCAGATAGGTTCAACCATTGTTTGGTATTGTTGTCTTCCAGCATGATCTGTTATAGGATGGGAACACCTAAATCATTCATTCCTTTATCAATTCAGCTCTAGACTATGTAAAGTGAAAATCTATGAGTATATTAACTAAAAACAACCAGAAAATGAATGGGTGCTTGAATTCATATACCGATGTAATTTATTAACCAATTCACTCAACATCGCTCTCTAAAATAAAAATATCTATTACTATAAGAATAAAATCATTGGGATGATTTACAGACACCTCAGATCCTAATGAATAATTTAGGTAGGTTTCATGATTTCACTGAAATGGAACAATGTTTAAAATATGTTATTCACTGAACATGATCAAAATATCAATTCATTCCCTCAGCGTGTGTGAAAATTCTATGAAAATTAGAATATATATCTATAACTCGCTAGACATAAGTAGTGCATGTCCAAGATCTTTGGATGATTATAAACCGCCCCTCACCTCCAATCGAGTGGCAACAACCACAAAATATTGCATGAGAAGATGTATTGATAAATCAAGGTAGAATTGTATTTTATGAACCAATGAATGATGAATATTATTTCCTAAATGAACAAGCACCTAGGTATTTCCTCCCAACCATAGAAAATTACATGATCAAGCTTCCAAAACACATGGAGCCGAATATGTTCAACACCACGAACATTCCCAACTACTGACCTTTCCCTAGAAGGGTGGGTCATAATATTAAATCCTTCTCCATCATAGAATACTTCCTTCAAGTAATATTCTATTATATTCAGGCATAGTTAGATAACTCCTTATAGAATGTGACTAACATAATCAACTCCCAGTAAGAATAAGAATATGGTTAGTGGAATTTTCCAGTTGGGCATGAGTTAATGTCTGACAACTAGATGACATCATGGGTAGTTGACCGATCTCAGTCATCCCTCAGATCACAACATTGAAAACCAAAATATATCGACCACTAACAAATACGAAATCATAAATGTTTCTAAAAAGTGTGTGTGACCATAGAAAACATGATTTAAATAGAAAATGGGTTATATTCATTTCAAACATAAGATGTGGCTCTTGTATATTTCTTCCCTTCAACACCCATAACCTGAGAACCACTTCGACAAGTGGATCCCTCATTAGACGAGGAGTTCATATTTAGATTCTTCAACTTGATAAACTTTAAAAAACACTTCTATGATGATTAATATGCATAAATATTACAGTTTCCTACAAATAATTTTGGAGAGGGAGGCTTGATTTGCAATATAGAGGATCTAGGTGACCACACGAGTGTGGTCGGATCCAATATTCTAATAATGTCCCCACAAAATACCAATATTCCACTAAGAACTGTGGGAAATCACTACAGAAGGCCACAAATAATCATGTTGGTTTCACAATGTCCTCCAAAAATAGTTCATTCATTGTTTCCTACTTGATTGCCTTGTGGGGGTGTAACTATCTGATCAGCCAATAAAATGGATAAGGTTAAAACGACCTACATCACTAGTAGAAAATGATCCGTTTACCGCCATACAAGAACCATGTTTTTTCACCTTGAAATCCCAATCACCTAATCTATATGTCATGGATTTCCCCCACTTTGGGAATCCCCGATGTCTTGTACAAAAGTAGTCATTTTGAATCAACATCTGATTTTCCAAGCCAAAATATCAAAACTAGATGTTCTTAATCATTCCACAGAACTCAGGGAAGAACTATTTGAATCAATACATTGCCTAATGGAGTTCTAGAAAATAGTTGTTACACGTGGGGTTTATTGAGTGGATAAAATTACATCAGAATGCAATGTCTCCATCTCATTCACTCACCAACATTATGAAGTTGACATCAAAGGGAACACAATGAACATATATATTTTTAGAAGTCCAAATAATTTCCACATGTGAATGTATTTTATTGATAATGGCTCTTGATTTAATCTCATATCGGTTCCATCCCTCTACAGTATGGTATATAGTGAAGGGAACCTATCTCCCACAAATTTGACCCTTCAAGGGTATGATAAGCCTGAGAAAATCCCTCACGGTAATCTCAATATCAAGGATCTATCTGGGGATCTCTCCTATGATTTTGAGTTGATATTTATCCAGCAATACACTTATTACAATGTCCTACTCATAAGGCCTTGGATCCACAAAAACATTGTAGAACCATCAACATACCACGATATTTGAAACACCACATCAATGGAATGGTCAGCATGATCCATCGTTATAGTGACCCTTTTGGGACATTTGGATAAACATATGGTGATGTAGGTTTGAAAAAATGGAATGTAAAAAATCAATGTTTGATAATGATATGTATGTCACAACCCCCAATGTCTTGGGGAACAACCCTGAAAATACCTATATTTTGGTCAAAGTTGACTATGTGGTCCCAATAAATCTAGTCATGTTGTTACACATGACCCCATATGTATAAGATCCTCCATTCCATAAGTAATATTTAAAATAAATATTCTCTATAATCATTCTGTAGATACTCCAATTATAGGAGATGATAATGTCTCTTTTCATGGCCTATGTCCCCTCGAAAGTGATTGAGACGCCCCCAAATTTTAACATGTGTCTTTGAATTTATCTATATCCTCACAGGAGTAGGAATATAAGGATTACCATAGCAACACCTATCCCACATTCATGGAATTAATCTCTACTATCATTGATGAGATCATGCTAGTGAATCTAGGAATAAAAGAAGAAACAAGACCTACACTAATTAGTGTCTCTATTAGACAAATAGAGAATGATAGTGTGTCAAATTTATGAGGCATCACAAATTTGTCCTCCCTTTTACCTATATTGAAATTCCTAGACTGAATTTAGATGTTTCTTTGCACCATACCATCTTACCCGATGACAATTGTGTTTTCAAGAAGGAATCTCGAATGTTACACCCCTATCATGTAACTAATGTTGAGGTCAATGTTTACAAAATGATCAAAGAAAAAAATAGATCAGAAGTGAAATACCCAATATGAGTAATCAATATCATCCTAGTGAAGATAAAGAACGAAGAATATTATGTTTGGTATCAATTTTAGAGTCCTTAATCAACACTAACCAAATGAAAATTTCCCATTTCCAATCATAATATATTTGATTGATGAAACTTCTATCTTAGAATAACATTCTTTCATGGTTAGGATTTTTTGTTACAATCCAATAAATATGGCCACTGAAGATGATGAATAAAGTGCCTTTAGAGTGCTTCAGGGGATCATTTTCTATCAGGTCATTCCCTTTGTATTAAATAATTTCAACACCACTTATCATTGTACCATTCATTATATGTTTATGTTTTTCTTTGGAAGAATTGATGAATTTTATTTTGACTCCATCGGGGAAAAATCCTAAAAGTTATGTGATCACTATATGGATCTCCAAACAGTCTTCAACAAGATGTGAACACACAGTCTGAAAATGAATCTGCTGAAATGTGACTTCAGGTTAACATCCAGGAAGTTCCTTTTCTCTATGGTATTCAACCATGTCATTGTGGTTGACCAAAAAAATACTATTCTATATTATAAATGTCACTCCCTCATAAATATCAAAAAATTCAGGGGGATATATGGGAAACTTTCCTACATTTATGGATTAATATCCAACGTATCCAAAAAAATCTCCCCACATCAAAATGCCAATGAATATGGGAATATTCTATTAATGGAATGATTAATCCTATCTATCCTGTGAATGTATCAAAAATTATTTATTTATACCACCGATTCAGATGCCTCCAGTAGAAGAGTGGAAAATCATAGATGTGTCCACCATAGAATTGTCATTAGGAACCCTTCTCTCTCATAATAAGGATGTTGGGGGGGATAAAAATCACTATTACCTCATACAATAAATGGATTTTAATGAGACATAATAATCTGATGTCCAGAAAAATTTCGTTGCACTCATCTTCATAGTGAAAATTATGAGGCATTACTACAAACACCATGAATTCCTTCTGGAATTTTGTTTTGATGCACTCATGTACATCCTTAGATAGACAATGTTGACTAGGAGACATGCCTGAGATTAGATCATTCTATGAAAATATAAAATACTTTTTGTTTCAATGTAATCTAGAAATGGGAATATCGAGGATACTTTCCTTGTAGAACATCATGTTCCAATGAATTAAATGTTGGAAACCAATCTTTGAGATGAAGAGGTAATATAATAAAAATACAATTTCCATACATGTGAGATGTATTTTTATGTAGCCTCCATAAATACAATTATAATGTGGGATTAATTCATGAGACTCAAACGGATTTTCATATGTACTATGTTTGTCTATCCAAAAAAAAAGTTTTCCCTACCCTTTCTAACTATCCAATGGCTTATAGAATAATGTGGTAGAATTAAAACCCCTCATTGACTATTTGTAAGTAGACCTAAATTAATAAATAATATACCGTGATATCAATGTGTATTCAGAAGTAGTGATAAATAACATCAATGGAGAATATGACATAAAAATGTCAAATTGTCTCCTATTGGGGGATTAATAATGTGGTAGTTGGAAGAATTCCATTTGGTGAAGACATTGAATCATGGACCATGATCATATAATGTTCATTAAGATCCAATGGAAATTTCAACCACAACTTTCGATGACCCTAGTAAAGAGAAATAAATATTCAACATCACACACAAAAAAAATTTTCTCATAAATCTTCATCTGAAATATGTTAAAATTCAATTAGTTCAACACCTACCCAGAGCATGATGAACCCAAATCCACCCCTAGATGGACGAATCCCATAGTAAATTTTATTTTCAATAAGGAACATGAGAATTAAAGAGATTGAAGGGAGAATTATTGGCTTTGTGTATTGAACAATAACATTCAGAGTGGTCCTAATGAACAAATATCATTATATAAGCACAGATTCAATGAAATCCCCCTCATGTTCACATAATAATGATAGATTCATTCCATCATGGGGGAGGTCCCAATATTATCCTCTTATACTCATTAATCCAGGGCCATGCATTATGACCAAAATAGGAGGCTAGGTTAATATTGTCAAACAATGATATAAAACTATATGGAATTCCCTAGTAATTTTTATTCCTACTATATCAAGGAAATTTTCCTCCACTAATCCCCAAAATTTCTATATTCATCCAAATATTCTTGGTAATTTTCCATTTAAGGAATGGATGTTGTGGGACTATATCTAACGGCCAAACCTATGCAGTTCATGTACATTCATACATATAGTTATTTTTTTCTAATTCAATAGAAGAAATACCCCTCAAATATTCAATCAGAACAAAATAATCAACATTATAAATTCACATATCATCATCAATGTTTGTGTCCCTCAGAAAATATTAACAGAAAAAACACTAAATTTTATAATATAAAGTTTATAAAATTGTACCAGGAGTAAAATATGAATTTTAGTCACAAATAATACTATTATTAAGTGGAAAATGGATAGATTGAGTCCATCAAAAAGACTCAATAAAATATAATAAAAAATATGCTGAAGATGTATAATAATTCATGAATCGAAAATTTTCCCCATGTTTTATCTGCCTACCATACTGTTACACATACTAATACACAAGAAACAATATATTCATTAATTTATGTGATCGAGGTGATGTTACACATAGATGTACAATATCATTCACTCTTAAAATCCATTTTTGAAAAAAATATTGGATGATGAGAACTAGAAAAATTGTATTAGTGAATTTGAGAATCCAAATGAGAATATTTTCTGTACGTTGTACACACATTATATCCATCAGAATCATATCAAATGATCACTTAATAAGAAGATTCTTATCCATTCATTAGTACATGGAAAAGTGGTGTTGGATCGTAGGACTCCAATGATACTATATAAGAAGCCTCCCAATATAGAACCAAAATTTGATGGTATTTATATCATCTATATATTCCATACAAAAAGATTTTATTTAGTAGCCAGAATGGACTGGGAGAATATCACACCCCCAATGTTGTGAGATTTCTGATGAATGTTTTTTATATATTTCATCAATATCCCTTATACTATGCTGAAATATGTCAAACTATCCTATATCAACATTGTTTAATGAAATAAAACTACCAAAGATCGTATTGGATTCATAACATTAAACTACACAAGCTTGTCTTGGTCACATGATGTTAAATTGCACAAAATCATCATGATAGCATGACGTTAAACAAAATAGCATCTGAAGTCCACGAAGAAATATATTAAACTACACAACGTATCATGTACTATTATAAAGAAATTAAAATACATAGATATCCTCATACTTACTGAATGATGTTAAACAACGCGGTGTACATCCACACCATATGATGTTAAACACCTCGAATCCCCCAATGGTTCATCATTCAAAGCCGCTAACCTTATATTTATCATACGAAATTATACAAAATCATTGACGTCTTCATCGCTTGACCTAACATAGCACTAGGAGAACCATATCAGTATTGACATACTAATCATAAGAAAGATCAATGTGAATGATGGATTGAATTCCAATATCCCTATGTGAGAGTTAGATTTACATAGGGAATATAACAATCAAAGAACCATGTGTGTCTTGATTCTATCCATCACATGATACATTGTGATGAAAAAACATATATTCATGGGCGTAGTTGTAATATTTATTTTAATTCTTGATGGGTGACTCTATGTCATCACAACATGATATTAAAATGCATCGTAAATTTCTTTACAACATGACATTAAACATCATGGAATATGTCCTTACAGCTAAACATTAAACTACATAGGTTTTTCAGAACTACATATGGATTGATTCACATTTTAAATTAGAAATGTTGGAATGAATCAATAATATTACCTAGTCTTGGCACCCCATGATACAAAACTCCCTTATCGTAAACTGAATTTCCTTTGTTAGGATAGAGAATCCCTTTCCATTCCTTGTTTACTACACAGATCTTAGCTCATGCTAGAAACATAATATCAGTAAGGACATCCCCACATAAACATGGAATAACCAATCACAACAGGATCAAAAAGGTTCTGAATTCATGATCATAAAATGAGTCCCATGAGAGCACACCACATGATGTTAAACTACATGAATAATTATCCTTCCCCATTATAATGTTATACATTCCTGTGGACTAAGCCCAATAGAAACACTATTCACTACTACAAAATATGCCTTTAAGAGCACTGTTATTTATTTGTGCTAAATGAAAGTGATGATAAATAGCTTATCTAATAGCTCTAATGAGATCATTGATAAGTTATTCCTTTTATCAGTGCATTTATTTTAGTGCTGATAAATTAAACCTTCATCAATGGCTCATTTTTAGCACTAGTAAATAATATTATTTATTAATGCTTTATTTTTAGCTTAGATAAATTGTATCCTTTATTAGTAATTTATTTGTAGCACTAATAAATGTTATGCTTTATGAGTGCTTTAATCTTGGTGCTTAAATGTATTTCATTAATCGACACATTTTTTCTTATGATAAAGTGAAATAATTAAATAAATTAATAATAAAGAATTTTTTATACTAAACTAATAATATTTTTATTAATTAAAATGTTTTTGACAAAAATGAATTGGCTGATTATAGATGACAAAATAATAAAAATTTTATTAATTACATAATTATGATAATTATTGATATTAAATTTTATGTGTTATATATATAGATATATATATTAATTTATATAAATATGATCATACATTAGAATATATTTATGTACATTACATTAAATATTCATATACCTATTGAATAATGGTATATAATTTAAAATTAACACAAATTAAAAATATTTACTAATTTCATAGTGCTTGAAATATAATTGAATGTGGTTTTATTTTTCTGTTTAATATTGATCAAATGTGTGTTATTTTGATTTCACAAATATGCATAATGAATTCATTTTTTATATAAAATATGCAAAATCACACATAACATATTCATTTTTTCAATATTGTTATTGTGTACTAATATTCCTTATTTATTCAATTTCACACATTTTGTACATATTTGCACGCACTAAAAATTAGATATTCATTAATAATGTTAAAATATATCTGCAAAAAATATTTAAAAATAAAAATAATTAGAAATAAATAAATTAATAAATTGAATTTCACTATATTTATACAATTATATATTTATAATTATTAAGAAATAATTTTGTTATAAATTTTTTTATATAAATATAAAAAAATATTTATATATATTTAAATAATTATAAAATTTATAAGAAATATACACAAATAATTAATATATTTACTATATTTATCTTTATAAATATTCATAAATATATATATGTATTGTTATATAAATATATATAACGGTATAAAGAATATTTTTTTAAAACTATTTCTATACTTATTAATAAATTATTAAAAAATAATAATAAATATATTTAAAAAATAGTATCTTTACTATATTTATATGTGTATATATATTTATAAATTATTTATAAATATTTACAATTATTTTATTTATAATTATAAATATAAATCCCAAAACCAAGCTTCTGTAATAAGGGCCTATTAATGAATCTTTATCGTTGTTTTTTTCACACTGATAAAGTGGAGGATTTATCAGTACTACGAAAAGAACTGATAAATTATCATTGATCTATTCTTATTTTTAATTTATGATAAATGTAATCCAATATATTTTAAAACCCATAAACAATTGCAAACCCATCAAGATATAGAATCATTCTACAGAAGCCACCTGCTTCTAGCACTCCTCCTCGGGGAATTGAAGGTCGAATCACACAACTAGACTGCCTCCAAACATCTCATGTGACATCTGAACAAGGTCATGGATTTTCATCAACCTAGAGAGCTAATCCTTCTGATTTTTGTTTGGTATTTTTGGTTTTGTTTGTTGATTTTTTATTCTATGATTTTTTATGATCCATATTTTAAGATCTATTGTTCACGATTAGTTTTTTTCCATTGTTTAAGGAATGATTTTTGGTTTCATGTTTACAATTTTATTGTGACCCATTGTTTTTATTCTCTAATGATGTATGATCCATTGATTATATTTGACAATGATCCTTAGATTTATTCATTGTTGTTTTACTGCTATATGTTATCTCTTCATAGTAAATAATTTGTTCATATAGGTATAGAAATGTGTAGAAATTTAATTATATAATATTATTTATTGACAAATGGTTTTTCGGCACATTGGTGGTTCTCTAATGATTATATATATGCTAACACCTTTCATGGACACCTCTGTGGACAAGCATCTTCAAATGCTATTTATTTGGAAGCAAGTTTGTAGGGTGATGTATGTTCCTCTATTGGTTATATGTATCATAATATCTAGTTCTTCATAGAATTAACTATTTTCCTTAGTTTTCATATCAATCAGATTCAAGGGTCCATACATAGTTAGGCACATGAGATTATATCACATCAGGCCTTCACTTCTAAAATCATTATCATGCCTTCTGTTCACATTATGTTTTAATACAATGCCTAAATCTATTTGATATTTATTATAAACTATACGTGAGTGAGTTATTTTAACTGGCGTGACATATATGTGTGTTAATATAGTTATTGAAACATTGTTTCTTTACTTTTTTCCCTAATAGGTATGTCTATATCAGGTAATTATGGAGTTGGGTCTACATGTCTGTTGACACTAGGGGTCATGCTAGAATTTCATCCGATATAAGGTAAGAATTGATTCTATTTGGGGATCAGACATCTCATTAATGTGTTTCTACACCCAAATAATAAAACATACTTTAGTGACATTGATGTGTGTTAGGGGTCATAAGATTTCCTGGCCTATTTTTGTTTGGGAAATTATGATTTTGTCATAACACTATTCATCTCCTGGTTTACACCTATAATGCTTAGTGATATTATCATTTATTATCTAGCTTTATCACCATCCAGTTATTCAAATTCCATCATCCCTTGTTATTAGATTTGGAATATCTAGGTTCTCATATGATTTAGTTCAAATGAACAATATTTCACTTATTATAATTGACTATAAAATTCACTTTTGATAATCAGTATCTTATGTGTATTAATTTTTATATTCTATAAAATTAATATTTCATAAATTTCATTGGATGGATATGAACTGAAATTAGAGCACTCTAATGATTTGAAAAAAAAATATGAATATGGAGTTCAATAATTCATCATGTTTTCAAGATAACATATAGATAACCCTTCTAAAATCCTATGTCTAGGTTTAAATTGTTGTTATTCAACAAAAATTAGTCTAGAATAGTTTGAAGATCAATTTATAAGTCATGTAATAGATCATATATATAAATGTTGGACTAATCATGGGAAAAACTAGATGTGGGTATCAATTGAGATGATACCACAGTTTATAAATCATTTGAAATGAATACCATTGTAAAATATTATAGAGATCACATGGTAGATATGAAAATCGAAATCAAAGATGACCTTCGTCGTTGTCCAATGATATTTAATGAGTTAAATAGTTATTTAAAGAACATATTGTACACTACTAAATATAAAATATTTCCAGTCGTATTGAAGTTAATTAATTTGAAAGCAAGAATCAAATTAAGTGACACCAGCTTCACCAAACAACAAGGACTTCTGATAGATATTCTACCAGATGAAAATGTACTACATTATCGAACATATGATGAAAAACTAATGTTACATTTAATGGGTATGATCTCTAAGAAATACATGTCTCTCCAAATTATAACATATTTTTTCCCAAGGACAATGAATCACACATCAAATTCCATAATTATGGAATGGATCTATACAAGATAAATGAGTCAAGTAAATAAAAATGCGTATGGTATTTTACTATCGTTACATGGTTTAGAAGACAAATAGATGTCATGAAATTGAAAAACATACATTTCATGAAAATACATGAATTAAGGATGGGAACTAATGTCTTCCAATAGATTCTATTTATTGGAATAAAATTGAATATTAGTTTTTTGATTTTGGAGATGAGACGAGAAACATTCTCCTTCCATTATCTATGAATGGAATAAAAAAATTTGGTGTATAGAGTTGTACTCACTATACATATCCCATTATGATGGTAAATTATAATGTTCTAACAAGGTTATACAGGAAGTGAAAAAAAATTATGTTTTCTATCCTTATATATGGACCAAATAAACTTGGTAATCATATTGATTTCTATTTGGTTACATAGATCAATGATCATGAATTGATGTGGGATTCGTGTTTTATAATTTATAATGCCCCCATAAGTGATGAATTCAAATTTTATTCCATGTTTTTTTATTAATAATTGACAGCTTCGCTTATAGAATATATTAATCTATAGAATTAAAGGCATGTTAGGTTGTCTGATTTCTGAAAAACACCCATATTCAGTTCAGATAAAACATTAATCAATGACTCTATTTTTATGACATCGAAAACCATTACCTCGATGACAAAAATATCATTCTTGGATGACATTATCTGATGGGAATTTTAAAAAGGTACATAACTATCTCTAGTAAGGTGCAATCAACAGTAGATAAAATAAAAAATGATCAAAAATATTTTCAGGAAACCATTTTTGAATAACCAGACAAAATCATTTGGGAAGACAATATCAATTTTATTTGAATTATTGATTTGGGATTTTTTGAACATTCGGAGTTTTCTAGATGTTATGCATGTAGAAAAAATTAATTTTTTAGTTTTATTGGAATTTAATAAATCATCCATGAAAAATGAATTATTGCACCAAGTCTCGATTGGACAAGATTGAAATGTGGATAAGGAAATAATTGGTAGTAGTGATGGATAAAATGCAGACATTTTTCCTCTAGTACCTTAAATTCTATATAGATATGAGAATTTAGAATTTACCATTTTCCTTACGAGTATAAAAGTTCCACATGGGTATTCATAAAAAATCAAGAATGTCTTGTCAATCACTAATTTTAAGTTACAAGGACTAAAATCATTTGAATGTCATGTTTTTATGAAATATTTAATTCTTTTTCCTCCATATTACATTCTTTCTCAAAATGTATGGAAAAAATTAATAATATAATTCTTCTATTTCAAATCTATATGCTGTTAATTTATAAACATGACGAATTTTCCCATCATATATAATTTATTTATACCATATCATGTGAATTATAAATGTTCTTATGATGGTCATTGTTTGATATAATTTTACACCTTATGGATCACTTGGTTAAAAAGGTTGATCTATTTGGTTTTTTCGATTATAGATGGATGAACCCCATTGAACCGTATATGATGATTTTGAAAGGGTATGTAAGGAATTGAAGTCACCAAAAATCTTGTATTATAGAAAATTATATTTTTGAAAAGATATTAAATTATATACCAATTAACGATTATATGTTGAAAGAATTATTCTTACAATGTATGATCGTAGAAAAAACCTTTTGATTTAAGGGATTTTGAGAAGAGAAATTGTTACAATTACCTTGACATAGTGGGAAAAAGAACATAATAACATATTACATAATAGTGATGATGTTTATACCTACATTGAATTCCAAAAATTAATTATTATAGATATTAATCAATCGGTGTATAAAATATGGATATCATATACACAAAATCAAGAGTGTATAGCATGGTTTAGAGATAAAATTTATAAAGATTTATATAAAAATCAGAAATCAATTGTTGAATGACTTTGGTGTCTTTATAATAGACCGAATGAAAATGTTATATATTACACTGGTTTTATAATCAGTGGTTATATGTTCAACACAAAAGAACACAATGAATTTTGAATGATGAAAAATAGTGGTGTTATGCTGGTGGCTAATGTGATGCACATATCTGGTTCCAAGGATAGAAATCCGATTTATATAAATATTTCATATTTTGGAATTACCGAATAGATATACATTTTGTATTATAAATCCTTTCAAGTCCCACATTTCTTTTGAAAATGGGATGAAAATATCAAAGATGTGAAAGTTGATGAAATGGAAATTGTTAGGGTGAATATTAGGGTAGTAGTGAAAAAAGATGAGTAGTTCATAATGGAACCACAAATTGTACAAGTATTTTGTTTCTCTATTACAATGAACATGAATTGGTCGATTGACATGATGTAATCTAAAACAAATGTTGGCCCTGATGAAAATTCAATCATGAATTCACTTCATGGTTGTCACACTATATAAAATGTCTATAATGTTAGAGGGTTCCACAAAGAGAGTATTTAGATTATCAAAATTTGAAAAAATTCTTGAAACCATTAAAAAAGACAAGGATTTCAATAGGATGATAAAATTATTTTTTAAAATGTTAGGTTTCATCAAACAAAATCATATGATCTATACTAAATTAAATAATCTAAATTAATTATTTGATAACCCATGTTGACAATGTTTTCTACACATGATAATGTTACCAATCCCTTAGAAGAACAGACTATAATGAAGGGAACCCTTTTGTTATATGAAAAGGTAATTTTTTGATATACTTTCTCAATATTTCAAAAAAATTATATAATGTAACATTGATTTAATTTCCATTATTCCTTTCAATTTTTATTAACATTATAATATTTCTGTGAATGATTCATGCATTTGTAAGAAGAGAAATGATGTTGTCTCATCTCATTTTTAGAGGTAATATTGAGGTTTTAATTTTAAATTTTTATTATAAAATTAATATATTATTTCATATTTCATTAATTTATTTATTTCTAGTATTAATCAAATAATAATTGTTCTCTTATACAGATGGATTATTTTGTTCATGTTGTGTGCGATCTATCCAACTTTCATGTTCCTTATCCATTAAAATATGTTCATCCATGCAATGGTGTATTTATTAAATTTTTTTGTATACCTCAACTACCTTTGCAATAAAAGCAATAACAATTCCTATACAAAATTAATGTTTCAATCATGATGATTTCAATGTAAAATCACTTTTCATAAAATTAATGTAATATTTCAAATATATTTATAATTTATTTCTTTTAAATAATATTCACATAATAATTTTGCCTTATATTATTTTGTTTGTGTTGATTGTGCTTAGTCGGACAATCATGTTCCTTATCCCTTAATATATTTTCACCACTTTAGTGGTGCATTTATCACTTTCGTTCAAATTACATCCACTACCTTTATAAAAATTTCAACGATGCATCATTTACTCAATTATATATGTTACCTTAATTATTTCACTATAAAATCATTTCACATAGAATTAATTTATTGTATCATATTATTGTTTAATTAATTAAATTTTTTATTATTCACATAGAATTTTTTTTTCTTATACATGTGCATTATTTTTGGCGAGTTGGGGGTTCTTTTTCCAACATTAATCCTATTATTCACAATAAATTCAACAAAATTGTCATGTCACAAAACCGTTCACTCATGTTGTGTTGAAATTTATCACTTTATTTCAGGTTCCCTCTACTACTCAACAAGATGGTTAAAATTGATATTTTCGCTGTAAAATCATTGTCCATATAAATAATGTATTATTTCATATTTGTGTTTAATGTATTTATTTTTAGTATTATTCCTTAAAATGGTTTTGTTCTACTGGTGGAATATTTTTTTGAGTTTATGTGGTTTTTTAGATACTTCTCAAGCAATGTATTTAGTTCAAAAAATAAATTTAATGGATATCTAGTTAACATTGATAAATAGGATTTTTTAAAGTATGAAATATTTTTTATTTATGTAATTATGTAAATCAATGTTTGAAATTTATTTAAAATATATATTTTCAGGTATTCTTTGTATAAATTCCATTTAATTAAAATTATGAATTTAGTCATTTAGGTGGATATCTAATGTGTTTCAAGTGTTTTTAGGGTGCTACAGTGTACCATGACAACACACTTTAGTATGGAACTTTATCAGCACTTATAAAATAGCTGATAAAATTTTTTATCAGCACTTTTATAAGAAGAGATAAAGGGTTCATTTAGAGGATCTAAATTATATCACTGATAAGGATCCAATTTATTGACTATTTTTTACTACTGATAAATGTCCCCTTAATCAGTGTGTTTTCAGCACTGATAAATGTCATTGGATTTTAGAGTCACACATGTTCTTAGATATTTTCTAGAACTGATAATGTCCATTTAAAGTAATGTTAAATGCCAACATTGTAGTAGTGATTGTTGGTGATTAGTATCATCCAATACCTCCATTCAGTAAATACATGAGGCTTGATTTCATTCCTCATGGATATTTATTGAACATCAGATATCCAATCCTTATCAAAGACACATCAATAAATAGAAAAAATTTCCCCTCTATATATGGGATGATTATTAATAGAGTGATTCCAATACAAGACCAATGTCTATCTTGATTCATACCATCGTAGCATATGTATTGATGCCCAGATCATCAATCCTAATCCTAGACACAAAAATGATAAAAAATTATACCCTCGTTTTATATAGTTCGACTCGTAGAGGAAGTTCCTTCCTCTAGAATTATGTATTGATTGTTTCCTACAACTGTGGGATATATAGTGACACTCATTTTTCCATCATTATGTGTCAACATAATACCCCTTTTCACATAGAGAATCCAAAATCCTTGTCAAAATAAATTAAATTAAATGTTACTTCAAGAACTATGTGTTGCTTCATTCATTTCATTACAATTTACATAATGAAACTCATAGCTATATTCTTAGTAATAGCTACATAAATCAATGAAAACTATACAGAACTCTATATATGGGCCATACCTGTGAAGAATATTTTCCATTCAAGAACTGTGTGTGGATTTTTTCTAATTATAATATTATTTGTAGTGATACCAGGATGTGATATCCTAATACCATCTAGTAAAAATGATGAATGAATTGCACCCCAAATTCATAGTGGTAGATCCATACAAGACCACTTTTCCTATATATGAACCAGTTTTACATGATAGACTTCTTTGGCATTTAATATGTCTTTCAAAAAATTTCACATCATTCTACACATACTTATAACCTGACAATAAATATGCAAGAAAGAATCTGTTCACATGAAATTAAAACTACATACCAAAGAATTGTGCTCTGCACAATGATAAAATACATGACTAGTATCCACACAGCATAACATTAATCTGTATGGAGACAAATATGCCCCTAATAAATTAGCATAAAAAGTGAAAACCATAACTGATTTTTTCAAAAATTATCATAGGATGACTAGAGCCTTACCCCATTAATCCATAGTACGAGGTGCTTCCCTCCTATTTTAAGAACCACAATATATAAATCATACATCATGTCTCGAGTGCCTTATGATGAAAAAAAATATATCACGGTCCTTGGAAAATGATACCTATCATGAAGAGGCCCCTTTTGGCTACAAATGTATGCTTCTGGATCATGGATATGTTACTATTTTCATCATCCAAATTCATCACTTTGTACAATGGGATTTCATATCCTTATCAGCCCTGAAATCAATGTGGAAGAACTCAACACATCAGTGTGTTCTGAGCTACTCCAAGTACGATTTCCCATATCATTTATCGGGACCTTAGATCCTCAATCGATGGTTTATGGTATTTTCTTATCATTCTCAGATGGAATATGGGATATTCTTGACCCTGGGTATCCTAATTAGAATATAGATTTCCATTCCCCAAATTAGTTCCTTGGGTGTCAGGGACTTTAAACAGCATTCATTTTTTCCAATTTTTAATGAACATATACTCTATACCATTATGGTCTAAATAACATGAACATAAACTACAATTAGAAGATGAAGAAAAAATATTTCATGTTGAAACCCCTCAAATGGAATCCTAAGAAAAATTCAAGTATTCACTCTATATTCACATCACCTAAAGAGTTTACGATCAAATTAGGGTGAAAATAAATCATTCATAAAGATTATAAGGATTACTATTTAGCCTATGTAAAATCCACTCAATGCTCGCTGGAACCCCACCACCCCTTGGTTCTAGAAAACATTAGAGTATTTATTTTTCACATCTCTTATTCAAGAGAATATGTTCACTATGAAGTAAATCTACCATTAGTGTGATCAAGCCTTCCATGAATATTACAATATCCATACATCAGACATCTTGATTTGAGTGCCACATGTCACAATAATCTTCCATGGCCCTTGAAAATAGATAGCTATCTAGAAGATATCCAATGTGGGACTATATATGTATGCCTATGGCTGGTGTGTATGTGAATATGATCATCAAAAAAATGTGTCCCATTTCAAAGAGATATTTTTATTCCTTGTGTGACCTATCATCATCGCATCATAACTCAACAATTCAATGTGTAATGGTTCATTCCTAGTATAACTGTCCCTTGCAATCTTCCTACCTTGATCATTGTTGAATATGAAATAAAATTCATGTACCAATATATTATAAAAGATTTTAAATCCTTGATGTCAATTCACTATTTCTGGTAGCCAATCTGAAGGCTGAAATGTGGAACATCATTGGGAAACAATGGATAACACATATAACTAGTGATTTTAAACAACATGGTTTAGGGATAAAACATAAAAATTAAAGAGACAAACATACCTAGGTTTCCAAATCCCTTCCTATATATATTTTTCCCATACCCTACCTCATCATCTAGATATTTGAGTCATCATAGATCATCCATTGCCCTCGCAAAGGTGTGGTGATCACCTAGGCTTAAACAAGATACAAGAACATAAGGTCCTTCACCTACCAACTAAAGGTATCTATTCATTGCAATAAAAGAGATTAAATTATTGTGATACCTAGAAAACCGTAGAATGACCTAGAATATCTGAGATATAGAGTCTATCCCTATCATGTATTCCCACATGAATTTTCATAGACTCAAACATTTGATTTATGAATTATAACATCTATTAGCTAATTATCTATGTGAACCTAGAATCGATAGTATGTCACCCTCAATATATATTAATATCATAAATAATATATTTTCCATCAAAAAGAGTATATACACCTATATTTGACAATTAGACAGACATAAAATGGAATTGACCAAACATATAGAGGAATATACTCCATTCAGGAATGGAGAAGTAATCCTCATGAGCCTCAGCAACACCATGGTAGAACTCAACTAAAAAATGTGTCTATGGTGATTCGTTGCACGTCTACACCATTTTCGATGACTATCAATCATGTCTGAGCTGAAACACCTAAAATAAAGTGATAACATGTCTGAGTTATAATAACCTAAACAATAGAAATAGAAAGTCTGAGCTAAAATTCCCTAAATGATAGTGATTGGTGGTCTAACCTAAATAACCCAATACTAGAGTAATATATGTCCTAATCTAAACGAATATAAAATAATCAAATATAATGTGTGATCTAAATGACACTAATATAAATATATACGTGGTCCATGAAGAAATACAATAAATGAATGTGATAGAAGGTCTGATCTAAACGACCTTAATCTACAAATATAGATTGTCTGATCTAAATGGCCATAAACTATATTACACTTGTGATTTAGTCTTCATGAATATGATAGATTTCTATGGCCTGCCATATGGAATTGGGAAAAATAATATTTCACCTTCCAAGCCTTTCGTCTTCGACAAATGACAGAGAACTCTCTCCAAATGACATATACTTTACCCAATTTATCCTAAAGTGAAATAGGAAATATCCAGATAACTTGAATAGGTACATTAATAATATTTCTCCTGATTGTGGGAAATTCTTGAGAACCTATATAGAAAATTCTATTAGGATATAAATAATTAGATACATACATTCTGGTTTACCTGATATTATTAAAAATATTGATCTTAGTGGTGATTCATATAAAATCAGTTTACTAAAAATTCATTCATATCTAGAATAAAAAATTCGGTATGCTTCATTGACGGTTTTTAAAATCTATTCCTTGATTGCGTGCAATAGGAAGAATCTCCACATTTTGGATTCTCCCCATGAATATCATAAAAAACAACGTGCATATGAACAGATGAACAACAATAATATTTTATTGACTGATCTCAGATATTTATTAAGAGTCTAGTGAGAAACATTAATTTAATACTGAAGGGACACTCAACCAAATTCATAAACTTCAGCCCGTGGGTTGATAGAATCGGCTAATGTATCCACCTCTTAGAATATATTTTGAGCATTTTACAATGATGATGATGCTGTTTAAATTTCATACCATAGGAAATCTATTATATCCTCATATATCCATATTTTCACGGTCCATGAATCTAAATAAATATCAAATCTAGATATAAGATGGATAATTTTTTCTCGTGACCCGAATACCTCATTCATTTCTATATCAAGGAAAACCTCATTATCGAGATTGTGTAAGACCCTCTCTTTTGGAATAAATATTAATGAGTAGAGATATTTTTTTCTGATTTCTTACAATGTGTTTTGATCAAATCCACCTTCCCCAAATGTTTCAAAACAATTGGTGAAGCTATTCCCTTGGAAAAAAGATAATTCCAATGATGTCTTAGAAATCATTGTGTTAATCTACTGCCAGATTAACCTATGTTGTTTTTGACCTTCTGTAACTCACAAGATGGGTGCATAAAAGGAAGCAATGGTTGTCTGAGCTAGAAAAAAACAATATATGAGGCTATATATTTCCTCCCCACAATAGACGAATCACACATAACTTGGGTCAAAGGGCTAATTTCCATGATAGAATTGGCTTAACTATTTGGATGTTCTTCGCTGAGACGGTGGAGATTCTTTGAAGTCTCTCCCATGTCCCAAATCAACTACATCATTGAAATGGAATGAGTGGATGGAGAGGATAATGGAATTTCTTCATAAATAAGTGTCCTACCTAACACACCACTGAGATTGGTTTCTACCCAATAATGGTAATAATATTGATTATAAATGTAGGGGAATTATTGTACAAACAATGATCTATGCATCAGTGTATTCACACTTGAACATCAACCAAAACTGTAAGTTGGTACCATCATGTCTGTCTCCTCAAACAATATTTCAATCCAAAGGAGAGACCCTTTGGGTGTAGTTGGACTGATGAGAAAAATGATAAGGTTTATATGGATCACGGACAATCATCACGTCTATCATGGCTGGAAAAACCAGTCTCAAAATGAGAACTTGTATGATCTTCGTTGAGAGAGTCCCTGTTATGGTCAATGATCCACCCAATCAGTGTGTGATAATTGTTGAAATTAATGTAACCTGATCGACTCAACATGTATTTTTCCTCATCAGATCCTAATAAAATATATCCAACTCAAGTTATGTTTAGAAACCAAGGATGAGATAACACATCATGGATCATGGGGGAATTATTGTATTTATATAAATTGAAATGCTTCCATATCATTCCAAACAAAACCGGAAAGGATCATTGATCCTATATGGGATGTTGCCTTTTTAGTGTCTCTCAATAGATGGTAAATGCATTTAAGGGTCAAAACCACCATACTATGGTGTTTTCACACATCGATCAATGATCCTATTACCAGTGTTCTCACCTGGTTTCTATGCATGAAACCCCATGTAGGAAAAGTTACCCATTCAAGAACATTTTCCTAAATCCCACCATCCAAAGGCTACGAGATATCTCTAACTTTACCACATTATGAATGATCTTTAGCTTTTTTAATGGCCTAATATGAGCAAGAACTATCAAATACATGGTTGGTTTTCCACAGGTAGTTTTATATAAAAGATTTCTTAACCCCATTATGATAAAGGAAAAAGTTGATCTAGTATTTTTTATAGATAATCAAGTTCATGGTCATCTCATTTAATTTTATTTTTTCCTTCAATATGATGATAATGACTCCATCCAAGATGAGAGACATAAAATTGGCATCCAAAACAATTGTACACCACTTTTGTTTTATATGGGGTATATACAACACCATTGATATATAGTATCATAATTTTTCTTTTTATATGTACTAAATGTATCATATGATATTTTTGTCTCTAATTGGGGTTATTATTCAAGAAAACCCAATCCATTAACGGTTTTATGTCAGAATCTAATTATTATAACCATTTTTTATGCATAAATTTCTTGAAAAACAATTTTTTGTCCAACCTCTCAAAAATATTATATATTTTCTTATAAACTAATAATTTATAGATATATAATATTTACATTATTTTTTATATTTATTAATTTATCCAAAGATGATAATATTTGATTAGAAGCAAAAATGATTTTATTTTCACCTTAAGTTTAGAATCATTTCGTTCATGTCTATTTTATTTATAAAAAAGATCAAATTTTTTTAATATTATATAATTATTATTTTATGTAATTTTTTTAATATATTTGATATTACATAAAAAATATTAAATTAATGTCTCATATTCTTTTCCACACATGTTTCATTTGAATTTTTATAGAAAATAGGAATGTAATTTTTTTAACTACACCACATGAATTAGTTCCCCCACCATCATGAATCATCTAATAATAATTGATTTATTTGATCATTTTGTATTTAATTTTAAATTAATTGTTTCCATTAATATATAATGAATTTATTAATTAAAAATATGTTAATAAGGAAAGGTTATTTTCCTCTATAGATTTATGAGATATCATTTAATTTTAATTTTATCTATAACATAATTATTTTATGCTTATTATGATCAAATGGGATTTTGATATAGTGTTATCAAAAAAATTGTTCATCTTGACTATTTATGATTATCATGATGATATATTTATACTAATCATGTACTTCAAATGGTTTAGGATTTTATGATATAATAATGGTTTTATAATATTATAGAAAAAATATGTATTTTTTCATTATTAGACTGGTGTTACCTTAATTATAATTTCCTCCACTTCATTGGGTAAATATGTACATCTCAAGTGATAATGAGAACTAAAATAGAGTGTGTTCCTAGTTTAGTAATTTACATTGTCTTATAATATATTATAAGTAGTGGACCTTGACTATGGAAATTATAACACCATGAAATTTCATGATATATTTTTTTAATGTAAATTTAATTTTGTTTGATACTTTGTGCAACACGCAACAACGAGTTTTAACCATACATGGCATACTATAAAAATAATGATTTTTATTTTGATAATTATCTCCTAGAAGTGAGAATTTTATTTATGAATATGATTAAAAATATTTCAAAAATATATGGTTTACAAATGTATATATAATTAATATGTCGTTGACTAATTTATTCGAAATAAAAATTAAAAATTTTAATTTGAAGGATTTTTTTTAATTTTTATTTTAATGTACAATAAATAATTTTACCTCAATATTTTATTCAAATCACTTATGGTTAAAAATTTTAGTCAAACTGATATTTTATTTAATAAATAATATTTTTAACATTCATATTTTTTTCTATATAATATTTAAAAATATAACCAATTTTATAGTCAAAAACAATATTTTCTTAAAATATAGTTTTGTCTAATTTTCCATCTAAATTTTAATTTAATTTTTTAAAAATTTAGAAAATTTATTTTACAAAATAAAGTTCAATTTTAAATTAATATCTTAAAAATTAGCTTGTAGTGAATTTTTTATAGTTGTTAGAAGTGATATAATTTTTGATGAATAATGCAAAATCTGAGTTTATACTATGAATTTTAATTTATTTAAAAAGATTTAAAACAATAGAAATTATGATAAAATGTTTCTAAACGGATAATTAGGAAAATAATATAAAAATTAACAAAATTAATGTCATTTTATCAATTAATTTTTTAATATTCATATAAAAATTTTGAAACAATTGAAATGTTTATCTTTGTAAATATGTTTTCTCATTATGTATGCAGTGATAATTGTAAATTGAAATTTTCCACATCTAATTATAGAATTTAAAAAAAACATAGTAATAATCATAATTATTGATATTATATATAAATTTATAATTATTTTTTAACCATAATAAATAGCAAAAACTATAAAAAATTATAACTGTGGTTATAGTCAATATGGGTTTACTAAGGGTCATACTAAAAAGATAAAGGGTAAAATGACCAAAAAAACATGTACAAAACCCATTTTATGGCCATATATATTCCTTATCACCAATACTGTTTGATAATGGGCCGATTTTTTTATCATTTTCGATTGTGATAAAATGGGGTTACACTATATCCTTCTCAAAAATTACAAGTGTTCCCCTCACTATACTTATAAAAGGTTTCAATCATTACACCCATATTCACTCTTTTTAACCTCTTATATCAGCCAGTACTATAGTTCCACCGGTTTCTCTTATGTAACCCTTACACAATTAATTTACTGGTCTTAAAATTTAGGGTTGATGAATGGGAGAGTTAGGAGATCCTACACTGAATTTTGAGGCAAAGGGGAAGCCACACGGGCGGTGCACCGTTTGTCCAAACCGTGTGGCCAAACAGTGCGTGGCTTACTAGGGAGGCAGTGGATTCCGCACGGTCAGCATACAATTAATGGAACCTGTGGATTGAGGCCATCTAATAAGGGTGGTTGATGAAGTATCTAACGAATGGTTAGAGTGCGGTTTTTCAAACCGTGCGGACTAACCATGCCGACACATAAAATTAGATACTTTACTTGTGGATCGAACTCGTTTTTATGTGTAATTGGTTCATTAAATCTCATATGCAGCCCTAACACAGGATTACTCTCCCTTGAAGGTTGGAAAACTTCTCCCATGTGTTCCGGAGGCTATCTGAAGGCTTCTGTTGGATAATTGAAGCTGGATTCTTGAGGTATGTGATCGTTCTCCTTCTTTCTTGATCGGTTTCATTGATCTACATAGATCTACTTCTAATCTTCTGTCAGTTTCTTTGAACTATGCCCGTTATGGGTAGATCTAAGTGCGTGGTTTCCAAATATGATGAGTTTTGGTCTTGGTTGTGTTAGGAGAAGAGATATAAGGAGGATCCTTGGGGAATCAGCCTGGTTTTCATGTGTGTTCTCTGTTTGATAGGGTTTTCATCAAAACCTTTTATGTAGGGGGATTCACACTCGATTCCACATTCTTATAACTAGATGGATTAGCTCAAAATGATATAATTTCTTGGTTTTATTTGGGAAATTGTGGTGAAAAGCTTGTTATAAATCTTCTTTTGTGATTATTTATGGGTTTTGATGGAATTGTGGAAATTTAATGAATGGTTTTTGCAAAGTGTTTTGGTTTCTTGATTATAAAATGGTGACCTTAAAATATGGATTAGCTAGAATTGGAAATAGTTTTGGCATGGTTGGAATGGTGTGGTTTTTGGGAATACTGGGTCTATGCATTCATATTGAATTTATGAGGCTTGGTTGAAATATTAACATGTGCTCGGTTCCAATAGTGTATTGGAACACGAGAAATAATTACCTTCTGGCGAAATGGTAGATCGACGAGAGACTGCTCATGAGTGTTGAACTGTCATAACGATCCATGAATCATTGTTTTCACTAGTTGTGAAATGGTTGGTTGTGTGGATTTGTGAATTGGAATAATGGTTCAAAAATGGAAATGGAAATTTGATACAAAACATTAATTCGTTACTTTTCTTGAGAATGACAGTTTTTGGTTGGAAAAAGGTTTTGACATGGAACTTTTTATATTGTGAACTATTTTGGAATTGTTGTATATAAATTGATTTATATAAATATGCTAACATGTTTTATCCTAGAGGAATGGGTTGGGAAGTCACTGGGGAAAACCTATTGAGTTTCATTACTCACCACATGCTTTGGTACGTTGGTGATTTTTGCAAATTTCATATATCAGGATGTTGGGAAAGGTAAAGTGTCACGTGTTTATAGCAGTACTTCGTGATGCTTGGGCTGGTTCGTGATTTTCGAGCGTGGAGCTTGTGAAGCATGGAGTTGGGTTATCGTCTTTTGTTATTTTAGATTTTCTTTCTGTTGTTTACTCTGATAATGTGATGGTTTCCATTGTGGTACTCATGGTTCTTTATGATAATATAAATGGTTGTGTTGTCTTAGTTTTATCAGGCATCATTTAGTTGTTTAGTCTGGTTATAGTTGTTGGTTTTGTGGTATGTTCTAAAAGGGTAAATTGTCCCCCCTTGTTTTCAAAAGCTTCGGCATTTATTACCATCCTTTAGTGCATTAGGAATTTTTCTTAAGGCCAAGTAACGACTTGTTTTATTCGTAAGCCAATGCGGATAAGCGGGTCATTACAAATGGTATCAGCTTGTTCGATCCATGCATAAAAAGTGGTCATCGATGTTATTGGTCATGGAGTTGAAATTATTTCTTGTCTATTCCTTGGGTGGTCATCTTAAAAAGGAGTAGGATTGTTAGAACTCAAAATGTATAGCATAAATGGATGTAAGTGTTGGGTACATAAGTGTTTTGGATACACTACTAAAATGTTGTAAATATCATTTTTATGGGTTTATCCAATGAGATGATCATGACATGAATAGTAGAGGAATGACTTCCCACTAGGATTTCATATCTCATTTTGAGGAATGAGTAAGGATTTTGTGTAAGTTTACAATTTTTTTAAAAATGCAGAAATTGTTTTCAACTAAAAAACATTGAAAATAGTGTATTTGGTCTCTTTTGAAATTAGGTTGATTTTTAAAAAGTATGTTGAATGTTTTAAAAAATGGTTGAACATGGAAAAATGTTTTTTTGAGAACAGTGTTGTGATAGATAATGTGAATGAATTTGAAATGATATGCCTTTAGTTTCTAGGATGTGAGACTATCGGCGTGCATTATTTATATGGAATATGGCACCCATTAGGCATCGTAGAAACCAAACGGAAGAGGCTGCGAAGAATGTGGTTTCACCTAAACCAATTGTGAACCAAGAGGTGGGTTAGAGTATCATTCAAGAATTCCATGTTGTGTACACGAGGAATCATAGAGAAGAGTCAAGGAATGTAGATCATTCCATCCAGTTTCCGAAGCAGAATACACCCATCTTCTGGTGTGATTCTTGAACTAGAAAGGGTGGAGCTGTGGATGAGTAGGATAAATCATATCTTTGACTTCATTAGCACCCCAGCAAAACTGAAAGCAATGTTGGAGACGTATATGCTGGAGGATCTTGAACGAAAATAGTGTGACCTAGTGGTGCATGCTAAGGTTGATCAAGGCCTAGGCTGGGAGGAATTTGAGGAACTGTTTAATAAACAATTTTATCCTCACACGTTGAAGAACCAGAGAAAAACTGGCTTTTTCAGCTTGAAGCAGGAGAATCTCTGTGTCACCGAGTATGCGGCTAAATTCATGAATTTAGTGCACATTGCACTGGAACTTACGTTAAGTGTGTTACTGAAGGCACGCATCATTGAATCAGGATTGCGACAGGAGATTAGCTCGAAGATAGTTGTGGTCTGTATTATGGATTATAAGAAGATGGTAAACAAAGTAACAGTAGCTGAAAGAGACATATCAAGAGTTATGGTAGGAGGAAGTATAATGATACCCATGAGAACGGGTGGGACCTCTAATGCTGGGAACAAGAAAAATAGGGATACCTACTTCCAAGGTGGGAGTTCGAGTCAGAATCAGATGGCTGGATCGGTGAATATTCATCCATGACACATGATGAAAGTCGGATGTTTTTAGTTTGGCATGATTGACCACATGAAATGAGTATGTACAACACCCCTGAGAGCCACCCACAATTGCAACATGATGGGGCACCTTCAGTGATATTGTCGCAGTGCTCCCCGGTCGGGGGTTCATGAAACTTCTCAGTTGTCACATGAATCTTATGCTTCGATAGGGCGAGGACTGAAAAATCTGTCTCTCTAGTAGAACAGAGCTAGCCATGATGATTCCACAAATACCATGACTCCTTAGACAGGGCAATCTCAACAAGTCAATATGGATCATAGTACAACAACAAAGAAATTGTATGGAGAGGAACATGTGATTATGGATGACCAGTCTAGACCGTCTATGGTGAAAGGTACAATTATTTTGAATTCTACACTAATTCAAGTGGTGTTTGATACTGTTTCATATTATTCTTTTTGTGCTTCTCGTATTGCCAATTTTTTAATCTTAATACAAGAAATTAATCCTTCAATGATAAAACATCAAACTTTTCTTGGTGAAAGTGAATATAGAGCCTTCGTGTGTAGAGCATGTTCTATAACTGTTTATGGAGGTGAGATGAAATGGGATTTCTCTATGCTATAGATGGTTGTCTATGATATAATACTTGGTATGGATTGGTTGACAATGTTTTGGGCTCACATCGACTGTTATAGCAGAATAGTCAGTTTCGTGATTGAGGATGGCATCAAGCATCTCTTTAGGGAAGAAAGAGTGGTGAAGGCAGGTGCACCAGGATTGTTGGCACCAGTAGTGGAAATGATCTCTTAGTAGTTGGATGCGTTAAACATGTAATTGATGGATGAGATTGCGAATAACAGTTTTCCAGTAATTGTGGATCAATTAGCTAATTTCTTTCTAGAAAACATCTCAGGGTTACCACCTATGAGAGAAGTGGAGTTAATGATTGATCTCCTTCCGGGGAACAGTCCTATCTCACTTCCATCTTATAGGATGTCACCAATGGAGTTAACGTAATTGAATGTGATGTTGGAAGAAATAGAAAGAAATGGTTTTATTTGGCCAAGCGTGTCCCTGTGGGCAGCACCAGTTCTGTTTGTATAGAAAGAAGATGGAACTTTGAGACTCTGTGTAGATTATCGTAAACTCATCCAAGTTATGATAAAGAATAGATATCCAATTCCACACATTTATGAATTAGTTGATCAATTTACGGGATCACAGTGGTTCTCCAAGATTCCCTTGCTGTTAGGATATCACCAGTTGCGAGTTTGGATGGAGGATATTCCAAAGACAGCCTTCAGAAGCAGTTATGGCCACTACGAATATGTAGTCATGCCTTTTGGTCTTATGAATTCACCAGCGGTCTTCAGGGATTTGATGAATCGGATATTTCAACCATATCTAGAATCTTTTTTTTGGGAGGTTGTGTATTAGATATTGGTGTATTCAAGAACAAGAGATGATAATGAGAAACACTTGGTGATAGTGTTGGAAATCTTGAGAGACCATCAATTATATGCCAAATTATCAAAGTGCGATTTTTGGATACAAGAGGTACATTTTCTCGGCCATTGTGTTTCTGAAAAAGGTGTTTCAGGGGATCCAAAAATTGTAGAGGTTGTTCGTTTTAGCAACTTCTGAAGAATGTCTTTGAAATACGATGTTTTCATGGTTTTGATAGTTATTCCCAATGAATTGTATGTGACTTTCATGAAGAGAATCACCTATGACTACATTGACAAAGAAAAATAGTGCATTTTAACGGACTGAGAAATGTCAGAGATCTTTTCAACAGTTTAAATTTCATCTTACATCGGCATCTATCTTGATGTTTACATATTTTGGATAGTTGTAGGTGGTGTATTGTGATGCTTCAGGATCAGGGTTGGGATGTGTTATCATTAAAGGAGACCATGTTGTCGCTTATGGTTCAAGGCAGTTGAGGGTACATGAAAATAATTACCCAACACATGATTTGGAGTTAGTTGTAGTTGTCCACGACTTGAAGACATGGCATCATTATCTATTTGGTGATAAATTTTCTATGATTACGGATCAAAAATGTTTGAAACACATTTCATCACATAGGGATTTGATTCTAAGGCTGTGGAGATGGATGGAGTATCTTCAAATGTTCGACATTAACATGATGTATTCAAAGGTTAAGGGAAATTCAATGGCTGATACATTAAGAAGAAAGTCATATAATATGTTGGATAAAGAAGCTTCAGTCGAATGGTAGTTGATGTCGGCCTTAGCCTACATGCATGTGGAATGTGAAGACCGAGGTGATGTTGCAGTTTTCGTTCCAATAGCTATTTTTTCTTGATTTGGTTGAGATAGTAAAGGAGGAACATGCATCCTATGTAGACTGTGTTTCAATGAGTTCAAAACTCAATGGTGGGGATACCATTCATGGATGGAAGCTGTAGGGAAGTTCATTTTTGCGGTTTCGAGATCAGATGGTTGTAACATTAACTTCTCTTGAACAACTGCTTCATGATTACCACCATTCCATATGGGTTTTAAATCCTGGTACACAAAAGATGTATAAGTGGTTGAAGGAGCAGTTTTAATGGAGAGGCATGAAAAGGAAGGTGGTCGAGTTCTTCTCATGTTGCATAACTTTTCAGCAGGTTAAAGCATAGCATGAGAGTCCAGATGGTATGATACAATATTTACCTTTCCCATTATTGAAATGCGATCAGATTGCAATGAATTTTGTTACAGGTCTTCCATGAACGGTCCAGAAACATGATGCAATTTGGGTAATAGTGGATCTTCTAACCATGTCTGCCACATTTATCTCTAATTGTGAAACTCATACGGTGAAAGATCATTCAAAAACCTATATCCAAGAAGTGGTAAAGAGACATGGCATACCAGTTTCAATCATATCAGACAGAGATCCGAGGTTCAAATCTCATTTCTGGTGATCCTTACTGAAATCCCTGAGAACTCAGTTGAATATTGGTATGGAGTATCATTATCAGATGGATGGACGATCCAACAGGATGATACAGAAATTGGAAGACATGTTGAGTGATTGTGTAATGGATTTTTGTGGCTCTTGGGAAGAGAACGTTCTTTTAGTAGAGTTATCATATAACAACAGTTATCAGGCCTCGTTACACAAGGCTCCATTTGAAGCATTATATGGGTGTCCTCGTCGTTCGCCACTATGCTGGGTTGAAACAGGTGAGACATCACTAGTTAGGCCGAACCATTTCCACGAAATAATGGAGTAGATTTAGTTGATAAAAAAGAAGATGGAGACAGCACAGAGTCTTCCTAAATCTCATGCGGATCATCATCAAAGACTGTTGTCGTTTGCGATGAGTGATCATGTATTTTTGAGAATTTCTCCAAGGCTTGGACATCGTCGTTTTGGGAAATAGGGCAAGTTATCTCCTCGATTTATAGGCCCTTTTCAGATACTGGAATGGGTTGGCGAGGTGGCATATCAGTTGGAATTACCACCACATCTAAAAGGAAACATTAGAAAAAAATACCATAATGATGAAATGTGGCCTCTAATACTTTTAAAAAAGTATCAGAAGTTACAATAGATAAGCATAAGAATTTCACATTTCAACACTTGTGAAAAAATCTGTACCAAGGTCCTCCTCACCCAAGTGATTCATGACTACATAAAGAGACTAACTTTGGGACCAATGGCTTGAGCCCTGGTTTCATGAAGCATATATTTCCCCACAGTTGTGTTCTCAAATCCCCCATCCAAGACAATATCCAATAAATGATTCCACTTAATGATCATACCCATGTGTCTTGGGAGGCCAAATCATCAAAAGCAGTTATACCATTTTCTGATGATGACATTCGAATTCCTGAACAAGCCACATTGGAAGCACATAAGTTTTCAACCCAATGAATTAAATTTTTGAGACCAACAAAAGTGACAAAAAAGGAATAGTATACCATGTTATATACTATCCACAAGATAGGGAACCATTATGGGTACTAATAAAATAAATTAAACATCCAACCACCTACATTTCAGGATACAACACGACCAAAATCACCTCATCCACTAAATCCCCCAAATGATCTCTTGATGATACCTCCAAAGAAATGGACACTTTCTCCTTAATCTCGTCATCATTTTCCATAATCATCGGTTGACCGTTCTGAAATATCAGGAGCCCCACAACTATCCACTCCTTTATATCTTCAGTAAAAAATATCTCGATTAATGTTGTCTTAATATTTTCTCATAACACACCATCAAGCAATGATACTGGGACATTCCACTTGTCTAAATTCAGACATCCAAATAAACTCAAAACTGTTTGAACCCTCACCGCATGGGGAGATCCTGAAATGTGATTAAACTTTATTAAGCCTCATCACACCCTCTAAAACCCTCTCGATCACCAAATAATATTGGAATCTACCAAAATGAACTCAATCCTAGTTGGCTAATTGGAGTCTACACAATGCCAATGACTGAAAGATATACGAATAATTTGGGGTCTTTTCCGGGATGCGTAATTTGAATTAAAAAAGAATATATAACTGAATCAACAACCTACGGAATATCAACCAATAAGTAAAAATACAACAAAACTCCAATATCAAATAAAAAAATCATTATCAAAATCAATGCTGAATCAATTCATAGCTAAAATAAATCCACCAAACATCATAAGATAAGACACCAATTCTCTTTTGAAAATCATCATTTTCCAAATTCAACCACTATAAAATTTAATCACCTTTTGAAATAAAAGGTTATTCTACATTTATAAAATCATACCAGAAAAACCTCTTAAAAATCAAAAACACCATGAAATTTTACCCTTTAAAACAACAATTTTCATTTGAATGGAAGTCCCCATTCTCTGATAAATGTATAATTATAAATATTTACATGTGACTTCAAATGAAATATCACATATGTGTATATATTACTTCCTCTTTTATTATCCACATATACATAAAATAATGAACATTCCATTCACACAAGCACATATGTGAATGAATCTAAGGAATACTAGAGGTAAAACATACCATTTCACCATCATAACCAAGAATTTCCAACATAATAATAATTTAAAATTTTATAAAATGTTTAGATATTCTAAACAATTTCCCTTCTATTCTCAAAAATAAATTTTTTTTTACATTTCTTAAGTCCATCCTTTTCAAATCACACTTCCTTTCATTTGTCATGAACGATGCCCAAAACCTGTTTATATTCACAGCAACCCATACCAAACCAAAGACAACACTGTCATCGAAGAACCTAGATGAGGAACTATTGTTCATGCCTAACATAGATACATGGGTCGCCACTCGGAGTAAGCTCATAGTGAAACACAGGATCACTTCCTTGGTCACTAACCATCATCACAAACTAAAACTAAATACTTAAATACCAGACTACCCCCGAAAACAAAATAATCATAACAAGAAAGTGTTCATAATACTCCTACCATAACTGTCTCCTGATTCTCGATAGTCATAGTCTCCATCTACCTGATACAACAAAAAATACGGATCTTCTATGATAGTATGTTATCACAAACCAACATCGCTTGACCTTGATTCTGTTCCCCAAGCCCATCCACGACAATGCTCGAAGGGCATCATGATACACGTGGACTATAAACCAGTGTTGGGAATCAAAATAAATAAGTTGGAATTGATTTATCCACTAAAACAAAGGACAAAAATATAAATAACAATAAAACTAAAAAATAAAAGTATCTAATCGTATAGGAAGTAAGGAAACTCATACAAAAACATCCATGTGACCTCAATGGTCACCACTAAACACAGAACCATGCTCTCAAAGAGAATGATCCCAAAGTAGAATAACCTGAAACTAAAAATATATAGTAGGAATTAGAACCATAATTATAAGTAATAATGATATAGATAAACAAAGACCTATTCCCCACCCCTGAAGTGAAATCCATTATTTATAGTTTTCATTTATGTCATACAAAGATAATGTATTCCACTCATATATCAAAGTAATTATTTGGATGCTATTTTTAAGATAAATCCATTTTAATTTAACGATATAGAACAATTTCTAGGGATATTATCCATTTCAATATAAATTATTTAAAAGGAAACTACTTCTTGATCATGCATTTAAAATATGTAATGAAAAGTAATGTTTTCATGAGACCATATAACAAAAGAATCCCTAAAAAGTAACAGGGACTTAAAAAATTTTAATTAGGGATTTATTCTAAATATATCTAGATGAAATCACTTGTCAATATCATTTCGGAACCACCTGTCATTGTATGGTATAAATCCTTAGTAAATAACCTACTAGACACCCTAAATAAACTAATCTAGTGGATCATCCCACTGTGACTCTCAACTAATCATTTTTGTTGTAACCAATTTAATTGGGGATGATAAGATACCATCACACAACCCACTAGATGATGCCCATGAGACCCATGGTAACAATATAATATGTATGTAGGATCCCCTATCATCAGTGACTCGTCATACCAGTTCCCACCGCAATATCCTACCCAAAAAACTGAGACCACCTATATGATAACCAATTAAGGGAAATCACCAATAATCATGCCCATCACATAACAAACCAATTATATGTTCGAACTAGGATATTAAATCACATAAGCTTTTGAACCATTTCAAAACCAAATTTTTTACTTTCAAAATGACTATGGTTTTAGTCTATCCGTCAATACTATGACACAGATATATCATAAAAATATTCCAATACAATTGTAATTATAGGTAAAAAATAAATAACTTAGATAAAAAGTTCCAAATGGGCCATCAAGTCAATTAATTGTAAAACTACACATTGAGGTGACAAAGAAGACATGTTTTAAATTTCACATTTAACTAAATCCTTTACCTTCAAAAAATGGATTTTAAAGGATTGGAATCATCTAGATAACTATTATAAAACAATAAGGAAGCATCACATTTAAAAAAAAGATGAAAACTGGATCAGACATGTTATTTAAATAAATAAGTAATCAGTTCCAAGATGAAAAATAAATTCTACGAAACCCATGGATCTGTAAATATATATATACCATAGAAATATAAAATCAAAACATTAAAATATTATTCAATTAGGAAATTCAAATAAAAGGAGAAATTATAGGGAAACTACATGAAAAAGAAAATAGACCAATCTAAAACATATAAATTATTGAATATATTGAAGAAGACCACCCCCACACATGCACAGAAATATATATATCTATATATATATATATACACGATAACACATGTACACATTCCCCCCAATAGGATGGGACATGTATCGGGGGTATATATATACTTGTACCTATGTTGATGTGATAAAATATTCTCAAAGCCACCAATACTCTAATTTTTAAATTTAGAGGGAACTATAATAACTAAAGAACAAAAAAAATATTTGAAACATATTTGCAGAAGAAAACCTTACCTAGAGTGGTATCTGCAATATGGAATGTTCTAATATACTACATCATTTGGAGAAGATGTTAGAGCATAGACAAAGTCAACCCGAGGAGCCCATTGCATACCCTAGATGCATGTAGAGAATCAAAAATCAACTCACTTGAAATGCAAGGGATTAGTCGAAACGAATAGGGAGACACTGAGGTGGGAAACAGACCAATGAAAGATGGAAAATGGAGGAGAAACCCTAACTATGATTAATAGATTTTGAATCTTGAAGATAAATATTGGAAACAGTTAGAGGATATGGAAATAGGGAAGGTGTTACATGCTTGAGTAGGGAGAAGTTGGGATTCATTGGGTGAGTGATTGGAGAGGAAAAAAAGTGAAAAGGAATAGAATAAAAAATGGAATGAAAATGGAGAAAAATAAAACATGAAAACATAATAAAACATAAATTAATAATAATAATAATAATATTGAACATAATAATAATAATATTATTATTATTCATATTAATAATATTATCAATTTTATTATTACTTTAAATTTTTATTTTAATTTCCTTTCACTTTATTTTATTCTATTTCTAATTTTATTTTTATTTATTTTAAGCACAGGAAGACCACAGGGTTTGGCTGCATGGTTTACAAGACCATGTTCCAACTATGTGAACACTAATACAAATAAGGGGCACACACACACAGCCTGGAAGCATGGATTCCAAACTGTACACTGACCATGATTCACACCTCTATCCATTCAAATTACCAAACATCCTGGTTACCACACAATTTCTCAAACTATTCACAACTAGTGTTCCACACAATTGGACATCTAATATAGGTCATACTGTTACCTAGGAAAGGCCACATAGTTCACCATAACCATGATAAAATCATGCATAGTAAGAAAACCCACCTGAGACTTGAAAATTTAAAAAAAATTCAACTAGGGCTCAACCTAAACCTCAACCAAAAGATCTAATTACAAGAAATGTTTAATATAAAATATATTCAATAGTCAAGGCCTGCCATGGGAATTGGTCAATATCTATCATGAATTTAAAAATATTATATTAAAATTTTTATTCTGTTTTGAAGCATGGTAAAAAACAGGTTTTTATAAAAGGATTCTTTTATTGAAATGTTTTGTTGGAAAATTTATCCCAATAAAAGGGTTTCTTTTATTAAAATGGAGTGTGATTATAGGTTCAATAAAAATTTTCTTTTTTTCAAATGGGTTAATTGGTTTGGAAAATGTTGTACTATTATATGGTTAACTTAAATGGTAATGCAGGTATGGAATTTGATGGATTATGGTTGTATATAAGGAACATCAAGGGAATAGGTTTGGAAATTGAAGTACCATTATTAATAGTAACACCAAAATTGTCTGTATAGGTGTGTGAAATTATTTGATATCGAATGGGTGATGCCAATTAGATCAAGGAAACTAATGAAATTATTTGGTTGGTTACATTCCGTAGAACATTATGTTGCTTTGAAAAAACTATTTTACAATGGAACTTGTTCTATATTTGGGTATAACCTGTTTCAATTTTTTTAATAAAAATTGGATTATATAAATGTTCTAAAAGTTTTTATCCTAGTGGTATTAGTGGAAAATTTATATGGGTGAACCCTATTTAGTTCTATTACTCACGCCAGATTTGGAACTTTGGTGATGTTGCATGAATGGTTTTTTAGAAAACATGAATATGTAATGTATCACACTTCTCCATTGGTTCTTAGTGATTCTTGGTATTTACTATGGAGTAGAGAATGGTGCATCACTGGAGTTTGGTATTTTGTATTAGAGACTTTCGGTTATATTGGTAATGTTTTCCACTGTGTACTTTGATATTGTAGTATTCTCCTACGGTACTATTTTATAGTTTGGATTGATATCTATATTATTTATTTGAGAATTTTAATATGATTTTCAGTAATCATGTAGTGGTTACATGGTTGTGTAATCCTTCTGTTGGATATTTTATTTTCTAAAGGAATATCAGCCCCCATCAATTCTTGAAGACCATGTCATTTACATCCAACCATATGCCTTTTAGAAATTTCTCAATAGGCCAAGTAATGTACTTCTACCTTCTCATGACAATGAGACGGGGTGTGGTGTTACAAAATTGTGAATGTACATAATGAGGAAAAATAATGATTTCAATGGAGGGAATTAAATCACATAAAAATATACTATTTATAGTTCATTTACATATGCATCATGAACATGGTAATTATATAAAATATTACCTGAATTCATGGGTTCCTCATTTACCAATCAAGGGGATATGCTATTACAATAATTGATTTAGAATACATAAATATTTTATGTATTTGGATTAAAAAAATATTTTTAATAAGTGTTTTATTATTGATAATTTTGTTATAATAATCATGATGCATGTAGAGATGGTTCCACTGTAAATTTTATTTATGGGTTTAGAAATACATGTTGAATTGTACTGAAAAATAGAAATGTTATTTAGTGGTATGGTTATAATAATGGAAAAATAATTATTGATAGATAAATGAACAAGAATATTTGATAGTGGTTGAGAAATAAATATTGATTTTGTTTTATAATTTGATTGATTTTGATCATGAAAATCAGATTGTATTGTGGGAAATGAAATTTAATAGTGATGTAATGAAATGTAATTTATGTTATCTTTGATGAAGATTCCTATAAATTTTTGTCAATGGAATTTATTTGATATGCTATGATATTATTTGAATAAAATGGATTATGATAAATTATCTTGGAAGAATATTTTTTTTGACTGTATTTTTATACAGATATAGGTTATTGTCATATTTGAGAAGAATATATGATAATGGTATTCACATGTTTGGAATGTGACATTAAGAGATATTTTATGTTTTTTATGGAGTAATTTTATGTCCATTTTGGAAATATAGTGATATTTTTCAAAAACAAAATATTTTTATTTGGTCAATAATTTTTTGGAGGATTTCTGGATTTAATTATTTACAATGCAGTTTAAGCTGATCTGTCTGTATTAAAATTTTGGTTTTATAAATTAACATATTATTAAATAATAAGAAATTTTATCTCCAATGGATAACATGTTTTAATGATTTTGTTTTGGGTAAATATTAGGAGAAAAAATTAATTAATTTTAATTATTTTATGGATTCTACAATCTATAAAATGGTAATTTTAGTTCTATAGGCATGTAGAATTCATATAGTTCTAATATGGATAAAAATAGGGGGAAACTACTAAAAAAACAAACCGATGGATGAGATTATATTTTTGGATTTGATGAAATCATTAAATTATATAATATTCTATTCCATGGTAAAATAATTCTTCAAAAAATGGAAAATGATTATTAAAATAATAATTTGTTACTTATGACAATTTTTTCTCAGGAATTGATTGTCATATGCACCATTTATTGATTCGTGGTTTTATTATCATTAAAATTTCCAATACCTTGTTCTTAATCACTCTCTAATATTATTTTTAAACTATATTTCTCCACAATGTATATGTTTTCCTTATTGGAAATTGTTAACCTTATTTGGGGACCTGATTATGGGTAATTTCATGAAACAGTCATGATAACACATTCTCTTAGTAATGAATGTTTTGTTGCGCTTTTGTGCATTGTCTGGTTTAAATAAAGGTATTATCAAAAATTTATCTAGTAATTATAAAGATAAAAACTATGAGGGAAAATTTATCTATGTAGGGATACTGTAACACCCTATGATTTTAGAATATAGATATTTAGAAAAATACATTTTAATGTTTTATGGCTTTCTTTGCATCCAACCTCGAGTCAATATGATCTATATTTAGTTAACCATTATAATCTATAATTTAAGTGCGGGATATAAATACTAATAAACACATTATAATAAATTTGTATAAATTCTTTAATTAAGGAGTGTATATTGATTAATTCATACATTAAAGTTATTAAATTTTATGTAAAATCATTATAACATTGAAAAATGTGAAGTCTTGAAAAATTGTTTATATTCCATTATAGGAGAAATAATATGTTATTTATTTTAATGAAAATTTTATTTTTGATTTTATGTACTCAGTATCAATTTAAAATAGAAATGTAAATATTGGAATATAGTGATTTTTTATAAAATATCATAAAAGATTTTCTATTTCCATGAATAGTGAAAATATCAAATTTTGTAAAAAAATAATATACTTTCAATTAAAAGACTCATTTTGTTTTCTATTCAATCATATTGTATCAATTATTTCCATTAATATTATATAGAATAATCAATAAAAAAATAATCAGGCATATGCCTTTTTTATGTGTTTATTTTTTTTGTGTAAAATGAATTAAAAATATTTTTTATATGTGCAATGTGTTTTTCTGTTAATAAATTAAATTATCCTATATTAATTAATGATAAAATTAAATTAAAATATTATATATTAAATCATGTTATTTAAACTCATTTCACAGTTTTTACAAGAAATGTATTGTATGTAAATTATACTTATGCTTAAAGATTCATGTTTATACATTGGTGTTTTATTATGGGACGCACAATTAATTTAAATAAATTTAGTAAAAATATATTATTTTAATACAAAAAAATTATACCATAATTTTAAAAATAATAATTAATAAAATCTAATAAAGATAAATTAATATTTTCATATTGAATGGTAAATACAATAATATTTTTTTAAAACAGCTAACAATAAAATGAGAATATGTTCTGGGGGGTTAAACCAAGGGATTAGTGTATGATTTCCTCCTACACCTATAATAATATTATTGGATAATTATATTTTAAAATTATCTTATATTGAAGTAATATTATTGACCATGTGTACACTCTTTAAATTGAATGTGACCATATATAACTGAAATATTTTATGAAATTCCATGTATATCCCTCCCCTTAATTAGAAAAGGGAACCTCCCCTACCACATTATTAACAAAATTTGAGCCTTATCTACTGGTAATGTGATAATGAAATCCCGTTATAGAATTAATTACTTAATACTAGGCCCTCTTATTTAGCTTAATACGTATCCTTTGTGGATTAATAAGTAATTAATAGGAGGTCTCTAAATGAAAATCCTTAGTTTTTACTGATGTTTTTGGAATTTATACTTCATATAATTCCAATAAAAATTATTTAACCCTAAAAATTGATAAATATAGTGTCATAAATACACTAGAGATTTATTTTTCTGATTTCACAAGCATTTTTTACCACTTATTTATATAATGGGAAATAAATCTTTTGTCGTGTGTAGTTGCAAACTACCACCACAACATAGTGATACAGTTCATTTAAAATAGTAATCATGCATGGATGGTTCTATATATTAATTTAATATTTATATTTTATATTCTTGAAATAATTTTTCTTCATGGTTTTCAATATATTATCAACCATATTTCCTTCTAATGCACTTTAATGTAACAACATCGCCTATGCATATGTGGTGACTTCCACCTCGATAATGCTAAGTGATTCATCTGTCATTCCTATTATACATGGATTCATTTAACAAAAAATTTAATGAATATAAGTAAAATTAATTATTTAATAAATAATCTGTTAATATGAATAATTAGTTACCATTCATTTCTTCCATCTTTCAAAAAGTTGGAAATATCACTCATTCGTACATACATATTATCGTCTCAACATAGTGATGTAAACAATTTTTAATCACCGATTTTTTGAATATTTATAAATATTTATATTATAAATATATATTTTATATGTATAATTATTAAAACTATAGTGATAAATAATCCATTCTAAATGTAAAATGAACATAACTTCTGAATTACAACATAAATGAAAAATAATGTTGTTGAAATCAGAAAAAACTACATTAATAGATAATTAATAATAAATGGTTGTTGAAATGATTTAATTGGATCATATAAAATGAACATAACTTTTGAATATATGGTTATTAATATTTTACTTTAAATTAATTAAAATAAATATAAATTTATTTTACATGAATACTTATTGTTTATGAAGAAATACAGACTTGAGGTTAGGTATGAGTCAATTTATCTTTCGGAAGACCTATTTTAATGTTATGCACAAATTTACTATTGTTATGTAGCATATACTAACTAATAATTTATTTAGATATTATATATTATTACATTAACGTAATTTATTAAAGAAAATTCTTTATTAAGGTGAAGACATTAATTATAATGGTTACAAGAAATGTATGGCTTCTTCACATCAATTTTGTTTTCGGGGACATAATTGATGTTATACACCACTTTTGATTTATATGGTGTATATACAACCCCATTGATATATAGTATCATAATTTTTCTTCGTATAGGTACTAAATGTATCATATGATGTTTTTTATTTAATTAGGGTTATGATTCAAGAAAACCCAATCCATTAAGGGTTTTATGTAATAATCTAATTATTATAACAATTTTTTATGCATAAATTTTATGGAAAACAATTGTGTGTCCAATCTCTCAAAAATATTATATAGTATCTTATAAATTAATAATTTTTAGATATATTATATTTACATTATTTTTTCCATTTATTGTTCTCTCCAAAGATGATAAAATTTGATTAGAATCAATGATGATTTTATTTTTACCTTAAGTTTAGAATCATTTCGTTCATGTCTATATTATCTATAAAAAAGAACAAAAATAATTTTACTATTCTATAAATATTATTTTATGTAATTTTTTAATATATTTCATATTAAATAATTTTTTTAATTAATCTCTCATATCCTTTTCCACAGATGTTACATTTGAATGTTTATAGAAAATATGAATGGAATTTTTTTAACTAAACCACATGAATTAGTTCCCCCACATTCACGAATCAACTAATAATAATTTATTTATTTGATCATTTTGTTTATAATTTTAAAATAATTTTTTCCATTTATATATTATGAATTTATTAATTATAAATATGTTAATAAGGAAAGGTTATTTTCCTCTAGAGTTTTTGAGAGATCTTTTAATTTTATTTTTATCTATTACAACATTATTTTATGCTTATTATGATCAAATAGGCTTGTGATATAGTGTTGTCAAAAACATTGTTTATCTTTATTATTTATGATTATCATGATGATATATTTATTCTATTCATATCATTCATATGGTTTAGGATTCGATGATATAATCAAGGTTTTATAAGATTATAGAAAAAAAAATTCATTATGAGATTAGTATTACCGTAATTATATTTTCCTTCACTTCATTGGGTAAATATGTACATCTAACGTGATAATAAGAACTAAAATATAGTGTGTTCCTAGTTTAGTAATTTACATTTTCTGGTCATATATTATTAGTAGTGAACCTTGACTATGGAAATTATAACACCGTGAAATTTCATGAAATATTTTTTTAATGTAAATTTAATTTTTTTGATAACTTGTGCTACACCCAACACCAATTTTTAACCAGACATATCATACTATGAAAATAATGTTATTTATTTTCATAATTATCTCATAGAAGCTAGAATTTTATTTAACAATATTATTAAAAATATTACAGAAATATATGGTTTACACATGTATATATAATTAATATGTATTTGACAAATTTATTTGAAATAACAATTAAAAATTTTGAATATGAAGGAAATTTTATTTAAATTTTTTTAATGTACAATAAATAATTTTACCTCAATATTTTATTCAAATCTCTTTTGGTTAAAAATTTTAGTTAAACTGATATATTATGTAATAAATATGATTTTTAACATTCATATTTATTTCTATATAAGAGTTAACAATATAACTAATTTTATAGTTTAAAACAGTTTTTTCTTAAAAGGTAGTTTTCTCTAATTTTCCATCTACATTTAAATTTAATTTTTTAAAAATTCATAAATTTTTTATTACAAAATAATGTTCAATTTTAAATTAATATTTTAAAAATTAGCTTGTAGTGAATTTTTTATAATTGTTAGAAGTGATATACTTTTTGATGAATATTGAAAAATATGAGTTTATATTATGAATTATAATTTATTTAAAAGCATTTAAAACCATATAAATTATTATAATATGTTTCTAAAAGGATTATTAGGAAAATTATATAAGAATTAATAAAATTGACGACATTTTAATCAATTATTTTTTTAATATTCATATAACTATTTTGAATCAATCGAAACGTTTACCTTTGTAAATATGTTTTTTTATTATGTATGTAGTGATAATTTTAAATTGAATTTTTCCACATATAATTATGGAATTTTAAAGAATACATAGTAATAATTATAATTATTGATATTATCTATAAATTTCAACTTATTTTTTTACCATAATAAATAGTATAAACTATAAAAATTTATTACCACGGTTATAGTCAATATGGGTTTACCTAGGGTCAAACTAAAAAGATAATGAGTAAAATGATAAAAAAAACATGTAAATAATCCATTTTATGGCCATATATATACATTATCACCACTACGGATTGATAATGGGCCATTTTTTTATCATTTTTGATTGTGACAAAATGGGGGTACACTATAACCTTTTCAGAAATTACTAGTGTTCCCATCACCATACTAATAAAAAGTTACGAACATTACACTCATATTCACTCTATTAAACTTATTATATCAGCAAGTACTATATTACCCCTGGTTTCTGCTATTTAACCCTCAGTCGATGCTTTTCTTGGTTTTAAAAGATAAGGGTGACGAATGGGAGAGTCGGGAGATCCTGGACTGATGTTTGAGGAAAAGGGGAAGTCTAACGGGGGGCGCACGATTTGTCCAAACTATGCGGCCAAACCGTGTGTGTCTGACTTGGCAGGTACTGGATTCTGCACGGTCAGCACACAATTAAGGGAAACCGTTCGATGAGGCCGTGTGAGAGGGGTGGTCGAGGCAGTAGCTAACAAACGGTTAGAGCGTAGTTTGTCAAACCTTGCAGACTAACCGTGCGGGCACATAAAATTAGATACATAAATTGTGGATGTAACTTTTTTTTACGTCTAATTGTTTCATTAATGCTCCTAAGTAGCCCTAGATCAGGATTAATCTCCCTTGAATGTTGGAAAACTTCTCCAAAGTGTTTCGGAGGCTATCTGAAGGCTTCTCTTGGAAAATTGAAGTCGGATTCTTGAGTTATGTGATCGTTCTCCTTCGTTCTCGATCGGTTTTGTTGATCTACATAGATATACTTCTCCTATTCTCTTTGTTTTTTTGAACTATGCCCATTATGGGTATATATAAGTGTGTGGATGCCAAATATGATCTGTTTTGGTCTTGGTTGTGTTAGGAGGAGAGATCTAAGGAGGATCCTTGTTGAATCGGCCCAGTTTTCTTGTGAATTCTCTTTTTGTTAGGGTTTTCATCAAAATATTTGAGGTATGTGGCTTCACTCTCGATTCCTCATTCATACAACATGAAGGCTTAGCTAAAAATGATTTAATTGTATGGTTTTGATTGGGAAATTGTTGTTCAAAGCATGTTATAAATCTTATTTAGTGATGATTTATGGGTTTTTATGGAATTGTGGAAATTGAATGAATGGTTTGTGCAATGTGTTTTGGATTCATGATTATAAAATAGTGATTTTAAAATATGGATTAGCTGGATTTGGAAAATAGTTTGCCGGAAAATGGTATTCAATAAAAGAGTTGTTTTATAGATATGGTTTTGGTATGGTTGGAATGGTATGGTTTTTGGGCATACTGGGTGTGTGTGTTCATTTGAATTTATGAGGCTTGGTTGAAATATGACCATGTGCTCAGTGCCAACAGTGTAATGGCACATGGGAAATTATTACCTTTTAACGACATGGTAGATCGATGAGAGACCGCTCATGAGTATGGAAATTTCATAATGATCCATGAATAGTTGTTTTCATAGGTTTTGAAATGGTTGGCTATGTGGATTTGTGAAATGGAATGAATGTGCCAAAATGGAAATGAAAATTTTATACGAAACAATAATATTTTGCTTTTCTTGAGAAAGAATGTTTTTGGTTGGAAAATGGTTTTAACATGGAACTTGTTATATTGTGAAATGTTTTGGAATTGTTTTATATAAATTTCTTTAATTAAATATGCTAACATTTTTTATCCTAGTGGCATGGGTTGGGAAGTCATTGGGGAAAACCTACTGAGTTTCATTACTCACCACTTGCTTTGGCACATTGTTGATTTTGCAGATATCATATATCGGGATGTTGGTAAAGGTAATGTGTCACAAGTTTTTTGCACTACTTCATGATGGTTGGGCTGGTTCGTGATGTTGGAGAATGGAGCTTGTGGAGCATGGAGTTGGGATGTCATCTAGTGGTATTTTAGATTGTCTTTCTACTGTTTACTCTGATAAAGTTATGGTTTCCATTTTGGTACTCATGGTTGGTTATGTTAATATAAATGGTTGTGTTGTCTTCGTTTTATCATGCATCATTTAGTTATTTGGTCTGGTTATAGTTGTTGGTTTTGTGGTATGTTCTAAAAGGGTACATCGCCCCCCCCCCTTGTTTTGAAACCCTTCGTCATTTATTCTCAGCCTTTGGTGCCTTAGGGATGTTTCTTAGGCCAAGTAATGACTTGTTGTATTCTTATGCCAATGAGGATACGCAGGGCATTACAAATGGTATCAGCTTGTCCGGTCCTTGCCTAAAAAGTGGTCATCAATGTTCTTGGTCTTCGAGTTGAAATTACTTCTTGTCTATTCCTTGGGTGGTCATCCTAATAAGGAGTATGATTTTCAGAACTCAAATTGTATAGAATAAAAGGACGTAGCTAACCCATTTATACTGAACTTCATGTTACTAGGGTGTTGGGTACATAAGTGTTTTGGATGCGCTTCTAAAATGTTGGAAATATCATTGTCAGGGGTTTAGAAAATTGGATGATCATGACATGAATTGCAGAGGAATGACATCTCCCTAGGATTGAATATCTCATTTTGAGGAATGAGTAAGGATTTTGTGTAAGTTACTAATTTCTCAAAAAATGCAGAAATTGTTTTCAACTGAAAAACATTGGAAACAGTATATTTTGTGTATTTTGAAATTAGGTTGAATTTCAAAAAGTATGTTGAATGTTTTCAAAAATGGATGAACATGGAAAAACGGATTTTTTGAGAACAATGTTGTGATAGATAGTGTGAATGAAGTTGAAATTCTAAGCCTTCAGTTGCTAGGATGTGAAACTAATGATGTGCATTCTTTGTATAGAAGACGGAACCCATTAGGCGTCGTAGAAACCAAATGGAAGAGGCTACGGGGAATCTGGTTGCACCTGAACCACATTTGAACCATGAGCTGGTTTAGAGAATAGTTCAATCATTCCAGGTTGTGGACACGAGGAATTATAGGGATGAGTCAAGGCATGTAGACCATTTAGTCCAGTTTCAGAAGAAGAATCCACCCATCATCCGGGGTGATTCTGAACCAGAAAAGGTGGAGGAGTGGCTGGGTAAGATAAATCATATCATCGACATCATCAGCACCCCAGCAGAACTGAATGTAATGTTGGCGACGTATATGCTAGAGGATCTTACACAACAGTAGTGGGACCTAGTGGTGCACGCTAAGGTGGATCATGGCCTGGGCTGGGAGGAATTGAGGAATTGTTTAATAAAAAATTTTATCCCCACACGTTCAAGATCCAGAGGACTACTGGATTTTTGAGCCTGAAGTTGGAGAATATCTTTGTCACGGAGTATGCGGATGAATTCATGAATTTAGTGCTCTTTTCACCAGATGTTGCTACATGTGCATTGCTGAGGGCATGCATCTTTGAATCAGTATTGCGATAGAAGATATGTTCGAAGATAGTTGTGCTATGTATTACGGATTATACAGAGATGCTAAACAGAGAAACAATAGCTAAAAGAGACATCTCAGGGATTATGGGAGGAGGAAGTGTGATGATACCCACGGGAATGGGTGGTAACTCTAATGCTGAGAATAATCGAAATAGGCACACCAACATCCAAGGTTGGAGTTTGAATCAGAATCAAATGGCTGAATCGGTGAATCTTCATCCATGACCCATGATTAAAGTAAGATGTTTTTAGTGTTGTGTGATTGAAAACATGAAACGAGATTGTACAGCACCATCGAGAGCCTGCCACAATTGTAACAAGATGGGGCACCTTCAGTGATATTGTCACAGTGCTCCACGGTTGGGGGTTCGTGACACTTCTCAGTTTTCGCTGGCATCTTATGCTTCGACAGGGTGACGACTGGAAATTCAGTCTCGCCATCAGAATAAAACTATCCATGGTGATTCCACAAATACCATGACTCCTCAGACAGGGAAATCTCAAAAAGGCAATAAGGATCAAAGTACAGCAACAATGAAACTGTATGGAGCGGAACATGTGATTGGGGATGACCAGTTCGGACCATCTATGGTGAGAGGTAAGATTCTTTTAAAATATATCCTAATGCAAGTGTTGTTTGATACTTTTTCATCATATTCTTCTCTTGCTTCTCGTATTTCTGATTTTCTGAACAGAAAACATGAAATGATGCCTTCTATGATAAAACTTCAAACTCCTCTCGGTGAAAGAGAATATAGAGCCTTCTTGTGTAGAGCATTTTCAATAACTATTTATGGAGTTGAATTGAAATGGTATTACATTGTGATATAGATGGATCTATATGATAAAATCATGGGTATGGATTGGTTGACACAGTTTAGGGCTCACATCATCTGTTATAGTAGAGTAGTCAATTTTGTGACTGAGGATAGCGTCGAGCATCTGGTTAGAGAAGAAAGATTGTTGAAGGCAGGTGCAACGGGCTTGTCAGCACTAGTAGTGGCAATGATCTCTTACTAGTTGGATGAGATAAACTTGGAATCGATGGATGATATTGCGAAGAAATGTTTTCCAGTATTCATGGATCAATTACCTAATGTCATTCCAGAAAACATCTTAGGGTTACCACCTATGAGAGAAGTGGAGTTTATGATTGATCTCATTCCACGGACCAATCCTATCTCACTTCCATCGTTTAGGATAACACCAATAGAGTTAAAGGAATTGAAAGTGCAGTTGGAAGAAATAGAAAGCAATGGTTTTATTCAGCCAAACATGTCCCTATGGGCAGCACCAGTTTTGTTTGTAATGAAAGAAGATGAAACTTTGAGACTTTGTGTGGATTATCGTAAACTCAACCAAGTTACGAAAAAGCATAAATATCCACTTAACACATTTATGACCTATTTGATCAATTGAGGGGAGCGTAGTGGTTCTGCATGATTGAATTGTGGTCAGGATATCACTAGTTTCATGTTTGGAAGGAGGATATTCCAAAGATAGAATTCAGAAGCAGTTATGGCCACTACAAATTTTTAGTCATTCCTTTTGGTCTTACGAATGCACCAGCGGTCATCATGGAATTGATGAATCGGATATTTCTTCCATATCTAGATTCTTTTCTTGTGGTGTTTGAGGATGACATATTGGTGTATTCAAGAACAAGGGATGAGCATGAGAAACACTTGGTGATAGTGCTTCGAATCTTGAGAGACCATCAGTTGTATGACAAATTATCAATGTATGAGTTTTGTATACAAGAGGTACATTTTCAGGGACATGGTGTTTCTGAAAAAGGTGTTTTAGTGGATCTAGAAAATATATAATCTTTTCTTTCATGGAAACTACTGAAGAATGTCTGTGAAAAACGTAGTTTTCCTGCTCTAGCTGGTTATTCCCGATGCATTGTCTGTGACTTCTCATGACTAGCGTCACCTATGACTACATTAACAAAGAAAAAAAGTGAATTTTAATGGACTGAGGAATGTTAGAGATCCTTTCAAGAGTTGAAATATCGACTTAAATCAGCACCTATCTTGATGTTTCTAGAATAAAGACAGGGGTATTTGATGTATTTTGATACTTCAAGATCAGTTTTGGGATGTGTTCTCAGGTAAAGAGACCATGTTGTTTCTAATGGTTCATGGAAGTTGAGGTTTCATGTGAATAATTACCCAACACATGATTTGGAGTTAGCTGCAGTTCTCCATGACTTGAAGACATGGAGTCATTATCTCTTTTTTGAGAAATTTACTGTGTTTACAGATCAAAAAATTTTGAAACACATTTTCTCATAGAAGAATTTGAATCTGAGGCTGAGGAGATGGATGGAGTATCTTAAAATGATCGACATTAACATGTTGTATAAAATAGGTAAGGGAAATTCGGTGGTCGATGCATTATGCAGAAAGTCATATAATGAGTTGGAGAAAGAAGCATCAGAAGAATGGCAGTTGATGTCGGCCTTAGCCGACATGCATATGGAATGTGAAGACCAAGGTGATGTTTCATTTTTCTTTCTAGTTACTCGTGTTCCTGATTTGGTCGAGATAGTAAAGGAGTCACATGAATCCGATGTAGACTATGTTGTAATGAGTTCAATACTCAATGGTGGGGATACCATTGATGGATGGAAGCTGCAGGGGAGTTCTATTTTGAGGTTTTGAGGTCAGATGGTTGTACATTTAACTGCTCTGGAACAACACCTTCATGCTTACCACCATTCCAGATAGTCTGTACATCCAGGTACACTAAAGAAGTATAAGTGGTTGAAGGCGCAGTTTTTGTGGAGAGGCATGAAAAGGAAGGTGGTCGAGTTCTTCTCACAGTGCTTAACTTGTCAGCAGGTTAAAGAAAAGCATGAGAGTCCAGCCAGTATGGTACAATGTATACCTTTCCCTGTGTGGAAATGGAATCACATATCAATGGATTTTGTTACATGTCTTCCAAGAATGGTCCTGAAACATGATGCCATTTGGGTAATAGTGGATTGTCTAACAATGTCTACCCCTTTTATCATTATTTTTGAAACTCATACGTAGCACGATCATTCAAAAACATATATCTGAGAAGTGTTAAAGAGACATGGAATACTAGTTTCAATCGTGTCAGATAGAGATCTGAGGTTCAGATCTCGTTTATGTCGATCCTTATAGAAATCCCTGAGAACTTAGTTTAATATGAGTACGTCGTATCATCCTCAGACATATGGATAATACGAAAGGATGCTACAGACATTGGAAGACATGTTTCAGGCTTGTGTAATGGATTTTGGAGGCTCTAGGGAAGAGAACATTCCTTGGAGTTCTCATATAACAACAGTTATCTGGCCTCGATATGGATGGCTCCATTTGAATCATTATATGGGCGTCCTCGTCGTTCGCCACTATGCTGGGTTGAAACAGGTGATACTTCACTAGTTAGGACGAACCTTGTCCAAGAAACAATAGAGTATATTCAGTTGATAAAAAAGAGGATGGAGATGTCACAAAGTCTTCAGAAATCTAATGTGGATCATCGTCTAATACCATTGTTGTTTGCGATTAGTGATCATCTTTTTGATAATATCTCCAAGGCATGGACATCGTCATTTTGGGAAACATGGAAAGTTATCTCTATTATATATAGGCCCTTTTGAGATAATGTAATGGGTTGGCGAGGTGGCGTATCGGTTGGCATTACCACCAGAGTTCAGTTCAGTGCACAATGTGTTCTATGTATCTCAGCTGAAGAAGTATCATCCAGATCCTGACCATGTTATCATATGGGATCACGTTGTCCTAGAACCAGAAGTTTCATTGGTACATATCCCAGTGCAGAATGTGGATAGGCAGGATAAAGTCGTGCGTGGAAAAAGAATCGGTCTAGTGCGGGTTTTGTTGCGACATGGTCAGATTCATGATTAGACTTGGGAACACGAGAAAGAAATAAAATAGCAGAGGCCAGAAATCTTTCAGGAAGTCCATGGTTTTATACATTCTGGGGATGAAAATGACAATGTTGGTGACAATATAGTACCCCCAGTTTCCGGTATGTAATCCTTACTCGATGCTTTTTTTTGGTTTTAGAAGTTAATGGCGATGAACTGGAGAGTCAGGAGATCCTGGACTGATGTTTGAGGAAAATGGTTAGTCGCACTGGCAGCGCACGGTTTATCCAAACCATGTGTGGATGACATGGGAGGAAGTTTATTTCTCACAGTCAGTGCACGGTTAAGGGAAATTGTGTGATGATGTCGCCTGAGAGGGGATCCCAAGGCAGTATCTAATGCACGGTTAGAATACGGTCTGTCAAACCGTGTGGACTAACCGGGCGGGCACATAAAATTAGATCATTAAATTGTGGATCTAACTCATCTTTTACACTAATGGCTTCATTAATGCTCCTAAGCAACCCTAACTCGGGATTACTCTCCCTTGAAGGTTGGAAAACATCTCCCAAGTGTTCTGGAGGTGATCTGAAGGCTTCTCTAGGAAAAATGAAGCCGAATTCTTTAGGTATGTGATCGTTCTCCTTCGTTCTTGATCAGTTTCTTAGATATATTTAGATATACTTCTCCTCTTCTCTCTATTTCTTAGATTTATTCCCATTATTGATAGATATATGTGTATGGAGGCCAAATATGATTTGTTTTGGTCTTTGTTGTGTTAGGAGAAGAGATCTAAGGAGGATCCTTGGTGAATTGACATGGTTTTCTATTGTGTTCTCCATTTATTAGGGTGTTCGTTAAATCCTTTGAGGTAGGAGGCTTCACTCTCAATTCCCCTTTATTAGAACATGAAGCCTTTGCTCATATTGATTTAATTGGTTGGTTTTTATTGTGAAATAGTGGTGCAAAGCATTTTATAAATCTTCTTTAGTGATGATTTATGGGTTTTGATGGAATTGTGGAAATTGAAAGAATGGTTAGTGAAAAGTGTTTGGGATTCATTATTTTAAAATGGCGATTTTAAAATATGGATTTGATGGATTTGGAAAATGGTTAGAAAGAAAATGGTTTTCAATAAAAGGGATACTTTATTGTCATGGATTTGGCATGGTTTGAACGGTGTTGTTTTTGGGCATACTAGGTGTGTGCGTTCATATTTCATTTACGAGTCTTGGTTGAAATATGACCTTGTGCTCGGTGCCAAATGTGTAATGGGACACGAGGAATAATTACCTTGTGATGACTTGGAAGATCGAAAAGAGACCACTCATGAGTATGGAACTGTCATAACGATGCATGCACAGTTGTTTTCACAAGTTGTGAAATGGTTGGCTCTGTGGATTTGTGAAATGGAATGAATGTGCCAAAATGGAAATGGGAATTTTATTGGAAACATTTCTTGGTTTCATTTCTTGAGAAAGATGGGTTTTGGTTAGAAAATGGTTTTGACATGGAACTTTTTATATTATGACCTATTTTGGAACTGGTTTATATAAATTGTTTCATATTAATATGATAAAATGTTTTATCCTAGTGGCCTAGGTTGGGATGTAATTTTGGAAAACCTACTGAGTTTCATTACTCACCCCCTGCTTTAGAACGATGGTGATTTTTCACATTTCATCCATAGAGATGTTGGGAAAGGTAATGTGTCACATGTTTATAGCCCTACATCGTGATTCTTGTGCTGGTTTGTGACATTGGAGATTGGAGCTTGAGGAGCATGGAGTTGGGTTATTGTCTTGTGGTATTTTAGTTTGTCTTTCTTCTGTTTACTCTGATATAGTGTTGGTTTTCATTGTGGTATTCATGGTTGGATATGATAATCTAAATGGTAGTTTTGTCTTATTTTTGTCATGCATCATTTAGTTTTTTATTCTTATTATGGTTGTTGGTTTTGTGATATCTTCTAAATGGGTAAATCTTCCCCCACATGTTTTGAAACCCTTTGGCATTTATTTCCCACCTTGGGCACCTTGGGGATGTTTCTTAAGGGCAAGTAATTACTTGTTGTATTCTTATGCCAATGAGGATAACCAGGTCATTATAATTACCAACCCAATTTACTTATTTTATTCCCTAATTTTATCCAAAATTCCTTATTTTGTCATAAATTCCAAATAGGAATGATTTGTTGAAAACAAAAATAAAAATTCTAAAGAAGAGTTAACAACCATAATTAAGTATTTTATTTCATTTCTCCCTCCACATCCTTCACGTACAAATAATTAATAATGACATAAAAGGTCACAACTTGTACCCTGGGGCCCGTGTCGTTTCTACACGTAGCCCTCCTTCCATTGGACTGGCGCTGAAGACTAGACCGAGAAATGATTATCCCTTAATGGGAAAGAGTTGCCTTTAATCCTATATTTAATGCCTCGACTACAGTTACCCAGAGATGGTGCATTATTTTAAAACATTGGCATGATTCATGGAATCATGTCCTGATGGACCGATCAGTATAATAGTGATGGAATATTGATTACATACATGAACGTTAAATTACATTATAAAATGAAAAACAACAACAACATTGTCTCTATTTACCACATTCAAGTCTCTTAGAATAACCTTGTAGGTCATTCAAAATATACTTCTTCACATCATGGAATAAATAAAACATAGAAAGGGGTGATCTCAGATGCTCAGTTAGGATAACAATATAACAAACGTATTAATAAAGAAGCATAAACATTTAAGGAAAAATATAAAACTAATACTAAATCCTTTTAAACATAAACATCAATATAAAATTCCGGAAAAATATAAATAATATAATTACATTTACTTATTCACAAGTATATTCTACTTGTCGAATAATAATATGTAATATCAATTTCTAATTTCATAATAATGGAATGCATAATGTTGGAAATCACAACCACATTTTCAAGGCTTCGTTCTAAGACTACAACTAAGATTTTTTCAAGGACTTGTACCAATACACTAGTTTGTCTCATGATACCTATCAATTTACCAAGGAACTATGGAGGTAACCACCCATCACATACTAAGTACAATGAATTCCTCATATAAAAATGTTGAAACATAACATAAACAATTATATTAAAACAAACACAAGAAATTTAAATACATTAATAGTAAACCATGAATGTTATAAAAATAGAAAATACTTTATCAAACATTTATTAACTCATTCAGTACAATATTTAAGATTATATTGTAATAAATCAAACTCAATCAATAATCATATCCAGTAAAAGACGTTGACATAGATTAAAATGATCAATAATACTCCTAAATATAAATATCTATTTTTTTAAATCATTTAAATATCACACATTAATAGAAGAAATAATTTAAAAGTGATTTTTGAATCAAATTGTCCCATAACAAATTAAATATTTTAAATGGAATTATTATTTTAAAATAATAATATCCAAATAAACAAATCCCTAAATCATATTGAAAAAATGGACATTAATTAAATAGATTAAAAAAATATATCATTAAAACATTTAAAATGATGATCTTGATAAAGCGTCCCTTCCTCAAAACCATAAAATATTTTTAAAATATTATAATGAAACATGGAAATGGATGATAAAAATATCCTAGTAAATACATACAAATAAACAATCTCGGATAATAATGAGATTGAGGAATTAACCCTTACATTGTAATTTCTTGTGGTTACGTGTACGTTGACCGCTTGTATATTAGTCAAGTAATTGTTATTAAATTGTAAAAGAACCATATACATAAATAGTATATCATATATGATTTTCTAATATATCTTTGTTTATACTATTTTAGTTGTATCTTTGCTTTGGGAGTTAACTGATTCGTTTTCATTATATGTTTTGTAACATACGTCTTGTTTGTTATTGATAGGATGTAATTGATTAATATAAAAAATTATATAATATTCTTAATTATTATATTTATTAATAAAGTGAATAATATTGTTGAATGGTTACGATGGGGAAGGAATCTCATTGCGTTCGTGGAGGCAGTAATATGTACGTACGCACGAACGCTACTTCAATTTCGACTTTTTTATTTTAAAAATAATAAAAACCAAATGATACATATTTTTATTATTATTCAAGTGTAATATAATATTCTTTATACATTACATAAGTCCAACAACACCATCCATAATACATTCAATATATGGTATCATTAGTCATATCACATTGAGAGTGTGGTTGTCCGTACATCCTCAAATGAAATTATCGTATATATAAAACCAGAAAAGAATAAATGTATCCTATAAAAAAATAATTAAAGAAGTTAATATAAACAAAATATCATAAATTTCATATATAAATATAGTCCCATCATAATTCCTCCAAAAGTGGTGGTAGTAGAAGATTGAACGATCATCCTTTCGTGAGGCAATAGTTTTCCGTCCACAGAAATATTATGTTCTATATCAATTAGATAGAGGTGTGTATAATTTTATATCAAATACATCTCATAAAAACAACATATTATATTAAGGATACAGGTTATGTTATAAATTAATTTAATAATGTGAGTTTAGTGGGTTGGAGAAGTAAAATAATAGAATTAAACTACAGAGGAGATGTTACCTTCATATCAGTTAACTCTGTTTGGTTTTACCGAAATGACATCCTTGAAGTGCATTATTCCTACGTTATGGATTTTAAGTGGAAGAGAGAGATATACATGTCTTAATTAGGAAGAGGATTGATGAACCAAGGGGCTTGAGAGGTGTGAGAAATGGGTTTTATGTGAGGGTTTTTATAAGGGGGAGGAGGGTATCTTTAGTAATGTTGGATAATATTATTTTATTATATAATGATTTTCAGTTTCTAAATTCCAAATATCATTAATGTAAAAGATAAGATGACTAATTTTCTAAATAAAAACATCCAAAAAGAATTGGATAGTTTGTGTCATAAATAATTTTATTAATTTGATGTATATAAATTATAAAAAAATACCATGATGTAGAAAATCATTTTTTCATTCATATTAATGTTTATAGTCAAAAATATAACTTATATATCAACTTCGAAAAATTATTTTACTAAAAGATATATGTTTATGTCATTTTTTCCTTTACGTTAAATTAATTAATATAAAGTGTCATTATCACTTTCATGTAGCTCAATGGGGTCCCAAATTCGACCGAAATATTCCCATGTTCTGACATGTATCAAAAAATAGGAATAATAAACATATTATGGTAATTTAATATTATTATAATAATATTTTATTTCCATTATTTACCAGATAAACAATTTGACAATGGTAAATAAGATATTTACTAATGTAAATATTCATAATGTTGACAAATAAAAGTTACATATTTAAAAAATTTAGACATTCAGATTCCAAATATGGAATCAATTTTTCCTAATTCAAAACACATAAGTGGCAGACATTAAATTAAAATTCATTCCTGTAGTCGAAAAAAAAACGGTTTTTTAAGAAATAATAACTATCAAATGATTGACACTTATTTATGTCCAATATAAATGTGAAATTACAACCAATGACCTAAATTATATGAAATTATATAAATATAATATAATTATACTTTAAAACCACTCAATGGAAAAAATTTACACTATAATTATTTCGATTAAAAAATATTTTTTTAATTAAAATTCTGTATTTTTCACTATTCATCAAAATATGAAAGTTTTCAGAAAAGTACAAAAAATTTATCCAAAATACATTTTCACATCCCGATTCTAGAGAATAATTAAATTTCCACAAATTTTATATATTAAAGTGTCAATTTTTTTAAAAAATGTTTCCCTATTAAAAGGCGGTAAAATTATATTTATTGAAAAATACTTCTTTTATCTGAAACAAATGAATTTGTTTATATATAATGTCTATGAAATGCAAAAATCACATTATAAATTTATATGGAGTATACAAAATTCAAAACTGAGTAAATACTATTCATACCTTTTTTTTGAACGGTTAGTTTGGTAAGCCGTGACGCGCTCGAACTCAGTGTTGTGTGTAACACATGTTATTGAATTTTTTGAAGGGATAATGTACTATGAAATATTGTGGTGTTAGATTCTCCCCTACTTCTATAAATTGATACCTTGAAATTTGAATCTTTTCTTTGAAAAAAATGATAAAATTTGGAAAATACCATTGTGGAAAACCCACATCATAAATTGGGTTAATGATATTTAGACTTAATAATAGAGAAAGTGAAATTAAAAAGCCACCACAATGTTATGATCACGATCTGGAGAACATTGGTGGTAATTAGTGACACATAATGGAAGGAAAAATACAAATATATTTAGGGAGAGATTGAGGTAATCAATCATAAACATGTGTAAAACTGAGGGCCTCATGGCCATCAATCTTTGATGATTTAAAATGTCGTCGGTTCACCAAAACATAAGGTAATATGATAACACATTTTTCGTGTTTGGATATCTTCCCAAATGTTAAAGAATAAATTAATAACTATAATAATAGGAAAAAAACTATACATGACATGTAGAGTTTCATCCTTCAACTAATTCCTACCACAAACTCATATTTCACTCCAAAAGTTATTATAATTAAAAAATATTCTATTTATCCTAATCGTATAGGGTTTCAAAAATAATGAATTTATAATTCATTTTTCCTACTATTTTAATAAACTACATTATACAAGCTTGGACATTACTTATGTCAGTGGCAGGTGATTACCCTTGTCTCCCTTTAGTTGTAGGGTTCAAATCTTGCGGCCATACCAGATGTGATGGGTTATCACCAGACATCATTGTTTTCCATTTTATGACAATCAAAAAATAATCTCATGAAATTACTTAATATTAACAATAGTATCCAATATCAAACTTAATCTAGTCCATCCTTTAGAATTATCCACAATACATCTGTTCGAAATCACAATCCAAAATGTATAAGGATGGTCAACTCATATACTTGTCAATAACTTCATCGTGTATTCTCATAAAATGTGGTAAAAATGAATTTCTAGAAAACCCTATTTGAATTGTTATGTACTAACTTATTCCTTCTATAAACAATTGAATACTCGATATAATCCTAAAATCCGAAATTTTTTTAATTATCAACAAAGATGGAATAGAAAACATTAATTACTTCCAAGGTAGTCAATAATATCAAATATAATTTATCCATATCAATCATCACCTATTCCAATATCAATTCCAAAGTATCAGGACCATATTAATGATTATTACTCATTCATCCATGTATTTTAAAAAACATTTATCATGTTATTTAATCACATTTCATGGTACTATACAATCTCAAATCATTAATGAAATAGTACTGTAGTACCATACTTATATGCTATATAATTTTTATAACAAGTGCATTGGTGATACAATACTCAAATGAAATAATTATTTAATATCAACATATGAACAGAAGTCATTAAACATCATATGTGGCAATATCATAACATGATAATTATCCAATAGCATCATTTGCGGTATACTCTGATGATTGGGACATTGATTCGCGTAGTATATAAACTCCATGAAGATGAAGCATTGTATACTTGAAACCTTTTTATTACCCTTGTAATCAGGGAATTGGTGTCCTTTTTCTCCACACTTATAACGAACTCCCATTCCCTTCTTGAATTTACCAAGGTGATTCTTTGCACAGTTATGACATATGGGAAAATCCTTCTTTCCCCTATTCCATTTATCAGATTTTCCCGCTACCATACTTTTCTGCTATCTCTTCCCATCAAATCCATAGGACTCAGAACATTCTTTACATGTCGTATTAATACATGATACTATTTCTTCATATGGTGATATTAGGTGGGAGACTATATCCATTATAAATTATGTCTTATTAACCCGAATGATATGGTCCTTTATACTCTTTTCATCATGCTTATTATTGTAGTTCTCATTCTATATACTGAATGACATTTCTAAAAATTGGAATTCTCTTGGTTAGTTTATGAATCACAATACATAATTTCAAACATGTAAAATACATAACGTAAATTGAAACGATTATGCATATACTCTATAATCAGAAAAAAAATGTTTTCATTGATGAATTAATTACTATTATATCCTTTGAAATTTATTTTAAGGAAAATGTGTATTATCCTAAGCATATCCCCCAGGAGTTTCGTAACTAAGAGTGCAGCAAGGGCCATTATCATGTACCAGGACACCCCGGGTCAAGCCCCGAACTCCTTGTTAGAGTTTTCACTCATAGGTATGTCTATTCCGGAGCCCCCTCTACCTGCTCGTATCCAGAGAGAAATGAATTTTTTTTGAAAATTTACAAAATCTATACATTAACAAAATTCTAGGATATTATTCTATACTAACCCTCAATGTCTATCATTTGGTAATGTTTTCTAATTAGAGTTTTTCTAAATCTAGTTTCCAAGGGTATTGTTAAAATTTCTTTGATTCCAACTGTAATTCTCCGACCCCAATTACCCATAGTCAGTGCTTTATTTTAATAAATTGTAATGAAACAAGGAATCACGTCCTAATGGACCAACCAATTTAGAAGTCTTGGAAAATAGATTACATATTTGAACATTACATTACATTATAAAATGACAAAAAAACAACATAATTGTCTCTATTGACCAAATTCATATACCCTATTCTATCCCTACATGCCAGTCATAATATGCTTCTTATGCATCCTGGGAAAAAAATAAAACATTGAAAGGGGTGAGCTCTGATGCTTAGTAAGGATAAAAATATAGCAGAAGCATTCATAAATAAGAAAAAACATTTAATGCAATGTATAAAACTAAAAAAAATACCTTTAAACATAAAATTCAACATAATATGGGAATGATAAGTCAAATGATTCCATAATCTTATTCACATGGATATTCTTCATGTTGAATAATGAAATTAAATTTCAATAGATAATTTCATAATGATGGAATGAACATTGTTGACCATCATAAACACATTGGCAAGGCCTTGTGGAAAGACTTCAAATAATATTTTGTAAAGGCCTTGTGCCAAGACACTAGTTTGTCCCATGAGACATACCAATGCATTTAGGAGCTATAGTAGGATCCACATGTCACTTACTAAGTCCAATGCATTCCGCAAATGAAAATGTTGAAAAAAAACATAATCATTTGTATTAAAACTAGCATACGAAATGTCAATACTTTAATCATAAACCTTGAGTGGTATTAAAATAGAACATCAATAGTAAGAAATATCATAACTTATTCAATAAAATATATACGATTTTATTATAATAATTCTAATTCAATCAATAATCATATCCAGCAAAATATTTTATCATAGTTGAAAATGATCAATAAATATCTTTGAGAGAAATATCACTTTTTTTGAAATAATTCTAAAGTAACACATACATTATAGAAACTCATTTAAAATACATTAGTGAGTCAATGAGTTCCATATTACTTTGAATCATTTTAATGTAATTAACATTTTAAAACAATAATATACATATAAATAAATCCTTAACATCATTTTAAAAACATAGACAATAATTAAAAGGATTTTTAAAAAATAAATAATTAAAACATTTAAAATGATGACCTTGAAAAATGAACCCTTCTAAAAAAACATAAAATATTTTGAAACCATTATTATGAAAAAGGGACATGGATGATAATAATGTTCTCGTAAGTACTTATACATAAAAAACCTCAGATAATAATGAGATTGAGAATGAACTGTTACCATATAATTTTAATTGGTCGATGGTACCCTATCCTCCGTTATAATACCTAAATCATTGTTATTAAATTATAAAAGAACCACACACTAAAATATGTTATCATATAATATCTTCTAATATTTCTTGGTAAATAATATTTTAGTAGTATCATTGTTTCCTGTGATAATTGATATGTTTTCCTTCATATGTTTTGTTACGTAAGCCTTGATTCGTATAGATATGATTATTTGGTTCATATAATGAATGATATAATGTTATTATATATTATTTTTATTAAATAAATGAAAATTATTATTTAATGGTTATGATATGGAATGAATCTCATCACGTTCATGGAAAAGTTAATCTGTACATACACATGAAGGCTACTTCTATTTCATTATATTATTTTAAAAGGAAATAAGAACAAATGATACTTAGGTATATTATTATTTTAGTATAATATAATATTATTTATACATTATGTAATTTCATTGACACCAACCTTTATATGTTCCATGTATGGTATGAATGAGTCATATCACTTTTAGGGGGCAGTAGTCCGCTCTTCCTCAATTGATATTATCGAATATATAAAACATCAAAAAATAAATGAATGATATAAAAAAGGATTACAGAAGATTATAGATAAAATTAATATCATATATATCATATATAATTACACTGATATCATAATGGCCACCATAAGTGGTGGTAGTATAATATTCAACAATCATCATTTTTTGAGGCAGAAGTTCATCGTCGATAGAAACATTATGTTTCGTACCCATTAGATGGAGGCGTGTGTAAGTGTATTTCAAATTAATATCATAAAAACAACATTTTATAATGATGATACTAGTTTTTTTATAAAACATTTTCATAAAGATAGTTTAGCGGGATGGAGAAGTAAAATAAAAATGAACAGAAGAGGAGATGTTACATTTAAATCGGGATACTCCATTTGGTTTGAACCAAAAGGCTTAAATGAAGCGCCTTCTGCATATAGTAATGCATCTAATAGGAAGAGAATGATGTAGGGATATCAATTCGGCATAGGTTGGATGAGACAATGGGTTTTATAGGTGTGAGAAAATGGTTAGAGTTTAGGGCTTTTTACAAGGGGAAGAGGGACTCTTTAGGAATGTGTGAAAATATAATTTTATTATATAATGATATTCAGTTTCTAAAGTTCCAAAACTCATCAAGGTAAAATTTAAGATGACTATTAATCTAAATAAAATAATCCAATAAGAATTGGATAGGTTTTGGATATTGGTAAAATTATTATAATCTCTTTTATTTAAATCATTCTTTAATGAGGTAAACATTACATCATTATTGTGTCATAAATAATTTCATTAATTTGATATCTAAAAATTATCAAAAATACGGTGATTTAGGAAATCCTTTTATCTTTCAAATAAATTTTTATAGTAGAAATGATATCTTATATAACCACTTATAAAAGTTATTTTATTAAAACATAGATGTTTATGTCATTTTTCACTTTAATATAAATTAATTAATATAAATTGTCCTTATCACTCCAAAATGGATCCTTGGTGTCCCAAAATCGACCACAGGATTTCAATGGTAGGAAATGTATCAACCAATAGGAATTGGAAACATGTTAGGGTAAATAAATATTATTATAATAATATATTTTTTCCCTTATTTTCTAGATTTACCATTTAACCATGGTAAATAAAATATTTACAAAAATAAATATTCATAATTTTTAAAAATAAAAGTTACCTATTTACACAAATTAGAACTCCGGATTCCAAATATGGAATCCATTTTTTCAAATTCAAAATAATTAAGTGGAAGAAATTAAAATAAAATTAATTCCCATTGTCAAAACAAAATTTGTGTTTTTAAGAAATAATAACTATCAAAATATTGAAAATTGTTTATGTCCTGTTTAAATTTGATTTTACATACAATGACCTAAATTATATTTAATGATAAAAATATAATTGAATGATACATTAAAACCACTGATATGTAAAATTTAACAATATAAAACATTGAGATTAAAAAGGTAGTTTTTAATTAAATTTAAGTATATGTCACTATTCATCAAAATAGGAATGTTATCTGAAAATTACCAAAAATTTATCAAAACTAAATTTCAATGTCCCGATTATATAGATTAATTTAATTTCATTAAATTGAATATATAAAAGTGTCAAATATTAGTTTTAAAAAAATTCCATTAAAATGTGGTCAAATTTATTTTTTGAAAAATACTTCTTTTATATGAAGAAAAATGAATTAGTTCACTTATAATGTCTAAGAAACACATAATTTGCATTATAAAATAAAATGGAGTAGATTAAATTCATATTTTAGTAAGTACTATTCACAACCCTTTTTTAAAGGATAGTTTCGTAAGTCACTGTGAGCTAAAACCTGGTGTTGCATGTAACATGTTATTGAATTTCTTTACAGATATACTATAAAATAAAATCTTGTGGTGTTAAAATATAAACGCATAAAAATCAAAGAGATCAACAAGAGGAAACCATGACGTAAACTGCTCTAGTAAAAAGTGTGCTGAAAGTAAATGTACCAGAATACGAGCCCAACTAGAATGTACAAGTACAATTGAAAAGAGAAAAACAGCTCCTGGGTCGTCCACCGAGGACCCTACATGAAGTGTAGGTAGAATACACGATCAGTAGTCTTGTGTCATGCCACATAATATTTTCCACCTCTAATTACCATCTAGTCCTGGATCCCTCAACCTCGGTCAACGATGTCTGTCGTCTTCGATAGACACAATAAGGTGTAGGTGAAGCCCATGTAGGGGTGAGTATACCAATTCTAAATAGGGACCATGTGACCCCCGATGGTCTACCAGAGTTCCAAAAAATAAAAAACACAATGAAAGACCTGAATGACAAACGATGTAGCAGTCATCATCCCAACATAGGTATTTTTCCATACCAATTTCTATGTTATTAAGATATACTCATCTCATACATGAGGGAAGAATGTCACAAAGGGTAACACCTAGAAGGTAACACCACGAAGGTTAAATTACTCCACATGTAACATCAAGAAGATAACACCATGAGGGTAAAAGTACCATATAGGTATCACCACAATGATATCACCAAGAATGCACATGTACCACATAGTTATCACCACGATGATATCACCACGAAGGTAGAAGTACCACACATGTATCACCATGAATGTAAAAGACTCATGTGACATAGGTATACCAATAATGAACATAAGTACTTATAATTAGTCGAGAATCTGGATCACCTTATTCTATCTAGAGGCACAACTGCTGACCATACGAAGTCTAAACCCCAAAGGATCGATAGGTAAAAAAACACAAATTGATCCACATAAGATCTGACCTTCCTATAATGAATAGGTATTAACCCCCTCAATGACCCACAAAGGATATGACCCATGCATGATCGTTATGTGTTGACCCGCACAGGCTCGCTGAGCACTGAAACATAAATGATTTGACCCACATAGGATCATTATATGTGGATCCACATAGGATCGTTCAGCACTGACCCACACTAGATCTGACCCACTGAAGATCACTCGGTACTAACCTTCTTATTTTCTGTCTCTATCATCCACCTCACTACCATGCACTGGATTCCTGCTCATATTTTTCTTGATTCTAGGAGAATCACCCTCAATCCATTGGTAATTTCTGAACCTCCATGAATCTCCACTAGGAAGTAGTCAAAAGTACCTCAATGTCCTAAGGGTTCCAACGCGACAGACTGCATGTTATTCTGATTCCCGATTTGTGGCTTATAAGCATTTCAGTTACGAGGGACCGTTTTCATTCAGATTTGATCCAACCAATAAATACTCTAATCAATATACAAATATCATGTGAAGTACACCAAAAGGACCGTCTCACTCCAAGGGTCCCATCACCAAAGACGATTTGTCAAATAGATGCTCAGTTCTCATGTTATGACCCATTACGAAAAACTATCCCTCATTGGGTCTCGGTCTGGCTCGACCCGTCCCCACCATGTCCGGGCTGAACCTAATTGGTCTGAGTCCGGCACGGCCGACCCAAGCCCTAGTGGGCTCGGCCCAAAGGGCAGCGCTTCAGGTCATCCCACAAGGGGGTGCGGCCTGTCTCCCAAGGGCGGGGCCCACTTCCCCCCGTGGCATAGCCCGCCGAGGAGCGGTGCGACACGGACCACTGGGCTCATGCGTCCCTGCCTTCGGGTGAGTGTGTCCCGATCCATAGTGTGGAACATCCGGCTGGCCATTCCAATGGGGGTGTCCTCCCATGCTGGAGCGGGGTGTGTAGCTCAAACATGGTTTTCTGAAACGGTCGAATGTCCATTCGGTTTGTCACGTGGTAGGGCCACATAGTCCCGCCTAGTCTCCTGGTGGGACCCGTAGGGTGTGGGTCCCAACTATTATGGAATAAGTGTCACGCCGTCCTCCGCTGGTAGTGTACGACATGGAGATGCATCCTCCCAAGACCATCAGGTGCTTGCCGCCCTGCTCGACCACCGTGGCTGGAAAGCAGTAACCCCTCTTCGCTAGCGGAGTGAGACAATTCGGCGCATCACCTTTGCAGTCGACCGGTTCCAGCCACTCTGGTGACCGCTGAGGCATAGTTTCGTGGAATCCTCCTACAGAGCGTGATGGTGCACCACCTCTATCACAGTTAGTTGGTGTTTTCCACTACCATCAAATTCTTGCATCGGTGGACGGTGCAACGACAATAGTCTTTCGCAGTGAAAAAAAATGTAAAACAAGGTAGCGAAGGGTCCGGCTAATGTTCATTTGTCCAACACCCACTGTTTTAACTAGAATGTATAAGGTATGATATATGATTCAACAATCACATTTAATTTTAACAAAAACAATTCCCAACATCATTATCATTGGAGAACATCGCGATTGAGGAAGATACAGTGTTCCACGTTCCTGTAACAATATGAAAACGTCAACCCTCAAACATCATCCATGGGTTTAGGATTTTGTGTCACTCATCATCACCCTTTGGAACCTACTCCATCCTCCATTTGTAGTGAGTGGCAGAACATTACCAATGCTTCGTCACATGGTGAAGTCGTTCCAATATCTCCCCCATGATATATATATATATAGGAGAGGGAGAGGACGAGTAACTCCCGTGGAATTAATGGGGTTCCATTTTATAGGAACCATCATATTTACAATATTTTTGTTATAATGGTTTTTAGGAGTCGAGACATTTAAAGGCATGTCACGTCGTTGGACCGGCCACTGCCGCTTGTCCATTGGGGGAAAATAAATAAATAAAATAATTTATTTATCATTCAATTAAAATGTCCCAAAATATATATTTTCTATAGACATACTATATTCAAAGTGAATCCTCCCTAATGGGAATCATGGCACTACAGATTCAATGGTTCTCTTAGATTTTAAATCCATGAACTGGTTCTAAAGATAGAAAACTTTTCCCGCACATTTATTTTATGTACCTTAAAAAATTAGTAAATCAATTCTATACACATTGTGCCTCAGGATCACGCACCTTAAATTTTCCCAGACTCATAATAATTTCATATATTTAATAAATTACATCAAAAAATTCGGGTCATAAAATTCTCCCCAGCATAGGGATTATTGTCCCAGAATGACTCAATATTGGCTAAAGAAACAAATGGGGGTACTGATAAAAAATCAGAGCCTCCCTCTCCCATGTTCTCACCTAGAGGATCCTGAACTGCCAGTGAATGGACAATATAGGTATCGATCATCCACAATGAACCTAGTCATGTCTATCTTCAATCTCGACTGGAACCTCCGTAAAGGGTGCCCCATCGTCAATGTCCATCTCACCCCAGACAATGATGTGTGATGGACCATGCACGTACATCCTCAGCTGTGACACATGGAAAATGCCATTCTACCAGTTCATCTTTGGGGGATGTGTAAGGAAATACACCACATCATCATCTCTACTAATAACGTGAAAAGGTCCGATGAACCTTAGGGATTGCTTGATGCCCTAATCATTCCTCGAAAACCTCACTAAGGTGAGACCCATTTGACTACATGAACTCTCTAATTGAACTCCAATGGTCTCTTTCTCCTATCTTCATAAGACATATGCCTTCTTTGTTCAGTCTTTATTGAATCCTTAATTATTTTCACCTTCTCAGTAGTATCCATATGTCTCATATGTGATGACTCCCTTGGGTCAGACCAATATAGAAGTGACATTCATAGACGACTATATAAGGCCTTGAATGGTACCATATTGATGGTGTATGATATCTATTTTTGTACACTAATGCCACCCTAGTCAAGTGATACTCCCAATTATGTCCAAAATCTAGGGTAAAAGCATGAAGCATTTCCTCTAGTGTCTGAATTGTCCGCTCTGTGTGACCATTCATCTATGGATGAAATGTGGTTCTCAAAGTTAGATGAGTCTCAAATGCCTCCTATAGTGTATTCCACAATAGGGATGTAACACTAGGATCATATTCATATATATTTGATGCTGGAAACCCTTGATTTCGTACAATATACTGTACATATAGGCATCCCATGAACTCTACTAATCTCTTCTATCAGATGGGTAGAAAGTCGACTGACATGGCGAGTCAGTCAACGATCACCCAGATGGAATCATGTCATGTGGACATCTGTTGAATTACATTCACAACACCCTAGGATATACCATCTCAATTCCAGTCCAGACCCTCTAGTGCTAGCGCTAATCCTGCTGAAACCTAATGCTCGACCATTACATGCTGGCAAGTGAGGCATCGTGAAAAAACTCATCCACTGCCTTCTTCATCCTTGTCCACTAGTGCAGACACTGGAGGTCCTGGTACATCTTCACCACACCAAGATTTACTACTAAAGGGGATGTACGAAACACAATAAACTCCTCTACCTGTAGCGCCATTGGTATCATGGGGCATCCTCTAATGTGGAAGAAGTGATAACCACCTTCCGAAAATCCATTGGGTGCCTGTCATGTGGATATCTGATCACTTTGTGTCTCACAATCAACATCCCAATGTTGTGCATCCTGATCAAGATGATGTATTTGGGGATTGAGCATCATTGAATGGTGGTAAGATGCCCTATCTCTATCCACAAATTATATCTACAAACCTTCTAGCTTATATGTAGCTTCACTCAAAAACTATAGACCAGAACACCAGTTGATTGCATTTGTTAGTATGTTCCCCTTCGTAAGAGTATAGACTCTCTTAAAGTCAATGTTCTAGAGGAAAAATAGCCATCATCATTTTCTCAGGAACATTTCCTTCATTGAGATGTTATACTAGAGACTCTTCTGATTAGATTATACTATAAAATGTTCTCCCATTGGGTAATGTCACCACATCTTCAAGGCAAAGACCACTACTGCTAACTCAATGTTATGGGTTGCGTAGTTTGGATAATACAATCTCATTTTTTGGGATCCATTCACGATCACTACAGGATCCTGTATCCGGACACATCCATGTCCGTCCCATGATTCTTTGCGGTTGAATACATACCCAACACCCTCTTCTAGTAGCCTCAAAATGGGGTCACTCGTCAGTCTCTGCCTTTGCCCCTAAAAACTCTGCTGGAATCTATCCACCCCCACGAATGGATATCCCTTCTTCATTAATTCTGAAAATGGTTCTACAAATCTGTAAAAGGCATGTAAGAGTCGCCTGTAGTACCTATACAATCCCAGGAAACTCTGCACCTGAGTCACTCTCCTTGGTGGCTCCCAAGATAGCGCATTATCTATCATTTCCAGATCTACTGCAACTCCAACCTCTGAGACAATGTGTACTAGAAACTGATCCCCTCGAATCCATAACTGGACATTTGAGAGATTACCATATAGTTGGTGCTCTCGGAGTGTATCTTGTACTATCTGCAGATGATATGCATGCTCCTCCTCCGTCGTTGAGTACACCAAGATTTGTCAATAAAGGCCACAAAGAATCGATCGCGGTATGGCTGGATGATCTTGTTCACTATTCCCATAAAAATTTTAGGGAAATAGGTCATTCTAAAAGGCTTATCCAGGAACTCATAGTGTCCATAATGATATCTAATGGATAGCTTCTTCACATCCTCGTCTCCTACCTCGAGCTGATGAGATCGAGATCTGAGGTCTATCTTTGAAAACCATTATGCTCCCTTCAAATGATCGAAATGATCATCAATCCTAGAATGTGGATACATGATCCTCACGGTCACCTGGTTCAGAAACGGATTTTCTACACACAGGCTCATACTCCCATATTACTTTGTGAAAAAAAACTAGAGGCTTCCCATGGAGACACACTGGGCCTAATAAATCCATTCCTCTACAAGTCCTCCAATGGAAGCTGTAACTCATGATGCTTCACGGGAGCCATCCAATATGTTGATGTTGAAATCAATGTCGTCCTGGTATATAGGTCAATGTAAAAGTCCACCTCTTTGTGAGGAGGTAATATTGAAACATCATCTGGGATGACATCGGGAAACTAGTCCACCACTACAGGATAGTTCGGAATCTCAACTTCAACTGCTCTGAGGGTATGGCTATCCAACTGATATGTGATTCGTTGCACACTCCACTGGGAAAGTCCATCCTATGCTGCAAATGTTCTTTTCTCTCCTGTAAATGAAAAACAGGTCACATCTATGAATACTCACCACACATTGTTCCTAATATAGTCAATTTGAGCATGGATTGTTGATAACCTTTCTATCCCAAGATGACGTCGTAGGTCCTAAATGGTGCTACTAGAAGATCCCAGTTTATGATCTCTCATAATTGAGTTTTCTCACAATTCCAACACCAGAGTGTAATCATCAAATCATCAAATAAAGGAATCTCTTTCTACAAGGATCGAGCTAATGGATCTGTAAGAATCTCTGAGCTCCGAATGATGGTCATGGTAATAAAAAATGACTATCAAATTTGTATATAATTACTAAAACTATAGTGTAATAGACACATATTGTACATCGAATATTCTCCGGAGTGCTGTGGGAATTGGACTCTGATGCCTGGAGCTGAGCTCGTCCATATCCTCTGGCTCCCTATGGTCGGGGTGGAAAACAAAATGGGCTTGGTGTTACAACCTCGAGTCACCGCCGAAAGCCTACTGCATGGCCAGCTCCTCTACTGTTGCCGCCGCCCTTCAGAATTCCTCACTCAAACCACTGCCTCTACCTAGTCAATCCCCCATCCACCTAATATTCATCCATATGGTGCGTCAGGTAGCTGCATGCCATGTGACCCTACTCGCAGCACGACATGCACTATCGGATCCTCAAAAATCCTCCTTTGTCCCAAGAGCCCCTCACCACTGACCTTGTATCTCGAGGTCTCCCACTAGAAGGACTAGCATTCTTGGGCCCCTACATCATCCATCTACTACCTGCTGTATATGACACTGCTACATGACATTTGGTGGGGGATCTCGATGTCGGCGCCTACTGAGCTAGGAAGATCGTCACAAATGTACCTCTCTCATGCACACCACTCTGCATCGGAATACTGAGCGATATCATTGATGCTCTGATATCCAATCGAAGACCCTACCAAAATGTCCATGCACTGAATAAAGTTTCCAATACCACGATGGTTGAGTAACGGGAAGGATTAGTGAACCTCACTGAGTACAAGGTCACATTCATGCGGCCCATCTGTATGTGTAGAAGCTACTGTATACGCACTGAGCGTAGAGTCGCTTGGATGATCTGTTCCTTAAAATTGCCCTCGAAGTCCACCCAGATGAGGGTTTCCTCATCATGTCACTAGAATGTCAGTATCCAACTTCTCTCAAATTCACCATGGAATAGACTAGCATCTAGGATCTCAACTAGATCAGATGGTGTCCCAACTAAGCAACAAAATCTAGACAGAACCTCTAGATAATACTAAAGCGCCTACAGATCCATATTGCCTAAAAACCTCATAGAACACTGCCATTGAAACATATGCAATTCACTCAGTCGACGTGCTTCATCTACTGGTGAGGCTGGTGGAAACGACACCTGAATAGGTAGTGGTGCTATTGATACACCACCTGAAGGTGCTATCACCATAAGAGGGACTTGCCCTGAGACCTCATAACTCGTTGGGACATCCTCCTCTACTCTCTCTTGAATCATGGCAATATGTCTACGTGGTATTATCATGATTGAAAATAGATATTCCACCATCAATAATTTATACCAGGTGATCTGACTCAAAGAAAAAATACGAAAAAAACATTCAAAACACACACAATCAGTGTTTTCGTGCATTGAGTCGGAAATGAAAATTTAGGGTACTCATGTATGGATATGTCGGCCACTGAACTAACCCTAGATTCCACAAACTAAAAACCACACTCATAAAAAGTAACACTATTTCCACAAAGGAAATATCATAGCCCTATTTTTTTGGTAGATCCTCCCTTTGATACCACTTTGTCACGACACCATCACCCGGGGACCGTGCCATTACTACCCCAAGCCCGCCTTCCATAGGCATGGGGATAGTGACTAGCACCAGTACGGTGTATCTCTTAATGGGATAGGTATTTCATTTAAAATTTTTGAATCCTACAAATCCATGATAAAATTATTTGTTAACCACGAAGTAAACTACTATAGTAAAAAGTGTGCTGAAAGTAAAGGATCCATAATACAAGCACAAATGGAAAGTACAAGTACAACTGAAAAGAGGAAAATAGCTCCTGGGTTATCCACTGGGGATCCTACCTGATGTGCAGGTATAGATCACGATCAATAGTCATTCATCACACAACTTAAACTAGTCTACCTCTGAGCACTGTCTAGTCATGGCTCCCTCATCCACGATCAACACTGTCTGTCACCTGCATAAGACAAAACAAGGTACAGGAGATGCCCACGAAGTGGTGAATATATCAATAATTAATAGGGACACCGAGACCCATGAAGGCCTCCCAGAGTTAGACAAAGGATAAACCACTACACAAGACCTCAATCACTAATCTCAAAGTTGTCATCAACTCTACATATGTATGTGCACATACATATACCTAAGATATCAAGATATACATGTCTCATACATGGGGGAAGAATGTACCAAATTCTAACACCACTAAGGTAACACCATGATGATAAAAGAACCACACATGTAACAATAAGAAGGTAACACCACGAAGGTAAAAGTACCACACAAGTAACACCACAATAATATCACCACAATGGTAAATTTACCACACATGTATCACCAAGAAGATATCTCCACGAAGGTAAATGTACCACATAGGTATCAACAAAATGGTTAAAGACTCTTATCACATTGGAATATAAGTATTTCACATAAGTACCGATGATTAGTCTTGATACTAGACAACCTTGTTCAGTCGAGAGGCACTGATGCGGACCATACATAGTCTAACCCATAGAGGATCGATTTTTACTAATCCCCACAATGATCCACAAGGGATATGAGCCACCCAATGTAAATAGGTACTAACCCCTGCAATGTACCACATAGGATATGAACTACAAAGGATTAGTTTGTGCTGACCCACAAATAATCACTGAGTGCTGACCCACACATGATCAAACGCACACATGATCGATATGTGCTGACCCACATAGGATCACTGACCACTGACTCACACAGGATCTGACCCCTAATGGATTGAATAGTAAAAACCTCTAGGTGGTATGTCTCCATCCTCCACCTCACAGCCTATCACTAGATTCCCGCTCATAGTACGATTGATTTTGGGAGAACCTTCCATCCAGCCATCAGTTATACCTCAACCGCCGTGATACTAGGTAAAAAAATATTCCAAATGACCGTCGTGTCTTAAGGGTTCCCACATGATAGATGAACAGTCAATTAGACACTCGATCGTTGACATATATTCGTTTTAGTTTAGAGGGCCATGTAGGATTTATATTTGATCCATCCCAAAAGTACTCAGATATGTAACCAAATCACATCTACCGTATACCAAAAGGACCATATCTCTCCAAGGGTCCCAGTTCCATAGACGGGTTTTCAAGATAAAATATGGTTATAAAATTATGACCCATCTTGTGAAACATGTCCAGGTTTGGTCCATGTCTGGTCTGACCCGGCCCAACGCATTCCGGGTCCGACCTGATTGGGCCGGGATGTCACGGGTGCGTCCCGCTGGGCCATGTTCAGACCTGAACCGCAAGGGCTCTCATCCTCACCTGTAAGGTCGCGACCCACTTTATCAACAGCCTAGCATGTTGGGGTACGACCCTCTTGGCTCATGTGGAATTGTCGGCTGGGTCGTGACCCACAGGGTTTGTGCAGCTCACAGGGCTCGCACGTCCTGACCCGCACTGGGTCCATCCCACAAAGAGTGGGTGGACACACCTGTATGGCCCAACCAGTACTGGGGTAATTCTCGCTCGGCGTGCGCAGCCTGGCCCATGGTGGGGGATTCTAGCTTCCCCGACCGAAGGTGGGGTCCACTCTAGCTATTGTGGGGGGGGGGGGTGAAACTCCCCTTAGTTTTCCCGAACGTACGAACAACCGTTCATTTTGTGAAGAGTCATCAACACATGGAACCTCCTACTCTTCTAGTGGGACCTAGAGTGCACGGGTTCCTTCTGCCATAGCGTTGGAGTCCTGGATTCCTCAAGCAGTGCCTTATCCTCCCATGACCGGCCAGTGCCGGCCATCATGCTTGACGACAAAAACGAAAAAACTGCATCCCCTTTCTGCCAGCATCACTGGATGACATACCGCATCACCTCCAGGGCTAGCCAGTGCCGGCTGCTCTGTTGTCCACCATGGCATAGTGTCATGGCCTCCTCCTACAACGCACGATATAACACCACATCCATCATGGAATGATTGTGTTGACTTCCAATTTCATCATCTGATACTGGTCGATGGTGTCGCGACGACAGACTTCTTATGGAGAATTCAAATGTAGAACAAGGTAGCGGAGGGTGGAGGTCTTTATCATTTGGATCTCACCCTCCATGTTAGATTGAATGTATAAGGGTTTAAATAGGATTCAACGATCACGTTTAATTATGAAAAAAAATAAATTCATACCTCAAGATAATTGGAGAACATCGCGATTTTGATAGAGTCAGAGTTTTTTATTCCCAAAACAAGCAGCCAATGTCACCGCTCAAACGTCATACATCGTTTCGTGATTTGGTGTCACACGTCACTGCCCACTGGAACTTGCCCTATCCTCCAAGATTTGGGCATCGTAGCACTTTACCATTTATTTTTCACATGATCAAGCGGTGCTAATACATACAACATGTCCAATATAAAAAACATAGGAGGAGGACGAGTAACAACATAGGAATTAATGGGGGTTCATTTAATATGAACCATCCTAATTCCAATGGTGCAGTTACAATGGTTTTGAGGAGTCAAGACATTTAATGGCTTGAAACGTCGTTCGACTTGCTACTACCACTTGTCCATTGGTGGAAAAGAAAGAATGAAATAAAATAAAAATGTTATTATATTATTCATTTAAAAAGTCATAAAATATATCTTTTTCTCCAGACATCCTGCAGTTGATGTGAAGACTCCCTTAAGTGAATCTAGAAACATCATATTCAATGATTCCCTCATAATTTTAATCATTACACCAGTTCAAATGACAGAAAATGTCTCTCAAGTGTTTTATGAACACACCTTAAAAATTTTACATTTATTTCTTCCCGGAACATCGGGCCTCAGAATCACGTGCTATCAATTTTTTCTGACTCATAATAATTACATATATTTGAAAAAAATAACATCAAAAAATCCATCTCTTCACAAAAAAAAAGAACTCAATAAATTTAATATAATTATATGTTTTTAAGTTAATTTTATAACCTATATACATCTCTAATAATATCAAATGGTGAATGAAATCATCATTCCCATGTAAGATGGAATACCACCTTAAGATCTAGTTTTATTCATTTTCATTAAAAACCTCCCAAATATATATATATAATAATGTATTTAATGTTTGTATTTGATAATTATTATATTATTATACCACAGGTATTATAATACTTTTTCTTCCATCTTATCATTCACCCAATTGGAGAACTAGAAATCACACTTATGTGTACAGCGGAATACCACCTCGTGAACTGGTGTACATTTTTTCAATTTTAATATTATTTATATGGTAATATGGATATAAAAAATGATTATATATGATATTTGGGAAATACTTTTTTAAATGGATTTATGATATCACTTATAACTTCTTATTATCCCTTTCAAGGGGGATACGATAAATTTTACACGTGTATAGGAGAATATTGCCTCCTGAAGTAATGTGATTCATTATTCACATTTCCATTCCATGGAATGAAATAAATAAACATTAAGATAATATTATGTGATATATATTTAAAAAATTATTCACTAAAGATAATATTTTATTTAACATTATTTAATTCAATATGTTGATAAAATATAAACATTTTTCCTATGTTCGTATAACATGTCATCTTAGTAAATAATGTATTTCATTTTCTATCTATATATGTCATGGATTACTATAAATACATATAATATATATTTATATTAAATTATATGTAATTTATATCATGATTATATTTATGGATATTATAGAACCATAATCAATGTATGAGGACCAAAAATTCTAATCAAAACATATATGCAAAACATTATAGTTACTGCAGGAAATATTATTTTCACAAGGGATTATTCATAAACCTGTAATAATCAAACATAATGACAAATATATGTTATTGTTAATATATTTATAGTACTAAAATAGATTTATAATATTATTATAATTATTAAACCGTATTTATTAATTTAATGGAATGATGTTGATCTTAAGGTAATAGATTTTGGTCTCATTTTTTACGATTATGAGACAGAATCCATATTCACCTCTGATTTCATTTATATTGATTATTTAATATCCATAAATTTATTATATAATTATTAAACCAATAAAATAATATTTTAACATATTATCTTTATTACATCTCTATCATGAGTATTACGGTACAAAAAGATACCCTAGTAGAATTGGTTTTTTGTATCAATTTTCCTTAATTGAGACATATGTTGTGCTAATAACCTATAATCTATTATGAGGTTTTGGTAATGTACCATTGAAATGATATATATTATATTTTTTTAATATCATGATACATAATGTTTTATATAATTTAATAATTTAATGTGTCTTATAATTCAATTTTACCAATATGGTACAAGTTTCATGGTAAAATCTCATTGATAATTGGGATTGTGTATTAAAATTCTTTTGATGATGAAATAATATTATTCATATTAGATTAATTTCCTGAATTTTATTCCTCAATATTTATTTCCTGATAATATCAATTTTATATTCTTTTCCTCTCTTAATATTCAAAATTTTTCAAAACATTTTTTTTAATGAAAAAATAATTTATTCCTCCTTTCGGTTGAAAATCCATTTTCTTCAAAAATAATTTTTTATAAAATTATATTCAGAAAATATTTATTAAAAATATCCATATTATTTATCAATTACATTTTTCCATGTTTAACATTTTACAAAAAAAGTTAAATGGAATATTCATGTTGTTTCCAAACAACGCCAATTTGAATTCTATAAAAAATATTACTGGAATGTATGTTTTAATTTTTATGATGTGAATGAAATTTCTACCGCCATCACCACTAAATGATTTATATGTTTATTTATATGATTAAAAGGTTATTTAAAAACTAAATTCGTTGTGAATTATTTTATGAATTTTTTGTTATAAAATCATTTTTTAAAGGATATTTTAATAAAAAATTCATATAAATTATTTTTAAACCTTCATTATTAAGATCAAATATTTATATTAAATTAAATGTAATGAAAATTTATTTTAAATTTTTTTAGATAATTAAAATTTAAATGATAATTTTCCTCAAAATTGTTTTAAATGATTTTAATGCCTCTATTAAAAAACTCCATGTTTATTTTCATAGAAAGGATTTTAAGAATGATTTGTTATATTAAAATTACTTTTCTATGAGGAAATGATATTTTCCTCAAGTAATGTCCGCATTTATCTTTTGAAAAACATTATCCATAAAATATAAAATCATTAAATGTTACTCGTGAATTAATTTTTCTATTATTGAGTTATAATATCTTAATTCATTATCTGAATGGTTAATTATTATGTTGATAAAATTTCTATGAAACCAATGTATTTTTCATGTGTTATTATATGGTGATTTGATTAATGGTTTAGGAAACATTTTTTCATTAATAATTTTTTGATTTGATGATATGAATAATGTTTTATGATATTATGAAACTCATATGTTTTTTTCCATTATGATATGGGTGGGTCTAATATCTATCAGTAATGCTTTGGGTAAATATTTAAATCCCATGGAATAAAATAATAAATAAGTCAAATAGATTAATCCACTATAGAAAATAGTTGTGTCCTGATAAACTATGGGAATATTTTAATCTTAATCCTCAATGTAAAATAGGTGATGATTCATGATCTACTATGTTGATGGTATTGGTTGTCAACCTTAACATATAATTTTTACCTATATTTATGACGGATCACTATTTTATGACTTGAGTTTAAGGTTCATGATTTATTTATGATGGTTTCCATATCTTATGCACTATGTTTTCTAGGAAAATTATCTTTCTAGCCCTGAATTTTGTTTATGATCAGTGACATGTTGGGTCTGAACTTTGAATATTTTTTTCATGAAATCATACCCTAATCCTCATCTAACTAGTTTTTAGGTTCCAAAATTGATATATTATGTTACTACCATTAGTGAGAAAATTATTTAACCCTTTTTTTGTTTTCAAACATGGGTTTGGATTAGATTATTTAGAAGGTTATGTCAAAAAGATTTAAAATTGTAGAATTTCATTGTGGGAGATGTCGAAGATATTTCATGAAATAAAAGTTTTGTGTTTAAATTTTTTTAAAAAAAAATTACTCTCCTTGGGAATTCTTTTTATTATATATTGATTATTCATCAAAAAAAGACATAATATTTATTTATGAAAATATTGTATATGTAAAATTGGTATCATATGATAGGTTACATTATCCTTTTGAAACATGGACGATACAATGATATTGAGAAACCATGGGATAATCCATTGTACATGAGGACTTCATATGTTCAAGTAAAAATGGGTCTTATTTTCTATGATATTACATCTAGGTATAGATAATGAGAGTGGATATGGATCTTGAAGAGATGTACCTGGGGGTAGTACCTCTAAAAATGGAAGATTTAGTTGGACTTTATCATCACTGTGCATCAAAATGGGTGCTCTTGTACTCATCATTTGACATTTTCATGAGATATGTTTTGGATATTCACAGACATTTTATAAGCTATTAAGAAGGATTTTAGTAATGGAGAATAATGACCTAGTTTAATCATATGATGTTATAAATTAAAAATAAGGTGTCATGAATTGTTCATTTATTAATTGATTTTTCATGATTATATACTTTTTCACTGTGAATATTGTTTCTCAAACAATACATTTTGTTTTTACCCAATGGAAGAAAACAGAAGTAACAGATTTAATGTTGAATTTTATAGAAAATGTGGTTATGGGAAACAATATGGGGTAATTAATGGAGTTAATAATTATTTAATTATTTTGAATTTGCAATCATGATATACGATGATAACAATTTAACTTAACCAACTATAAAACTCACTAAAAAAGATAACGATATAATTCAATAAGATATTAGGTGAAAGATACCCTATAGTAATAAAGACTCAATTTCCTATATGATAAAATTGTGGTCAATATAAAAAATCATCAATGGTTCAATGTTATAAATATTGAAATATTGGAATTATAAAAATAGATGTACTAGGGGGAGAACCTAAGTATATAGTCATGAGGTAGTACGAGTATAGAATCTTCAAAGGATAATAAGGATAATAAAATAGATAAAAGATAGTTATGGGAAATTATATTAATAATTTTTATATTAGATGTAAGACACATACTTATATTGAGGTTGAAAATGATATGACATTATTCTTATTTAATTTTTAGGAAAAATAAATTAAGGAATGAGATGGTGAATACTATTCAATGATTTAATAATTAAGATGAATTATTGTGGTGTCTATATATGGTAATTAAATAACAACATTATATAAATAATTATGTATACAATGATTATTATGTATATATTTTTCATTATGTATGTGTGAGACTATGTTGAATGGTATGGGTGACTTAGAAAATTGATTTAATATCGATGTGATATTTTATAGAAAACATTTTATTAAGGGGAATAAAACCATTAATATGTTATTGGTATTGAGATAATGATATTGGGATAAAGAATTTATTGACATATTAAAATTAATTTGGATAGAATTTATTATCTTGAATCATATTAATGATTCGATGAAAAATTATTTAATATACATTTAGAGAAGGTTTACAAAAAATTTTATTATACAATAAATCCAATAACCTATGTTTTATTTATGGAATTATGAAACAATTATGGTTTGAATAATGTTTTATGATAGTTTAGTTTATTATATTTATTCAACATAAATCATAGTGAATGTATTCTTATGTTTGGAATGCAGTAATTAAGGGATACATTATAATGTTTAGGGGAATAAAGATTAAATTATAATATAAATATACTGATCGTCATTCTAAATTTTTAGATTTAAATTTTTTGTATACATGGAGGAGGTATAGGGATTACTATTCATTCTTCTGATTATGTTGAAATTTTGAATAGTTTGGAAATCATTAAGTGACTATTTTTGTTTTTGTAATTATTTTGAGGCTTATGTAAGGGATTTGGTATTATATAATAATTTTAGAGCTACAATCATGATATTTTATAGTGAATATTCATTTCATGGTTTAAGAGATGTAGAGTAAATTTATCAATGAATAACCATCGATGAAATTGTTCTTAAGATATAAAGGGTAGAAAAACCCCAGATAATTAAATATCTTGGATATTTTTTATTCTATCAGGATGGTATCATATTGATTGACTCTTCTATTGAACATGTATTGTGTCTATCGTGTGTTCCATATATCTCTCCTTAGGAATTACACACCTAATAATTGAACGGTACTGAAATTAGAGGTCATTCCAGGGGTGTGTGATCTTCCTTAGATGGAAAACTCATTAAATATTCAGTATCATAATTACAAAATTATACAAAAAAAGACCACTCAAATGGTATATGTTTTAAGAAATTACTACCATCTTGATGATACTATCTGGGGACTTAAGGTTATAATGAACAGAAATAAACTTTAGTTATTTTCACCAAAGTGATGAATTTTATATAGGAAATTCATTTTAAGGATGCTAGAATGTAACACCAGGATATTTTATGGAAAAAAATTATAGTAAATTTAACAGTCCTCAATAACTTATATCGCACACAACACTAGGTTTTAACGAAACGTGACATACTATTGAAATATTTTTTTTAATATGATTTTCACTTCAGAGAAATTAGTATACATAGTATGAATAAAACTGAGAACATTATGAAATTTTAGTGTTTATATAAAAATATAAAATAAATTCCTTGGACATAATTTTTTATTAATTCAAATAAATACAATTAGAAAATAATGGAAACCATTTTTAGAGAAACTATTTATGTACACACAAAAACCATTTTAATATAATGAATTTAAATAAATATTTTTTGTGAATTATTTTAATGAATTTGATATATTATACATCCTAATTTTTATGAATGATTATAATTTTAATTATGGATTTATGATATCACATATAATATTTTTTTTATTTCTACAGGAGATATAAACATGTTGTTCCTGTGTACGGAGGACTACTGACTCACTAAGCTATATGATTCATTAAATAGGTAAATATAAAATAAAATGTATTAACAATATGTATAAATATACATAATTTATAAATAATATATAACAATTATTTTATAATGTTTCTTTATTATTTATATTTCATTCTTTCAATCCATCAAGATAATGGAAATAGTATTGATGCTTATGTACAACCTATCATATATATAAATAGTGTATTACATGTTATATCTATAAATATTTATGGAATAATATATATACATATATTCATATTATTTTGAATATATATATATATAATGTATAATATTAAATTGATATTGGAACTCTAATAAAATTATTTGGGAAAAAAAAAAAATCTAAATATATATGAAAAACAATGAAAATATTAAAACAAATGTTATTTTAACATGAAATTGTTAATAAACATGTAATAAAATGTGATAAATAAATCATATATGTTATTATATATATATATATATGGTTTTGTAATATATTTATAATAATATTAGTTTTATAACATAGTATTTTTGAACATGTTTGTGGGAATTAGAGACATTATGTTAGGGATTTTCTTCTCACTTTATACTTTTGTGATACACATTCCACATTCTATAACTATTTCGTTGATGTTGTGTACATCCTATATATATATATATGGACATATTATAGACATATATTATGTCATTTTGAATGAATAGTCATTACATTATACAAACAAAAATATCCATATCATAATAGTTTAGTACACATTCTATCATAGAAACGTAAATAAATGATCCATATGTGAACTATATCATATCATAATATGTTATTCATAACTACTAAACATATTATACATATCATATTTCATAACATTATTCACGACCTAGTTAATTAAAGAATAAAAAATGGTGATATCATTTTCAAAGTAAGGGTAAACAAAGGAATATATATATGCATAACATGAGTATAAGCATACAAGAACATGTACATAAAATATAAAACCATACCTTCATATTAAAGATCAAAACCATCAGTCATGGATTAGATATTAATTTTTAATAATACATTAATTATATGAAAATAAATTAATATCATCTGTTAGGGCATAAAATATACATATGACATGGAGTTTTGGCATACACATAAGCATAAAAATTTATTTCCATAGAAGGACAGGCTCACCCCCAATTATATCATATGGGAATGGTTTTACTAACCAAACTATCATAGGAGGTAGGGTTCACCCCCAAGATACTCATAACAGTCAAATTCCAATTTTGAACAATGTTTATTCCCTATTCCTTTTTATATATCTCAATATATATAAAAAATTTCTTCATGCAGTGTATAGAGATATAGGTCTGACTCGTTACATCAAGAAAATCATTCTAATTTTTTCCAAAAGACCATACTATATTATCACAATAACACCATGAAATGAAATGGCATTCAAAAACATTTCATCATATCATAAACAATTTAAAATAATAAGGATTCATAACAATTTCATTATTTCATCATATAATAACATTTGAAATGAAGTAGGTTTCATAAAAATTTAATCATGGTTAAAATATTTTAATAAATACATGTTTTATACACATTTTTTACTCACAATTTATTATGAGGAATAATAAAAATGTTATCCATAGATTATATCGGTAGTATACTATAATTTACATAAAATAATGTCATCACATAGAGACATTATTTTTAATGATAAATCAGTTTCAGTTACTATGGAGTAATGTAACATTTCCACTAAAATCAATTTTTAGAAGTAAAAAATTAAAAAATATGTTCGAGATACATTTCTATTAAAATAATCATCGAATATTATAATGTAGTATTTGAAAATCATATAAAACACTTCATGTGGAAAATATCATTTCGAACTTGAAAAAATATTTTTAAAACAATGATTATTTTGAGAATAATGTTCTTTGAATATAATAAAAAAGTATAGAAGAATAATTAAATTTATTAACAAAATTTATCAAGGAAAATATCATTTCCACTTTGATAACACATTTTAAAATAAAAAAAATTGAAATTAATTTTCATTAAAAATAAATATAAAACTTATAAAAGTGTATTTCAATATAATATAAAACATTTCATGAGGAAAATATCACATATAATTTTATAAAAAAATTATTATAGAAAAATATTTTTGAATCGTTTTATTTTAAAATAACCATGATAACATATAGAAGTTCATTTAAAATTATTTTAAATCATTTAGTGCGGAAAAAAAATTTCTTATTTGTCCAAAAACATATAAATAGTAAAAGATAATTTTAAAAGGACTTTCCTTTAATGTAAACATAAAATATTATAATATATTTTTGAAAAAAATAATGGTCATAATCATTAGAAATTTCGATCTTCCTGTAATCATTTATTGAAAATTTTCAAAGAGATTTGTTTATAAAATACACATCTCAATTATTAGGGAAAGACACGATGATTCAATTAAAAAAAATTCAAATTATAATGTTAGCTAAAACTATTCAATACATTATTTTAATGATGTAATATATATATTTGATATAATTTTTTGAAAACATTTATTTTGTTAAAATAGCAGTTTTCAACTAATGATTTAAACAGAAATATTTTCTTTAACAAATTGTTTTAAAATATTTAGTACATAAATATATTCATGTTAATGGAAAACATGTATTATTAATAACATATAATATGAGACGAAAATTAATGAAACTATTCAGAGGTGTATCATAATATTTCACAATCAGAAATGTAATTGTAAATAATCTAAATAATCTCACAGATGATAACATAAAATCTATTGTAGATTGGTAAAATTGAATTGTAACGAAAATGATGTTTTAAAATTTAATTAAAATTAATATACAACAATTATAAATAAATTCATGATATTAAATTTCAAAGGATATGTATATAAACCTCCTAAAAGAGAATTGTTGAATATCAAAATAAATGTCACGTGGAATGAAAATTGAGAAAACAATCCCATGTGACTTTTGTAACATTGGAACTGTAATCCTTATGGATGAAAAATAATAATATTGATCTAAGAATAAAAATAATTTTTAGGTGAATTATCATAAAATAAATTCATGTGACATATATAACACACATAAAAAAGGTGGTGAATATTGTATGCATCTCACAAAAGTACGCAGTGAGACTGAAATCCCTTACATCTGAAGTAATCTTTTGAATCATAATCCCCAATAAATAATAAAATATATTTAAGAAATAAATATATTTTTAATAAGTTAATTTATGACTTAACATCTCAAATGTATATTATATTCATAAAAATAAAAGAAACAAGTGTTGAATTTTAATATGCCTATCAGAAATAAAAGGTAGTCTAAAAATCGCATACCTTAATTATTGACATCATTCATACATATTAGAAAATGCATATAAAAAATAAAATTTTATTATACCAATTTAAAAAATAAATACATATATATCACACCATATATGATTTAATTATGAGATTTTATTATCTGTTTCTTTACATTCCAAGATAATATCACATTTCAGTAAATTACTATTTTATTTTTCATGAATTCTTATAGTCTTATTACATTTATTATGCTTAAATAAATTACATAATGTTTACCATGATATAAATATATTATATATTTAGTTCATATATACTTATATTAAAACATAATTTTTAATGATATCAAAGTAGCTACACATTTCATAGTGATTGTAGGTTGTACGTATGAATGAATATTGTTTCCATTTTCCCATAGGATTGAAACTGTAATTGGTAAATACAATATTATTATGATATAATAATTTTAATTCAATAATAATAATAAAATTTAAATAAAAACATCATTAAAACCTTTCATGTATAGTGTGGAAATATCACATAACTTCATGAGGCGGTAGTATGTTTGGAAAACATGTGACGATATTATATTCTCAAAGAATTGAATGTAAGAATGTATAAGTGATATTATAATTAAATATGTATAATCATGTAATTAATATCATATATAGATATATAATAATTTAATCCATCATTAAATCTAGTTTATATAAGTGTTTATGGAAAATTAGTGACATTGGTTCGCGAGGTGGTAATCAACCATTCACACGAATAGAGATTTTGTGTCAAATATCAAGGAATTTGATAAGATTTAAGTTATTACATTAAAATAATAACTTATCATTTTATGGATGATACTTATTTTATTATATCAAAATCGTTTATTAATTATTTAATGTGATGGAGGATGAAATAAAATAAAATTCATTTTTAGGTGATTGACCACTTCATTAGACAACTTCTTTTTATTTTCGTCAAACTAGTTATAAGGATGGATTTATGAATAGAATTAGACTTATAGTATTGAAGGATGTAATTATAGAAAATTTTTTGTTATATAATAATCAATTAATTGGGATATATATGTTTTCATATTATGGGAGAATGGTGACCTTTTATAAGAGAGGTGACAGCCACACTTTTAATTTTTTGACTATAAAAATGTGCACAAATTTTTTTCAACAGAATGAAGAAAAAAAGGAAAATAATAAATAGTAGAAGATATAAGGTTTAAATATTTCAATAAAGTTGGCGTTTTAAAATTTTTTCATTAATATTTTACCATTATCTCCTTAGTTTGACCCCCCCAATTAACCCATGTTTACCATAATATTTAACCATTATCTCCTTATTTTTTTCATTAATATTTAACCCATTTTTTCATTAATATTTAACCATTATCTACTTAATTTTTACTATTTTGACGATTCATTATGATAATAATTTATTTATACAATAAAATATAATATATATTATTCATATTAAAATAAATTAATATATTTGGCCAAATTTATTTTACCAAATTTGTATAATTAAATTTAAATTTAATCTTGATTACTCGGGGAGTCAGTGGGATTCCAAAGAGAAAAACCCAAAAAGATAAAGAAAAGTTTTTTTAATCTAAATTAATTAATAAATTGATGAAAATAATATGAATTGAATTGAATGATATAAAATTTGACTAATTTTTAATTTAAAGTATTTATTTTAAAAAAATTATCTTCATAATTTAATTAAACTCAAATGTAGTCTTAAATAAAAAACCTGTATTTTTCATTATTCCACAATGAAATTAATCATGTTAAAAAATTTATGAAAATAATAACCCTGAATTTCTTTTTACATTTCTACTTCAAAAATAATATTTATTTTACGAAATATATTATCTTAATAATCAAATAAAATTATATATGTAAAAAATTCAACAAAATAGTTTTTAGAAAACAACTATTTATAATCCTAAAATTGGATTTATTCGTATAATTTTTATAAAAAATAAATACAAAGAATTTAAAATTTTTTTAAAGATATTTAATATATAATTTAAATTTAAATTTATTCATTAAAAGTTATTTAGTTGATTTATTTATGGATGACTCATTAGTGTACATAAAATAGTTCTTAAAAAAATATTTCATTTATTTTCAAATGGTTATTATAAACAATTATACATTAATTGACACTAAAGAATTAATTTTATAGACTTTTTTAAATAAAATATTGTCTTGGTTTGGTTAATCGTATTAATAAACTCCATTGCAATGGATAATATATAACTAAAATATTAAATATGAAAATTCTATTTGTATGTAATTTTTCAAATAAATATGATGTTTAATGTAATGAAAGCTAAACGTAGTGTAGTGTTTAATGAAATTCATACTCAATGATCTTTGTGAAAAAAATATAAACACAATGTTGTATTAAATGAAATATAATATAGACGTTTCATATGAATTAAATTATCTAAAAGATTATTTTTCCTTGTAAAAAATATTTCACAACATCTCATGGTGTTATATTCATTCCACTTAGGTAAATTACATCTTCACAGTTTAAACATGTTCCGAGTAAAAAAAATCTTTCATATAATAATCAATATATAGGAAACCCAAATAAAAATTTAATAAAATAAACCCATAAAATGATAGAATGTGATGTGTGAAGGCGATCTAGAGTAACCCATTCAAGGTTTCCAAATAGGAAAAAACGAGATAGAAGTGAAAAAATGGATATCTAAAATAAAAAAAAACACCCAAATAAATATAAATAGTGATTAATAACATGGTAATTAGATTTATAAAGACCATATATACATCAATTTATGATATTTTAAAATACTATTCATTCATTATAAATTATTTTATATTTTTATCATTTTACATCTTGAATATTTTCCTAGTGTTGGGAAATTTTCATGAGGGGATAATCTTACATTATTTCCATCAATTTCATAAGATAAAACCCTTCCAACTGTTGTGGATTAATAAATTTATACTTATTATTTTATTCTAATGGATAAACAATTAATGTTTGAATCACTATCAAATTATATGATTCTCTAAATAATAACTATTCATTCCTTTTATATCAAGTTACTATCAACGAAGAAATGGTATTCATGGGTTATCTAGTATTTCTAAATCTTCATATGGGGAATTAATACATTAATATATATAAAATTTTTATGTGTTCTATATATATAATTATATAAATTTTTAACATTATAAACCATAGAATATCAATATTTTATAATGAATTTAGACCAACATTAATCCCTCAAATATTATAATGTATATCATTATTTAATCTTACCAAATATCAAAATACCTTAGTAATATTTTTTCAAACATAGTATTTATAAAATTACCATAAACCACAATGAATTAAATAAATTCTTCCACATTCCTTAAATAAAACCATATATTTTGTCGATATACTCCATAAATTATTTTTTTTTAAATTTCATCATTTATAACATATAAAATTTTTTCAAAAAAATTATTTATATACTATTGGGTCATCAATACAATCAGGTTTACTTCATCCATATCAATCGACATCTTCTTTGAAACCAAATTTCTTTTCCACATAATTAGGAATATATTAACGATTATCTTTTTTTAATCAGTTTTTTTATAATGTATCAGTTTTTCATTAAATTTCATTTTTAGTTCATCTATACTAATAAAAATATTCTTGAAAATTTACATTCAAAACCATATATTGAAAAAAAAAACAAAAATATTTTCATATAATTATAATTAAAATACCATTATTGAAATACTTCAGCAACCTAATTCAATAAATAAATAAATACATTATTCAAACATTTCCCCTCATCATTTGGAATAAAATGCGTCTATTTATGTTCAAGGGATAACCCATAGTTTAGATCATTGATTCAGATAATTCCCAACTTCCTCACATATAATACATTGAACTATTTGAAAAAATATAACATTATGACCTTCCATTTAATTTTATAACATATTCACATAAAACTGAGATATTCTTCTAGGTTATTCCTCCATACTTCAAAAAAATTGTGTATCTAAATAATCATTCCTCAATGATCATTATAAATATAAAATTTATTAATGTGCATATTACATTTATTTAGAACATTTTGGACCATAATAAAGTTGATATTATTGATCATATATCATAATATCATATTATTCATACTCACCATATCCATTTCAACATTCATCAAATAATTTGGGTTCTCATTGTTTTTTGTATTTTTAATTAGATTCAATGATAACATGATTCCATCAACTTTTAGAATTAGATTAAAACAAAAAATCATTTTGGTATGAATAAAAGTCATAGTTTTAAACGGTATAATAATGGAAAATTTCTTTTAGTAATTATATTTATCAACTCATTAGTTTTACTATATTTTATTTTGGGTCATTAATTAAATCCTTTAGGATTATTCCTAAAGAGATTTTGAATAAAAGATGTATATCTTTTAGGAGTGTCAAACCGAGAGTGTTGCAAAGGCCATTGGCATATATCAAGTATCGATTTGGTCCATTATAACTTTCCCTTTTGGTGTTATTACTCTTAGGTACTTCTATTACAGATTCACATCCACTTTTAGTATTCAGAAAGGGATTTAATTTCTTGGAAACTAATCTCTCTATATTTAACAAAATTCTCAAACATTTTCCTATACATTTACTCGTACTTATAATTATCCATAGAATATTCCATAGAGATCTCAATAATGTTTTCACATATATTTTTCATATATTAACTAAAATTATAATCCAATACCAACTATAGTCTCTTATACTTATTAAACATAGATATAACATCCATTTATATAAATATTCATTACATTTTATAATCACACAATAGAAGATCATAGTGATATAGTGAAATTCGAAAAATGGAGACATAACAATGTAGTTCATATGTGAATCACATAATCTCCCACTATGTTCATAAAAAATATCACCTTTTTTATATGTAAAATAAATAATACATTTAGTCATAACCTAAGGAGTGGAAACAAATGAATGGATAAGAAAAAACATCGTTATTGTAACCTAGTTATATATATATGCATAACATGAAAATAAGTTAATGTGAAAATAAATGTAAAATATGAAACCCATGCCTTGCATATAAGAGTAATATCCATTAATAATGGAATAAATATTAGTAGTATAAAAGATATTAATCATAATAAATAAATGAACATGAATTTTGAAAGAATATCTTTGCAAATAGATATTGAATCGTGGAATATACATCGAAAAATAAAATCATTTTCATTTTCATCTAGACACACAATTGCGGAAATCATTGTCGATTGGGTCCACTATCAAAACCATTATAGTATTCAAGGTTCACTCACAATACCACAAAAAATGACAAACACCCTTACTGAACGAGGTTAACCCCTCATTATAGTATAATCTATCACACGAGATATAAATCATTACTCAATGAATTTGATGGATATATATATATCCCTCTAGTAAAAAAATTTAGATCATATATATGTGATCCACAACATTATAATAATGTCACCAAATCATATCCCAGGATATTTAACGGATTTCTTAGGAATTTCAAATTATCACAAAAACTGTAAAAGATAAAGGATTTATAATCATTTCTTCATTTAAAACTTTTCTTCAAGTAAATATTATTTTATATATGAAAAATTAATTTTGAAATATAATCCATTTTGAAAATATTATTCATTGAATATAACCTGTGATAAGAATAACGATGTCATTGGAAGTCATTTGAATCAATACCTAAGGAAAATATTCTTTTTAATTTTTAGAACACTTTTTAAATTATAAGACTTTTCAAAAAACCATTTATATGATATTAAATAAGAAAATTTAAAAAGGAGGCATTAAAATTCATTAAAAAAATTCATAAGGAAAATATTCTTCCCTCTTAAAAAACATTTTCCAAGATAAAGTTTTTGAAAATTATATTAATTGGAAAAACTGTGAAAACTCATAATTGATACATACAGTTTACTAATGTCCATTCTAGTTGAAAATTCTATTCATGTGGTATACGGTAAAATAATATTCCATTATCAATCAATAAAATCCAAATAGGCGTTATTAATAAGACAACATGATGATGAAATTAAAAATTAATTATAAAGTTAAATATATGTAATCATTTAATTAATAAATAATATTGTAACTCATAAAAAAAATCAGAAAGACATGAATAAAACATTGTTTGTGATGAAAAAGGGGGTTTTAATATAATAGTAAACTGAATGGAAATTTATCATAAAATATTCCATTAAAAACATGAGTCTATAAATGGAGGAAAATAGATTGTAAAAATGTATTATAAATAACATACCCTAGGGTAGAAAAATTCATGATTTTTGTGATAGATGTATCATAATAATTTATAGATAAAAAAGTGATCCCAAGAAATTTTTAGAAACAATGATATTATTACAGAAAATATATGACACATTTGTATCATTTAATTGTATTCCCCGTGAAAGATTTAAATTAAAATAAAAAAACATCCTTATAGTAAATAAATTCATTATAATAATTTTTAGTTGTAATTTATGTACACCTAATTAATGTATATACGTGCATGAAATAACATATGTATCATTGACAAAAAATTGATTAAAAATCCCCTATCACAATTGTAAAAGTTGAAATAAAAATCCCATGGATGATAGATAATAAAAATATATATATAAATAAATAAATTTCTAGTTGAATAATAACTATATACATTCTTGTAAAAAATATAAACTATATAAAAGAATATTTTTTGATTATGTCATGTGTCTCAGATATGTAAAATGTGACACATGTATTTATCACCACATTAAAAATATTTGGAATCATAAACCCTAATAATTAATAACATATAATTAAACCATGAATATTATGAAATGAATGATAGTAGTGATATAACATGTTAGATATGTTTTTATATAAACCAAACAAAATAAATGAGTGGTGAACATGAATAACTATCCTAGAAATAAAAGGGTGACTAGAAATCCAGTACCATAAGTAATGAATTATTTTGAATACCATCTAACCCCATGGGTATGAAATATATGTTTTTTATAAATCTATCAAATAACCATAATTTTATATATCATACCATTATTTATTGACATACCACCATTTTTTACCTTTTTATTAATAATTCCATGTTACTTTCATGTTATATGTAATAACTACATTGATTTAAATGAACGTTTTATTTTGTTAATTTTCTTGGTCTTCTATGTTTTATCACAGTTCCTTAAATTTCATTACATTAACCATGATATCAAAATCATATATATTCAACTAATATTTATTTACTATATTTGATAAAAATCAATGATAGAAAATGAAATACAATGTCGGTGGATGTCGTATGCCTTCTGTACACATGGTCAAATTTACCATATTCATGGTAGATTGAAAGAAGGAAACATAAATAATATATTATCAATAAAATATAATTTTATTTTTATGTATATCACATATTTTCATTAATCCAACCTTATTACCTTCTTTGTAAAGTGTGAATGAATTGCATCACTTCAAGAGGCTGCAGTCCTCCTTACACATAGAAGATATTATCATGTTACTAAAGAATGGAAAGTAAGAAGATATGTGTGATATAATGAATTATGTTTTATAATAATATCATAAATATAATACATAAATATTTAATCCATCATTATATTCATAATTTATTAGTTTTTATTGATAAATGAACAACATTGGTTTGGGAGTCGGTAGTCCGTATTACACACAGATACTGATTTTGTACAATATTTGATTAAAAAGAAGTGGTATTTATGTTATGAAATTCAGGAAAATAAATATGAGTATATGGAAGGAAAATATTATATTATATCGAGATGGATAAATAATAATTTTAGGACGTGTTGCATGAAATAAAATAAAACACTCGGTTAGGGGTGTTAATTATTATTCGGAAAACATCTTTTGGGTTGTGGCCAAAAATACTTAATAGGGTGGTTTTATGAAAAAACTAAGACTTCTAGGGTTATAGGATGGATTTAAAGAAGTATTTTTTTCAATATTGGATAATCCAAATGTTTTCTGATGGGTAAATAGGATAGGTGAAGGTGAGGACTCTTATTAGTGGGGTGAGTGGAACACGAGTAATTTTATGAAAAGAAAAAGGAATTCCAAAATTTATATCATTAAATAAAGATCGAAAATAGTCCACTCACAGTAATATAACATATATGAAATATACAAGGAATTAATTTATTTTAGAATTTTTTTTATAACATGAAACCATTTTCTTTTTTTAATCCCAATGTTCACCAATTTTTATCTTAATAGTGGTGAATAATTTCTAATGTTTTTACTATTCATTACATTATAAAATTAATTTACCTTATAATTATATATTATTAATTTTGAATCCAAATATGGAATTCTTTTACCAACTTCAATTCAAATATGGGGATATTTTTTATATCATATGATACCCAAAGAAGTGGCAAACGAGTGAGATTCCATATGGAAAACATTAAAAAGATTAAAACGGTTTTATATATATATTTCATATGAAATTGAAACAAATAAAATAAATTATATTATGTTTTACATTATTTTAATATTTTATCTTTATAAAATAAATTAAAACAGAAGGAACCATATAAATTCTACCATAAAAATTGTACTTTTTAATGAAAAACTATTATTTTTCACTATTATGTAAAAAATAATAACATTTAAAACAAATAATCTATATTCACCCAACTATATAATTAAAATAATAATTTTTAAAAATGATTTTATTTTATTGAATTATTTTTCTAAAACTTTCAAAACTAAATTTTATTAAAAGCGTACAAATGTTATCAAAATACCATTTTAGAAAAACATTAATTTAGGTATAAATTTGGATTTTCTTATTTATCATATATCTAGAGAACTCATTAGATGAATTTAAATAATTTGATTGTATGTATAATATTTATATTTTATATAAATAATAGAAAGCTTTTATAAGGATATTTTATTCATTAAATAAAAATATATTCGCATAATGTCTTTTGTAAACAAATTTTACGTTTTTTATGATGGTTATAATTATAATTATTAATAATTTTGTAATAAAATAATACATTTTATAAAATAATTTATTGAATATATTTTCTTTATTTTATTAATTATAATCACACTATTCATTCCAATTTCTAGGTGATAATTATCATATAAAATATTAATATTCTAATTATAGGTCGTGTTTCATTTATACTCAGGGTTAAGTGTAAGGCGAACGAAAATCATTGTGACATTTCACAAAATCAAAACTCATATATGTGTTTATATAAATCAATGCATAGTGTTTCATGTAATGAAATATAAACATGTTGATGTGTACACCAAAAAATATTGAAAATATTAGAAAAAATTATTAAATGTATTTCACAAAATAGAAATGTCTTATAAACCTCATATGATTTATTTTTCATGCTTATTTTCATATATACTCAGGGTTTTATATATCCATTTAATTATCAATAATTCTTAGGTTTTATAATAAATTATTTACAAATAGATGACATATTTTTCTCTATGTTTTCCTTATTTTAGATATATGTTGTGTTATCAACCTATCTTCATTAATTAGGCAATATATAGCCCCATTGAAATTTAACTTCATGAATTTATTTATTCTGTTGATATTATAGGTTCAATTAAATTTTATTCATACCTAGGGATAAAAATTCCATATTGAAAATGTGGTTATATTTTTATAACAAATTCTAATTATTTTTCCTGATTTATTATTTTAATGAAATGGATAATGAAATATAATGTTTATACACTCTAGAAACACAAGAAATTTATTAGTTTATATATATATATCATGAAAATACATGGATTCACTAAAACGTTTCAGTCTTTATGTACTCAATAGTTTATTTTTTTAAGAAAACTAACCTAATTTCTCTCATCGGTCAGTAATATGTTTTCTTCCAAAATAATCTATTCTAAAAATGTTTTAATGAATATTTTTTAATACCCAAATTATTTTTTCATTAAATATTTACACATGTATTACATTATAAAAAATATTTTTAAGGTAATAATTATTTTATTTTTAAAATAATAACAATTTGTCTTTTATGAATAAATTTCATAGAATAGATGAATTTATGTTTAGAGAATGAACATAAATTCTATCATTGTGACCACTCAATAATGTAATGATTCCTTCAAAAGATTCATGTTTATTTACAAAAAATTAATTTTAAATTAATTTTTGATTTTTTTAGTTTCAAAATGTGTTTTTCCAAAAATAGTTTCCTCACTAGACTTTTCATATTATTGTTAATGCTTTTTTTAGATATTTCAATGTTAATTTTTAAATAAATATATTATAAAACATACTTATTAATTTCTTGATTTGATCATTTTTTTCAGAAAATAGTTTCCTTAAGAAACGATTTCATAAAAAATAAATTATTTTTTTATAAATTATTTATGTATTTTTCATATCTAAGGATTTTTACAAATTTGTTTTTATAAATAGTTTATTTCATGTTGGTAATTCTATTATATTCATGGAAATTTCTATGTGATCCTTAAAAATAATTTCAGAATAAATCATAACATCCATTGATTCCATATATGATTTATTTGGAATATGATTTATTGATACAATTTTAATTGTTTCCCTCTATAGTTAATGTTTATATTGACGAAATTATTCTGAAACCCATTTATTTTTTATTGTTATGTTATAGTTAATCAATGAATGTTATATTAAACATATTTGTTTAATTGGTTTTTATGTGATGATTTGATGAATGAATTATGATATTGTGGCCCAAAATGTTATGGTTTTCATTATGAGATGTTTGTGAACTATATCTCCCTTCAATTATTTGGTTAATAATTTAATTCTCCAGATATAAAAATGAAAATCCAGTTGATGAGATTTATCCAATATGAGAAATGAGTGTGTCCAAATCCAATATATGAATCATGTGAACACAATTCTGAAATTTGAAATATTTTATGAGGTTGATGGCTCTGTTTTCTCTTGGTGTGCTCTCATGAGAGTGCCACATATTTATTTATGGTTCACTCCTTGGCCATGGAGTGGCTCACCTCTCCCACTCATTACTCATCTTCCCAATTCTCTTTTTATTCTCTCTGAGACTGTTGCGAACTTCTCGTTTTGTTATCTATTTTAAAAATTCCTCAATTTCCCTTTCCTCACATACTTCTACTTAATCTGATGGTTCGGGTTTCAGTTTCTGGCTATCTCATCCCATCGGAGATGACTTTTCTTCAGTAATTTGATGGAGGCTTTAGATGGAGACGCACATTCTTTTTTGCAATGATGGTTCGTCGATGATGTCTTCTATAGGGTTGATGGTGTTTTTTTCATCAAGGCTTTCTATGGATGTCTGGTACACTCTTACTGTACTCTGGCTTCCATATCCCTTACACATTTCCTGTTCCATTGATTGTAAGGTTTCAAAGGAGGTTTATGGATTTTTCAGTGCTAGCGGAGGGTTCTTGAGGAGTCATGTTTTGTAGAGTCCATCATTTCTATGAGTTCCCTTTGTTGTTTCTCTTCATTTTGGTGATTCAATTCCAAATGGTTTCAATGGAAGATGATACTTGTCAAAGTGAAATTTTGTATATTACTTCCCTGGAAACAAGATCTCAAATCTCTTCTCCCATTCAGACATGCATGATGGCTTTCATTGTGTTTTGGGATGTTTAGTTCGAGTAAACGATGATGATCCAAGAGGTGTTGATAATTATGGCTTCTTCCCAACCGTCGGGTCTCTAGTGGGTATCTTCTCAATGGATATATTTTATTTTCATTTTTTGTGAAATATTGTCTCCAATGGTGTTGTTTTCGCAAGATGGATCTGGTATGGATTTTGGTTTGTTAGGAAGGTGATTCCATGATGGTAAGGCTATTGGTGTCATTGGTGTTTGTGGTCTGCTTCTTCAGTGGGATTAATTTCCCAGCATTGGAGATGTTTTTGTGGAATATGGTGATTTTTCTATCGAGGTCGTGGCTCGAGGAGGACCACTTCTATGGTGACTTGAGGAAATTCGATGGCGGTTGGTTCAAGGCGTATCATTTTGAATTTCAAATGTGGTTTTTGTTGATCTTTTTTTAAATTAAAATTTGTGATGTGATGGTGTGATGGATGAAAAAATTGAAAGTGAGGTTCCCACTTATCCATAATGTGGACTCTTAGAAAATAAATAAAATGGATTTGGAGTGAAATATTTTATGATTCTTGATCCACTTCATTGATGGTCTTGGATGTTATCCTTGATATAGGAAATGTTCATCTATATTAATGATAGTGATAGAATATTATTATATGAAATTATAGTGCAGGATTGATTTATGATGATTTATCACCCTTATAGGACATGTTTTACAAATTTGAAAATGGTTTATTTCATGGATCTTGTTAATCATATATCACATTTTGGGTATGATGAATGTATGTTTTCTTCATGATCACATAACCATATTCATATAATATACCTTCATTTGACCATAAATTGATATTACCTATGTCTACCCATTCAGAGAATCATAGATCACCCACTCTTATGTTCCTTTCCCCATGATGTGAGCAATGATTTATTACATTATTACTAAGAAGTTTTTTTGTGAGAAGATTAGTATGGCATATTATTAATATCATGCATGAAATAATATGATCTTGTCTATAAACTCTAGATAAATTAATCAATTATGGACCATGGGAATGTGTTTTTTTAAAAGTATTTAATATTCATATAATAATGTGATATTTATGTATTAAAATTATGGTTCACTATATAAATGATTGTATGGGGAGAACCCAATACACTATGATACTATCAAATATAAAAAAGTACTATGGAAATGATTTTCTTTATTTATCTTATTCCACATGGATTTTTTGAGGGATTATGATATATTTCCAGGGCTCTTGGTTGATTTTTCATTATAACATTATCTTATATATTATTTAAATTGATTGAAAAAATCAGGAAAATTGATTCATGTTTAAAAATAACTTATTTGGAATTATTATTTAGATTATAATTCATTTTTCGCTACTCTTATAAGTATTTTATGATCACTTGTAATTTTTGGTTGAAATGTTATATATTTAACCTTATAGATGATATAATAACATCTTTTATTATGATATCATTATCCATGCTAGGTATTATAGTCTTATGTATGACTTGTATATGAAGGGTTATAGTTTTGAAAAACATAATTGGAAAATATGTAGTTATATTATTTATTTTTTATTTACATATACATCTTCCAGAATAAAGTAAACCTCTATGGTCCTTCTACATATATTACTGTGACATTTAATTAATTATTATCTTAAATTTTAAAATATTTATTTATAAAAAATATTTATTGACAAAAATTTCATGAATGCAGGATATAAATGTTCATGCCACAATTAATTAATGAGTTTTTCTCAGATTTTATGATCGTAGCTGTGGAGGAGGTGGTAAAAATATATGAACCATATGGTATTTTAGTTATATTATATCACATTTATTGAGTCCACTTATTCTACACATAAAATTTTATTGGGTTTTATTTGAGTGTGGGTATGATTAAATTCATGTTGTGAATGTGAGTTAGAACCAATAGAGTTTAGTGGTATTCCTATGGACTTAAACAATATTAAGTAATATTCTAAGTCAATAATAATGCAGGACTGGTATAAGGGCCTCTCAATGTATCTCCCTATCTTATATCATAATATCTATGATTTGGACATTCCATAACCTTGCTGATTAGAATTTCAAAATTGTGCAGAGCAATATATCCAACAGAAATGATATTCTATTATCCCTTTGGTGGTGGGTTCAACAACCTATGATTGAGAGTTAAATTTAGCAATCCATGTTTACCCCATCCTATGATACATACATCATATAATTAGTAAATTATTAATTTATGTAGATACATCAATTTATTAATATAGGGATGTTAGAGATCTCTAGGAAACCTCCCCAATGTTAGTTATCAAGAAACTCCATTGGAATCTAGGTTTATCTAATGGGGAAATTTTTATATTTTCGTGATTTATTTTTTTTATACAAATTTAAATGGTTTTCCCATTAGTTTATAAATATTAATCAATAAATAAAATCAAGGATTGTGTTTGTAATTCATTATTATAGTCTTCAGAATATTATATTGAGACATGGATATGGGCCAAAACAAGACATGTTTGGTATATTTCACCAATTTATCCATCATTATGTCGTCAAATTATTCATCTCCAATGAGGGATTCCACTTCCAAGCATGTTCATAGTTGCTGATTCTGATCTATAATAATGAGAGGAGTGAGAATGAATAGAATAATATCTATTATATTTAATATATGTAATCTAAAATCCTTATATAAAATATCTACTTCCTTTTTCGATCATCTTGTTATATAATAATATCAATTATCAAGGATAAGGTTCATGATATTACTATTGATAATCCATCAAGTGTCTCATGATACAAGGGTCTTCTCAATATATTTTTTACATATAGAGTACAATCTTATTAATGTAAGATAAAACTATGGGGAGTACTTTTGATGTTAATTCGATTATGGGGTCTACAATTATTGATAAATTCTAGACCACATGTAGGAGTCCTATTGTAAATTTCTAATGGATTACCTCTAAGAGGTCACTATCATGGGGAGGTCCATCATTCCAATGGATATTTTTGTTACAGTGAGCTCATACATGGCTCAAAACATTAGAATAATTATAATGATCAATATTAATATATACACATAGAGTAACATTATAAGAGATACCGTATGGTGGATGACCTAGGAAATTACAAATAATTTTGTGAGGAGGTCCTTTTCAACAACAACAACAACAACTACCCCTATTAGACTAGGATTTAAATGGATATTATTCCATTTTGTAAATGTATGATAGGGCCTCATGAACACAAACACTGAGTTGGATTAGAATATGGTAATTCTAATGATTTTATGGATACCTAGGGTGATATTCTGCAAATAATAATCTATGTGGGATAAAATAGTCTTGTGTTGTGCACAAAAACATTTATATGTGGGATCCTACTTAGCTGACCCCACAACAAAAATTGGACTATAAAGATGGGATAGTTCTGATCATGTAGGAATGTGTGTATTCTGATCGGATACTATTAGGATATCTAGGGCATATTTCTGTATATTTAAGGGGATATGTAATTTATTCGTAATCCTAATTTTTTTTAGGATACATGGAAAATAACTTAGTGGTTTTGAAGGAATTTTTTTCACTCATAGTGTGGACATTGAAATGGCTTATTGATATCCATTAAACTGAAAACATGCATCCAATATTTTCTTTAGTATTCATCAGGGTGTGTTGAAGATACTCTAAAAAATACCTAGAATGTGTTCATACTCCTATGTATGTCAGGATAAATGTTGAGGTGCTACACCAGTGTGGGGGGTGAAATTATTTTTCTAAACACGATTTACTATTAGGATATATAGACAAAATATTTTATTACCCCTACCAAGATATTTTAATAACTATGTATTACATGATAATGGAGATATTACAAACCATTTATTACCTTAATTTTTTTTGTTATAATATATTGGGAATGAGAATGTGTGCACATTCATTTATGGAATCCTGGACATGGTCCAAATCCAATCCATCAGTTACTAAATTAATGTTAAAACTGGCATGAATTTTTTAGGATGGAAGGTATTCAATCTATATAGATTTCATCTGGAAATTACATATGGAATCCATTTATTTTACCAGAGTATATTTGAATTCATGGTGTGAGGTAGCATGAATTTTTTCTTTTTTAATGGTTTCTACCATGAAATGTCTGTGGGAATGATTTGTTTGATAATGACTATGTGAATTTTCATCAGTTACCACAAATATAATTTAGAAGGACTTTACTAAGGACATAGGGATATAATCATTATGAGTTTGGATTTTATCCCACCACCCTTGACATGATATTTTACATTTTCTGGTCAGGGTGAAAATATTAATGAACATTGAGGTGGTATCCTTGGAAATTTGCTAATGAATCATGGTTATACAATTCTATTGATGATGGTTATTGGTTGGTACTTTATAAAGTGTATATTGTGTTTTGATGGGGTCATATCCTCCCTCCCTTCCATCCTGTTTATGATAAAGTCATGAAATAGTTTGGTTGATCATGGGAGACAATCCTGGAATGGTTGAATGTGTTTAAAAGTGTTGTTTGATTCTTTACAACCAATCAATGGATAGAAAATAAGTAAACTTTTGTAACATTTATGGATTCTCATAAAACCTATAAATATTGGATTATAAAATTGAGTATTAACTCTTTATGTTGTTTATTTTTCACCTCATGAAAAATGCATAGAGTAGTTGTCCATGTCGGTCGATATGATGGGTCTATAGCTTCTAGTACTACCATGGAATACATCTGTTTCAGCTAAGACTAAATTAATATGGGTTCTTTGATTTATGTTATATCTTATAAATATTAAAAATCAATAAAAATAGAACATGTCACTAAATCATTTCACGTATAAATTTTTTTTCCAATCACCATTATATCTAAAAGAATCAAATGATGTCAATTTTTATCATGTGTGAATGTCGTGATGTTTAGTTTAGAAAGGATAACATAGTTGAAAGATTCACATAAAGTTGAATTTTTTTTTTTTGATAAGTGTTTATAAGGAAATGATCATAGACACAGATGAATCCAATTGCACACACATTGGGGACATGTAGTTTTCTGTGGACCATATTTCCAAAGGTAGGTAGTCATAATGGTTTTCATACTAGTGATGCTTCAATATTTTTGTTCATCAAGAGGTTGAAAGGCCAATCATATCATTAATTTGTAGTGGATTATTCTATACTATTTGACTCTATTAGTGATCTAAAATGTATTTGGTGAATCCTTCCCATAACATACTTTGGAATAGGTTATATAAGTTCCCATATTTGGTGGTTCATATATTTCAATGTGAACATAAGTATGTATAATTTATGCCATATTAACGTGATCATATGTATGAATCAGTTCATCTCCACCAATGGATCTATATGCATGTTTTCTAGGTTCTCGATTGACATACGCAATTTTATGAATAATTGGTACTCTATCAATTGTACCTTATATATATATATTAGTTATTCTCTATTTGGATTCATTATTAGTTACTAATTTTTAATTTTATGGGGTTATAAAGATTCCCAATGCTTGAACATCCATATTTAATTATTAAAATACATATATTTTTTACATATCAAGAACAACAATATTCTACCATGATCAATAGATATTTTTATTTTAAAAATATTTTTATTTATATATGTAACTATGAATACGAAGAACATTTCATCTTTAAACTTTATATCCAAGTGTAACTCTTTTAAAAGACATCCTCTAATTTAAATTATTGTTGATATATGGATACATAAGAAAAGGGAGATGAACAATGTTTATTTAAGGATAAAAAATTAAAACATATAAAAAATGAACAACAATGTTAAAACAAGATCCATAATATAAAAATGATAATATTATGAAAATATACCTCATGTGATCATACTAACATGAGGCATAACACGGTCATTGTGAAATGACCAAACATATATATATGTCGATACAAAATAAATACAAGACATTCATAAGAATATCACCTGATTTCATCACTAAGGTGTCTTAAAAATTAAACTACCTTGGTTATTCTCAATGATCTCATAAAATAGTACCTAGCCACATTTTCATGGTATCATGAACATTTAATCCATTAATATTAATTCCATACTGACTATATGTATTTTCTATAAAGTAACACCCTTTATATAAATAAATTTATATATTCCACTAAGTTAAAATAATTCATATTCTACGAATAATCATAAGATACTAACCCTTTTGGAAATTCTACTGATAAATAATGAAATTTAGTAAAATTCTAGGTAAAAACAGATCAATCAATATAATGATTTAAATTGTATATATACTAAATATATATTGTATATGGTTTATATTAATAATTTTCTCATTCAATTTATATATGGGAATCATGTTGATGTCTATTTAGTAAAAATATACATCAACGGTACCCAATAGGGAAAGTCAATAAATATAATATTATGCATATATGATTATAAATAATGGTAATGATAGTAATGGAATATAAAAATTTCATTTCACTATACCACATGTACATAGGAACATTTTGATAGAGGATATATGAACTATCAATGAGAATAGTGTATAATTATAGATAGTGAAATCATTAGATAAAAAAAGGAAATAACCCATTTTATTAGATAAATGTCTCCAACTAGGAAAATATTGAATATTATACATTATAATATACAGTATATTTCAAAGGATATAAATAACATAAAACAATAAAATATAATCATTTAGAAGTGGGGGGGACATTTATATATTAGGTATATTAATTTATTGTTAATATATCAAATCATATAGAAATTCTTCAAAATGGCTTATAAAGAGCAGGTGAATTATCCTAACAGTATACCATGGGAGTGCCAAATCTGTCATAAAGCATGGACTATTTATCATGCACATGTTTATGATGGAGATAATACACAATATGAATTTTCATAGTTGTTATCCCTTTGTATATGTAAAGACACGTAAAAATCAAGGGAAATTTTTTTCTTAATTTTCTTTAGAATTTTAAAAGAACGCAGTTTCTGACGGAACCTGATTCCGAGGCCCGGTGTTACCGGAATCAATTTCTGAAGTTTTTCTCGGGTACGTTCAGTGAACGAACGAGCGGGTTTTTCTAACTTTTGAACCGGTGCCCGGAATCGAATTCTGAGGGCACTGATGATCTCGCAACGCTAATATTCGCTTAAGGAGACCTTTTCGGAGGTTGCGTTTTATGCGGGATGAGAGTTAGTTTTGGGGGAATTAAAATGAAGTTAAATAAAATGTGGAAACACATTTTATTTTATCCATGTTGGTTATATCCTCCCAAAGGGAGTTAGAGGTGGGACCCACATCCACATAACCTCCCTTGAGAGGATTATGTGTGGTGGGGCCCACACGAACCTAACTCTTCATCTCCCCTTTAAACTCCCAATAACTCCTCTCTAATTAATCTTGAAAACATGGGATATTAATTGAGAAGACTTATCTTAATTTCAATCTTTTGAAATTCTTGACAACACTTTGCTTTTAATTAATTAAACCAACTTAAGTAATTATTTTGAGTGTTTGTTTTCTTTTGAAATCATTTTTCCAAAATTAAAATGAGAGATTTTATTCTTCTCTTTGGTTTGGCATAAACTTTGTGGGGAGAACTAAGGAGAGGAGAAGAAAATTTGGAAGACCTTCAACATCTCGAAGAAGAACGTTCCACATCTCCGAAGAATGTGAAACAACACCTTCTACCTTCTTCAACTGAAGCAAGGAAGGGAAGCACTGCTGCCAACAAAGTATTCTGAGAGTGCCGACTCGACTCGACTCGACTTCACCGAGCGCTTCTTCCTACAACGTCAACGGAATCGACGTTCGATTCCCGCGATGCCCGACCTCCGCGATGCTTGTCTTCCGCGGCTTGTTGACGTGCTCCGCACTTGAATCCGAGGTAGGGGTTTAATGTTTTTTTATTCTGTTCTTGATTCTGACATGTCGAATTCTGTGGTTTTCGACTTTTTATTATCGAATAATGCGAGGGGGTCGGACCGCAAACACACGGCCGACCATCCTCCTTATTTGATAATTGTTTTCTTGTGGTTGGTACGAAGGAGCGTGGTTCCATCGCACCACGCGGTTCATGTGGAACATACGCGCGGCGCCGTCGCGCCGCGCCGTGGAAAGAGATTCAAGAACGCGACGCCGTCGCGTCGCGTCGAAGAAAGTCGAAGACACCGCGGCCGGAGCGGGGTCGCGGCCGAAGGGCGCGACGTCGTCACGCCACGCCGAACGACAAGGACCGCGGCCGGTTATGGGTCGCGGCGGAGCAAGATGACCGGCGGCGGACACTGGGCTGCCAGTGTCGGCGAAGGAAGGACCGGCCGTTGCCGGTCCTTGCTGGCGGAACCGGCCGGCCAGTGCGGGCCGTCCGGGCAGTGGAGACCGGGGGAAATAATTCCCTCAGCCGGTTCTTCAAGCGGTCCCAATTAAGGGGCTGGCGGACCGGCAAGGCGCACTGTTTCAGCGTAAGGCAGCACTGGCCCGGCGCGGCCCGACCCGGTTCGGGCCAACCGGGGGGTCTCGGGCCGGGACGGCCCGAGCCCGAAACCCCCGTTACCGAGCGGTTTGGATTCAAATGCCCATAACTCGTGCTACGGACCTCCAAACGATGCATCTTCAGCGGTGATGCGATCCTTGGATCGAGGCGGTCGTTTCGGTATATCGCACTCAAGGTTTCGGAATACTTTGTGTTCGTCCAGGTTGGATTGTACACGAAACCAACCGGGCCCTCGGAGCGGAAACACTCATATCATGAGCTACGGACGTCCGGATGACGTGGCGTCAGCTTTGTTGAGTTCCTATAAGTGAGACAGATCTTTTGGGTTACTCTGCTCGAGGTTTGGATTTCGTTGGAGTGCGGTCGGGTTGGTTCGCTCACGAAACCAACAGGGCCCCTGGAACGAAAAAGCCAATAACACACAGACCGGGCGTCCGATTGACGCGCCGTCTGTCTCCTTGAATTTATGTTGATGATACAGAACATTTGGCATCCTCCGCCTGAGATTTGGATGCAGATGGATAGTGGCCGGGTTGGATCACACTGAAATCCAACCGGGCCCCTGGAACGGAAAAGCTGATACCTTTCTAACAGAACGTCCGTTTGATGAACCGTCAGCGACGTTGGTGATCTCATTGAGAAACGGGCCCTATGAGTATACCCTATGAGAGTTCGGGGTACAGTTGAGATATAGCCGGGTTTGGTTCGCTCACGAAACTAACTAGACCCCTAGGATGAAAAGGCTAATAACTCACAGACCGGGCATCCGATTGGCGCGCCATCTATTGCGTTGAGACCCCTATGATGAGGCGGTCCTCTGAGATACTTCTTAATGGGACTTTGAGATACTTGGAATATCGACCTGTAGCTCGTGGAGCGGACCCTCCCAGAGACGAGCGTACGGAGTACGGAGACCGTGTAGCCGGCCGAGACCTGAAGACTACTTGTCCGATTCGATTCGGAGTGACTTACGTAGCCCAGTGGGGAGCACTACTTTGTGAGGTGGAAGACCCATAGCGGAGGAGAACTACTATGTGAGGTGGCAGACCCGCGGTACTCGATAGGAGGAGTACCTCTGTAGGCTATCAGGGGGGAGCACTACTGTGTTGGGTGGCAGACCTCGACGGGAAGCACTACTGTGTGAGGTTGTAGGCCCGTGGTACTCGATAGGAGGAGTACCTCAGCAGTCTTAGTTTACTGAACAGTACCTCGGAGTCATGACAGGACCACTGTACACTCTAGAGATGGAGCTCTTCAGCAGTTACGGTTTCGATAATGAAAATCCTGTTTTGAGCTGAGACTTTTGACCTTTGTGTTTCCTCATGATTGAGATGGGTCACTTGATATCTTAGGTATATGTATGGGCTTATACCTGGGTAGTGGTTATCCGTTGATTTCAAAATCCTTGAGTTTCCTCATGATTGAGATGGGTTACCTGATAACTTAGGTATATGTATGGACATATATCTAAGTAGAGGTTATCTGTTGAGATCTTCTTGTGGTTATCCTTGTTGGTTTTAATGAGACCTTGAGGGTATCGGGGTCCCTAATGAGTATCGTTATACTCACCGCTGCACGGGCTATGCCCGCACTACGTTGTATTGGTTGCAGACGACGGACATCGTTGATCGTGGTTGAGGCTTGCAGAGCAGGACGGTACCCGGAGGTGGACCACTGGACGGGACGTGCTCGAAGCGGACGGTGGGACCCGAGGATCAGTGGAGCTATCTGTACCCACCCTTCAGGTGGGATTTCATGTGGACAGCTCGGTGTAGCGGATATTACTTTACAGTTGTTGTTTTCACTTTTGAGTTTTTCTTTACTTTCAGTTTGGGTTTGTATACTGGCCCATCTACTTTTCCGCACTTCAGTTGTACTCTGTTTTTACTTAGTGTTTACATTTCCGCTTTTTTACTATGTGGTGCTTGTTTAATTTACAAAGTCAATGCCTTCATTTTTTACCGGGATTTACACCTTGGTGCTAGTCGCCAGCCCCTGGCCTATGGAAGACGGGCTTGGGGTAGTCACGACACGGGCCCTGAGGAATGGTCATGAAAAATTGGTATCAGAGGAGTTCAGTTCTACCGCAGAACTTATAACTCTGATGTTTCTTTCTGGGAAGCAATAGTGTTAAGAGTACCGAGTGTGGTTTTCAGTTCAGGGAGTCTAATGTTGGTGCGGGCAGCCGACGTATCCATACACCAGGACCCTGACAACTGATTTCCGACATTGTGCACGAAAACACTGATTGCGTGTGTGTTTTCCAGAAGTTTTATTTATATGTCATCTCAAACCAGGTCAGCTCACCAGGTATACTCTTTTGACCGTGTCACATTGTTTCTTTCAGGATGCCTCCCCGTGGATGACCAGCTAGAGCCCTGAGAGTGGTGCATACTGACAGCCCGTCGAGCGACGAGGCCTCAGTATAGGGCCCTATCCTAGTTGAGGCACCAGCGGAGGCACCAGCGGTACTACTACCCGTTGGGCCACCGATGCCACAAGCCCCAGCAGCAGAGGATTCACGTCGCTTGAGCGCACTGCATGAGTTCCAGCGCCAGAGGCCACCCAGGTTTCAGGGAGGGACGGACCCGCAGGTGGCTGAGGATTGGATGGAGGCTGTGGTGAGAGTCTTCAGGATAGTGGGGACGCTGACATATTTCATGGTGATCCTTGCTGCCAGCCTTATTCAGGTAGCAGCAGGCAGATGGTGGAGCCTGATGCTCCAGATGTATGACGAGGCGACACTTCTATGGGCAGACTTCGAGAGCCTGTTCCGGGCAGAGTTTGTACCAGCCACCCTTTGAGCGGTGCGTATTCAGGAGCTACTTCAGCTGCGGTAGTGCAGCATGTCAGTGGCGCAGTACTCAGCGAGATTCACTGACCTCTCGCGCTACTCCACAGATATGGTACGGGACCCGTTCTTCAAGGCCCGAACCTTCGAGCAGGGGCTCAGGAGGGAGATTAGTGCTTCGGTTGTGTCACACAACATTCCGACGCAGACAGGAGTGTTGGAGCGAGCCCTATTAGTGGAGAGTTTCCTTGCTGAGCAGTCTCCAGCAGCAGGACCCACCACTAGCCGGCATGCTGCAGAGTCTTCTATAGAGGTTAGTAGACAGATGACGCAGGGGTCCAAGAGGACCAGACCTACAGGTGGTCGACCGCGTGACTCATGGTCGGTAGTGCGGGGTACCATGGGAAATAATAGAGCCAGACCTTCCATGAGGTGTTACTCCTGCGACGGAATTGGTCACATAGAACATGACTGTCTGACCCGCCATGCAGATGACCAGTAGTTAAATAAAGAAACTCCGAGGTAGAGGCAGAGGTTCGATCAGGGCGGCCATGGTAGAGGAGCTGGCCGGGCAGCTGGAGGTGGACGATGCTTCGAGGTGTTGCCACCACCACCACCAGGTGGTCCGCCCCGACCGCAGGGAGTTGGTGGACATGAGAGAGCTCAGCTTCAGGCAGTTGAGGCCTTCGATCATGGAGCTCTTGGAACAGATGGACAAGAGAAGAACTAGTAGATACATCCTTTGTACTTCTAGTTTCTTGTTTCTATTGTGTAGAATCTTTGTATTTTGAGCTGTAATAATAAAAGATGCTTACCTTTGTGATGTTTTCAGTCATGTCCTCTTTTGTGTTGTTACTGAGAGGTTCCAGATAAGAATATTGACTTTACCCTCACATTCGAGTTTTCTACAGAAGGAGACCTAGTGACCACACACTGATGCCGACATTGTGACACGACCCTTGGAGGCGAGAGTGACAATTAGATCTCTTGGTAGTTACGTCGAGGCCTTACGACATCATCCATGGGATTAATTCATCATTCCTGTCAGGATTGACTGTATTAGGAAACGAATGTGGTTCATCCAGGGGATGAGACCAAATTTCTCTTTTTCGGCAAAGAAGAAATCATACCAGCTCTTATGAGACTAGAGAAGTTCCATGTCATCTAATAGCGGATGAGGACAACAAAGGGCTGACAGAAGCCTTATGCTGACAGGACTTGGAGGCCTCTAGAGTTCAAGGATGACCATCATGTCCTTATTCGAGTCTCACCTCGACGAGGTTTACAGAGATGTGGCCAGGGAGGCAAGTTATCTCCGAGGTTCAACGGACCTTTCTAGGTCCTCAGCTGGGTAGGCGAGGTGGTTTACCGCTTGGCCCATCCACTTCAGTTGCACTAGGTGCACGATGTTTTCCACGTATCTCAACTGAGGAGATACGTGCTTGACCCTCTGCATATCATCGACCATGAGGAGCTGGACGATGGCGATGGGGTGTCTTTCATTGAGGTTCCAGTGGGGATCGAGGATCGACAGGTGTGGATCCTACGAGGACGATCGATTCCTCGGGTGAGCTTTCGTTGGCAGTAAAAGAACCTCCAGGTAAGCACATGGGAGCAGAAGGCTCAGATGCGTGCTCTGTACCGCCTTTGTTTCCCTAAGTTTGTGGTGAAGCATTATGGGGACGTAAAGCCCTGTGGTGGGAGTAATGTAAAGACCCGTAAAATCCAAGGGAAATTTTTTTCTTAATATTATTAAGAATTTCACAAGAACGTAGTTTCTGACGGCACCTGATTTCAAGGCCCGGTGTGCCCGGGATAAATTTCCGAAGTTTTGCTCGGGTATGTTCAGTGAACGAACGAGCGGGTTTTTCTAACATTTGAACCGGTGCTCAGAATCAAATTTCGAGGGCACTGATGATCTCGCAGCGCCGATATTCTCTTATGAAGACCTTTTCCGAGGTTGCGATTTATGCGGGATGAGAGTTAGTTTTGGGGGAATTAAAATGAAGTTAAATAAAATGTGGAAACACATTTTATTTTATCCATGTTCGTTATATGCTCCCAAAGGGAGTTAGAGGTGGGACCCACATCCACTTAACCTCCCTTGAGAGGATTAAATGTCGTGGGGCCCACACGAACCGAACTCTTCAGCTCCCCTTTAAACTCCCAATAACTCCTCTCTAATTAATCTTGACAACTTGGGTTATTAATTGAGAAGAGTTATCTTAATTTCAAACTTTTGCAATTCTTGCCAACACATTGCATTTAATTAATTAAACCAACATAATTAATTATTTTGAGTGTTTGTTTTCTTTTGAAATCATTTTTCCAAAATTAAAATGAGAGATTCTATTCTTCTCTTTGGGTTGGCATAAACTTTGCGGGGAGAACTAAGGAGAGGAGAATAAATTTTGGAAAACCTTCAACCTCTCGAAGAAGAATGTTCCACATCTCCGAAGAACATGAAGAAAAACCTTCTACCTTCTTCAACCAGAGTAAGGAAGGGAAGCACCGCCGCCCACAAAGTATTCTGAGAGTGTCAACTCGACTCGACTCGACTTCACCGAGCGCTTCATCCTCCAACGTCAAGGAAATCGACATTCGATTCCCGCGACGCCTGACCTCCGTGACGCTTGTCTTCCGCGGATTGTTGAAGTTCTCCGCACATGAAACCGAGGTAGGGGTTTAAAGTTTTTTGTGATTCCGTTCTTGATTCTGGCATGTCGAATATTGTGGTTTTCGGCTTTTTAATATCAAATAATGCGAGGGGGCCAGACCGCACAAACACGAACGACCCTCCTCCTTATTTCATAATTGTTTTCTTGTGGTTGGTATGAAGGAACGTGGTGTCGTCGCACCACACGGTTCATGAGGAACATACACGCGGCGTCGTCACGCCGCACCGTGGAAAGAGATTCAAGAACGCGACGTTGTCGCGTCGCGTCGAAGAAAGTCGAAGACACCGCGGCTGCAGCGGGGCCGTGGCGGAAGGGCACGACGCTATCCCACCACGCCGAACGACAAGGGCTGCGGCCGGTTCCGGGCCGCCGCGGAGCAAGATGACCGACGACCGGAACCAGGCCGCCGGTGGCGGTGAAGGAAGGACTGGTCGTCGCCTGTCCTTGCTGGTGGAACCGACCGGCCAGTGTGGGCCAGCCGGGCAGTGGAGACCGGCAGAATTAATTCCCCTGGCTGGGTCTTCAAGCAGCCCCAATTAAGGGGCCACAGTTTCAGAAAAGGGGGTGGCGGGGTAGGCGCCCCCCATTTTCAATCAGCTCGGCTGAAGGCCGAGCAGGTAGCGCTCCCAGCGCGCTGCCTTGCGCCAAACCGGCGCGCCAGGTCGGGCCGTGCCGGGCCGGGTCGACCGTGTCCGGGGCAGGTCGACCCGGTTCGGGCCAACCGGGGGGTCTCGGGTCGGGACGACCCGGCCCCGAAACCCCCATTACCGAGCAGTTTGGATTCAAATGCCCATTACTCGGGCTACTGACCTCCAAACGATGCGCCGTCAGCGGCGATGCGATCCTTGTATCGATATGGTCGTTTCGGTATATCGCACTCAAGGTTTAGGAATAGTTTGAGTTCGGCCAGGTTGGTTCGTACACGAAACCAACTGGGCCCTCGAGGCAGAAACGCTCATATCTTGAGATACAGACATCTGAATGACGTGCCGTCGGCTTTGTTGAGTTCTTATAAGTGAGACGGATCTTTTGGCTTACTCCGATCAAGTTTTGGATGCCTTCGGAGTGCAGTCGGGTTGGTTCGCTCACGAAACCAACCAGGCCCCTGGAACGAAAAAGCCAATAACTCACAGACCGGGCGTCTGATTGACGCACCGTCTATCTCGTTGCATTCCTGTTGACGATACAGAACTTTTGGCATCCTCTGCCCGAGATTTGGGTGCAGATGGATATTGGCTAGGTTGGGTCACACTGAAATCCTACCGGGCCCCTGGAACGGAAAAGCTGATACCTTTCGGACAGAACATCCGTTTGACGAACCGTCAGGGGCGTTGGTGATCTCGTTGAGAAAAGGTCCCTATGAGTATACCCTATGAGAGTTCTGAGTACAGTTGAGATACGGTCGGGTTTGGTTCGCTCACGAAACCAACCGGGCCCCTGGGACGAAAAGGCTAATAACTTACAGACCGGGCGTCCAATTGACGCGCCATATGTTGCATTGAGACCCCTATGACGAGGAGGTCCTTTGAGATACTTCCTCGTGAGACTTTGAGATACTTGGAGTATCGACTTGTAGCTCATGGAGCGGAACCTCCCAGGGATGAGCGTACGGAGTACGGAGACCGTGTAGTCGGCCGAGACCTGAAGACTGCTTGTCCGATTCGATTCGGAGTGACTTACGTAGCCTAGCGGGGAGCACTACTTTGTCAGGTGGCAGACCCATAACGGAGGAGCACTACTATGTGAGGTGGCAGACCCGTGGTACTCGATAGGAGGAGTACCTCTGTAGGCTATGAGGGGGGAGCACTACTTTGTTGGGTGGCAGACCCCAGCGGGAAGCACTACTGTGTGAGGTGGCAGGCCCGCAGTACTCAACAGGAGGATTACCTCATCAGTCTTAGGTTAGTGAGCAGTACCTCGGAGTCGTGATAGGACCACTGTACACTCCAGAGACTGAGCTCTTCAGTAGTTACGGTTTCGATAATGAAAATCCTGGTTTGAGCTGAGACTTTTGACCATTGTGTTTCCTCATGATTGAGATGGGTCACTTGATAACTTAGGTATATGTATGGGAATATACCTAGGTAGTCGTTATCCGATGATTTCACAATCCTTGAGTTTCCTCATGATTGAGATGGGTTACATGACAACTTAGGTATATGTATGGGCATATATCTAAGTAGAGGATATCTGTTTATATCTTCTTGTGGTTATCCTTGTTGGTTTTAATGAGACATTGAGGGTCTCGGGGTCCCTACTGAGTATCGTTATACTCACCCCTGCACGGGCTATGCCCGCACTACGTTGTGTGGGTTGCAGACGACGGACAACGTTGATCGTGGTTGAGGCTTGCAGAGCAGGACGGTACCTGGAGGTGGACCACTGGGCGGGACGTGCTCGGAGTGGACAGCGGGACCCGAGGAGCAGTGGAACTATCTGTACCCACCCTTCAGGTGGGATTTCCAGTGGAAAGCTTGGTGTAGCGGCTTTTACTTTACAGTTGATGTTTTTCCATTCGAGTTGTACTTTACTTCAGTTTGGGTTTGTATACTGGCTCATCTACTTTTCCGCACTTCAGTTGTACTCTTTTTTTACTTAGTGTTTACTTTTCTGCTTGCTTACTCTGTGGTGGTTGTTTACTTTACAAAGGCAATGCCTTCCCTTTTTACCGGGATTTACGCCTTGGTGCTAGTCGCCAGCCCCTGGCCTATGGAAGTCGGGCTTGGGGTAGTCACGACACGGGCCCCGAGGACAGGTCGTGACAGTATATATCTATCAAATCCCATATCACCTAGTTTATATCATTTTTGCGTTGTTATTTCCATGAAAACTATACAAATTTTTCATTAACATTTTTCGGGTGGTTTTATATATGATATATCATTTGAGAGTTATAATAGATTATGAAGGTATTATAGTAGTAATATATCATTGGCGCATGTGAAAAATATAATTTCAAATAATATATAATAAAACTAATTTATGTGAAAATTGAGAGGGGGTTGTAGAAACCCATACATCGAGAATATGATTCTTAAATATTGTGATATTAAAATTTGAATAATATAATAGTCTTTGGTGGAATTTTTGAGAGGTATTTGGATATTAATTTAGATTTCATTTAGTTTTTAGTGGAGATAATATTTATAAAAGGATGTTATTTATAGTTGTGGACTGGTGATTTGAGGGTTATAATACTGGTTATTTAAATATGTAATGGGATCACTAATGAGTGGAATATATAAAAATAAATTTAAGAGCATATTAATTAGTGAATAATAATTGGTTAACATTAATTGAAATATCTAGTTGAAATGCACCTTATAACTAACCAAATTAATGCATTGAATAATGATAAATTAGCTCAGAAAGCATAATTATTGTTCAAAAATGTAATTAATAGTGTAATTAATTCAATGTTAAAATTGTAAATTTATATTCAATATTATTAAATTTTTATTTATTTAATAAATTGTTTCAAATTTTTTTGGAATCATTTACATATCTTATAGATTTCATAAAAATTAATGTACATTAAAAAAGTAGTTTAAAAATTTTCACAAAAAATTATCATTGTAATATTATTCCCAAAATGTAATCCAAATATTTTTTTCATGTTATCAATAAAAAAATTATTTTATTTAAAATAATTTTCTATCTGTATGAAATTTTATAAAAAATATTCATGTGTATTTAAAATTTATTTATTCTCTGAATAAAATATATAATCAAATCCCTTTTGAGAATCTCATTATATTATACGATTGATTTGTATTCATGATTCTATTGAATGGTAGAATTATTATTATATTACTTAATTTTCATTATGATATGATTATTCTAAATAAAATTTAATTTCGTTTCGAAATACATACCAATAGAAATTGGATTTATTGTGACAATATTTATATATCAGGGTTTATATTGTTATGTCCTGAACCATTTTGATTACCTAAAACCAAATTATTAATAAATTATGAAAATTATTTTAGTATGTTATACTATTTATAATACTCAGTGAATTTTAAAAATAATTTGAATAAAAACATCATAAAAATTTATAAAATATATTACATATCACATCAAAAGGGAATTTTTACTAATAAAATACATATTTAGAACATAATAACTGTTCAATAGATGTAATATTAACAATTACATAATGATATTATATTCATTTAGTGTCAAAATTAATTGTCAATTATAATATAATATATTAATTACCGTGAAAATAAACCTAATTATCAAAATTATTGTATAAATTGAAAAATATTCATAATTATTGTTAATGAGATATAATAATTTATATATATTGATATAAAATGTATATAGGTTATAATATATGATAAGATTTGTGGATAATACCTTGTATACCCTGATTTATGGGTTTAAACCCCATGGAATCACTGAAAGTGATGCATTATTACTCAGTATATGAGCTCCAGATTTTCTAAAATCTATTTTGTTAAATAAATTTCCCTTATAACTAAGAAATATGTAAATAAACAAAATTGGTTATAAATAAATGTATAAATACTACCATAATTAAAAAATTTAAATTTATTTTGTTATAAAATTTATATTTTTGAAATAATTTTTTTTAAAATTAGTTTAAATTGGGTACATTATATTCTATAACATAAATAAATTGTCTTGTGGTAATTTCAATAATATATACAAACATTGAAATATAAAATGTTTACTAAAATTTTATCTATATAAATGAATCATTATATATTTATATAATTTTTTTTTTCTTATGAGTTCATAATAGTTTAAACTATATATAAACATTCAAAGATTATCTATCTATTACTCTACACACAAATATTTTGATTTATATCTACCAAACACAACCAAACAATGATTTGATACCAATTGAGACACCTTGGAACGAAGCTACGAGATCAAATGAAAAAATAAATGCCTCTTATGCATCACATGAATTAAAAAAACCCACCTAGGATAAAATATTTTATGACATTGGGAACTTCATAATTTTACATATTTATCTCTCAATAAATTGTATATTTCTTTTAAAATAATTACCCACAGTTGTAACTCTATTATATGTCACACATTGATTTCAAATTATTTTGAAATGTGTAATGATATGAGAAGGAATATCCACAAATCATATTAAGGTATAATCAATTAAAAATAAGAATAAATTAACACTGTTATGTATCCATGAAACATAATATAAGAAAATTAACATAAGGAAAAGAGTAATAATATCCTCATAATAACAAAATACCTTACATGATTATAAAAACATGAGGCATAACCCTAAAATATTAAAATACCATTAATATGTTACATTAACCTGAATATAACTAATTTTATGCACTATGTTATCATAAATGAAAATTACCATGGTTATTTAACAATGTATCATAAAAAAATTACCAATGAATGGAAGAAATGTATAATAAATAAATCATATTTACAGATAAATCATTTACCCAACACATTTGAGTGAAACAAGGGTTCACCCTTAATATTACTAAATTCAAGTCTTCTATATAAGAAAAACTGTACATATATCCTCAACAGTCATAATAAATAAAACACATTGTAAATTTAAAGGGTATAGGATGAATTTTTTTAACAATATAAGTAAATACTCATCAATCAACATATTGAATTATAAGGTATTTATATTATATTGGAAAAGGTTATATGATTTATTCAATAATTTCCACATCTAATCTATGTATTGGTATCTAGGTGAATAACCATAAATTTTATGAATTATATAAGTGTATGTATATGATAATGTAATTGGAAATAAAGTTATGCATATGAGATGATAAACGAATAAAAATGTATTGATGGATCAAAGAGATTTCATTTACACCATACACTTGTACATTGAATCATGGACATATAGGATAAAGGTATAATCCTTAATACTTATAGATTGTATTATAGAACATATTCATGGGTTACAAATTTAATAGGAAAGAACCCCATTCATTATATTAATGTCTCTATCTTAGTTAATATCTAATGATCAAATTTATAAATAATATGATATTCACAATGTAATATATTTCACAAATAAATATAAGGTAGTTATTTAGTAGTGGATGGAACATTCATGGAATTGGGATATCAACGATAATTTAACCTCAATCAATATATTTCAATCCATTATTCTGACTATAAATGATTATATAAATTATCCAAATCATTTACACTACAATTGTCTAACTTGGTGTGATAATAGTCCTCATTATTGTGTAATATATAAATATTTAGATAATAATGATTTTTTTAGTTCATAAATATTTTTTATAATGGATAAAAGGAATATATCTACTTGTTTGTAACTAGATAATAATTTTGTTTTTAGGAAATCTGCACACACTTTTGTTTGCCGAATTTATGATGAATTTATGGAAATTATTGTGTTTTCGATATACAATGATATTTTAATCAAGTAAAATCGTTATATATCATTGAAAATAATTATAGAATCTATTTAAATGATTTATAATAACACTTCACATTTTAATTAAATGAAATAAACGATGTCTCATAATATTAATGTGGATGTTATGGATAAAGACTCTTATTTAGGCATTGTAAAGGATTATGAAAAGAGTTTAATGGGTGAAAATAAAAAAATTATAATTTTAAAAATTTATATGCAATATAATTCCATTTAATAATAAGAATTATATAATATTAGAAGTTTTCTTTGAAAAACAATATATAAAAATAAATTTATCTAAAAGTGAATGATTCTTTTTATAGAAACTCTTATATTGAGAGGAGAATTATAATTTCTTGAAAAAGGAGAATTTAAATCCAAGTAATGAATTTGGATGGATTTTTATATGGATATGAAGACTCACATTATGCTCAATGGGTTTTTAGTGTAGTGAAAAGGGAGAAAGGGTGGTCATTTATAATGGTGGAGGGGTGTTTTTTAGGGCTATAATATTAGACATCTTATTATATATTACATCAACTAATTTTTGAAATCAATTAAAAATATTTTTTTAATTAATGATTTTATGAATTTTTTCTAATTATAAAATAAATAATGTTTCACAATGATCCTTACATCGAAACAATTTAATGCTCAAAATAAAAAAATAATTTTTTTCTCAAATATACATTTTTTGTTCCCATATGTAATTTATAATAATAAAATTTAAAATTATTTATTCAAAATATTTTTTACACATCCTAAATTCAATATTTAATGAATAAAATGTTTCTTTTTTTAAAATAATTCAAATTCTTAATTACTTTAATAAAAATCAAATTACTTATAAAATTTAAATTTTTTTTCACATAAAAATACTCCATTTCTGAAAATTTCTATACATGGACACTAAATTAATTTTTTTACATTTATTAAAAAAAATAATTTACATTTATTGAAATATAATTCTCTATATATGTGATATTTAGTACATAAAATATAAAACCCCTTATCCAATAAAATAATTTCTCATTATGATATAGATGTGTATTCATGTGACCTTTGAATGATTAAATTTTTATTAAATTATTTTATGTATTTTATGAAGATCTTCAGCAGATTAATTAATTTTTAATTTCCAAATACTTAATTGTGAAATACTGGATTTAGCATAACAACCATAAAATATCCCGATTTATAATGAAATGTAAATAATTATTTCAAATTTATAGAAACACGTTATCATGAATTTACATAAAAATATTATTATAAACTATTATTAATATTAATAACATTTTATTTTAAAAAATCAGTATTTCATTAGTTTATTTTGATATATAATTCAAAAATATTGTTTGAAAACTAAATTATTAAAAATAAAATATATAAATAGTATATGAAAAAAATGATTTATCTATCCTATGAATGATAATGTAATGATAATTTCTTATCTTAGTGTGTAAATTATATTAAACCATTATCTTAAATTACCATAACTACCATGATAATAAATCATATTAACAATTGTAATATATATATATATATTATTTCATATAGTAAAATATATTATAAATTTATGTCAAAGGATATATGATGGAAGCATGTTAGAATATAGGAACTTGTAAGTGATACGACCATTTATTCCTTCTATCATTGAAAAAGGCTTGTTTACTTTCCAAAACAATGGTTTTTCTCATCTTGTCAGCTTCCCATTTTATGAAATCAATTTTTATACATAAATTTAAATTATATTTCAAATATATATATATAATTAGTTAGGTGATTAATATTTGTAATAATTTTTGGCTTATCTAAATATTTAAATTCAGTTATATTTTACATTCATATTAATGAAATATATTTTTAATAAATATTTATTAATAAAATTTGAGGTTACCGTTATTGTTTAAAACCACATAATTGGTAAATTTAGAGTTTATCACCATCCAAAGTGAAAGTAAATATCTATGAAATTAAGATATAGACCCTGAAATGGGGATTTTTTTGTATATCCTTCTAAAAATAATAATATGCCATGATGTTCGAGATAATCAAAAATTGAATGACATACCATTACTGTTTATGTATTAAAGAAAAATCCATGCATATCCTGAAAAAAGTAAAAATAATTAAAATATTTCTTGAAGTAGTATATGATTGACTTATTAAATATATTATCGTACTGGTTAACCTTATAAGGATTATTCACAATGAAATTGGATTCATGTCATAGGGAATTTTTCCTTGTGATGATTTTCATATATATGAATTAGTCCTGATGATAGTGATAGTATAAGAGAGGGAGGAATATTTACACACTCTGTGGGGGAATAATTTTATCTATATTGTATCATAATAGATGCTAGATCCAATGGGGATATGAACCAGTGGAAGGTATAGGAAATCATAAAGGAAATATGGCCTAACGCGTAAGGATACTCGAGCTCATATAATTATGGCATGTTGAGGAGTGTTTTAGATGATATTGATATTAGGTTTGAACATCATGTAGGTATAATACATATAGCATTTAATTGGAATCAATGAATACAGAGTTATAAAATCAATTTTTTAGTTTCATTTTATGGGACTATGTCATTTGATTTAATTTCAGGAAGAATGTATGTTAACTAGGTAACATAAAGTCAAGAAACATGAACTTCATGGTCAAACCTATTTTTACACACTTGGTGGGGGAATGATTTTATCTGTACCAGGGGAAGGTATAGGAAATCATAAATGAAATATGGCCTAACGAGTAAGGATACTCAAGCTCATATAGATATGGCATGTTGAGGAAAGTTTTAGATGATATTGATATTAGGATTGATCATCAAGGAGGCATACTACATATATCATTTAATTGGAATTGATGAATACATAGTTATAAATTAAATTTTTTAGTTTCATTTTATGGGAATATGTCATTATATTTAATTTCGTGAAGAATGTATGTTAACTAGGTAACATAAAGTCAAGAAACATGAACTTCACGGCCAAACCTATTTTTATACAAGTTTATACTATTGTAAAGGTTAATAGAAAATCTATTTATTTTAGACAGATTCATAGTGTTAGAAATAAGAGGTATAATATTGTTCATATTGCATTAACAAGAAATGAAAGGGATTGAATGGGGTTTATTCATTGTATGAGGCCAAATAGGGGGTATTTTCACTAGGCTAAATTCATAACCGACATAAATATATAGGACCACATGATTTATGATCTATGACATTAACAATATAGAATAAAATATTCGGAACATTATATGAAAAATATTGAAATTCATATTGAATGGGTATTATGCACTATGGATTCCCATTAATGATGATTCATCTCATTCTCATGAAAAGGGGAATCTGGAGTTTTTTATATAGGGTATCCTATTCTTATTCAATTGGTTGTGATCATTGTTTTACAAATTACCCAACGTAAATCAACCATGCAGTTTAAAATTATTTTTTGTGGATTTTACACCTTGCATTTTATTATCATGCATCTCAAAAATCAATGTCGCAATATAGTTATAGAGAAATTTAGTTTTGGGAATACACATCAAGAATACCAAAATAATGCCATTTAGAAGATACATATTTTTGGATGTTTTAATCATTGATTTCATTCAAATTATAATTGAAGTGATGGATAACTGTAGTGAATAATAAACAATGGATGTCGCCGATATTTTTAATTTTTTGCATAATTCTTTTTTGAAAATAAGGTATATTAATGATTCTATAGAGATGTTAATGGATTATATTTCATTAAAAAACACTGATGCATCCCATATCACATAGTAAAATAAGTTATTTATAGTGATAATGTCCTAAAAAATTATATATGAGTAAATGTTTGAAGAATTATTCTTCACAAACCTCCACATCAAATATAACCATCATGATATAATTCCAAAACCTTATTCTTAATGTTTTACTATGGTGTATGTACTTCATGATGTCGATTCCTTGTGAATCTTATTTATGTACAAGAATAAATAGTGATTTTAGAATTCCCATTCCTTTTTCATTTACTGAATATTGGATGATTTGATACTTCATCTAATCAAAAATCCTTATTTTTTATTATCCTTATATTTTTCCCAATGTTTTTAATTCAAGTCAACAATTAATGTTGTGAAGGACGATGGAATATACATGAATTTATTAGTAAACCACACTACTATAACAGTAGTCCAAATGGTGATTCCTATACAATATGTGGGTATATAAGACATTGACGTAGAACCTTCTTTGGGGTATAGCGATGAAAATTGGTTATCTAAATAGATATCTGTTATGCGATTTAAATCCCCACATATAAGACATAAATAAATTATATTGTTCTCATGAGGCCAATAATTCACAACTTTGTGAAAATGTAATTTCTTTTATAGATTCATAGGGCTTCAAAATGGGATGAATAATATGGATGGATACATTTCCATTGCCAAATTTTTTTCAATCGAATATCTTATGTATGATGTAAACCCAATAAACCTTCTAACCTCATATAGAATTTTTTTTTTGGGAATCCACATTTCGGAATGATGTCAATTCTTTTCAGATGGGAGCCTCAAAAAATAAATATTATTTCATGAGACATGGTATATGATACGAAAAATTCTTCCCTTCCTTAGATTATACTCTACTGTGTGTCACAGTGATCCCATTATTGGGTAATTAACATATTTTTTATGCATTCCTAAAAATATTGTAACATTGCAGGATTCTATAAGGTTATTCATAGTGTAAAAACCAATGATAATTTATAAATATTCATCCATTCATAAATATATGTGAGTTTCTTGTAATACGTTAATGTATTTTAGTGTTAAACAATCTATGAGAGGATTGGTTCTAGTGTCATATTGTATATAACAATTTTTTATAGAAAATGTGTCCTATGAAGAAATATGAATGAAATTTTGTGGTTAAGGTGTCATGTGATATTTTGGAAAGGATAAAAAATCTATTTCAAGATATATAAAAGACATGATGTTGAATATTCATTATTCATAGTATGATGAAATAAATCTAATCCTGGTGAATAGCCTTGGCCTCCTATTAAGATTATGCAAAACTAACATAGGAAAACTGAGAATAATTTCCATGAGAATGGAGGAGATGAGGAGCTAGTCATCAAATGTTTTATATTTCTAGTTTTAAAATATATCTTAATGATCTGAAGTCATATGTATTATATATATTAATTCTTAATAGAGGAGTTATAATTAAGAGTAGTTCAAATTAGATAGTCATTTTTGAATCTATAATTGAGCCTTTTTATATTGAATATTTTGATCAATCCAATGAATATTGTTGAATATAAAAATATTATCTTGTTTATTTTTCTATTTTCTAGTAGTAAATAATTTATCACATAAAATTATGATAATATTTTTATATGGATCTCATAATATATCAATTTTCACTCCAACATAAAAATCAAATGCCTCATAAGTATACTTATTGAATGTTTTTTCATAGACGGGTGAAGTTTTGATGATTTGATTTTACATAGAATTGAATGTGGTGGACACCTTGACCGAATACTTATGATATTATAATCTTTAATATTGTGTGAGATATAAATGAAAAAGTGTTGTTAGGAGTGGTCTCAAGTGCAAGATAAAATCTATATTTTGTTCTCTAGATCAAATTTAACGGTACAATATCATTACATATGTTAAATGTTTGGAATATGAGTAATATTATTATCACACCTCAATTTCTATGTTATGGAAAATAGCTTATGAAATTTCCCATAGATTAAATGTCACATTGGAAGTTCACAGTAGTTCCAAACCATTATTGGAACATTGAAGTGATATAGTAGTAGTTTAAATTATATATCCTATATTTAGATGATATAACTTAATAATATAAAAATTATACAAAATATCATGGTTTTAGAATCATAATAAATTGAGTCACATTCTCCAATTGTACATAGTTTTTAATTTAATTTGATAGAAATTATGAGAACCAAACATGCTAGTAGGAAACATGAATTTAAATGTGTCATTGGATATTACTATCTATAAACGTGAATACTATTCCTTCAAAATTAAGATTACTGTTAATTGATATCATTATTTTGTTGTTGTAATGTATTTTTATAAAAACTATGATGTCATTTATTCATATTTATGGAGGATACATTTGTTATGTCTTGATATATAATGTATTAATGAATAATGTGTGAAATCATTTCGTCTAAATGTAAAATATAATTTATATGGTGAAATATTAAAAGTAATTTGGATAAAATTAATAGTTTGTGGGATAAAATCATATTAAAATGAGTATACCTACTAACCCAAACATAATATTGTCAAAAAAATTCGAATTTAAGATCATATATATGGAGGAAAATTTATGGAATCATAAATTTGATATCATATATAAGGATAAAATTCCACAGTGATTAGGATTTAACAATTCACAATCGTACATGCCAAAAGTTTGTATTACAAATTTTTTAATTGTCATTAAAAAATATTCAAGATATTTTTAAAATAATAACATGGTTCTAGTTAATTATTGATCATATAGTGGGTTAAATGATTATACAAACATGTATCTGTAAAAAAATTATCCAATCATATCAATAGTTTTCTTTAATGGGGACCCTTAATGATTTATATCATAATTTTATATAATTATTTAAATGAAACTGGAATGATATAAAATATATCAAATAATATTTCATGATTCAAATCTAGAATCAATATATTAATCTACTTTATCAAAAATATGATATTTAATAAAAATATATATTTTAGATTGTGTAAGATTATGCTCTCACATAATATGTTATATTCAATATAGTTAAAAAAGAGAATAGTTAGTTTATACCATTTGTAAAAACTTATAGAATCATCACAGAAATAATGAGGATTTAGGAAAAACCTATCAACAGTATGTAACTGCATGTATCATTGAAAGATGTACGTAATCATGTGATCACCTATATATTGAGTCCTTATATGTATATTTTGGGATAATGACTTTTAAATGATCTCCTACTCTCAAACAATGTATAAAAAGAGAATAGATTTACTCATTCTTTTATCTTTGATTATGAATTCTCGTTTAGAGTAGACATAGATCATTCCTCACATCACTATTGCTTCTTCCTCCTCATTAACCTTCATGACCTCCATTTATCGATGTATCTCTCATACAGATCCCTATGAATAAGTGTGGTGGTTGTCAACGAAGGAAATATTAACTCCAACCATTGTCTCAACCTTATGGTTTATATGTAACTCATCATTATATCCTTTTCCCTATGTAAAACCTTGTTCTCCGTGATGAGGTCCCTGGTATTAAAACTACCTCTCTAGTGGGCAGACATCTTCCACTTAACAATACTCTAATTTAATATGTACACTATACTGCTAGTTAAATTAATTATATATAATCATTACAAATTTTCATTGATACAAAGTAATATTTCTTGAGAACAACTAAATTATATTTTAAATTAGTCAAATAATATAAAAACTTATTCAAAAAAATTCACACAATCTCATAGCATATTATTTTGGATTCAATCATGATTGTATAGCAGATATTCTATTTTTATGATAAGCCATAAATATCATTGATAAATAGTTTTCTCATGTGACCTATTCTAAAATACAACAAAATTAAAACTCTTCATCATAAACCAAAAAATGATAACATATTAAAATTGGAGCTCAATTTCAAATTACTAGTAGCTGTAATAGATTGTTATAAATTAATATAAGTGAGAAAAATATAATAATTTGGGTATGAAAACATGAACATAAAATTGTATAGTAATTAAATATAAATTATATATCATAAATTACGAGTCATGGGATAAGGAAATTTCAATAACATAAGACTTGGGTCCTAGAGGTGTGGAAATATTAGTCAGTAATAAAGATCCATGAAAACGTAAAATATGCATAATAATGTGGAATATAGATAAGATTAGGAATCATAATATTGGTAACATATAATTCCTCAGAAATTTATACACATTGTCTTATAAAAATATCAATCTTGAATCATGTCCATACAAAAAAGATAAAACATAGATACTAGTAATCATGTACATGAACAAAATTTTGAACATAGATACCAACAATCATGCCCACCCACACACTATTGAACATATATATCTAAAATATTACCCATTTATAAACACAAAAATTTAAAATCTTGTTGAAATTTTCATATAAAAATCATTATACAATTATATATAAAACATCACCCAATGAATTTGATAGTCATAACAAAACTACTCATTAGAAATTGAAAAGACAAAATAATTTTATTCTAAATGTACATGAATAAATTCATAATTCCATAATATTTAATGTAACCCATGGGATAGAAGTACATTTAATAGAAATATAATTAATATATTAAAATAAGCCATCCATAAAAATTTGGTCAGTGGTATCACTATATAATTTCCCCAGAGAAGCATAATAAACATTAAAGGTAATTGATATATATGAAACAATAATTTTATTATGTCATAAGAATAAAATTGAGATATAATAAAAGATTGAAATCTATTTGTAATACATTTTATTTTAAGATAAAATAATTTTTAAATTGAAGTTACCATAAATTTATATGAAATCCATAAAAAATTGGTGGGGAAATTTCTTAAAAAACATATTACGACTACCCTGATATTATTTCTCATGGGAGACATTTTAGAAAGATATTCCTTATTTACCATTTTAAATAAGGTTCATGGTAGTGAACAACGATCACACTGAGTTTGTAAAAACAAGTTTCCTTATCTATATATGTAAATTTCATTAAAAATTTGACAAAATTAAATGATATATTTATATATAATGAAATAATAAATAATAGTATAGATCATATTGATATTTAGGAGATAGAATTGAGAATTGAATGAAGATAAAAGGTTGGAGCACTCTCTGCACTCAGATTCTCCTCTCCTCAAGGGTTTCCTAGAACCTTCAAAGGTTTTCCCCTTCAATTTCATCTGCGCCCTCACCTCCTGGTTTCTACCCTCCTTTCTCGTTCTCATCCACTTCTGGTTCTCACCGTTGTCAGATTCCTCCACATATTTTACTCTTCCATTTAATGTACGTGCTATGGATGCCTTCAATCTGTATACTCTGATCTGGCATGATATTACTCTATGCCATTCCTGGTGGGTGTTGGGGTTGTATTAACATAGAGGCATTGGTATTTACGGTTCAGTGAATGTGGGATTTTGACAAACTAGAGTCAGCATATTTCTTCTCTATGTACCTTTCCCGGCCTCCCCAACCAACTTTGACATAGGGTTCCATCACTCCTCTTTACGTCAGAGATGGAGGGATGGTTTAATGGGGGTTTTGGGCCATATGGTTAGGTGGTGGTGATGTTTCCCTCTAGGGTTTATCCCCAGCTTTCATTAGGGTTTCATTTCCATTCCACCTTCTTCTTTTTGGGCCTTATTCCCTATTGGTAGTTCTTGATCTCTCTAGTGGTTTCGCTTCTAATTTGGTCATTTTTGTGTTAATACGAGTCAGTGGAATCATATGGTCCTTTGGATGGGTTTATATGTTCTATTGGTATGATTGATCGGCGATGCAGGTGTCCGATTGTTTTGATCTGGTGGAAATTTTTATTGAGGTTGATGAATACGATGTTGAACGCTGAGGGCAGTGATGAAGGTGTTGAAAAAAATTAAGTAACGATGATTGTGAAATTATAGGGATGTGATGGATGGGCCAAAAACTCTCGCTGGTGACCTTCTCTAGTGTGATGTTCATGATGCATGATGTTAGGGTTCACGGTTCGATGGTGACATAGGAGGATGTGAGGTGTGCATCTAACGTGTCTTGTAAAGATTTCTCTTGATTTTTAAAATTTGATATTTTTAAATGTAAACTGGAAGGTCCGGTTACCCTGTATTTGGAATTTATTTTATTTTTTCTATGTCGTTTTTATGGTTACCTATAATCCTTGAACCAGATTTTTTTATGAAATAAAAAAATGTCATTGGAGATAAATGGTTGGATCCAAATACATGAATACATTAAATATATTTTGTAAAAAATGGAATTTAAATTTTATTAATACTTGTAAAATCCATTAATTAAAATAGAATATGAAAATTGATTTATTTTATAGATAACTACATTACGTTCCCCAAATATTGTTCAATTATAAACAATATAAATATCCAAATGTTATTGGTAATGAAACACTAATATATTTGGTAAATTAATAATCATAATTTCATGGAATAATATATTTATGAGTGATTTATAAATACAATGAATTTCATATAATTTATGATAAAATAAATCAATTTGTATTTATATAAACCAAACAAAATAATGTAGGTTTTAGATATGGTAAAAATTTCAATGAAAAGAATATTGATACTATGAACACATTAATTTGATTATAACATCCATAGAATCCAATTGAAATCATATATAATGAACATAGTGATCTAAATTTTACATTTAATGATCTCGTTAATATATAAATCCATATTTATAATCCAATTATTACAATTCATTAAACATATATTTATTTTTCATTATTTATTTTTGTCCAAAAAAATAGTAATATTTATTAAATCCTACATGTATCATAATGGAAATGTAAATCAATGTCCATCGATATTATGTTCATCATTCCCATATTAATATCAATTTTGGAATTACTATTTTAATATTTTTTATTCAAACCAACATTCATTTTATGGTAGGTATAGGTGTGGTTCAGGAGAATGGAACCCAAGGGGAGCATGTTACAGGAAATTTCTAGTCAACATGTTAACGTATAAAAAGAATTCATTTTCCCACACATTTTAGTAAAATATAAATATTAAAAAAATCACAAGTTGGTATAATTAATTTCATGAAACTCATAATTGTTAGAAATGATGATATTGGTATAGCATCATTCATGTAGGATGTTTCCCTAAGAAATAGAAGATATTGTTATACTATGGAATGAGTGATATTTTAGAGATATGTCATAGCACATTCATTTTATAATAATAATAATGATACAAATATAGCATCATTAAAATGAATAACTGTAACGCCCTGACTATCGTTACCTAGAGTCGGTCCATTATTACATAAAATTGGCATATCCCAAACGATAATGTCTTAAAAGACAAATTAGTTTATTAACCTTGGATGTACTAGATACATTCATAAGGTTTACATTAAATCATAAAATGGAAAATTACAACGAAATTGTTTCCATAGAAAACCCTAATATCATATAGTCTACCCCTACATGTTAGTCATAATATACTTCTTCGCATCCTGGAAAAAATAATTGATAGAAATGGGTGAGCACGGATTTTCAGTAAGGATAACAATATACAAAATCTTTCATATATAAGTATAAATTTTTAACGAAATGTATAAAACTAAAAAATATTATTTTAAAAATGAACTTCAACATGATATGGAAAAGATAAAATCAGAACAATGACATTTAATTACTCACATGGATATTATACTAGTCGAATAATCAAATGTAATATCAATAAAAACTTTCATAATGATGGAATGTGTATTGCCCGACTTCCATAAGCACTTATTCAAGGACTTGTGCCATGAATACACATAATATTTGGTCAAGGACCTGTGCTAAGACACTAGTTTGTCTTATGAGACCAACCGATGCATCAAGGAGCTATAGTGGGCTCCACTTGTGAATTACTATGTCCAATGCATTTCTCATATGAAAATATGTAAACATAACATAAACATTCATATTAAAACTAGCATAAGAAATGTCAATAAATTATTCATAAACAATGAAAGTCATAAAAATAACACATCTACAGTCAAACATATCGCAAAACCTTCAATATAATATCATAAGTTTTGTATCATAATAAATAATATTCAAATAAACATAAAATCAGTCAAAGTATGTTCACATAGATGAATTAAAATACAATATAGAGAAATATCTCTTTGTATTTTGAAATAAATTAAAAGTCATGTAATTATAAAAGAAAACTTTTATTTAATGAAAATATATTTATAATCTCGTAAGGGAAGATTTGATGTTGTCATAACAGTAGAAAATAGCCGCACCCGTCATAGAATTAAAAAAAATACATTCTTACCATAACATTGTTGAAAAGGTTATAAAAGACATTTTTTGGAAAATGATGGAAATATTCATTTATAAACATATTTTTGAAGTTAAAAAGTGTATAAATGTCTTTAACCCATAGTCTATAAAATTGAATGAATGCTTTGAAATACATTTTTAAGAAACATGGATGTAGATGACAAAAAGGTCCTCGTAAATACTTACGTAAAAACAACCTCAGATAATAATGAGATAGTTAAATTGACCCTATCAATGTAATTTTCCTTGGTCTAGGGTAGGTTATACTCCTGTATAATTTTTAAATAATTGTTATTAAATTATACAAGAAACATATACATTAATATGATACAATATATGATCTTTTAAGAATGCAATTTTAAAAATATCTAAGTATTGTCATGGTTTCGGGTGTTAATGGATATGTTTTCATTTATATTTTTTGTTATGTGTGTCATATTTGTTATATATGGGATGTATCTTATTCATATTCAGAATGATATCATGTCATTAAATAATATTCTTAATCATCAAATGAAAATTAGTCTTGAATGGATACGATGGAGAATGAAGAAGCGGAAATATCATTCTCTTGAAATTAAAATAATACATAATTGAATGGTGTATCAAATATACAGAATAATAACCATGTTATATTTATTATTTACAACAATTACACATCATTATTATACACATCCAAATAATAATGTATTGAATAAAAATTACTCCATGACATGGACACGGTAATTCGTACGTAGGAACGTATGGTGACATGTCATTCAAAGGATTGATAGAATAGTGAATATGGTTGTAAAATAATTATAATAACATAATATTATATATAAGATACTTTAATTATTATTATTTTAATGGAAACATCAATGAAAGAGGATGTGGAAGAAGAAAGGAACTTGAAAGTGCTGATTAAATATTTACATCTTCTTCGGGTTCTTCCTTTTAATTTGATCAAAAGGGCTCCATAGGATGGATTTTTGACTAATGTAGTGAATCTAGGATGAAGATAAGACAATTAAGAGGGTATTTAATAAGTATTGTCCATTACAAATGGAATTGAAGATGTGAATTAGAGATAATGAGGAGTGCCTTTTATAAAAGGGGTGATGTGATCCTTATGAAAAACTAGAGATATTGTTTTATAATAATATATTATTCGGTTTCTAATTGATCCAAAATGGATTAATTAGATGATTAGGTTATTATGGGTCTAAAACACCTCAAAAAATAGGTCTTATACAGGTTTGGGTCACTATATTAACTTTATCTTTTAGTTTTAAGTTTTAGTTAAATATTTTGACATTTACCATGTCTTTTTGTATTTTTATATTATATGGTTAATAATCCTAATATATGCAAATAAGATAACCCCAAGTGCTGCATTAATGATAAAAATATCATTATATAATTTTTTTTCTGAACCATATATTATTAGGAATATAATTTCAATAAGTAATATAATTTTTGTTTTAAACACACTTTTATGTCAGTTTTTCACTATTTGGTATTTTGTTTTTTCAAAATTCATAACTTCATTATTACTCCGAAAAAAATTCATCTAACCAACCCTATTATGTAATAATATACTAAAAATTAATTTCATTCATAAAATGTCACAAATTACATTTATTTGGATAATTATAATATCAATTATTTTAATATTTCATTAATTAAGTAATTACTGCATCATCATTCTATCATAAATAATTTTAATTATTTAATCTCAAAAGTTTATAAATAAAATACAATCATGTATTATATTATATTATATTTAAAATGAGTATTTATATTCGAATTTATCTTATGTTTAACCCTATATTAAAAATGTTTTAGTTATCCAACATTGATTTTAACTCTTATAACTCTTCTTTGAATTAAATAATAATAAATATCCTAATCTAATCCAAGTGGACCAAATAAGTTCATATATTATTCATGAGGACTTTTTTGGTCGATTTATAGTTATAAATTATAATTATGACATGTTTTAGGGTAATAATTATATCATTTTTACCCATAATTACCCAATTTAAAATCAACCGTTGTAAATAAAATCAAAAAGTTACTATTCACGAAAAAATATTTTATTCTTATTGAACCACAATTTACATACTGACATCAACTGTTTCTCTCTGATTTTTGATATTATACTCAAAAATGTGGTAAAATTATGCTTTATGTGAATTTTCAAATTCTCTTAAGAGGTGGGTAAAAGACGGTGAAATGTTCAATATGATTTTTATATATTTAAAATTATTCTAAACTGTCTCCAATGAATTAAATTGAAATTTTATATGTATAATGTATCTATATTGACCTAAAATATATTTAAATTAAATAAATATTTATTTAAATAAATGTTCATTTTTAAACTATATCATAGTGTTTTTCTCTATTCATCAAAAAATGAATGTTTTCAGAAAAATACCAAATATTAACCCTAAGATAATTTCGATATTCCGAGTCCAAAAATGAAGTCAATATTGAAATATAAAATTTATATAATTTCAAAAAGTTGGTATTACTATTCATAATGGCGAGTTTGATTGGTTGTGGTGTGTTAGAACTCAGTGTTGTACTCAACACACGCTATCTTATTATTCAAATAGAAGCACATCGTGGAAGCATTGGGTGTTACATTCTCCCATACTAAAAATAATTTATTCATCTATATTTGTATAATATTACTGCATAATAGGACTAGGGTGGTTCTTAATCATAAGTTCCTCGGGTTCCCATGTTGCCTCTTCTATCTTGTGGTTTCTCCATAGAACTTTTTCAGATGAGTCGTCCGGTTTTTCAGCACTAGTTCTCTTGTATCGAGAATCTTAACACACTCTTCTCAATAATACAGATCAGGTTCCAGTTCTAATTCCTCATAGGTGAGTACATGCATTTGGTTAGGGATGTATTTTCTCAATAGTGATACATGGAATACATCATTAACTTTGGAGAGACATGACAGCATTTTCAAATGGTATGCTACAGCTCCAATTCGTTCTAGAATTTGGAAAGGTCAGATATACCTAGGAGTCAATATTCCTTTATTACGGAAACGTATAACACCATTACATGGAGATACATTCAAGAAAACATGTACTCCAACTAGAAATTCCAAATCATTCCTTTTGTTATCAGCATTTCTCTTCTAACTACTTTGATCTATTTTGATGTGGTTTTGGATTACCTTCCCATTTTCCATCATTTCCTCCACCTGATCTGGGCCTATATGTTTTCCTTTTCCAACATCATCGCAATAGGTTGGTGTGCGACATCGCTTTCCTCATAATTCTTCATATGGTAACATCTGAATACTTGAATGTAATATATTGCTAATGGAAAATTCTACGAGAGGTAAATATTGATCCCACATACCTTGAAAGTCATGTGAGCATGATATCAACATGTCCTCTATAGTTTGAATAGTCTGTTCTAATTGTCCATCAGTTAGGGAGTGGAAGGTAGTGCTTGAACGAAGTTCAGTATCTAGGTCTTTCGGAAGACTTTTCCAAAATCTTGATGTAAAACGTGGATCACGATCAGAAACAATCGTTAGGGGTACTCCATGAAGTCTCCAACTTAATTAATATATAGTCTTACTAGATGATCAAGTGGTAAATATTCCCTTATAGCACGAAAATGTTCTGAATTGGTAAGACGATCAACAATGACCCATATTCAATTATTCCTTCTAGGAGTCTTTGGTAGTTCCTTGAAAAAGTCCATCGTAATATTATACCATTTCCACTCAGTTATGGGAAGAGGTTGCATGAATCCTCCAAGCATTGTCTTCCAGCTTTCACTTTTTGAAAAACCATACATCATGACACAAAATCAACATTATCCCTCTTCATGTTGTCCCATAAAATATGTTCCTACAAATCCCTATACATTTTGTTGCCACGAGGGTGTATAGAGAAATTGGAGCTATGAGCATCATCTAACAATTCACTTTTTAGATCTGGTATATTAGGAACAGAATGTCTCTTCTCGAATTTCAAAATTCCATATTCATACACAATATCACTCAATATCCCATCATTCAAAGATTTAATATTCTTTTGATACTCATCATCACCGGTCTGAGAACTCATTATCCTTTCTAGTAAAGATTTTTTGGAAACTATTTGAAAAATTATTGACGTTTCACCTTCCATGGTTATTCCCATATCCATATTTATTAGATCCATGACAATAGGATCCCTTTCAACTCACATCTTTTTCAAAACTCCAAGATCCTTTCTACTCAAGTCATCAGCAAAATTATTTTCCCTCCCTATGTGGTAATGTGTGGTGCAATCATAATCTATGAGTAGTTCAAGCCATTTATTTTTCCTCATGTTGAGTTCTTTTTATGAGAAAAATATACTTCAAAATCTTGTGATCAGTATAAATCTCAAATTTTTCACCATAGAGATAGTGTCTCCATATCATCAAAGAAATGATTACAGCTGATAACACATGATCATGAGTAGTATTGTTTTTCTCTTGAATTTTTAACTGTTTTGAGGCATAGTCAATAACCATATCATTCTGCATAAGGACAAAACCAATTCCATTCTTCGATGCATCACTATAAATAACAAACCCATCATTCCCTGATGGTATAGTCAATATAAAAGAAATGACTAATCTATTATTCAGTTCTTCAAAACATTATTCACACTATTTTTTTCAAACATATTTAACCCCATTACGCGTGAGCTTTGTTAATGGGTTAGCCAACCGGGAAAAAAAATTGATGAAATGTCGATAATAACATGTTAAACCAATAAAACGGTGTACCTCAGTTTTACTCATAGGTGCTGGCCATTCCTGGATTGCTCTTATCTTAGAAGGATCAAAATAGATTACATCCCTAGAGACAATATGTCTACAAAAATATATTTCCTGATTCCATAATTCAATGTTTCTAAACATCCCATATAATTCATGTCTTCTATGATTCTTCAGGATAATGCGCAGGGTATTTTTATTATCATTGTATATTTTGGAGTATTCCAAGATATAAACAATAAATACCACTACAAATTCATCAAGATATTTCATGAAAACACTATTCATTAGATCCATGAAGATAAAGGGTGCATTAAACAATCCAAAAGGAATTACTCTAAACATGTGATGCTCGTACCTGGTTCAAAATGTTGTTTTTAGAATGTCTTCCTTCTTCTCAAACAACTGATGATATCCAGATCGAATGTCAATCTTTTAAAATTATTGAGCTCCTTGAAGTTGTTCAAATAAATCATAAATGTGAGGTAAGAGATACTTGTTCTATATTGTTTTGGCAGTGATCTCCATGTAGTCAATGCACAACCTCATAGATCTGTCTTTCTACTTACTAAAAAGAACAAGGGTTCTCAATGGAGAAACAATAGGTCGAATAAATTCCTTATTACTCAATTCCTCTAATTTTTTCTTTAGTTCTACTAATTGGACAATGGACATTATATAAGCGGTGTTTGATATGAGCCTTGATGCTGGAATTAAATCAATGGAAAACTAAATTTCTTATTCTGGAGGATGTCCTGGTAAATCTTCTAGAAACACATCTACATATTCTTTCATGATAGAAACGTACTCTATTTGAACATTCTTTTCCTTTCCATAGTTTTTTTATTCTCTTCATCCCCAATAATTGAATTTAGGTGAGCTAATAAGTGTGGATTTAGATAAGAATTAGGTGGTGACGATTGTGCTCAAATGATGAGGTGTTCTTTATCATTATCATTTAAAATAGTAACCTCCTTCTTCTTACAATAAATTTTTACATTGTGGTCTGAAAGCCAATCCATACCTATGATTTTATCAAATTCAATCATGGGGATGACGATGAGATCAGAAGATAATGAATATTTATATTACCTAATTGGGACGGATTCACAAAATATTGTTGCAATGATACTTCCCTTAAGAGTTTTTACTGAAAAATCCCTTGTTAAATCTAATTGGAAAGTCCAATTTTATAGAAAACTATTAAGATATGAATGAATGTGATATTTCAGAATCAAATAAGGAATTTTCTAAATTTGAGGAAACTATTAAATTACATACCACAATGTATTTTGGAGCATCAACATCAGTAGTAGTGATAGCATAACATTGGTCGTGATCCCTTGGCCTTTCCTAAGGTAAGTTCCCCTAACGATTACGACATTAATTTTCATAATTCCCCCTTTCTCTACAATTGTAGCAGTCAACATCGATAACATCTTTCTTCCCCTTGCAATCACGAGCTTGGTGTCCTTTTTCACCACACTTATAACAGACTCCCATTACCTTCAGGAAAGTACCAGGGTGATTCTTCCCACATTTAATGTTGGATGGATATTATACTTTTCTCTTCTTCCCCTTATTTCAATTTCTAGAGTGTTTAGAAGAACCCTTCTTCTCATGTTTTTCTTTAAAGTCGTAAGGCATAGTGAAATGTTTTTCTGTCTTGATATCACATGAGACAATATCATTGCACGACAATATGGATTGTGAGACTAATTCTCGACGGAGAAATGGCTTTAACCCATTAATTAAACGATCACCCTTTCTTCTTCGGTTACATATATAATCTACATCATGCTTCGATAACCATGTATAGTTATCTTCATACTTTTCAACATTCTCATCCTCCTTTTACATCAGTCTCAGAAATTGTCTTCCCATATCCAATCGATGGTCATGAGGAGTGTATTTTTCTATGAAAATTTCATTAAACTCCATAAATTCCATATTTTATACGTCGTCATATTCCTTTGTGTTTTAAATCAATTAACACCATTGATCAGCATCTCCAGTAAGGCGGTAAACATCCATGACAGTTTTGTTCCCTTTTGCTACTCCCCAAGTCATGTAATATTTTATATAAGGAATTGATCCATTGCTCATCCACTAATGGATTTGTACTCACATTGAATGTTAGTGGTCTTTGACTCATGAAACGACCTAACATTGATCCTCCACACTGTGGATGAGGTGGTGCATACGTGTAAGGTTATTATTCATAACCAGAGTGAGTTGTCCCAGTATGGTGATTAGCTGATCAGCACTAGTTGCATCACTATCTCCACTATAATTATCCTAAGTATGAGGAAAATAACTACCTGGAGTGCATTCATTGTTACGGTTTCCATTAATTATACTAGTTTCTATTGCTAAATATTGGAATAAACTAGATTAATTTATGAATCACAATACATTTATCCAAAATTGTAAAACACTTAACATAAACTGAACAGTTTATGGATATAATACATAATCATAAAAATGTTTTCATTGAAGATTTATATACAAATAAACCATTCATAATGGTTTTTAATGAAATTCATAATTATCCTAATCATATCCCCTGGGAGTTTCGTAACCAAAAGTGCAGCAAGGCATGTTTCCCTGCACTAGTTCCATACGAGTCTAGGACAATGTAGTGTTTTCAGGTTTTACCCCTAGGTAAATCTATTCCAGAGCCACCTCTACCTATTCATATCTAGACATGGATTTATTTCATGGAGAACTAAAAAAATCTCTACAATACCAAAATTCTTGGATGTTCTTTTAAACTAATCTTCAATGTCTAGCGTAGGTCAATGTGCTCTAATCAGAGTTTATCTAAATATAGTTTCCATGTTTTTTACTAAACATTATCTTATACCAACTGTAATCCCCTTACCCCAGTTACCCAGATTCGGTGCATTATTACATAACATTTCCATGATTACAAAAGATAAGGTCTCGAAAAACCGAATATTTTAGTAGTCTTGGATGTACTAGAAACAGTAATTAGGTTTTCATTACATCATAAAATGGAAAACTTCAACAACATTGTTACCATAGACAACAATAATATCCCATAGAATATCCTAGCAGGTTATTTATAATATATTTTTTGCAACTAGGAAAAAATTAAACATAGAAAGGGGTGAGCTCTAATGCTCAGTAAGGATAACAATATAGCAGAAACATTCATAAATAAGCATAAAACATTAAGGAAATGTACAAAACTAAAACAAAAGCCTTATAAACATCAAATTCAGCATAATATGAAAAGCTAATATCAGAATAATTCCATTTTATTTACTCACATGGATATTATATTGGTCGAATAATTACATGTGATATCAATATCAACATTCAAAATGATGTAATGCATAATGGAAGTCTTTCTTAACAACATAGAAAAGGCATTGTGCCATGAATAAAAATAAGATTTTTCAAGACCTTGTTCCAAGACAGTATATTGTCTCATGAGACCTACTGATGCTTCGAGGAGCTATAGACGGTTCCACCCATCACTTACTATGTCCAATGCATTCCTCAAATTAAAATGTTTAAAAATAACATAATCATTCATACTAAAACTAGAATATTAATTGTAAATAAATTATCTATAAACCATGAATGGTATAAAAATGACACATCCATAGTCAAACATATCACAAAACCTTCAATACAAAATTGATGTTTTGCATCATAAGAAATCTAGTTCAAATAAAATTAAAATACATCAAATAATGTTGAAATATGAATACAAAACCTTTTTACAGAAATATATCTTTCTATTTTGAAATAATTTAAATTTCATGTAATTATAAATGGAAAGATTTATTTTTGAAAATATTATTATAATCTTTTAAGGGAAGCTTTGATGTTTTCAAAATGGTGGAAAATATTCGCACCTTCCATAGAACTGAAAAAAATGGCATTGTTACCTTATCTTTGTCGAAGAGGTTATAAAGGAACTTGTTTGGAAAACGACGGAAAGATTTATTTATAATCATTTTATAAAATTAAAACAAGGTTATAAATGAATTTAACCCATATTATATAAAATAGTAATAATGTTTTGAAATACATTTTTAAGAAACATGGATTTGGATAATAAACAGGTCTCAGTTGATCCTTATGTAAAAAAAACCTCGGATAATAAAGATATTGTAAAATTAACCCTTACCTTGTAGTATTACTTGGTTGAAGGTGGGTTAATCTCTAGTATAATGGTGAAATAATATGTTATGAAATTATAAAATAAAAATATACATTAATAAGATATAATATATGATCTTTTAACATTACATTGTTAAAAATATCTTATTGTTATCATTGTTTCAGGTATTAACAGTTTAGTTTTCCTTTATATTCTTTGTAATGTGAGTAATATTTTTTATAGATGCAATGTATCTTATTCTTATCTAGAATGATATCAAGTATTTAAATTATATTTTTAATCATCAAATGAAAATTTGTCTTGAATGGATACAATGGGGAATGCACGAGCGAGAATATCATTATTTTTATTTTAAAATAATATATAATTTAACGGTGTATCATATGTACACAATAATTATAATTTTATATTTATTATTTAAATTAATTACACATCAATATTATTCCCATACAAATAATAATGTATTGAATAACAGTTACACCACGACATTGAGACGGTAATTCGTATGTACGCACATATGCTGACATGTCATTCAAATGATGGATAGAATAATGACTATGGTTTTACCATATTTATAATAACATCATTTTATATATAAGATAATGGTGTTTTTATTTTTTATTGGAAGAAAAAATTAAAGAGGAAGTAGAAGAAGAAATGAACTTGAAATATGTGATGAAATATTTAACACTTCTTCAAGTTATTATTTTTAATTTGATCAAAATGTCTTCTTATGTTGGATTTATGACTAGTGGAGGGCCTCTAGGAAGAATGTAGGACAATTTAGATGTTATTTAGGCTGGGGTTATCTGAGCCAAATGAAATTTAAGTTGTTAATTAGAGAGAAGGGGATATCCCTTTTGTAAGAGGTGTGAGGGTCAACTAAGAAAAAGGTCGAATTTTTATTTTATAATATATTATTTTCGGTTTCTAATGGCTCCAAAATGGATTATTTAAAGGATAAGGGGGGTATTGGTCGAAAAAAACTAAACTAATAGGTTTTAGAATGGTTTGGGTCACTATAGTAACATTATCTTTTAGATTTAACTTTTAGTTAAATATTTTAACATTAACCATGTGTCATTGTATTTTTTTATTTTATGGTTAATAAACATACTATATACTTCATAGAGAACCCCAAGTTGTTAATTAATTATATAAATATCATTATAAAAGTTATTTTTCTGATCCATAGTTTTTTAGTAATAGAATATCAATTAATAATATAATATTTTTTCTAAAAACTCTTTTATGTCAATTTTGACACTATTTAGTATCTTGTTTTTTCTAAATTCATAGAAGCATTATTTATTTGAAATATTTTTTATCACCAACCCTAATATGTCATATTAACCATTAAAATTATTGTAATTCATAAAAAGTATCAAATTACATTTATTTGGATATTTATAATATCAATTATTTTAATATTTCATTAATTAGGTAATTACTGCATCATCATTGTGCCATTAATAAATTAAATTATTTAATGTCCAAATATTAAAAATAAAATTCCATTACGTAGTAAATATTTTTAAATTTATAATGAATATTTATATTCTAATTTATCTTACATGTAACCCTATATTAAAAATGTTTTAGTTATTAAACATTGATTTTAACTCTTTTAACTCTTCTTTGAATTACATAATAATAAATGTCATAATATAATCCATGTGGACAAAAGTGGTTCATATATTATTCCTAAAGTTGTTTATGGTCTAATTTTAGTTATAAAATTGAATTAGGACACGAGTTTGGGTAATAATAATATCATTTGTACCCATAATTACACTATTTTATTTTAACCGTGGTAAATAAATGCAAAAAGTTACTATTGACCAAAAATTATTTTCAACTTATTGAAAAAAAATTTACATACTGATATCAACCATGTCTCTTATAATTTTGAAATTCTACTCACAGAAGCTATAAAATTATGTTTAATGTGAATTTGAAAATTATCTAAGGAGGTGGGTAAAAGACGGTGAAAAGTTCAATAAAACATGTATATATCTAAAATTATTATAAAATGAATCCAATTAATTACATTGATCTTATATAGGTATTATGTATCTATTTTTACATAAAATTAATTTAAATGAAATAAATAATTATTCAAATAAAAATTTGGTTTTAAACTATAACTCAGTGTTTTTCACTATTCATAAAAAATTCAACGTTTTCAAAAAATACCAAAAATTCGCCCTATGATAATTTCGATATTCCAAATCCAAAAATGAAATCCATTTTGGAGGAAAAACTTTATAAAATTTAAAAAATTGGGTATTACTATTCATAATATCTAGTTTGATTGGATTTGGTGTGTTAGAACTAAAAGTTGCATACAACACATGCTACTCTATTATTCAAAGAAAACAATATCGTGGAAGCATGGGGTTTTACATTATCCCCTCCTCAAAACAATTTTGTCCTCAAAATTTCTAGAATATTACTGAAAAAAATACTCGAGGGTTCTTCATCATAAGTTCCTCGGGTTCCCATGTGGCATCTTTCATCCCGTGGTTTCTCCATAGAACATTTACCAGATGACTCGTCCAGTTTCTCAGTAGTTGTTCTCTTGTATCGTGAATCTTTACAGGCTCTTTGAAATAAGACGGATCAGGTTCCAGTTCTAATTATTCATAGGTGAGTACATTCTTTGGGTCAGGAATATATTTTCTCAACAGAGATATGTAGAATACATCATAAACTTTGAGAAGACATGGTGGCATTGCCTAATGATATGCTACAGCCCCAATTTGTTCTAGAATTTGGAAAGGTCTGATGTACCTGGGACCCAATTTTCTCTTTTTACGGAAACGTATAACACCCTTCCATGGAGATACCTTTATGAAAACATGATCTCCTTCCTGAAATTCCAAATACATCCTTCGGTTATCAGCATAGCTCTTTTTCCTGCATTGAGCCGCTTTGATGTGGTTTGGGATTAACTTCACCTTTTCCATTGTTTCCTTCACTAGTTCTGGGCCTACATGTTTTCTTTTGACAACATCATCCCAACAGGTTGGTGTGTGACATCTCTCTCCTTATAATGCTTCATATGGTACCATCTGAATACTTGAATGGAAGCTATTTTTATATGAAAATTGTACTGGAGGTAAATATTGATCCCACATACCTTGAATGTCATGAGTGCAAGGTCTCAAAATGTCTTCTACGGTTTGAATTGTCTGTTCTGATTGTCCATCAGTTTGGGGGTGGTATATAGTGCTCTAACAAAAATCAGTATCCATGGATTTCTGAAGAATTTTGCAGAATCATTTTGTTAAACGTGTATCATGATCAGAAACAATCGACATGGGTACTCAATGAAGTCTCAAAACTTCATTAATATATAGTCTTTTTAGGCGTTCAAGTTGTAAATAATCCCTTATATAATGAAAACGTGCTGACATGGTAAGACGATCAAAATTGACATGTATTCCATCGTTCCTTCTATGAGTGTTTGGTAGTCCCATGACAGTGTCCATCGTAATATTATACCATTTCCAACCAGTTATGGGAAGAGGTTGAATGAATCTTCCAGGATGTTCCCTTCCAGCTTTCACTTCATGAAAAACCATACATCTTGACGCAAAATCATCAATCTCCCTCTTCATGTTGTCCCACAAAAAATATTCCATCAAATCTCTATACATTTTTGTGGAACCAGGGTGTATAGAGAAATTGGAGGTATGTGCATCCTATTTCAACTTCCTTTTTCTGATCGGGTATATTAAGAACAGAAACTCTCTTCTTGAATTTCAAAATTCCATCTTCATACACAAAGTAACTCAATCTCCCATCATTCACATCATTAATCTTCTTTTGAAGCAATTCACCAACGGCCAGAGAACAATTTTTTCCATTCTAGTAAATATTGATTGGAAATTATTTGAAAATTTATTGATGTTTCACCTTCCATGGTAATTACCATATCCATCATAACTCGATCCATGAAATTAGGATCCCTTCCAACTCTCATCTTGTTCAAAAATCCATGATCTTTTCTGCTCAAATCATCTTCCACATTATTTTCCATCCCTGGTAGGTAGTGTATTGTGCAATAATATTCCATGAGTAGTCAAGACATTTCCTTTTACTCATGTTGAGTTCTTTCTGTGAGAAAATATACTTCAAAATCGTGCGATCTGTATAAATCACAAATTTTTCAAAATAGATATAATGTCTCCAAATCTTGAATGAAATGATTAAAGTTGCTAAATCAAGATCATGAGTAGGATATTATTGCTCATGATTTTGTGGCTTCCGTGATGCATAGGCTAGAACCCTATCATTCTGCATAAGGATACAACCATGTACATTCTTAGATGCATCACTATAAATAACAAACCCATCATTCCCTGATAGTAGATTCAATATAGGAGAATTGAATAATCTTCTCTTCAGTTCTTCAAAAAATTATTCAAAATATTTGGTCCAATGAAATTTATCAAATTTAGGGTTGAGCTCTGTTAATGGGTTATCCAACTGGGAAAAATTCTGGACGAAACATCAATAATAACCTACTAAACTAATAAAACTGTGTACCTCATTTGTACTCTTTAGTGATGTCCATTATTGGATTTCTTCTGTCTTAGAAGGATCAACATAGATTCCATCCTTAGAGACAATATAGACAATAAAAGAAATCTCATGTAGCCAGAATTCACAGTTTCTAAACATACAATATACTTCATGTCTTCTAAGAGTTTTTAGGATAATGATCAAGTTATTTTCATGATCTTCATAGATTTTGGAGTATTCAAAAATATCATCAATAAATACCACAACAATGTCATCAAGATATTTCTTGAAAACCTTATTCATTGGATCCATGAAGATAGAGGGTTCATTTTTCAATCCAAAATGAATTACTATTAACTCATAATGCTCGTACCTAGTTCTAAATGGTGTTTTTGGAATGTCTTCCTTCATCAAACACAACTAATGATATCCTGATCGGAGGTCAATATTTGAAATGTTTCGATGTTTAGGAAGTTGGTCAAATAAATCATCAATGCGAGCTAAGGGATACTTGTTCTTTATTGTCATAACATTGATCTCCATGTATTCAATTCACAACTTCATCGATACATCTTTCTTCTTATCAAAAAGAACAGGGGATCCCCATAGAGAAAAACTAGGGAGAATTAATCCATTATTACTCTATTCCTCTAGTTGTTTCATTAGTTATAATAATTTAACATTGTCCATTCAATAAATACTTTTTGATATGTGCCATGATCTAGGAATAAAATAAATGGAAAATTCAATTTCTTGTTCTGGAGGATGTCCAGGTAAATCTTCTGGAAACACAGCAACATATTCATTCACAACAGGTACAACCACTATTTGAACATTCATTTCCTCATCCACAGTTATTTCATTCTCTTGATCCCCAATAATTGAATCTAGCTGAGATACTGGGGGTGGATCTACATAAGAATTCGTTGGTAATGATTCTTCTCTAAAGATATGGTGTTTTTTATCATCGTTATCAAAAATCATAACATCCTTATTCTTACAATAAATTTTTACATCATGGTCTAAAATACAATCCATACGGAGGATTATATCAAATTCAATCATGGGTATGACTATGAGATCACTAGATAAAGGACACTTAGACGCCATAATGGGAACCGATTCACAAAACATTGTTGCAATGATACATCCCTTATGAGTTTTTACTTAAAAATCCCTTGATAAATAAAATTTTAAATATCAAATTTTCTCTGCAAATTGGGATGATATGAAACAATGCGATGATCCATAATCAAACCAAAAAATTTCTAAACTTAAGGAAACCATTAAATTACTAACCACCATGTCTTTCAGAGCTTCAACCATAGAAGTAGTGATAACATAATCATGGCCTTGATCCCTTGGCCTCTTCCAAGGAATGATCCTCAAAAACTTAGGAAATTCATTTTCATAATTCCTCCTTTCTATACAATTGTATAATTCAACATTGATAAACTCATTTTTCCCCTTGCAATCACGATCATGGTGTCCTTTTTCACCACACTTGTAACAGACTCTCATTCCCTTTAGGAAATTACCAGGGTGTTTTTTTCCCACATTTAGTTCAAGATGGATATTAATTGATTCCCTTCTTCCACTTATTTCCATTTCCAGAGTGTTCAGTCGATCCTTTCTTCTCTTGAATTTCTTTAACGTCGTAAGAATTATAGAATTATTTTTCTATCATGATAGCACATAAGACAATATCTTTGTATGACGAGAAGGATTGCGTGACTAATACTCGATGGAGAAATTGTTTTAACCCATCAAGTAAATGATATATATTATTTCATGGGTTATGTATATAATATAAAGCATGCCTCACTAGCCTTGTAACATTTGCTTCATTCTTTGCGATATTCGCATCCACATTTTACATCAGACATAGAAATTATCTTTCCATATCCGCTGGATGGTCATAAGGAATGTATTTTTATATGAAATTATCATTAAACTCACTCCATTACATATTTGATACTTCATCTTCATCCTTTGTGTTTTGAATCAATGACCACCATTGATCAGTATCTCTAGTGAAGTGGTAAACTGCAATGACATTTTTATCATTCGCTACTCCCCAAGGAACAAAATATTTTATCTAATGAATTTCTCCTTTCTTAGACACTAATGGATTTCTACTAACATTGAATTCTAGTATTTGTTGCATCATGAAGTGATTTAACATTGAAATTCCATGTTGTGGATCAGAGAGCTCAATATGGGTATGGTTATTATTCATAACCTGAGTGAGTTGTCCCAGTATGGTGACTAGCTGATCAGCTCCATTTGCATCATCAGCTCCACTATAATTATCTTTAGTAGGAGGGAAATCCCAACATGGTGTGTGTGAATTGATACAGTTTCCATTCATTTCACTAGGCGTCATTTCTAAACAATGGAACAACCTAAATTTGTTTATGAATCTCAATACATATATCCATGTTTGTAAAACACTTAACATAAATTTAACAGTTTATGGATATAATCCATAATCATAAAAATGTTTTCTTGGAGTAATTATATACTCATAAACCCATCATAATGGTTTTCAATGAAAATGATAATTATATTAAGCATATCCCCCAGGTGTGTCGTAACCAAGATTGGAGCAAGGCCCGTTGTCGAGCACTAGTTCCCATTCGAGTCTAGCTCAAAGCAGTGTTTTCAGGTTTTACTATTAGGTATATCTATGCTAGAAACGCCTCTACCTTCTTGTATCCAAACAGGGTTGTATTGCTTGGAAAACTCACAAAATCTCTACAATACCAAAATTCTAGGATGTTCTCCTATACTAATCCTCAAATTCTATCTTAGGGTGATGTGCTCTAATCAATGTTTATCTAAATCAAGTTTCCAAGGGTTGTACTATACATTTTCTGATACCGAATGTAACACCCCAAACTCTGTTACCCAGAGTCGATGCATTGTTAAATAGAATTTCCATGATAACAAAAGATCAACTCTCGAAATACCGATTAGTTTAGTAGACCTCGACGTACCAGATACATTCATAAGGTTTACATTACATCATAAAATGGAAAACATTGAAAAAATTTTATCCTTAGACAACACAAAGATCCCATAGACTATTCCTCCAGGTCGGACATAATACACTTCTTCACATCCTGGGAAAATTAAAACATATAAAGTACTGATTGTAGATGCTTTGTAAGGATAACAATATAGCGGAAACATTCATAAATAACCATAAAATTTATGGCAATGTATAGAACTAAAATTAATCACTTTAACCTAGAACTTCATCATAATATGGAAAAGATAAAATCAGAATAATTTCATTTACTTACTCACATGGATATTCTACTAGTCGAATAATCACATGCAATAACAATATAAACTTTCTTAATGTTGGATTTCATAATGATTTACTGTCATAACAAAATAATAAAGGCCTTGTTCCAAGACTAAACAAAAAATTTTCTCACAGCCTTCTGCACAGACACAAGTTTGTCTCATGAGTACAACTGAAGCATCGAGGAGCTATAGCGTGCTCCACCAGTCACATACTAATACCAATGCATTCCACATATGAAAAGGTTAAAACATAACATAAATATTTGTATTAAAATTATAATTCGAAATTTCAATACTTTATCGATAAACCACGAATGGTATAAAAATGACACATCCACAGTTAGAAAAATCACAAAACCTTCAATACAATATGGTTGTTTTGTATCATAATAAATCAACTTCAAATAATCTTAAAATCCATCAAACTAGGTTGACATAGATGAATTAAAAACATTTTTATGGAATAATCTCTCTCTATTTTTAAAACATTTAAAAGTCATGTAATTATAAAAAAACATTTATTTTTGAAAGTATTATTATACACTTGTATGGGAATCTTTGATGTTGTCATAACGTCGGAAAAAATCTGCACCCGCCATATAAGTTTAAAAAACAACATTCAAACCATAACTTTTACGAATAGGTTGTAAAGGACCTTGTTTGGAAAATGATGGAATGATTCCTTTATAAAAATATTTTAAAAATAAAAAAACAGTATAAATGAATTTATACCATAGTCTATAAATATTAAAATTGGTTTGAAATAAATTTTTAAGAAACATAGATGTGGATGATAAAGAGATACCAATATATACTTACGTAAAAACAACCTCGGATAATAATAATATTGTGAAATTAACCCTTAACTAGTAATTTTCTTTCATAGAGGGTAGGTTAACCTCTACTATAATGGTGAAATAATAGTTATTAAATTATACAACAATCATATACATTAATTGGATATCATATATGATCTTTTAACATTTCTTTGTTAATAATATCATAGTATTAGCGTTGTTTCGGTTGTTAACGAATTCGTTTTCCATTATATTCGTTGTTATGTGAGTTGTATTTTTTTATGGAAGGGATGTACCATATTCATATCCAGAATGATATCAAGTCTTTATATAATATTTTTAATCATCAAATGAAAATTATTCTTGAATGGATATGATGGGGAATGGACGAGTGACAATATCATTCTTTTGACATTAAAATAATATATAATTGGATGGTGTATCATATATACAAAATCATTATCGTGTTATATTTACTATTTAAATCAATTAAACATCATTATTATACCCATCCAAATAATAATGTATTGAATAAAAATTACACCACGACGTAGAGATGGTAATCTATATGTATGAATGTATGGTGACATTCCATTCAAAGGATGGATAGAATAATGAATATTGTTGTAACATATTTATAATAACATCAATGTATATGGAATAGAGTGGATTTCTTATTTTATAATAGAAACAAAACGGAAATATGAATTGTAATAAGAAAGGAAAATGAATGTGGTGATGAAATATTTACCTCTTTTTCAGGTTCTTTCTTTTGATTTGATCAAAAGGGCTCCATAGGTTGGATTTCTGACTAAAGGAGGGACCGTATGATGAAGGGAGGATAGTTGAGAGGTTATTTGGGAAGTGGTTGTCTGATCCAAATGGCTTTGAAAGTGTGAATTAGAGTGAGGGGTTCCCTTTTATAAGAGGGGTGTGGGACACCTTAGGAAAAGCTAGAAATATTAGTTTATAATAAAATCTTTTTCGGTTTCTAATGGCTTCAAAATGGATTAGTTAAAGGATAATTTGGGTATGGGTCTCACACCACTCAAAAATTAGGATTTAGACCGCTTTGGTTGACTATAGTAACATTATCATTTAGATTTAACTTTTAGTTAAATATTTTTACATTTACAAGGTCTCATTGTATTTTTTTATTATATGTTTAATAAACACACTATATAAATCCAATAGAACACAAAGATGTTAATTAATGATACAACTATCCTTATATAAGTCTTTAGGCCTATCCATAGATTATTATGATTAAAATATCAAATAATAATATAACATTTGATGTAAAAACTATTTTATGTCAATTTTGACACTATTTGATATTTGGTTTTTTCTAAATTCATAAAAGAATTATTACGTAGAAAAAATTTAATATAACCAACTATAATATGTCATATTAACCATGAAAATTAGTTTATTTCATAAGAAGTTACCAAATACATTTATTTGGATATTTATAATATCAATTATTTTAATATTTCATTAATTAGGTAATTATTATATCATCATAGTGTCATAAATAAATTTAATTATTTAATGTTTAAAATTTATAAATAAAATATCATAGTGTAATAAAACTTTTTAGAATTATAATGAATATTTATAGTCAAATTTATATTATGTGTATCCCTATATTAAAAATTTTTTAGTTATTAAACATTGATTTTAACTCTTCTTTGAATTAAATAAAAATAAATGTCCTAATCAAATCCATGTGTAAAAAAAGGTTCATATTTTATTCATTAGGATTTTTTGGTCAAATGATTGTTATCCTATAGAATTACGACATGTTTTTGGGTAATAATAAAATCATTATTATCCATAATTACTATATTTACTTTTAACTGTGGTAAATAAAAGTAAAAAGTTACTATTAAACAAAATATATTTTTATCTTATTGAACCATATATTACTTACTTATATCAACATTGTCTCTCATATTTTTTAAATTCCACTCACAAAAGTTGTAAAATTATGTTTTATGATAATTTTCAAATTCTCCCAGGAGGTGGGTAAAAGACGGTGAAAAGATCCATAAAATTTTTATATATCTAAAATTATTATAAACTGACTCTAATGAATTAAATGGAACTTATATAGTTATTATTTATCTATTTTGACCACAAATAAATATAAATAAAATAAATAATTATCTAAATATAAATTCAGTTTTAAATTATAACTCAGTGTTTTTCACAATTCATCGATAATTGAATGTTATCATAAATATACCAAAAATTCACCCAAAGCTAATTTCGATGTTCTGAATCTAAAAATGAAGTCCAATTTGAAAGATAAAATTTATAATGTTTCAAAAAATGGGTATTACTATTCATAACAACTAGATTGATTGGTTGTGGTGTGTTAGAACTCGAAGTTCCGTACAACACACACTACTCTATTATTCAATGAGAAGCATACCTTGGAAGCTTGGGGTGTTAAAATAATGATATTTATAAATATTTCAGATTATATGTTATTTGGAAAATGTAGGATAAGAAATAAAATTACTTGATAAATTCACTGTATCTCGAAATAGTAATGTAACCCTCCTCATTGTGTAGTAAGACCCATATGATGATGAATATTTCATAATTATCCTTTCACTATTAGATGATCATTGGTTTCCTTAGCATATGAAATTTGATTTCTATAACCTGGAAATTAATGTGGCCTTGATTTATAGAGTGTCAAACTATTCCAATTAATCACATCAAACTAGCTAATGAGAGAATAATATGACTTGTAGGAAGTAAATTCCAATAATTTTCTATCAGAGAGGAGTCGATGAATTATGACCTAATAATGATAAAAATTTATGTTATTACTGAAAATAAAAGTATTATGTCTTGGAATTTATACTATTATAACAGTTTCCTAGTATAATAAAGTGGGTAGAACCTATAACGAATTTGAAATATATATTTTTTTGGGGGATGATGAGTGTATAATAAACCACATCATTTTCATGATCAAATTAATTTCTATTGATCTATTAGGATATTCCTTTTTTCCATTGGCCTTTGATGTTAATAATGTATAATATCCTTATGATCCATTTGATTAAGTCATATATTTATTATAATTCCTAGTTTATTTTCAATTGAATTATAATTATTTCCATTGTCAATTTATTGGGACCCTTATAACCCCAATATTATTTTCCATGCCCTTTATATCTCTTTGAAAATAATGATTTTGTTGTCCAATCCTTGGGTAAATGAATTTGTTTTCACTCACTATTAAAATTTTAGTTTTTATTCCAATATTTGGGCCATGAATAATAATTATCATTCAATTTTTCATAAACCTTCATTTTCCATTCCTATCATCAAAAAAATTCACATAATAGTAGTCATCAGTTTGAATTTACACACTAATTGAACATAAAATAATATTTATATATCTACCAAATTCACTCATAGATAACTTTTTTTTCATAATTTGGTTATAATACAAAAATGAAATCATATATATATTTTATTATTTTTAATAAAAAAAATTTACATTGAGAGTATGATGATATCTTTTTCAAATTTACCAATAGAATCATCATTTTATTTAATTTATGTAAATTACAAACAATTTTAATGTAAAGAGATTTAGTAATATATTATGTGAATAATATTATGTTAAAATAATATAATTCCATGGATTTAAAATATTATTTTATCCTCATATTTATAATGAAGGTCCTTTATTGATCATCCCAACTGTGAGATAGATACAAATCACAAGTAACTTTTTTTATTATCTCATATCGTTAGAATGGAATATATATTTTTAATTATATTTTTCATCATATTAAAAATAAGTTGATCAACATACCTGAAAATGGAGGGTTTAAATTTATTTATCAATGCCTCAATATTGTGTTTCTCCTTTTTTGGTTAAATAAAGAGATCAAAAATATTTAGGTCACTTTTCATAACCTAAAAAGTAATTTCCCTTATGGTTTTTACTCTTTATCACCACCCATTTTCATAACCGTTGGGAAAATAACCACCTTCACAATGAAACTCAATGTTAATCCAATTCATCTTAGTTCTATATATTGAGTAAAAAAATTAATGTATAATAACTAATTAAAATATGTTATGGAAAATATAACATAATATGTTCTAAATCGTTTCCACTTCATTTCAACCTATGAAAAGTCTGGTTCATTCAACATCAATTATTGTTCATAATTTTTTTTTCTTTCAATCATATTATAAATTATAATATAGTCTAAAATAATTAAAATCAACTATGTAACTAATTAGTGAAACCTCTAACCACATACCAAAATATGATGCAATGAAAAAATCTATACATATATGTTTCTATAACAACTGATATGCCACAAAATATCACAAATTGATTCATTTCATTATTTCAGTAATTTAAACAGTCTATTAAAAATTATAAATTATGAGAATAAAACTACTTGATACCTTGGGATATTAGATATATGACCCTCTAATTTTATGATTAGTCTTTATAATTTCCTAGAAACAGTGTTCTTATCTAATTCCTTTTTAGAAAAAAAATATATAAAACTCATCATCATAACATGAGATATAGAAACATAAAAAATTACGAGATTAAATGCTTAGAAATGGTAAATATAAGAGATAAAAGTTATAGACCATAACTGAGAAAAACATGAAGAAATCGGTACTATAATATAGCCATTACATAATATAATCATAACCAATAATACATATATCAACCATCATGGTTTATGGACTATGTAATTAGGAATAACATTTAACATGAATCATATGGTTTTGTAAATCGGAATCAGTAATCACATTCAGTGAAAAAATAACATATTTATATGAATTTGGTATACACATAATTATATGAAATCCTAAAATTTTAAAAAATTATCTCCACAATCAATTATACACATATAAAGGGGATCATATTTACATGAAATCATGTCCATACACACATTTTAGAATATAACTACATAAGATCATATACACCAAAATTTTCTGAATATAGGTACCTATAATAAATTTAATCAAAGACTTTTGAAAAAATCAACTCATAATCATGTCCACAAACATACTTATGACCACATATTATCTTAAGATTGTCCTTGCACAATATTTTGATAATAGTTACATGTAATCTATTCCATGACATACCATGAGAACATTTCTCCCATCAATCATATTTAGGTTCTACATCATTATATCATCAGATTGAAACATTTACCAATTAATTTGTGGGCTATAATGGACCATAATACATATAATTATAATCCAGAAATATTTATTTCATATGAATAATAGAAAATTTATAATTATATAATGTTTCAATTAACATATAGGTAGGGAATAATTTTTCTAATACCTCAGATATGATATTATAATCTGTTATCTAGGAAATGAGTTTGACTTTGTCATTGAATAATATACCTTGTGATTAATAAGAATCATTTTGGGATATCAATTTAGATGAAAAGTACATATTAAGAGAGTTAATAATTACATTTTGAAATAATAAAATTTCTCGTTATATTCGATAATTCATTTTTTAATGAAAATTATTTCTAAAATTATGGGATAAAAATTTCCTTAAACTACGGTAAAAATATGTGGAATAATTATATTTAAAAAAACTGTGAATATAGATTCAAAAACAATATATTTCAAAATAATTTTAAAATGTAATTCATTTCATATCTATGTAATTAAATTCAATGAGAGTAGAAAACTATCCTTGAGAAAATTTCAAACTAATATATTTTTTAGGTCACATTAAAAAAACTATAAGAAATTATATAATAAAATATAATGAATTTTAAAAAAATAGTCTAGATATATAGGTGGTGGATTATCGACCAAAAATAATACATAATATTGCATAAACATTCAATCATAATTTTGATAGAATTATGAACCAAAGGGAGCATAAAATGTATTCATAAATTTTAAATAAATTAATATATATTGGTGAAAAAATCAATTTTCATTTAAATAAGAAATGTAAATTTCTAATAAGATATTTGAAACATTAATAATTTCAATTTCAAATTTATATTATCAGGAAATCCATATTATATTGGGAACATTTGAAACCAATGATAATGAAAGAAAAAAAATTACACATATGTTTAAATACAATAAATTTCATGAATATGAAGAAAACTATATCTATCGATTACTATATACAACACAAAAGAAGATAAGTGGTGAATATTGTACATACCTCAATGAAATGAAAATGTAAAGGATAAACCTTTACACATACTCCCAACTACCAAACAAGAACATTGACCTTATGGATAATAAATATATTCCTTTTAATCACTCATTTATGATCATTATTAATATTTACTAACAATTATGTATTTCAATTGCAATACTTTACTACTCATAAATAAGATATTTTTTGTTTATTTTTTTCATCAAATATCTATAATATTGATTATTAAGTATATGATTCATCAAATTTATTTTGATACTTGTACTACGATTATTGGTTCATTATTCCATAATTATTTATGTAATATTAATCATTCAAATTATATGAATAATTTAGCCACAATTTCATCTCATGGAAGGTATGTTTACGGTTCTAGGGAATCGATTCCATGACGAGCATGATTCATGTATTTTTTCAACAACAAAATGTTAATTTTTAATAAATATTAATTTTTATCATGCTTTTGGAAATATATTCATAACATATATCATTCATTAATATCATATATATCCTATATTAATGTAATGATACACATACTTGATGGAAATGCTGATGTTGTTATAGAAAAATTCATATAGGTTGTGAACCGACCCAAACAAGAACATGTTATAAAAATGAATTTGTAATAGTTAGTGTTATATAAAAGTAGTATCATTTTCTCAAAATAAAAAATATAATAAAATAAAATCATTATATAACATAATTATAAATATAAATATTGTATATTAGAATGATATAGAATAAATAAGGTGAGGAATTAGGTACCTACATGATGAACTACTCCGATCTGAAAAAATATTTCCTCAAAATGAAGGATTTGAGATACCTTATTAGGATAAAATATAACACAATGTCTAATTAAAATTTAGTACAATAAAAAATGATCATTTATTATGGTTTAAAATTAATGTTATTTTTTAAGGGTTGTTGGAGATATTATTATTTTAGGTGAGTTTTAGTGGAATTTCTATACTTTTGCATCACATAATGACAACTGAATTTCATTTTTATGTGTAGAGTGTCCCAATAAGTATTAAATAGGATTTATAATTGATATTAACAATATTATAAAAATTTATTTTTATTTTAATATTTTATAGAAATCATTTTTTATTTCTCAACTTCCCAATACATTTCCATTGTTATTTCCTAAGGCCCGATGTTGTTAACAGAGTGATTCAGGTGTTCCACACCCATTAATTTGAATTTTTTTCTCATATTCCACGGGATTTTCTCATTAATTCCTAGTTTATTCATATAGTAAATGGTTTTATCAGACAATATATGGGTTTATGACACATTTGAATAGTTTATTCTAATAATCAATGGGTTATTCGAAATGTTGATTGATTTGTTCTCAAAGATAATTTTTTATCTCTCAAAAGATGATACGTTTTCATGGTAAATATATTTTTCTCATGGTTTATTATTTTCTCCTAATGATTGATTGATATTTTGACAATATTAATAATTATTTTCTTATTATTGTGGATTTATTATCATCGTCGATATGGATTTTCTCATTGCCGATGGATTACTCTCACGATTGAACAATATACCCCATAGAAAATTATTTATTTTCATAGTGGAATTGTATGTTATAATAGATAACGTGTTTTTCTAAAGGTTGGTCAATTTTTATCATAGAAAAGAAAATCTTTCACAAATTTTATATTTGTTCCTCATTATTAATCAATTTTTTACTATAAATTGTTTTTCTCATGGTTAATGAATTTTTTGGAATGATCATTCAATTCCTTCACACTGTAGATCGATTTTTTCATAGTTGAATCCTCTTAAAAGATGATAGTCTATCATGGAAGATCCATTCATGGTCTCTCCGAAAATTTTATAAATGTCTAAAATTTTATAATAATAATATTTTTGTATTAAAACATAAAAATATATTTGAACTGAAAATTTTGGATTTATACAATAATTAATTAATTTTAAAATCATTTTCTCTACGGTTTAAATCAAGTCACTGAATTCCAAAAACTATATGGTTTTAAATACGACATCTCATATCTTAGAAATTAATCCAAATTAAAGGTAAGTTAAAATTAATTATTTTCTAAATTAAATTTTGTGAAACTATATCATGAATTTAAAATATATAAATTTTCCTTTATATGAGTCTTTTCTGGTGTCCATTTGAAATATATCATGAATGTTTTGAGGATTCACTCGCCATTTTATAACTTTTTTTGTAATTTATTAATAACTTCATTGGGTGTTGATTTGGGTTCATTTGAGTAAAAATTGTTGAATTTTGGAAGCATGAGAGGCTTTTCACGGTTTGTACCTAGTTTTTTCATGGTTTTCACATGGTTAATCAAAGTGTGCAATGGGTTTCGAGGTTTTTGAATGTTCTGTGCATGGATATTCAATTTTTTCATAGGAGTCCCATGGTTTGAGTGTGGATAAACTAAATATACATCCAATTGCTAAAATTGTATGCTTGTGTAGGTGTGTGGTTAGTAAGAATCGTCCGACTTCACCCATAAAATCCTATATATGAAAATTAATGTTATTTAAATTGAATTCAAAATATCTTGAACCACCATATTAACTGCTAATCAACCCTAACACAGAGATAACCTATTCGCCGCAAGTTTTGGTGGAACTTAAATGAATTCATAATTATCCCAACATCCATTCTAGGTGTTTTGATGCCCGAATTGTAGATTTAACCATCTCTTGGAAATATATTTCAATCCAAATTTCTTTTATGTTCCTTTTATATTATTATCTCTTTCTTTAAGGGATGTTATACTAATTTTTTTACTTCTAGAACATATTTTGGGGATCTATATCAATGATTATTATATCTAGATCTAGAATTTATGGGACTTGATTCATTTTATATTTATCTTTGTTTCAGATCTAAATTATGTTCTTTGTCACGATTTCAGTTGTTCTGTTCAAATTTGGGATTTTTGTAGGAAATCATTTATCATCAATCCTGAAGTTGTTTGTTTATAATTTAAATCCCATGGTTTTGATTTCAATTATGCATAATTAATATTAAAATTTCATTTACATGTTTAGAAATTGTGTTCATTATTGAAATAATTAATTTACTGAATTCATTGAAATAAGAAATTGTGAAATTTTGGATAAAGAGATTATTGATGTTGAATAGTTAATTATTGAATAAACAATGTGGAATTTAGAATTTTGATCCTAATTAACTAATTTTTTAAATAATTAATTGTGATGGTTTAGATAATAAAATTTTCATTAGGAATAATTAATTGTTGAATTAATTTTGGAAAATATGAGTTTGTTGAAACAATATAATTACTTGTTTGGTTAATTTTTGTTATCACAATGTGGTTGAATTGGATTAATTATTTTTCAAGTTTTTTATATGTGATTTTTTTGATTGGGAAATTGGTTAAATGTGATTCTTTAATTATTTAATTATATTGTGTAATTGATATAATTAATTAATCGATTAATTATTTCATTGGAGTAATGTGATTGTTTAACTGTATAATTAAATAATGGGATTTATGTTAATAATTAAATGATGAAATAATTCATGGTATTAATTTTATTATTTTATTTTTGAATTAAATATCGTATTCATGGGACTAATTAATTTATGAATTAATTAATAAGAGTAAAGCGACTATTTAATTATTGAATTAGATAATCAGATTGATTGAAATAATTAATTGTTGAATTAATTAATGGGATTAATGGGATTACTTAATTGTTGAATTAAATAATATGATTGATGGGAATAATTACTTGATGAATTAATTAATTATTATAACTTTATTATTTAATTATTAATTTAGATAATTGTATTGATTGGAGAAATACCTTAATGAATTATTTAAAGGGAGTAACGTGATTATATAATAATTGAATTATATAATATGATTTAATGGAATAATTAATTGATGGCTAAATTAATGGATGTTATATGATTAATTAAATGTTTAATTTATTGGGGAAATTGGTGGGATGTATTGATTGGTGAATAAATTGACGGGACTAGAGGTGATTAATTAATTATGGATTTAATTAATTGAATTTACATGAAAAAATAATTTTTTAATTAATTGAATGGAGTGAAAATGATTATCAAAATCTAGAATTAAATAATTGAAATTTTGTGAACAATGAAATGGTGAATAAATTCAATGGATTAAATATTATTAATTAATTTTTTAATTAATTATTGGAATTGATGTGAGAAATTAATTGGGGAATTTATTGAATGGATTGATGTGATTAATAGATAGTTTGATTAACTAATGAGATTGAGGGAATTAAGTATTTAATTAATTAATGAGATTTATAGGATTAATTAATTTTTGAAATAATAAATTAGATTGATTGGACTAATTAATTTTTTAATTATTTAGTAAATTTGATAGTATTAATTAACTACTATAATAATTAATATAAATTTTAAAATTTATAATATCGTTGATTGAAAAATTAATTATTTAAATAATTATATATTTTTGGGATTTGGTATTAATTAATTTAATAATTTAATAATTAATTTAGGTTACTTTGTTTATAAAATCATTGATTGGATAAATAATTTTTCAATTAATTATGGGATATTGGGAATTGAAATTGATTAATATATTTGTTGAATTAATTAATTTATATTGTTTTAATTGTACAATCATTTATATAAAAATTAATTTATGAATTAATTATTGGATATTTAGATTTTCAATTTAATATTTAATTGTTGAATTAATTTTGGAATTTGTGATTTTGAATAGATTAATTTATAATTAGATTAATTAATAAAAAAATTATGATTCTACTGTTGATTGGATTGTATATATTAATTATAAAAATAATTAATTTTATATATGATTTTTAAATGTGATAATAATGATTCAATCTATGAACCTTGATTGATCATAGTAAATAATTTTATGATAAATGTGTGTGGGACATGGTAGGGTGATTCTGAAGCCTATAATGAATAATTGTTTATTAAATATCTGTGTGAAATGGTATACCAATTCCAATGACCGTAGTGATAATTTGATTGATAAACATGTTTGGGAAATCGTTCTTACATCCCAATACTGTAATAATAAATTCTATGATAAATGTGTGGTGTACACGGTCTACTTCTTCTAAATCCAATTGTAATAAATTTTGTGATAATCCGGTATGGGATATGGTCTGCTGCCTCGGAAGATAATAGGGATAAATTGTGAGATAAACATGTGTGGGACATGTTCTATTTCTTATGATGCTCGTAGTAATAAATTATTTGATAATCAATGTTAAGACATGGTCTACTACATAGAAATCCCATAGGGTCATAGGAATGATGACCTAGACCCAAATTGTTTGAATTAGACTATGGTTTCAAGGATCTATATAATAAATTAAATTGAAATTTATTCTGAACACTCATTTGTTTATTGAATTGTGAATTGATAATGTAAAATGATTCAAACTCAGTTTTGGGAAAAAAGTTATTCTGGTTCGGGTGTCCTCAGGAAACATGTGGATTATGTGGTTAAAAATGAACAAATGATAATGTGATAACTATTTACTAATGTATAGTGTTTAATTATTTATAAAACTTCATACATTATTTTTGACTTGATATAGTTTTAGAGACCATTGGCGGTGGATTAATGAGTTGTAATCACGCCCTACAGGGGCTACAAGATTGGTACCAGAATAGATTTCATAGTTATAGGACATAAAAAGGGAAAATTCCATGTGTTAGATATATGTGATGGGATGGATCATGTATGAGAAAATCATATTTGGTTTGGGACCTGCTTCAGATTTGTTAATGTATTATTTTGGGTTTACATTTTGACAGATGGCAGTTACTTTTTCACGACATATTTGTTATTTAGTTTGATATTATATTTCCTGTTTTGCCCATCTTGTTATAGAAGTACTATTATGTTTAGGGATTTATGTTATTCAGTTATAGTTTTCTTTAATTATGTAGGTGAATTACTGTTATAAAAGAGGTTATAGTCTCCCCATTTTTGATATTCAACACTCTTGACTAGAAAGTTACATATGGAATATGAGGAAGCACACATGTGGTCATGTGGTATTCTAACCTGGGCCAAGATGTTACAAAGTGGAATTAGAGGCCATTTCTTTCATTTATTTTGTGTTTCAATTTAGGAATTGTAGTTTGGAGATTAGGTATAGTCTATCAACAGATATGAGCATGTTCATTAGAGATTAAAATGCATGTGTAAAGGAAAACCCATGTCCCATGGGTGGTATTGCAGTTATTTATGTATGTTGTTACATTTGGTTATTATTTCACCTTGAAAGGTACACTTGTTGTGTGATGTGATTATTTTTTATGATATTTGATTAGATATTCAAATATGTGAATCATGTCACCGTATGGAATGTGATATTTGTATGAAAGAATCATTACATGAACAAATGATTATTTTGGGACATGCATCATTTTATGCACACATAGGAAAAATAGTTTTTATTCAGTTGTTTAGCTTGATCTATTTTCCCCAGCTTGTAAAATTGAATGGAAAATGGTGCCTAATCTGAAACTAAAAATGTTAAAATAGAGAAAAATTTAAATAAATTGTTATTTATTTGAATGTGAATAATGAAATTGTGTTTAATTCAGTTTGCCATGAACTAGTCATATTATCGTTAAGGGTTGAGATAGTGACTCGGTATTGACAGTGTGGTGGGAAAAGGGGGAAAACTTTTTATGGGTTTTTGTAAATTATTTTTCATAATTATGTTTACATTATTAATTGAGAATAATTTTTTTGCATGGACATTGATGTGAGTGGTTTGGGTATTAATAATTACTTATTTTGAGAACACAACTATAGAATGAGTGAAGGATTATCTATTTTTTGTATCATATGGAGAGATTTTGGTCAGAAGGGAAGACTAATACTTTTGATAGATTATGGTGTTTTTTTAATGGGGTGTAACAACAGAATTTGAAGAATTGTGGTGGTGTTCACTAACAACATCATATAATTCTTTTAATTAAGTAAAATAATGTTTGCTACCTTGGCACCATCACAATTATGTTGATAAGACAATTGATTTACACCTAGCTACATAAATGTATTTTGGTTGGATGTGGGGTCTCTAAGATGTTACACATAGGAATCTTTATATGTGGATATTGATGGTATTATATACATCATATATGGTATTTAAATGAGAAGCCTACAATGTGAATGTGTTAATTCCTCGAGGGAATTGTTGGGTGGGCCTTGGTGGTGGTGGATGTACATCATTTAACTGAGGTTTGGATGGAATGGTTGAGTTCCAATGTTGAATTGTGCTCTTGTGTTCCTTAGTAATGGTGACTTGGGAAAAAAATGGGTATGCTTTGGAATTTGATCTTGAGACCTCATCATCCTTTAAGTAGAATCTAAATGCTATTTCAGATATCATTGATAAATATTTTCAATGAAATAAAATCCCAATAGTTATTGTAATATAGAATCTTGCCCACGTTTTGGAGGAATCATGGGAGAGATTATTGGATAAAAGGACGTATTGGCCTAATTGTTTTAGATCTAGATCTTAGAGATTCATGGGAGTACAGCTCAAGGATGAGTAATTAATAGGTGTAGACATTGTAAGATCATGTCCATTTTTGTATATTCCATGGTCTTATTTACAAGTATAATTTTTCATTATATTAATTATTATATGTTTGGGTAAAAATTTGCTTGTTTCGGGTGAACATTAATGAATTTTGGAAGGACATGATCATTTTCATGATTTTTTCATGGCTAACATATGGTTTATGTATGGCTAAAAAAGTTTGCAAAATGATTCATGGTGTATGAATGGTTTGTGAATAAATTGGCCATGGTAAAACAAATTGTAATAGGAGGTCCCAATTCATTCCCATGGATAGACTATCTATGTAACATACTTATGAAAATAGGTACATCGTAATGCATTTGTTTCGTACTAATCATGAAGCAACACCGAAAAAATCGTTTAAAAAAATTAATGTTAAAAAAATTCATTTTAAAATATTGTGAGCCAATATATTTACCCCAAATATACCCAAAAACTGACATAACCTTCTGTTATAATTTTTTTAGTATCCCCAATAAATTAACAATTCACATGACCTCGTGTATTCATGATTTTGTGGTCGGATTGGAGATTTTCACCTCCCCCGATAAGAGTTTCTAATCCGGATTGTTTTGTCAATCATCTTTTGTTATTATAACATTGTTTTAGGGATTGTAACCTATTTTTTAGAGAATATAGATACATATTAAAGTAATATAGATCTAGTTTTTTTTCTAGATCTAGGATTTTAATATCATGATTCAATTGTTTTGGATCTTGGTTTTTGATCTAGATCGTTTTCTCCATAGTTATTTTAGTTGTTTCATTCAAATTTGTAATTTTTATTGGACACTATTCTTTGTATAACATGAGTTGGGTAGTTTATAATTCAATTAACATATTCTACATTTCAATTATTTGTATTGAATTGAATAATTTATATTATATGTTCAAAATTTTATTTTTTGATTGGAATAAATAATTTGGGGAATTAAGTAATATAAGAAATTGTGAAATTGAGGTAATGGGAGTATAGATGCTAAATAATTACATTTTCAATTAATTATAAGGAATAAGAATTATTGAACATGATTAATTAATTGATTTATTAATAAATGGGGATGATTGGGATTATGCAATATGTATTTGGAATAACTAATTGTTGAGTTAATAATGTAAAAGTATAGAATGTTGAAATTGAATAAATTATTTTCGAATAAATTATTTTTATATCAATGTCTATCAACTAGAATAATTAATTATGGAATAAATTATTTAATATCATCCTGATTATGAAGTTGATTGAATGTGGATATTTAATTTTTGGATAGAATAATGGAATTAAGGGGATTAATTATTTGATAATTAAATTAATGGCATTAATATGAAAATATAACTGTTGAATTAAATGATGCATCTAATGTGAATAATTAATTGATTAATTAATTCATGGTAGTTACATGAATAATTAATTTTTTAATAAAATAATTTGATTGATTGGATTAAATAATTTATGAATTAATTAATGTTGTTAATGTGACTATTTAAAGATTCAATAAAATAAAGGGATTAATGACATTAATTAAATGATGAATAAATGAATGGGATTAATGTGGTTGTTTAATTAATTAATTAATTATATTGATGATTTAAATTAAATGATGAATTAATTAATGGGAGCATTGTGATTATTTTTTATTAACTTATATAGTGTGATTAATGGGATTTATTAAATGATTAATTAATAAAGGGGGTGATGTGATTATTTAATTGTGTAATTAAGTAATTGGACAAGAGGTATTAATTAAATGAAAAATTAACTAATGAATGTAATGTGATTAATTAAATATGTAATTACTAGTTTAATTGATGCGAAAATTTGTTAGTTAATTAATTTTAGGGATTGGATGTGACTAATTAATCATTGAACTAATTAATAGAATTGATGTGAACAATTAATTAGTAAATTAAATGAAGGGTTTGAAGGTGATAAATTGATGTTTAATTAATTAATATGATTGATGTGTGAAATTAATTGTTTAATTAATTGATGGGATTTATGTGATTATTTAATAGTTGGATTAATTAAGAAGATTAAAGGAATTAATTAATTATTGAATTAATTAATGATATTGATTAGATTAATTAATTAATGAATTACATAATGAGTTTCAAGGGATTAATAAATTATTGAATTAATTAATAACATTTATTGGATTAATTAATTTTTGAAATTATAAATATAGGTTTTTGAGTTTTATACAATCATTTATTGAATAATTAATTTTTGAATTAATTATTGGATAATGGGATTGTAGATGGACTAATTAATTATTGAATTTTTTAATACTGATTTATTTGTTTATAAAATCATTGATTGAATAAATAATTCATTGATTAATTATTGGATAATTGGTTTGTAGATTGATTAATTAATTATATATTTCATTAATGTATACTATTTTTTATACAATCATTGATTGAATTAGTAATAGTTGAGGAAGTATTGGTTTATTGAGATTTCTGATTTAATAATTAAGTAATAAACTATTTATGGGATATTGAGATTTATGATTGAGTAATTAATGGTTGAACTAATTATTGGATATTGAGAGTCTGAATTGATTAATTAATTGTTAGATTAATTAATGGAATGTTTTTTGATTTTTCAAATAATTAAAATTTTAATAGGTTTGGGCTAAAGCCCTATATTATTATTAATGAAAATGAAATACTTATTTTTATTGGGTAGAGGGAGACCCGTTACCTAGCCCGAAGGCCCATTGAGAATGTATCCCATTACATGGAACATAGGCCTGAATGTTTCGGCAAAATGCCTATTTTTTTGAATAGTACAGCTACAGTACTTCCTATTATAGTATCACATTATGCTCTCACCTTCTAAGGTGTCTGTCTCTATTGTAGTTCCCTTAGTTTAAATTGTACCTCTACTACTACATTGCCTCTAAAATACTGTTATCATACCTACGCCCAATGGGTATTGAACCCCCATTTTTAATGTAGGATTATATGGTGATAACCAATAATCCAAACCCCAACTACATTCAATTGATTAATATTATTTAATTAATTTTGGAATTAATTAATAGAATGTTTGATTGTGAAATGTGATTATAATGATAATGTTGATTATCTGTGATTGATCATAGTCAAAATATTTATGATAAACGTGTGTGGGACAAGGCCGTCTCTTTTTAATGCACAATTGGCGAATTACCTTGTTAAAAATCTGTGGAACATGGTCTGGTTCTTCTAAGGGCCATAATAATAAATTGTGAGAAAAAATGTGTGGGACATGGTCTCCTACTACTGAATCCCATAGTAATAAATTGTATGATAAACATATGCAGGACATGGTATACTACTTCTAATGCATGTACTAATAAATTTTGTGATAATCATGTGTGTGACATGGTCTTATATATCATAGTGTGATTTGTGATATTTTTCTATAATATCATGCTATTTTTTAATAATGAACACTAGTTTCACTTGTCAATGCTCTATTCAATATATCATTTTTTCATATTTATTAATAAAAAACTAATTTTATTTCGTCGACCTGGTGGCCAATTATTCACAACAATGTTATCACATCATGGATCTCCAGACATTATTTGACAAGCTGTGATATCACATTCTAATGGTGAATTCATTGAAATATTCCTTGTGGGTAACATCAATGAAATTCCTTGAATTTGTGGAATGTCATCGCGACATCAGGGGTGGCCTAGAAAATACTCTACTATTTTAGCAATGTCCCCCCCACAAATCTCAAAAATTCATGGAGAACCCAAGCTAACCTATAATAAATTAGATATTTTATAGCCAAGATGGCTAGAAAATCCGACCCCTTCCCCAGGCTAATGAAGAAGGGAATCTTCAATCAGTTTGCTATTAAATTCCATGTTTCCATTGAAAATTTATTAGAGTATTTACTAAAACCACCATTTTTTATGCATTTATTGGAATGAAGGCCAATCATATTATATGTGGCATCCATAGAGTGGTCGTTGGGAACCATTATCACGTAGAAAATTTTTGTTTGTAGTGAGAATAATATTTAATACATCATCTAAAGAATCCTATATACAGAGACCCATTACTCTGATTTCGAGAAGAACAACCTTGGACTCATCTTAATGGTGAATACGTTGAGGACCTACATGCAACGCCGTGATGTACATCTTTTCTCTTGTATTTATCTAGTTAAGTACATCCTTGGTCACCCATAAAGATGGGTTTCTTGCCTGATACATGATCAATATTCCACAATATGACATTCAATTTTTTTCATTTAAATCAGGGAGAGGGAAACCCATTGATGATTTCCCTATAGAACATCTTAACACATAGAATACACTAATGGACACTATGCTTATAGATGATGATTTATTTTATGCCCATTAAACTCCCCAGACATGGAAAATTTATTTTGATGGTGCCTCCCATAGTCCTTTGGAAAGAATGATAGGAAATATGATACTCAAATGGGATAGCTTAGGGAATTTGTTTTTCCCTCAGAAAAAATAGTTTTCCCTATTATTTCTTAATATCTGAATGGTTAATGAAAATGAGGTAGAATAAGAAGCCCTCATAAATGTGTCGGAACTGTCCATACAGCTGCCAATGACCTACCTGAATATCAAATGGTAATTTTAACATGTGATTCTGAAAATAAAAGGATAATATACCATAAAAAAGAGAAATTGGGCCCCTCTAACTGGAGAAATAATTTGATATATATAATTATTCCCTTTTGATATTATATGACATCATCTTTCAAAAATAAATAATGTGTGCACCGATGTGTTGGCTAATGGATCCATAGTATTGAAAATCCATGGAAAACAGGAATCAATCATCTATATTATAGACAAATGAATGGTCTTATTAGTCATCATCTAAAATATTGGAGAAATCAAATAGTACAACACCACACTAGATCAATATAATCTAGAATCATCCCCACTATTTTTGGATCATGTAAATAGTTATCTCTAATATTGGAATATCCATATGATTGAGTCAGAAAGGAATATATTTGTTGTCATGTTGTCAACTTTACAATGTAGAGTGGTCCATATTAATAGAGGGACCTCTATAAGAGTGTATTCGATGAAATCATCCTTGATGAATGAAATAAAGTTATTTTCATACCGTCATAGAAGATGTACATACATGCTCTTGTAGAACTAAAAAATATGGGGCCTCAATCTCTCACCATCATTGGAAGCGGGGTTTCTATTGTCAATCCACGATATTTGACTATGTGTACATGACCAAAAAATTTCATTACTATAAAATCCATTAATAAAACCATCTACAAACCCCAAAAATCTCAACATTCTTCAAAAAATCATTATTTTTTCATTAGGGGATTGGATGTTGTGGGGGCAAATCCACTAGTGAAGCTAAATATTTCAAGAGCATCCATAGTTATTATGAATTATATTATAAATTAGTAGAGGAAATATCCCTCAAATAATTCATTAATAAGAACACCATCATCTTTATATGTAAAATTATATCACTAGGGTTGGAGTCTCTTACACAATATTAATGGAAAACAACACCCACATCAGATCTAAAGAGATGAATAATATGTACCTAGAGTGAAATATTGAGTCCAATCACTCATCTCACAATCATGTAGTGGAATATTGATTGATAGAGGACTTAAAAGAAGAATATGTCAAATATAATCCAAAATATATTAAACAATGATAAGAATACCTTTATATAAATTTTCAAACATACTTTATTGGCCTACAATATACCCATACATACTATTACACAATAGATTCCAAATTAATTGGTGTACGAGATTGAAGTAGTTTTACACATATAAAAATAGATTCCTTCACTCAGAAAAGGATTTATAGGACAATTCATGGATAGAAATTAGTCACAAAACATTCTGGATTAATTAGAGCATCAAGATGGATACAGTTTTTGTGCATTTCCCAACATTTAATTCCACCAAAATCGAGTCACATAAGCCTTTATTAAGAGTCAATTACACTATTCAACCCTCAAATGAGAACTACTTTGTGCCCTCAGGACCCCGATGATACCATGTAAGAAGCCTGAGAAGACAGAACCCAAATGTTAATGTCCTTACATTACCCCTAAGTTCTATCACAACAGATATTGATCACTAAACACAATGGATTGGGAAAGTGTCACACCCCCCACTAAAGGAATATTTCTCAAGAAATAAATTTCATAGTTATCACCATTTTCCATTTATATTTGTTTCATGACATTAAACTACACATGATCATCTTTGTTTCTTGAATTAAAACTAGAACATATCATTTTTGATTCATGACCTTAATCATCATAGGAATTTCAGGGATTCAGGATGTTAAGTTTCAAAAGATATTTGAGGTAACAAATTTTTAAACTGTATAGAATCTCATGTCCAAGAAACAAGATGTTAAACATCAAATCATCTCATGTCCTGGACATCAATCTGCACCGAAATCCACATCCTTATTGAATGATATTAAACTGTAATGTGGACGTCCTCCCCACATGAAAAATAACTTCATGAATCCCACAATGCTTCATCATTCAAAATGGCTAACCTATACCATTTCCACCAGAAATTAAAAATCATGGTTGATGTCCTCACCACATGAAATTAAACTACCTAGTATGAATCATCTCACTAATAAAACACCAAACATAGGTATGTTATGTGTGATGGAAGGATGAAATACACCCATCCTTGTGTGAGAATTAGCTTCACATAGGGAACACCTCATTCCCTGAACTGTGTGTGTCATTATTACTACCAAAATATGATATATAGTGATTCTAGAACATCAAGTTAATGGGAACATATATAATATTAATTTTCCATAATGTAAGATGATCATATGTCCTCATTGAGTGATGTTATGCTTTATATAAGATGTCTGTACCACCTGTCGTTAAATTTCATGATAGATTTCATTTCTACATGACATGAAACTACACATATTTTTAACTATTATGTATTTATTGATTCAAATTTTAAATGATCTACATTGGTATGCCACAAAAGTATATATCAGTGATTCCTCCCTAGGATAAAAAATTCCCCTATCATATCCGTAATTTCCTCTTCTTTGTGAGAGAATCTGTTTCCATTCCTTATTCTCTCACAAAGCATAACTCAGGTGGGATTTGGAATTTTAGTATGGGATTCGACATAAAAATAAGTAATAAATTCTCAAAACATTCTCATTATGGTCTTTAATTCATGATCTTAAAAATGTGTCCAATGATTCTTTATCACATGACTATAAACTAAACAATTTATGTACCTTCCAAAATCAATAATTGTTCATATTTATGGACCTATATTGGGATACTAACTATTATTGGTGATTAGTATCCTTCCACACCTCTATTAATGAAATATGTGTTGCTTTATTCTTATAATCATTGGATATTTAGTGATTCCCAGATCACAAATTCGTGTCCCAGTTTCAATAATCAGTGAAATCAATAATACCCTCTACATATGGGAAAATAATTCATAGATATTTCCCATTCAAGAACTACATGTGGCTTTACACTTAACATCACATGATATGTAGTGATTCCAAAATCATAAATAGTTTGACCAATAGAAAAAATATCCCCTATTTTTGTATAGTATAGACATGTGAAGGAATGTACTTCTTCACGAACTATGTATGTCTTGATTCTTAAAACTCTGGGATATTTAGTGATGACTGGATGTCCATCCATGGGTGTAGCCACAATAACTCATTCCTCTTATGGAAGCCAAAATTCTATTTAGATCACATTAAATGTCATGTATCCTTGGGAAAAATTTGTGGAATGATTCTTTTCAATAAAAGATGCATATTGATGCCCATATCACAAATATCGGTCATAACTATAATAATCTGTGAAACAATTAGCCACCTCTACCTCTAGTCCAGAACTATGTATGGTGTTTCCTATTCATGAATTATATGTGTGTTGATTCCTATTATCATAGGAGATATAGTTATATAGGGATACCAAATCCAGGGCTCCGCTACAAAAATTGATAAAAAAATACACCACAAATGCATTGAGTTTGAGCCATAAGAGACCACTCTTCCTATGTATTAGTTACATATATGTACAAACTACTAGTTCTATTAATATTTATTCCACATATTTTTATATTGGTCCGCACACACTATTCCCATGACGATAAAACTATAAGTAAAACATCCCGGCTGTAAAGCCTTTGGACTACATAATGAAAATGTCCTTAAAGCATAAACATAAACTACATGACAAGAATCCATACCACATGATGTTAAAATTCATTGTGAAAAAATGTTTCCCCACTATATGATGATAAATTTTACTGACCATAATGCATTTTTTATATCTTATCAAAGTACCATAAGATCCTTACACTATTCATACATAGTACAGGGTGATTCCATCTAATTTTATGCACCTCAATCCATAACTAATTCTTTATCATCCAAATGAATCATTCTAGAAAAGGGAGTTCTGATCCTTGTGAACCCTAACATCACCAGGTAATTACCCAACACCTATATATGTTCTGATCTACTCGTGCTACAACTATACCAAATCAATACTCATGGACATAGATCCAAGATACCTGTATTTCAATATTTCAATCTTTTGCTCCGAGGGATGTTGGGATAGTCTTGACTCTACGTATTCTAGTTAGAATCTTCTGTATTATTCCCAATTTTAGGTCCATGTGTTTCATGAACATTATAGTTCATTCACTTAGGATAATGTCTTATATACATAAACTCTATTTCATATTTAATTAAATCGGAATACTTTAAATATATAGAAAAGGTAAACCAAAACATTTCATTTTGAAAACCATCATTGGGTGGCCTGAGAAAAAGTCAATTTTTTTCTCTTTGAAGTATTAACATTCTGAGTTTATCAATAAATTATGGTTAAAATAAAAAATTAATAAAGCTCAAAATTCCTTCTATTTAGCCCTTATAAAATGAATGAAATGCTGGCTAGATCCCTCCCCTCCTTAGTTACATAAAAATTTAGGGTAATGATTTGTCACATCTTCTTTGAATAATAATATGTTCTCAAGGTAGGAAAACAACCACTAGGTTTCTTAAACCCTTATTGAATATTACAATATCCATAAATCAAAATTTGTTATTTTAGTTCCTCATATCACCACAGGCATCCATGTCCCTTGAAAAAAGATATAACACTAAAAGAAAACATTTCTTTTCCTATTCATGTGTACATATTGCTCCTGTATATTTTCCTATAGTCATAAACTAAATTCATCACTCTTGAAAGAGGTATTTCCAATCCTTGTGAGCTCTGACATCACTATGATAGAACTCAACATGTTTGTGTGTTATGGTTCATTCCCAATATGAAAATCCTAGACCATACTAATGGCATGAACACACTGGACCATCACATAATATTCTCATACCAAAATATTCAACTTATTTCTACATCATTAACTTTTAATAACCATTTATGGTAACCATTATTCATTCCATAATGCAAAAATTAATTACCATACCTTGGATAACGCATAACCTCTGATTCCAAACCAGGGGAAAAAGGCTCAAGCCTAAATATTTAACTGTCAAACTACCCTAGAGTGCTAGAACCCTTCCTAGATAGAATTATTCCCCCACCTAACCTCATTATATATACAATTGGCTCTTAAAAAATGATTTATGAAACACATAAAGGTGTGTATATCCCCATTTCTTGACAACACTATCGACACATAATGTCCTTCAACTAATAAGTAAATGTATATCCACCTTGAAAAAAAGAATCATCAATCCTTATGAGCATTGGAAGCACCATTGAAGAACCTAGAATCTCATTGTGTTAGGATAAATATTCATCAAGTATTCTCCATTCCACCATGAAATAAAGGATCTCCAAGAAAAATTACCCTAAACTATAGCAATAGATGGTCCATGATAAGGGTCCATAAAATACAATGATAGAAGATCTGAGATAAAAGACACTAAATTAATGTTATAGAAGGTCTAAGCTAAAAAATCTAAAATATGTAAATTTAATGTCTACGGAAAATTAAACTAATATAAAGAGATAAAAGTTAATATAGAAAATATCATAAATGAAGTCGATAGAAGGTCAGAACTGAAAGGCCATGAACTACAATGATTGATGGTCTGAGCTAAAAGGTCCTCACCAACATCACAACACGGATTTAGTTAACATGAATGGAAAATCATGTAATGACCATCATATTGGATAATAAAAAATCAATATTCACGTTCCAGGCCTACTATCATTGAAAATTTATAGATAACTCTCCATTTTAAAAAAACATTTTACCCAAATTATCCTTTTTTAATATTTATTTTTCAAGATAATGTGAATAGATATTTTAATAAAGAATATCACATCGTTGTGAAATCATGATATTGTATCCATAATAATCAATTATAATTTAACCATTTAGATATATATATATAGTTTTTCTTAAAATTATGAAATGGGTGGGTATTATTTTGGATTCAAATTACATCAGGTTAGTAAATATTTATGAATATTGTGAATAAGAAAACATGTCGGCATCATGGAAGGTTCATAAAATCCAATCAGTGGTATCATGAAAAGGATGAATCAACACATTTTGGAGTCTCTCAACGAAATCCATAAAATATTTTACATCAATGGAAGATCTCGAATAATATTTGATTGGCTGAGCTGAGAAAATAAGTAAGAGTTTATTAAATTTCATCATTTGAATGTTGAAGTGTCGGTCACCCTGATTATTCTATAATAGCACATAGAAGATGTTTATCTACTATTGTAGTCTGTTTCTCAACTAACTTTTTAGATGTTTATAGTTAAGATTATGATTTTTAATGATCATACCTTATGTGAACAACAATTAAATCATATATATATAATTAAATGATCAAGTCATCCATATGGGAATATAATCTAGATAAAATATAGTGATTCTACTCCAGTTCTATAACACCACTTTCATCTGTTTTGAAAGGGGAGCCTCATCTTCAAGATCATATAAGCCCCTCTCTTTTGTGGAAAAATCATTACATGTGAATAAATTTTTTTCATGATTTCATTTAATGGTTTTTGAAAAATCCATGTGTTCCCCAATTGAGAAATAGGTGATGATGTCATTAATCTTGTATAATTTTTTTTTCAAAAGAGATTCATTAATAAAGGAATGAATCTTCTATAAGACAGACCCACACCGTGTCTGTGATTATATGACTAATGGGATTGGTGCACCAAAATAATAAATAACAATTTGAGTTAGAAAATAAATAGGAGAGGGGGATCCATATATTCTCTCGTCAACATAAAAATCACAAGATTCTTGTGATAGATGGCTTATTTTTAGCACATAGGTCCCACTTCTGTGATGATCATTTCTAGGATGAGGGTGATACCTTGATTTCTCTCCCTAGTCTTGAATCGACTCCATCATTGTAAAAAATATCGGTTGGGGAGGAAAATAGATTTTAAATAAGAATAAATTTCTGACCTTGGACAACACTAAGATAGGATTCTACCCAATATTGGGTAAAATCCTGAGAATGAATTTTTGGATCATTAATGGAAGGAAGAATAAAATCTTAATCAGTGTCTTCATGCACCAACGTCATCCAAAACTGGCAAATGATCATAGGTTGTTGCTCCCCTCACACACCATACGATGTAAGAGGAGATACCCATTGGGTGAAGTCAAATTGAGAAGAATACTAATAATATGGGTATGTAGCATATAAAATAAGAATACCAATCCTTCAAGAACCCCATCTCGAATGGATATCATGTATGAAATGTTTTCAACTGTGTCTCTACCATTATCAATTATTGGACTATTCGGTGTCAGAAAATGGATTAAATAAATGTAATCATAGAGAAATAGAACATATATAACTTTGTTGGATCATAATAACATATACCCAAACATATATATATTTAGAATCCCGATATGTGATTAGATGTCAAAGATCCTGGTGGTTTTGAATTATTTGTAGTAATATAAATTATCCCCTATACATCCCAATTAAATCTATAAAGGAACACTAATCTTATTGATTACTCTGCCTTCTGAATTTGGAAAAAGAGGGGGTAATGGAGTGTAAGGGTCATCAGAACCCAATTAAGGTGTCGTCCTTCCACTATCCATTCATCTAATAACACGATTTTGACCTGGATCCTTATAAATGCATCCCATCTAGGAAAAGCTCCCCATTCATGAATAGGGAAATAAATCCCACTTGCCTAAGGTTCAATGTTATCACTGACTTCACTACATGATGTATGATCCTAGATTCAATAATATACTAATATGAGATATCATTATCCAAAAACCATTGGGAAGATCACTGATGCTGCGGTATTGATGATGTCCTAACAAAGTTGTGACATAGAAAAATGTTGATCATATAATTGAAAGATGAAATTGATTATGTGGTCTAATCCTTTCTCAGATTTTCCCTCACAATGTTGAGCATGTCCCTCTCCATTATGGGAGTCTTCAAATGGTATTCCCAAATAACTTCCATAATGGGGAAATCATCATACATCTCTTCTAGAAGGGGTCCACCTAGTTAGTAGATTTCCCATAGGTTCATTATCACCTTACCGTGGGATTGATGAAATCAGTCAATAAATGGAACAAGTAGATAAAAAGTTCTCAATGAAGATCAATTTGGTGAAAAATTATAAATCGTAAAATCCATTAAAATTCATAAATTTGGATAGTATATAAATGGTCATCAATCTCTATGTTTCATTAATTGACCATGAATGGACATTCCCATTCATTAGATTAATTAACACTAAGACCGATATCCCATTTTGAGCTCCATCGACCATCTTGGTTTTTTAGAGAGGAAAAGAATGTACATGACTAGCTCCCAGTGATGGGTTTTCACCAAAATCGTAGTCATTGTGAAAATGGTAGGGTTTCCTGCATATAATAAAATCCCGATGATCGATCTATGACAATTATTCTATACAAGTAAATTTATATCTGAGTACAATCAAGATAATTTGACAAAAATAAAGACAATATATTTAAGTTCAATGGAGGGATGATGATATCATCAAGTAAGATAAACCCATATAAAGGATTCTAGTGTGATAAAGGATCGTTTTGAATCTCAAGGGTATGAATTCGTTGTACAATCCCATTTTAAAAATTCATGTGATATAAATGGTCATAGTTATAGTTTCTAAAATTCATTACTATTTAATTGGACATATTGTGAGAAGATTTACGAGATCCAGAAGGCATACAAACAAAATTATGTGTCATATGTCTAACCAATAAAATAAATTCATGTCAATGGAAGGACATAAATTTCATACACCATCGTGTGAATCACATTAATCATCATGTAATTCATGATCACATAATAAATTCATGAATCTACTATGTACCAAAGATCTCATGGAATGCACAATCCCACATGGAATCACACATCCACATAATTAATCAAATAATCATGGTATTGTGACCATGAAATGGTTGAATGAGAAAAATTACAGTTAAATGTTCCTAAAATCTATCCAACAGATATATTGGAACTCTTAAAAAAATCATTCATCCTCATGTGCAATGTTTTCAAAAAAACCAAAGATATGTTCATGGGTAGATTCTTGAAATCACATAGGAAATGGAGGTCTTGTGAAGTAATAATCAAATAATGGACTCGTGGTGACGGATTGTGATTGGTTCATGTGGGAGGATCTTTTGACAATGTTATGAAATAGAAACAGGGCACAAGAACTCTGGATAATATGTTGTCCAGTAAATGAACTCCACTATGATCTCCTAATTATATATAAATAGTTCCTTGTTTGTGAATATGCATGATGCTATAATTCAAATCTAATATTAAAAATATTATTAAGAGTTTGAGGAGTAAATAATGAAAATTTGTTATAAATATCTTAAATTTATAGGTTTAGTGATAGATAATAATGAAAATAAATGAAAAATAAGAACATTTATCATAAATTATATATGGAATGGAATGAAAATGAAAAAACTTAATGTAAAAAGATATGGGAAAACATGATGTATCATAAAGTATATATAATGAAATTAAAAAAAAATTCACCTTGGATAAATCGATAAACATGATGTACCATAAATTTGAAATAAAAAATAGTAAAAATTAATAATTATTCCTAAAAATAGAAATAATTATAATAACAGGTCACAATTTGTTCGGATTTATAAAATACATAAGGAAATCTCTATAGAGATGGATTTCTTTTCAAAAACCTGGGTGAAAACTGTAACTATGGGTACATTTTTTTAGTATTCATGGTGAAATTCATAGTCCCATAGTGTTAGAGACATAAATCATATTAATATCTTAAAAAGAGTTCCTCGTGTCATTAATGCAATGCTGATATCCTCATTAATCTGTAGAATGGAAAAAATTTGACCCACATACTAATGAATAAAAATTATAGATGAAAATGACTGTAATGTAGTTTCCTACAATTCTCACTATGATGTCGTAATCCTCACATAGTTAGTACACTTCAAACATTGTTATGACAAGATAGTGGTTTCCTATTGCTTTACAATATAGCTCATAGAAACAAAATATTAAAATCCGGTCACTATACATTATTTTATCAGCAGGAAGGACAAAAATCTAGCTTATATGTGTTGTTATAGGTTTTATGTATACATTAATAAAATTAGTGTAAAATTAGGAAGTATAAATTTAAATAATAAATTGAATATAACATATTAAATATGTTTTTTCTATTACCTTTCACTTTCAATTTCATAGTTCAGTCAAATTTGAATGTCTGTTTGTTTATATTTCCCTTCAATCAGGCTACACATCATTTACATAGCTTCTCATTGCCACATTATATGCGGAGTTTTTAACATTTAGATATACAACATCTTATGCATCACACTTGCTAAAAATATATTTCTACATCAACATATGATAGACATCAATACATAGAAAAACAATGTCAAATTTAATATTTAAAGAAACAATCTTATGTTTACCATTTTGAAATCAGATGAACAAATGATGTTTTCTATAATGATACAATAAATGTAATTAAAACTGGAAAAAATTAGTATCGTTCGCTTAATATCCATATTATTACTTCAAAATAGAAATCCCGATACATGAGTACCACATCCAAAATCAATGAGGAAAGTCTGTTTTCACCCCTATTTTATCGCACTGAGCATAAATCCCATGGGATTATGGAGTTGCAATGATCTTATCATTCAATGGAAAAGTCTTAGTCTAGATAAGGACAACCTTGGTGTGTAAACATTTGTTAGATACATAATATGATATGTCCATTACAAACGGGATACATTAGTATGTAAGCCAAAACATGTTGAACTACAAAGACTATGATTTTTATGATAAGTAGGATATGTAGGAATCCATCTTATAGCCCATGCCTAAAGTAAAATGAGAATATAATTTAGGTTATGTCTGGCCAAGTATTTGAAATTTCTTCCATTCTTACGTAATCATTTCTATGGGATGATAATCTTTCCATATCCACCAATAAATTTAGAACTAAATAAATATAAGGACTCTGATTGCTTCCATAATAAGAATTTGATGGATCCCTTCCTTGGCCTGATCCTGATATCAAATGAGTATGTAATTTAGTGTAATTATAACCATGTTTACAACATTTCAACCAGTGGGACAATGTAATTTCCATGTGTTGATCATCACTCTTCATTCACCACCAGATTGAGAACTAAATGAAGTACAGTGACACTAATTACTTCTATTACTAAAATATATTTGATTCCCTATTAAGGCCCAGTATCCAATTTAAATCATCCCAGTGGAAGAACAAGCACAAAAATACAACATCCATATGAAATATTCTGCATCACATATAATCCCTTATTTCAGACACTGAGTATAGCTCATGTGGTCTTAGGGAGCCGCAATTAACACACCAATAGCATCACGAGTAACCATCATCTAGGGAAATCTAATAATGTAAGCACTGATGAGTTCCATGATATATGATCCAACCATTTAAGGGAATATATAGTAGGTATTGCTCCAATGTCGTGAATGTAGAATGATAACTTTGATTCCTACTATTACAATGATTTATAGGACGTCCCCTCAAGTCTTAAGCTCAAATATTCAGTGCATATGTTCTTGCACATGTGTATTTTCACAAGAATTAAATCATCCTAGGTTTAGAAAAAGTTATGTTTTTCTACTCTTACAATAAATATGGTACATTGGATGCCTATTAATGACTCACTCCCCTAATCATAATATTACCTACCTCCCTTCATGATAGAATGTTATGAAGTTCGTAGTTATGAGGATTTTTCATATAAATAGATATTAATTAATAAGAAATGGATGAAGAACCTCATGTACATATATATGGATTAATTAATAAAATCCACTTATTATTATATACAAAAAAGGAGTTACATTATCACTACAAAAAATAGTAGATTAACAACTTATTTTAGAAGGGGTCTTCCACAACCCCCTCTAAATTCATTTTAGTGGGGGTTATACACAACCCCCACTAATCAATGAATTTATAGGGGGTTCACAACAACCACTAAATTTTTTATTATTAGTTATTTAAATATTATGTTGAATTTTGGAGACAGTTCTGTCAAAACCAATGGAAATTTAATTATTACTCGTGTTTTATGTTTTGTTGAATTTTAGAGGTGGTGTTTGTGTGTCTGTGCATGTGTGTATTTTTGTGTGAGTGTGTGTAACATATGTATTCATATTAGAGGCTATATATATATATTGTATTTTTTTAATAGAAAATTTTGGGGTCCACAACTGCTTCTAATTTAAGATCTTAAATGGGTTTCATGATTTACTAATTATCCCTTATATTAGAGGGGGTTATAGATACCTTATAATTTAATATATTATAGGGGGTTGTGAACCCCATATAATTTATGTTATTAAAGGGGGTTTGATAACCCCCTAAATTTATGAAATTAGAGGGGGAATTGAACCACCACTAATTTATGAAATTAGAGGGGGCTAAGAACCCCATATAAGTTATGACATTATAGGGGGAATACGAACCCCCATAATTTATTACATTAATTGGGGTTTTAATCTATTCCTCATTAATTAAATTAGAAGGGGTCAGGAAACCTTTGTAATTTAATTAATAATAGAGGGTCTAAAACCCCCTATAATTTATTTCATTATTGGGAATTTATTACACCCTCTAATTTATGACATTAAACGAGGTTTAGAACCCCTAATAATTTATGACTTTATAGGGGTTATTGAAACACTTCTAATTTTATATATTAGCAGTGGATGTGAACCCGCTCTAATTTATGAAATTAAATAGGGTTTTTAAACCGCTATAATTAATGAAATTACTAGGGGTTCCAGAACCACCGCTTATCCTTTTGATTAGTTGGTTTTTTAATCCTCGCTAAATTTTATATATTTTTTAAAATAAATTAAAAATAAATTGAAAATATATAATATATATGTGTTTGAGAACATGTGTGTGTATATATATATCACATAAACACATTATAAAAAAATATTTAAATGCATTATATGAACACACATATATATATAATGAAATTATATTGATACATTAAATAAATAATTATACATATAGACAAAAATTATTACATATATAAATATGGATATACATAATATAAATGTTATTATCAATAAATTTATTCTAATATATAAGATTTTTATATGATTTTACAAATACTATTCTTTTATATTTTGACTTGTATTAAACAATTATTATGTTAAAACCATTTTTGTTGTATATTTATATATAAATAAATTTATAACATTAAATATATATATAATATAAAATTGAATATATACATATATATAATATTTATATTATAAATTTGATAACATAAAATAAAAATTTATATATCCTATAGTATACCATATAAAATAAAAATAAATTTAAGAATATATGCATAGGTATGTATATCATTAAATTATATAATATATCTACAATTATAAGAAGTTATTTAATTTAATATGTATATATATATTTGTATACATAATATAATATAAATGTACCTAACTACGTATGTAAATATATAATATAAATTTATTAAATATAATATATGTATAATATAAATCATAAAAGCTATAAATGTTTAGTATTTATAAAACCATCATATAATTTGAACTGATTAAAAAAGGTGTTATAAAGATAATAATAATTTATATTTATTAATATTATTATTAAAAACAGACACAAAAATATATATGTATATTAAAATAATTATATATATATATTTATACATGATATTTATATTATATATACATATACTATCTAAATAAATAAATATAGACAGAATCACACACAAATATAAATTTATTAATAAATATATTCATAAAATAATTTATAAATATATGTATATAAGTAAATTTTAATATATATATATATATAATACAATGATATAATATTAATATTGTACACAAATATATATTATATATTAATATTATACACAAATAGTTTTATAATACACATTAATTCAAATATATTTTATTATTTAAACATATATATAATCTAATAATTCTCTATTAAAAATAATATTAGCTATTCTATATATTAAATTTATGTCAGTGTTGACGAGTGGTTCTGGAGCGGACTTTGGTGCTTGGTGTGCCACATTCGAATCCTAGTGGCAATGAATTTTCATTAAACCAGCATGGCTTATAAGATAATCCATATCAACAAGGTAGGGACCACCGAAAAGGATTGGTAAGTTCAAAAGTCTGTTTTATAGTGGGTGTATTAGGTTTGGTTTTGGGTCGGTGTCACATAGTGTGTTTCAGGTGCCATAGGGGTGTCACCAGACTTTTCAGGAGGCCTAGGGAAGGGGGTGGAAGGGTGTTTTTGGATGAGGTGTCAACTGGGTGTCAATTGGTTTGGGAGGCCTAGGGAAGGGGTGTCGAGTGGTGTTGTCCTGGGTGAATGGGTGGACGCATGGGGGGATTTAGCGAAATAAGGTGTCACATAGAGGGTGTCATGTTCCTGGGGGAGTCACCTAGGTGTCAGGAGGCCTAAGGAAGGGGTGTTGGAGTGTCTATGGAAGGGGTTTCATGGGGATGTCAATGGTGCCAGAAGGCCTAGGGAAGAGGGGTTAGGGGTCCTCTTCCTAGGTGTATGGGTGGCCTTCTTAAGGGGGAGAGGGAAAAATAATAAAAAAATTGGGATAATTTATGGGAGCTTCAAGAAATTTCATATAAACAAGGAGTTCATGACTAAATTTGGTGTGATTAAAATATCCCCTAATCTGGTCTATCAATTTAGGGAAATTTATAACCACCCATAATCCATTGTTTAAATTGATTTAATTTCACCATTAGTGGGGGTTTCAGGTGCTTGAGTTGTCATTGGGGGTGTCGGGAGGCCTGGGGAGGGGGGTTTTGGGGTGACTTGGTAAGTGGTGTCATGGGGGTGGCAGGGGTTTTGGGAGGCCGAGAGAAGGGGTTTCGAGGGGGAGGGTGGGTTTAATTGGGAACATGTGTGGATGAGAGGGGGCCTGAGTTGTGATATTAGGTGTCAAAGAGGGGGTGTACGATGTCTGGGTGTGTCTGTGGTCTGTTGGTAGTCCTAAGGAAGGGGAGTTGGGGTGTTTTTGAAATGGGTGTCATGAGGGTGTTAGGAGTGTCTGGAGGCCTGGGGAAGAGGTGTACAGTGGGGTTGTACTAGGCTGATGGGCGGCCCACCAGGGGGACCTGGGTGGGGAAATTCAGATAAAAATAGCAATAGTTTTGAGGTGCTTACAGAAATCTCCCCAAAACATGGAGTTCCGGACTTAAATAGGTGCAGTTTCTACTGCCACGAATCTGGTTTATGAATTTAGGTGTTGTTATAACCTCCCATAATAATCATTTTAAATTTTATTTATGTTGGAATTAGTGGGGGTTACAACTCCCTCTAATCTAACTTCCACTAGAAACAAGTCTACTTTACCAGCACTTGCCTAGAACCGCCTCTAATCAGAGTAGGTGGGCACATTGGCAGTTGTTAGAGAGAACTGCCACATATTTATTTAGAGGGGGTTATAACCACTACTAAATAAAAAAACCTTCTAATCACTATATTTTTATGTAGTTTAAGATCATTTTTAGGGTAATTGGTCTCATATAATGAGTCGAAATAGATTCATGAACATATCTTAAATCTATAAAAAAGTCCTCGAGTAGGGAACAATTCCCCCTAGTAGGGTGTTATGAGCTTGACCATTGTTATTCTAAACAAATGTGAGTCCCTAAGCATCATGGGGACTATATCCCAACATAACCACCTGCCTTTGGAAATTATTTCTATACACAGTTATGGATGGGGAAACTATTGTGAGTTTCAATTAAGAACAACAATAGTAACCTGATGTAAATGACGGTGCAATACATTTAACTCCCACTCACTGAAAATCTACTATCGGGACAAACCAAATTCATCTATGTGGTTGTCTCTTTTCCATCAAAATATATAGCCTTCGTTAAATTCAAATCCTTTTTCGAATAATGAATAATACAAAGTAGGGTTCTCAAAGAAGAGGAATAGAATTTAAAAGATCACATTGATTTTATTTCTTCCACAACATCCACTAATCTAGATAAACCATTTAAATAATTAAGAAAACATTTAATAATTGTATTGAGATATTATTATGAATATGGTAGATCTAATTTCTACCACTTCTCCTTTAAATGGTAAATAAAGGCATCATTCATGCGTACGTGTGGAATACCTCATCCATGTTATAATTCGATTTATTTCCCATACAAAAATTAATGAATTTTTATTAGGATTGACTAAATAGTAATTTATGATAAAAATTATATAATTTTTTTTTAATTCTAATATCCTATCTACATTTTTATCTGTCGATCTATTTGAAAACTATAATATCGCTTGTGCATACGTGTGGACTAACACCTATATAGAGAGAAGATAATAGTTTATTATTTATGTTTTAATTTGATAGTAATAATGATATATTTAATTAATATGTATAATATTTCTTAAATAATATTTTTTGTAAATATGAATTATTATTTACCTTTTCTTTCTTCACGTCCATTAAAAAGTGGAAAATATCACTCTTGCGTATATACAGTCTATCATCACCACATAGTAATGTAATTCATTTTTCATAATAATTTGTAAAAATAAATATACTGTTTTATATAATTAATATACATGATATTTAATTCTATATATATTCTGGAGGTGATGTTACCATGATCAATGTAAATGGATTATTTGTTCTATACTAAAACATATATGAAAAATTAAGACAATTAAAAACTAAATCGATGACATGGAAAGGGAATTATTAATTAAAGGTTATTTAAAAGATATAAGTGGATCATATAAGTTATAATATATATTAATATAGATATAATTTATATTTATGATAAATTTTAGTATATTATACATATGGGTAGAGAAAATATGAATGAATAAAAATTTGAGGTAAGGTTTCCAACACCATTTCTCTTTATTGAGATATATTTTTAATATAAAAAAATTCACAATTATATGGTAAAAATAACTGCCAAGAATTTACACTAAAAGAAACAATTATTTAATTAATTTTATTTAAAATAAATTATTTTCAATCATCCAATGACTTTAATATGAAAAGTTACTAATGTAATAAAGGTTCTTTATCTCAATTGTGTTTCATTAAATCCAATATGATGTTATAACCCAATATTTTTTTCTATGAAATGTATACAAACCATTATATATATTTTTTCATTAATATAATTACATTCATAGTATTTAGATATTCACAATATTCTTTTCTTTAAAATTGGGTCACGATTCAAAAGTTACCAAATCTATAAGGGTTTTATTTTACATTATCATTTTTCTATGATTATATTTACTTAAATTTTCTAATCAGGAAATTCAAGTTTCATCTCACCCAAATCATATGTATATTCCTATTTGAAATTTAATTATTTATATTTCATTTTTTCCATTCATTTTCATCATTTTATATACTCAAAATACCGAAATAATGTATTTATGGAAAACTGACCATTTTTTTCTTTGGTTTGGGAATAATTTATTCCATGTCAATATTTTTAATTATATTAATTTAAAAAATATAGTAACTATTCAATATTTCTTATTTCATGTAATTGTTGAAGATATTAGACTTTTCTTATCACTAAATAATAGGATCATTCGGGTCATTTTCCAAATGTGGTACTCTATACCTTTTATCAAAAATTGGATCGGTGTTTTGGGATTTACATATATTTCATGAATGGATTCCACAATCATCATGAATACTATTTTAGTTTAAGAATCCTTTATACATTTCCTTTTTTAATTTCAAATAAAATATTTACCATAGACTGTATGGAAATTATTAATTCAAAATAATTTAATTCATATATAAAGGATATTATCCATAACAAATATTTTAATGGTATTTCTATTTTTATAACATAATTAGGTTATTATAGTATTTTACCATTTGAACACGTTTAATTCATGGTTTGGGATTATAATTAAAAAATTTTTATTAAACATATATCCTTTCCATGGATCACGATTTGATGACATGATGAATGTTTTATGATTTACTAGAACACAAATACATGGTTTTCATTTTTTTTGGTTTTATAGGAATTCTATATCCCTCCAATACAAGTGTTAAATATTGATATCTCATGATAATATAACTATTGAAATATTATGTTATCATTATTCAGTTCGGTAATTTTTCTAATAAGTTAGTATTATTTATAATCCTTGTTTATGTAAATAATGGAATGTGGAGTGATCACCATCCACAATGATAATATGATCAATAAAACATTAATATGGAAATAATTTTATATACTTTTGTTCATAGAAAAAAGTAATTCATTATTCTTCTGAAATGTTTCATGGATCGTGATTAATTGTTGATGATTTCTAATGCGTTATCCTTATTTAAATTTCTGAAAAAATCTTATGGCATTATTTTAGGATTGATTATATTTGACAGATTCGTGTGATTACTAAGAGTATTTATAATATTTTAATACCATTAGTTTTATAATATTCCCACTATTGATCATTGAATAATGTCTTATATGTATACCATTATTGAGAATCTCTGCACACCCTTTCATATGCTCCCCCCCTAGATTTTGAATAATGGTTATATGTATGTTATGTCTATCATGGATGATAGTTTTGAAGACAACAATTAAAAATAATGCCGAACATTTATGTAAGAGGTATTTACAAATGGATTCTTGTAATGAATCAAAACCATTATGATCCTCTTCCATGTATTATCGTGAATTTATTTAAATGTCAATATAAAATGATGTGAAATTTATTTATGAAAAGTATGGATAAAAATAATTTTTATATAAAATTGGTTTAGTAATTTTTGGAAACTTTGAAGTGGAAACTTTAGTCAGAACCCATAGGTTAATCTTATGTATTGGAGAATATCATATGTAATTATAATGTGAGTTATTTTCCATTCATATCAATTCCTCTAATTCAGGATTCTATAAGATAATGTTTGTTAACATATTAATCTATGGGTAATAACCACAAAAAATTGTTGATTGAGTATATCTCTACCATCAATATGGTGCATAGATAATTGTCTCAAACCATTTACCTTGTATCAAAATATTAGGGAATTTTTATTTGTTATCTCACGTTTTCATTATGGAACATTATGAATGATTTTTAAGGAATATTACCATGTATAAACATGGTTAAATTGATGTGTCTATTCATTGAAAACATGATGTTGGGATTTAGATATCCTATGAATGAATTTATCTTGATCAGATTATTACTCGTCACTAATTCAGACACTGTTATTTTGTTTTTATATAAAGGCTGGAATTGAGATGAATTATATTGTCACTGAATTTGTTTCCATATAAGCATCATCATAGATGGTGAGGACTCTTAATGCATATCTATGGTACCATAGATCATATCCAGGAAGAGGAATATTTACATATTCAGTGGCAATATTGTAGTAGATGTTATGGAATGAACTTTTGTAGTTATTATTTGGTACTATTGTAGGAGAAACTATTCACATGTTTAGGCCATCGAGACACCGAGTTCGTCCCCAGGTCCTTCACGACCTTTTACCAACCTCAAGGCCATCTAGATACCTCAAGGATATCTGGTCACCTCAAGGCCATTGGGATACATGATTTGCAGATGTACCAATCGACTATACACGCAATAAGGCTTCAGATGAGGATTCCGAGCAGTAAAATTCACCAGAGTAGAGCTATTAAAACTTTGATGAGTGATATGGTATGTAATTTTCATCAGTAATAGGCTTGTTAACCTCTACACAAGACAAGTAGTCATCCATATATGTAGAAGAGTTGAGCTAAGATATGATATTTTTCTGTCAAGGGTCAGTTTCAGGTGGTCTGTTTGGGATGATTTCTTATGATCTAAATGTCATGTAATGCATCTATTAAGCCTACATTACTTATATTTTTCCCTATCATTCATTTAATTGGATATAATATAATATAAATAAAAAAAATAAATAAAATTTTCCCATTTAGGCTGAATGTGTGGGATGATGCAATTATTGTCCTCACAACTAACTACACAACATGGGTGACAGAATGTTATACATTGTGATTATTTTTAGTCATATAACTTGTTATATGATTAATAATCATTGAATTTATGGTTATCATAAAAATAAATAAATTAAAAATGGATATCAATAAACAAAATAAAATTATCAATTTTCAACATCCTAGATATCTAGAAAGTGGGATGAATCATCAATGAAAATTTCTCAATGGGGGATGATGATGTTTTATATGTTGTATAACCCGGAAATTCAGAATGTAATTTATGAGGAAAAATGATTATTTTAATTGTGGAAAAAATAATTAAATCCAAATATTTTTTATTTAATTTAATTATTATTCAATAACATGGGAATTCTCTAAGCCATTACCCAAATCCCAGGGATTACTCATAGATCAATGACGGGGATATTATATTCATATCATTAATGTGGAATACATAAATAGTTGATCTATTTGGACTCTATAATAATTTTTCTAAGCCATAATAGTGTTTTAATGAAAAATGGAGTTTTACCATGAAATTTAATTGTGATTTAATGAAAAAGTGACTTATGATATCATTGAGGATGATTCATATGAATTTATATTTATCAAATATATATAATTGTATATAATATTATTTGATGAAAAATTAATTTGTTAGATATTCATAAAATCATATTTGTTGTCATTTAATTTTTATAGTGATTTAGTTTATTATCATCTTTGAGGAGAATATATAATAATTATATTCACATGTCTTGAATTTGACATTAACTACTACTTTAGGTTATTTGTGGAATAATTTTTTGAATATTTGTTAAATTTATTGAACTTTTTCTAATAATATTTTTTGGAATTTGGTCAATCATTTTTTTTGGAGGAGTGATAATGAAAATAATTTAGGGACAAGGATATGTTTATGTTTGACTCTTATTGTATAGGTTTTCATGATTGATGTAGTATTTCATCATATTAAAATTTATTTATAATGGATAACATGGTATATCCATTTTGTTTATGGTAAATATTAATATGAAAATGTAATTAATTTACTTTTTTTTATAAATTCTACAATATATTAAAAGGTAATTTTAATGATTCAGGAATTAAAAACAATATTGTTCTAATATGGTTGAATAGAGGGGTGATAAAATTAGAACCGAAAACCAATGGAAAAATTTAGATATATAATGAAGAAAACATGTAAGTATATAATAATGTATTCCATGGTAAAACAATTCGGTAACTCAAGGAAATAAAATAATTATGATTAAATTCATGTCCACATTACAAATTAGGAGTAGATGGTCACTTTAACCATTCATTTATTTATGGTTATGTTGTCATTATTATTCATAAGACTATGTTTTATATAACAAACTTATATTATTTAGAAAATTTATTTCTCCTCAATGACTATATTTTCATTAATTGTGATTATTACCCATATATAGGAACCTAATTATGTGTTATTTCACTATGTATTTATTCTTCCCATGTACTCTTATTAAAAGATGATTTATTGTACCTTTGTGAAATATGGGGTTTCATCCAATATATTTCCAAATATTGAACCTTTTTTTATTGAAGTAAAACATTTCGAGTGAACAATTTATTTTAGGGTAAACAATGTAACACCCTATTATTTACAAAATATATTTCAAATGTAAAATGTAATCTTTGGTGGCTTTGTTTACAAACAACCTGGATTCAATGTGATCAATATATTGTAGACCATTATAAACTATTCATTACATTGGTAGGTATGATTTTTAATATATAAATTATGAAAAATATGTTTAAATGTTTTATTTAATATAAATTTATTTATTTTTTCATATGAAACGAGTACTAAATTTTATGTGTAATCATTATATCATTTAAAATTTTAATATCATGAAAAATGTGTTTTCATACATTTTCCATGAAAAGAAAATTTATAAAATTTTAAAAAAAATAGAAATTAAATTTAAGTTATTTAGTATCATTTTATGAATCCTAATGTTAATACTAGTATATGATATATTTTTAGAACATTTCCTAAAAGATTTATTATTTCATGAACACTGCAAAATAATGATTTTTGGGGAAAATATAATTTCTGTTAAATTAAATGTCCCATTATGTTTTGAATATAAAAATAATGTCACACAATTATAAATTAATCTAAAAGAAAACAATTAATCACATTATAACAAATATTATACATTATATTGTTTTATGTTAGTTTTTTTTGGTGTAAAATCACATTTTCCCAAAATTATTTTTATTTGAACAATGTGATTTTATTTGAATAAATTATGTAACCATTTATTAATTAATTATTAAATTAAATTTACATATTATAATTTAAATCATATATTTTAACATTAATTTCATGTTTTTCATAAGGTATTTAATATATTTAAATTATCATTATGCTTAGAGGTTCATATTAATTCATTGGGTTTTCATTGTGGGTTTAACACTTATTGTATATTAAATTATTCAATGTATAAAATTTGACTAAATTAAAATGGCTTACATATATGTAATCATCCTATTTAATATAATATAATATTCATATATTTATTTTTTTCATAGTGAAAGGTAAAAATAATAAAATTTTATATATCAGTTGATGATAAAATGATAAAATTGTGGGGATAAACAAATACATAAGGGTAGGATTTATACACCCTCATATAATATTATTATTGTATAAATATATTTCAACATAATATTGTCCTTAAATAATATTCCCAACTATTTTTAGACACATTAATATGAAATTTACAGTCTATATTTCTACCATTTAATAAATATCATCTCTACCACCCCCCTCAATTATAAAAGGGAAAATATCCTCCTCCATTATTAAAAACATTTGATACTTCTCTCAAGAGAATTTGATACTAAAAATCCCTTTTATAATTCTTTCATTAATAACATGACTTCTTTAATTTTCTAATTATTTTTCCATTAAATAATAATATGTAATGAAAAGGACGTCTTTCAATAAAGAGGTTTAAATCATAACTGGGTTTTTTTGGATTTTATTTCATTGACTATGTCAAATAAAAATTATGTAGCCATAAATATAAGATAAATAATGTTTCATAAATATTATAAAATATTATTATTGGGATATCACAACTATTTTACACAACTTCTTCATCTAATGGGAAATAAATATATCGCACGAGAGTATATATGGACCACCAAATCCACATAGTGATACATTTCATTTAAAATAGTTATCATTCATGGGTGGTTATATTGAATTTTTTTAATATATAAATATTATATTAGATAAATATTAATTTTTCAGTATTGATAATATCTTATCAACCGTATTTCATTTTGATGTATTGGAAAATGATATCATCCGCCAAGCGTATGTGTGGATTACCACATCCACAAAACGATGTGATTCACTTTTAATTCCCATTGAATGTGGATTATATTTAAAATATATTTGTATAATATATTTAATATTAATTATAATAAAAAATAAAAAATAAATATGAATTATTACCTACCATTATTTAGTTCCATCTAACAAGAAGTCAAAGACATCACTCGTTCATAAATGTGGACTACCGTCTCATTATAGTAATCTAATACATTATTCTTCACCGCTTTTATGAATAGATATAATTATATATATAATAAATATATATTATATTAATATAATGATTTAAATTATAGATTTAAAGGATCCATTATCAATTTACTATGGGAATAACAGCCAATCTAAATCATATATGAAAAAAAAGCTGATAACATCATAAATGAATTAATTAATAATGAATTAATAATAAATTGTTGTTGAAATAATATAAGTGGATAATATGTGATATTATATGTGTTAATATTGTTCATGTTTATAATTATAATAAATCGAAATTTATAATACTTGAATATTGAGTGATCATGATGCAATACTGACGTAAGGTAAGGGTTTCAACTCAATTTCTCTTTATTAAGACATGTTTTAATGTTATGTACCAATTTATTATTCCTAAAATGTATGTACTATAGAAATGGATAATATTAAATTAATGGTACTAAAAATGTATAATCATTAATAATCCAATGGCTTTCGTTAAAATGAGTCTTGATTAGTATGGGTGTGTCACCATGATTTTTTTGGTGGGACATAGTTGATGTTATACACCAATATTATTTTATGTGATGTATATCCTAACAATTTTATATAATATATTATGAATACAGATATTTTTAAATTATATATGGATTCAATAAATTATTCTTCTTTAATTGGAATTATGATTCAAAAGAACCCAATGAGTTAATTTTTTTATGTTACATTCACATTTTACCATTATCGTTTATCCTTAAATTATCAAGTAATAATTTTTTTTATAACATAACATATTTATAATATATTTTCTTGTCAAGATTTTATTTCTGTAGAATTCATTTTTACCTTATTTTATCCTATTTTTATTTCCTCAAGAAGTGATAAAAGAGGACTTGAAGTAAAATCATTACTGTTTTTCTCTTCGGTTTTGAATAATTTCATCCATGTGTATATTATCTTTAAAAAAATTTCCAATTTTTTTTTCTCTTTAGAAAATATTATTTAAATTATATTCTGAATATATTAAAAATAACATACCAACATTTAAATAGGTCATTAACCCCATTTTCCAAACAAGGTATTTTGAAATATTAAATTAAATAAGAAAAGAATTTTTTTTTAAAAATCACCACAAGAACTATTTCCCCCACCATCATTAATCATCTTCTCATTAATTATTTCTTTGTAACGTTCATTTTTTAATTAAAAAAAAAAATTTCCCTTAATATATTAGAAATTTATTGATTCAAAATAAGTGATAAAATAATTATATTTTCTTCGAGTGAATTTGTAGATATATTTTAATGTTATTTTTATATATAATGTTATAATTTTATTATTAATATGATCTTCTGTGTGTGTGATAAAATTATAAATAATCATTATTTATCTGGATTTTTTTTCATTATGATGATTAAATATTTTATACTACTCATATCCTTTAAATGGGTAATTATTTTATAATATAATTAATGATTTATGAACTTATGGTAAAAATATGTACGGGTTTAGCTATGTGATTTGTGGGACCATTAATATATTTACCTCTACGTCATTGGGTAAATATGTATATCTCATGTGATAATAAGGACTAGAATAAAGTGTGAACAATGTTTACTGTGGTAAATTTTCTAGTAAGATATTATTTGGAGTGAAAATACACCATGGTAATTGGATGATTATGAGATTTCATTAAATATTTTAACCTTGTAAATTTAATTTATATTAATAGATTGTGTGACATGCAATAATGAGTTTTAATGAAAAATGGCAGATTAAAAAAATAATATTCTTTACAATGAAAATTATCACCTATAATTTTTAATTTCATATATGAATAATATATAAAAAGTAATGATAATATATGGTTTACACCTAATGAATAAATGAATTTCGTGATGATAAATTAATTTGTAACAAAAATAAAAACTATTTGAAATTAACTGAAATCTTTTTTAAAAATTTATTTTAATGAACCAAAAAACATTTTACCATAATAATTTAATAAAGTAACATTTGAAGGATAATTTTTATAAAATTAATATATTTTATAATGAAAAAAATTAACAATAACCTTATGTGTTTTATATTGATGATTTAAGAATAAATCCAATTTTACACTATATTTTTTTAAAAACCTATTTTTCTTCTTTTTGTAAACATAATATAATATTAATTTTTTAGAATTTTAAAAAATTTATATGAAAATATAATATTCATTTTTAAAAAATTAATGTAAAACTTACCATGGAGTGAATTATTTATAATTTTCAAAAGAAATATATATTTTGAGGAGTACTGAAAAATACTTGTTTATATTATGTATTGTCATTTGATTTATAGAATTTAAAAACATATAAATTATTAAAATAATGTTTTAAAACAGGAATTTGTCAAATTATATATCAGTTAATAAAATTTAGGTAAACCTGGCAAATAAAATTCAGAATATTCATATAAAAATATTTTAATGGTTTGATACATTTTTACTTTGAAAACATGATCATTCACTGCATTTGTGTGGATAATATAAAATTAAAATTAACCACATAAAAAATGTAATTTAAAAAAATGCATATTCATAATTATAATGATTTATATTTATAATAATTTCATCTTATTTTATTTACTAATATTAATAGTAATAATAGTAAAAATTAATTATCATGGTTATTTTCAAAAAAGGTTGACCGAGGGTAAACCAAAAAGACATTTGGTAAAATTACATAGAAACATTTAAAAACACCTTTTTGTCCATATATATATCATATCACCACTACAGTTTGGTAAATGATTATTTTTTATCATGTTAAAATGTGAAAAAATGAGGGCACTCCATATTCGTTTAAAAAATTTACAAGTCTTCCACATACCACACTTATAAAAGGCTACCTACGAACCACTAATATTCACATGTCTAACCATATTAGATCTGAAAATACCAATGAATTTATCTTCATTACTTCCTTAATATAATCTTGGAATATATTTTTGGGTAATAAGTCTAACATATGAATGATTTGGTGTAAACTAAATTAAGTATTCAAATGAAGAGTTATCACCCTTAACTGAGCGTTTTATTTGTTTTATTCCTCCACTTCCATAAATTATTATAAAAAAATTATGGAACAATAACCTAAGTATATTAAATATAATTATAGGTTATTATTTTAATTTAATAACATATATCCAACCCTAATTCTATAAAATGGTAATTGAAATCATCATTCATACATATGGAGGACTACCGCCTCGTGAATTGAAGTTATTTGTTTTCTAAAACCACCTATCAATGTAAAGTATATTGATGTATTGAATATTTATATATATAATTTATGATATTATTATTCAATTTTTATTATAATACCACATATTTCTTCTATCTACCCATCCCATTGGATAAATGATAATGTCTCTTGTTTGTTTGGTGGAATACAACCTCATGAACTAATGTACTGTGTTTTTTATTTATATAACACTGATACTTAAAAAGGATAGAGTAAATTATTATATATGATATTTGTGACATGATTATACATCTGGAATTATGATATCACATATACCTTCTTATATTCTATTTCATGGGTGTTACGCTTACTTTGTTCATGTGTACAATGGACTACTATCTCATGAAGCAATGAAATTCAATATTAACATATGAATTATATTGTAGTTTATAAGGATATTTTAAAATAAAAATATGTGATATATATTACATTAAAATGATTCTGTATAGATAAAATATTATTTAGCATTATTTCATTGAATATGTAATGTAAATGGAAACAATATTCGTACGTTTGTCTAGCCTATCATCTCCATTAATAGTCTATTTAATTGTATATATATACATTTTATAGATTAATATAAATGAATATATGTTAAATAAATATTATATTTTAATTATTATTATAGTTATGTAGATGATTAAAAATAATCAATGGTTGAGGATCACAAATTCAAATTAAAACATATTTAAAAAACAATGAAAATTTTTCATTAAATGTGATTTTATCATGGAATTGTTCATAAAAATATATTTGTCGGGAAAAAATAAATACTTTTTTTTAATATATATATTTAAAATTCATAATTAGATATATAATAACCATATATTTATTTTTCAAATTCATGATAGTGTTTGCTGGACGTCGACACTTAAGGTAGCTGAATTTTATCTCCCTTTTTAATTTTGTGAGACACATGTCATATTCACCATAAATTTAATTCATTTAGTTATTTTACTATCTGAGAATTTGTTATTATTTTTTAATAATTAAATTATTTTATTAGATATAAACATTATTATATGTCTCTCGATTATGGTTTTTACAGTTCAAATGTAACCAAAGCGGAAGGCTTTTCTGTCTCAATTTTCCTTCTTCGAGACAAATTTTATTATGAATCTAAATTATATTATAAGGTTTATATAAAATCCCATTTTCATGAAATATCATGGATTTATTAATTCTCATGATATATAATTTTTATCAAATTTTATTATGTTATGGGTATTATCATTCAGTGTAACTAATGTTTTAATGGTTTTATGATAAAATCCAATCATTTATCATGATTGATTATGATTATGCTTATTTTGATGAAATAATATGATCCATATCTCAATAAATACAAGATTTTGATTCTAATATAATATTTTATTGACAATAATTTTTTTATTTCACGTTCCTCTATTTATTTACATAATAGTTGAAAAAAAATATTTTATTGAAAAATGACTTAATTTAACTCTGTGGTTGAAAATCACGTTTCATCAAAATCATATTTTATAAAAATGTTTTCAGAAATGATTTATTAAAATAATAAAAATAATTTATTATTGACATTTTATCATGATGTATGTTAAATAAAATTTTTTAAATGGAATATTCATGTTTTTTCCAAACAACTCCAGTTTTATTCTAAAACTGATAAGGGAATATTGGTATTAATGTGTATGAAATTAATGGAATTTATGTATCCATGAGAAATCAATGGTTTGGATATTACATTATGTGATTCAATTCTTATTAAGAAGGAAAATTATTTCCAAAATAATTTATTAATTTTTTGTCAAAAAGTGTTCTTTTTTAGGAATGTTTTCACCATAAATTTATTTAAATGATTTTTATGGTTAATTAATAGGTTTGATATATTTTATTAAATTACAAGTATTAAAAAAATTATGAATTTTTAGATATTTTAAAAATAAATTTAAATGTTTCTAAAAAAATTAAATGATATTAGTGATTTCAATAAATATTTCAATGGTTATTTTCAAATAAATTTATTTTGAAAATGATTTATGTATTAAAATGTTCTAAAATGTGGAAATATAATTTTTACTATGAAATTTCTATAGTATTATTTCAAAATCATATTTCATCATATGAAACATCATTTTATGTTACATAACATTTTAGGGGACTATTATTGAATGATATTATTCTTATCCTTAATATAGATTGTTAATGTATTTGTTGATGGAATTTTTATGAAAGCCATATATATTAATAGGGTTATTCTATAGTGATTTGAAAAAAGTTTAATGAAATATTTTTTGTTTATAAGTTTTATTATATCATTATATGAAAAATAGTTTATAATATTTTGGAACATTTATGTTTTTTTATTTTGATATGGTGGGACTAATATCAATCTACAATTTAGTGCATAATGATTTAGATCCCATGGGATAACAATCAGAAATATATTGATTGGATTAATTCAATATGTGAAATTAGTGTGTCATGATCATCTATGGGAAATTTGTGCATCTTAATCACCAATGAGAAATAGGTGATGAAAGATGATCTATTATGTTCGTGTTCTTAGTAGTTAACCATAAAATATGAACTGTTTTTTAATTTTTATTATGGTGCTACTATTTCATGACATTATTTTTTATATATGATTTATTTATGATGATTGATCTCTTTTGGGGAACATGTTTTCTAAAATAATAATGTTTTATGCCATGCATAATTTTTTCAGAACAATGACATGTTGGGTATTAACATTGTATGTTTTTTTCATTATCACATACCCAAATCCTCATATTATTCATTCATAAGATCAGAAATTAATATCTACAATGTTTAAAATTAATAATAAAATGTGGTCTCCATCTTTATGTATCCTTAGCTGTGTTATAAGTAATGTTTTTGATAGGTTATGTCCAATAGGAGAACAATTTTAGAAGATAATTGTGGGAGATGATGGAGATATTTCATGAAATAAAAGTTTTTCATTTCTAGTTTTAATATACACTACAATAATAAAACCCATCAGAATTTTGTATTGAGAAGTATTGATTATTCATCTATGAATATGTGTTGGTTATATATTAAACTATTGGGAATCGACAATTTGTATCATATGATAGGTTTAGTTATACATTCTAAACATGGATAATAAAATGATAGATAGAACCCTTGAGAAAATTTAAAGTATATGAGGACTTCATATTATGGTAATGAATGTTTTCTGGTTTCCCATGATATTACATCCAGGTCTAGATACTTCATGTTGATGTGTCTTAGCATTGATGTTCACCGAGGAAATAAATATGAAAAGGTAATACTGAGTTGGACTCTATCAGCACATGGTTCATAAAAAAGGTCCTTCATGTACACCTTATTTGACACTTGCATAAGATATGTTTGTGAAATTCATATACTCTTTTTGAGCCATCTTGAAAGATTTTAGTATTTACCAATAATGACCTAGTTTAATCATTTGGTATTATAAATTGAAAATGTCGTATAATAAGTTAATCATCCAATAATTTATTTTCTAAGACTATGTTCTACTATACTATGAATTTTGTTTCTTATACTATTCATTTTACTTTTTCCCAATCCATCAATCTAGATAGAACATGTTTAATGTTAAAATTTATATGTATTTGAGAGAAAAATTGGGTGATTACTTGAGTGAAATGTATTTCAATTATTCCAAATTAGAAATCATGATTTATGATTAAAAATAATTACATCAACCTATTCTCAATCTCACAACTGTATATAAGGATAGAGTTCTCCACGATATTCGGTGGATGAGACCATGGAAAAATGAAGACCCTATTTTCTATATGTTGATTACATAAGCAATAAAAAAATTATCAATGGTTAAATGTTATAAATATTGAATGTCTGGATGTTATAAAAATTGATAACCTAGGAATAAATTTTGTGAAGAATGTCAAGAAGGTGGTAAGAGTAATGGTTATTCAATTGATGATAAGGAGACTAAAAATTGTAGGGGAATGTTATGTGATATTCTAACAATATTTTTTATGTTAAACATGAGACTGAAGATTATATTGAGGACTAAAAAGGTAAATACATGATTCAAATGTCATACTGAAGGAAACATAAATTATGGAAAAATATGATGATGCCTAGTTAATGGTTTAAGAATGATGTTGAATTGTTGAAGTGTCAATGTATAGGAATTCAAGAATAATGATATATAAATCAAGAAATATATAATTATTGTTCGATAATTTTTTTTGATTGTGGATGTGAATGAATATTTTGAATGTTACTAGTAACATTGAGAATCAATTTAATTTCATGGTCATATTTTTTGGAAAACCAGTGATTAAGGAAAAGATAAACATTAACAATTTCTTGGTGTTGATATAATGATAATAGGATTAAGTGGTGATTGATATGGATATATTAATCAATATGGAACTAATTATCATAGAGAAAACTAATAATTTAATGACCAAGTGTTTTGTGTTATCATTTATTAGTTTTTTAAAATTATTTATCTAAAGAATAATTCATGTATTCTGTGTTTTATTTATTGAATTATTAATCATGTTTTTTTCGAAAATGTTTTACAGAAATTTAAATTATTACAATGATTCAATAGAAAACATGATTATGGTAGTATTATGTCTTAAATGCTGATATTAAGAGAAACATTATGATGTTTTGGGTATTAAAGATATGTTTATTATAGAAATTTAGTGACATTTATTCTATTTTTTCTTAATTAAAATTTTTTCAGACCTAATTTCAATGACATGAAAATTAATGAATAAAATTAATTTTCAATTTTGAATTATTTTTATATAAAATAGATACACCTCATTTATTATATACAATTTTATTTTAATTTTACATTAAGTATATTTAACATCGATAATATATTATTTGAATAATGATCACATTAATAGAATAAATATAGGTTTCAATAAATACTTTTGGCACAAAAAAAGATGTGATAGACTCATATAAAAGGATCGTACCTTATAAATCCCATTTATCAGTGCTTCTGAGGGAGATAGAATTCGGGGCTTTCCCCTACACCGATCCCAAGTTGAGATCCAACATCTCATGCATTAGAGAAATTGTTTATGGGAGATGTTCAAGATCATCAAGATCTTGTTCCAATCCATGTTCACTAAATAGTCTAATGAAAGCCTCACAATCCCACACCATACTCTTAATTCATTCATTGGTATAATAAATAGATAGGTACTAAGACCCTATCAATAATATAATTTAAATTATTTTTTTATTGAATAATGAATATGTTATAATCATATTATTGCTACATTGTAAATTATTGTTAATGAATAAATAATATTTTTTTCTTAATATTAAAATTCATTTATGAAATCTTTATGATGAATTTATGGATTTTTGAAATAAATAATATTTTAATATAATTGAATTATTAAATAAATTTTATTAAAATAAATACTATCATTAAATTTTTATGAATTTGAATGTAATTTTTATTAGGGTTCAAAAAATATTATTATCAATAACCTGTCATTTTCAATAACTATCATTTTTTAATTTAAATGTGAAAATTCATAAATTTATCAAATTATTTAGATAACACGAATAATATTTTTGTAACCATGATGTTTAAATTATTCAATTGTTAATTTTCATTAATTTTCATTGGTATTCTAATTTATTGTTAAAATTAAATACTATAAAAATATAATTTGTGTTTAATGACATAATAATAGCCCAAAAGTGATTTAATAAATACTATAAAAGGTAACATTAGAAAAATATAATTATTCCTTTCATATAATTTAATTATAATTTTATTTGATTTATTTTATAAATCCTTAGTGAATCATTAAAGGATTATAATATATTTTAGGAATTTAAAATCATTTCATTGAATGTATGACTCAAAACTACAAAGGATAGGGAATAATATTAACAACTATGTACGATGGACTCATAAAATAATGTATAAGGCTCCCAGTTTTATGAGACCATGGATAAATCCGTGGGATGGTTTTGGTCGTGAATATGTTATTATGTAGTGTCCAAAACCAAAATAATAATGATATCCCCCTCAATTCATATATAAAACCTCCAATAATCCAATTTATCTCCACTAAAACTCTTTTTTCTCATAAAAACGCCTCTCTATACATCCTAGAGTACTACCAATGTGCCCCAACAATACCGTATTATTTCATTCCCATGAATTTGGAGTCACACATCCACGTAATGAATTTCTCTCCTCACCAATAAATTCAAGAACATATTTTGAGATAAGTTATTTTAATTTCAATTAACTATATTTTCATAAAGTTATAATCAATACCTTTCTTTAAAATTTGTGTTATTGTATTAGTTATCATTTATCCCCCACCATATGCAGAGTCACCTAAGCTGTTAATATGCCTAAATACCATAAGGGGTTCCCTCTCTCCTATTTTAATTAAGAATGTATTTTATTACATGACATTTTAAATTATATTTGGTTATTATGGGATAAATTAATACGTATACCAATTATTTTAAACATTTTTTTATAAATTATGATATCAGATTTCACTATCATTTTACCCTCCTAAGAAACATTATATACACCTATTACCATGCCAATATTTTTAAGGGTTATTTTTCATTCTCCTCTTTCTTCAAGAGTATTTATCTTGTTATTCCTTATATTTCAATTTACAAATGATGGGTAATGTCCTTAAATCTACATATTATTATTCATTTCATGTATAAATAATGATGGTCCCATTTCACTCTGATCAAACCACTTTATAAATTTTTATATGATGTCATCAATTTTCCGAAATTGCACATCGAATTTCCATGCATGTGTAGGGAATAAAATACCAATTTCTCTATCAATAGTATTGAACATTTGGAATATATGAGTATTAATTGGGTACGTATATTTTGTATTCCACATCCCTTGATCATTGAATAAATTATAATTATGAACGAAACCATGTTATATGCTCGATGTTTCAACCTTATGCATTATATTAAAATGGTTATGAAGGGTGTGCCCTAATAGATCTCTAGTTAATTGTCTAATATTCAGTATCATGAAATGTAATGATTGGAAGGGGTTTTACCTGATTCCAATATGGGACGTTTTTCCATCATTATGTCTTGGCAGTTTAACTTTGAATTATGTTCATGATGTTGTTTTTTAAGTTATTTCCAAATTTCCCATATAATAATTATCATGATGTATCAAGGCTTATTATTCATTTTCATCTATGTCTCATTGATATTCCATGTCTAAAATGTATTATCATACTCATTTTATTCCATTTTTAATCCCTTATTGGCCTTTATAGCTCAACCCTTTTTGTATATGTCTTCTGGTTATCCCATGTAGTGTTAAGTATGAATGAATGTTATGGTCATGTAAAAAATGTTTTTTATATATATGTTTTTGAATTTTAGGTTTCATGTTGTTATGTAGTGTTCATAAAACCCAAATACAGTTGAGATGTCAATATTATTTATTGAATTATGTCCAATTTTATGAAATAAATCATGTTTAAATATGAAATAAATAGATGGGTTTTTAAAAATGGAATCATATGATATGTTAATTATTTTGGTGATTATGATTATAAAACTATAGTGAAACCCTAATGGATGAGACTATGTGTTTTAAGAACACCAATTTTGGTAAGTATAGAGTAAATAGTTTATCAATAAAACACAGCCATGTCTGAATACTATTAGTTGATGTGGTTCTTGCAGAAATGTACCTATGAGTAACAAATTTGAAAAGGTATTCTAAGCTTGACTCAGGGTAGAATTTTAGATGACAATGGGCCATAATACACAACATGTTTGAATGTCCATGGGGATATGATTTGGTAAAATCATAAGCTCTTTACAAATCAATTTTGCAGGGTAAAATAAGCACATAAGAATATTTGTTTGAATGTAGATCATGGATAACATAGAAAGATTCCTAGAAACTCATAAGTTAATGAAATAAATGTATTCATAAGTAATCCCTTTATTATCATTTTATTTCTATTTATGTGGTTATCATTTTAAGATACACATTCCTAACTTCCTTTTTATTTTAGAAAACATCTAGAAATAGGGTTAATAATGCTAGCAACCAAGGCGAAGGGTAGTGTGATTATTTAACTAATGAGATGCCCAATCTAATAGAATAATCAATGAAAAACATTTTCACGATAATCTATTAGTAAAATCATGTTATGAGAAATAACCCAGACCATGCGGACTGCCCGACCCCCCTATTATATAGAAACATAAAGTAGAGAGATTCATGCGAAAATCTCATCATAAATTCAGTGGATCGTCATATCCCTTAATCATAGAGTAATAGACCAATTCCATTGAAAAGAACATCCCCATCGTTCAATGATCGATAATGTGAAGGTACTTCATGTTGTTTATCATATAGTGGGTGAATCTGATTAGTGGTATACATTAATTGATAATGTCAGGCCTTAGGAAGTTATTGAATCAATGGTGTGGAAGGAATTCTGTAAAATGTGTTTTTGACAAATATAGTTCGTGCACCATATATCTTAATATGGAAATGTATTTCCGTTCAATCAAGAAAAACGTTGATGAGTCTATTATCAGGTATGAGGAAAAATTCAGAAGACATGTATGATACGCCTCAAGATTGGTTGCTACCCCTGAATGCAATGGAGACAACTTCTTTGATATGCTAAATCCTTGACAATGAATAGACTTGGATATCTGTGACATTGATAGCTATTATTAATTTTCAAGAAGTTAACTCAATGTCAAGATGTATATTAGTGAATATCAAGGACATCATTAGTATAGTAATATTAATGTATACTCAAATTCTATAGATCTGATGAAATAATCTAATGGTGCTATGAAATTCATGATCCCTACTCATAAAAGGTGCAGAAAGGAGCCCCCTGGAAATTATCTAATGGGGAAAAGGAAATTCATTTGGTGATAAATTAAAGGGAACTTGTATAATGATTATGGATAGGATAAACCATCCAATGTGATATCGGAATGGAATTCCTCAGATTTCATACAATTGTTTTTTTCATTTCATAAACAATAATGAATGAAGGAACATTTAAAATCAATTATATAAGACAATGGATTTCAATGGTAACCAATGCCTCCAAGAATTGAAATTAGATATTTTTCAATCAATACCATGAAAGATAATCCTGACGATGAAGTCATGATATATAATATAGTTATTCATTCAATATTAGAGAACATACATTTTTATTCTGTTTATATGCATTTCTATATATCACTAATGATTATTAGAACTTTTCAGGCGCCAAAAAAAAATAATGGATGTAGATATGTCTGTAAAAATGGAATATGGGGAAATTATTGCATCCCGTGTATATAACACCTCCTCTATTGCAATTTGGGGATTTAAAATCTCAATGATCCTTTTCATACATATGTTGGTGGGATTTGTTGCAATTATCTACATGGATTGGATTTCCCTATATATATTCAATATAAATTGTCGCAAGATGGAAATCACTCTCCATATAGCGAATGGACCAATGATTATATACAAGTGAAAAGAGGAGGAGTATTCTTCATTAACAACATCACTCAATCATGGATATTATTTCCATATGAGAAAGCATATCTTACTAAAATTATGGAGTCTAAGGAATGAACCTTCCCTGAAGAATAGTATGTAGTGAAGGATTTTTCTAATGTGTTTCTGGAGGAGATTCATGGTCTTCCCCTACCCGAGAGGTTAAATTTTCAATAAATATTATACATGGGGAATTTCCAATATCAAATAATCTATATAAGATGGATATTGTGGAACGTGATTAATTGAAGAAAAAACTACAAGATAAACTTGATAAATATTTTATAAACCGATGTTCATTGACAAGGGGTTCACAAGTACACATTATCAAGACGAAGTATGGGTCAATGCACCATCACATTGATTATCATGGGCTCAACAATATCACAATAAAGAACAAGTATCTTTTACAAGTATTGATGAATTGTTTGATCAGATACATGGAGTAAAATAACTCTCAATGTTTTATCTTCGATTGGGATATTACTATGTATGTGTAAAGAAAGAGGATATCCCCAAGATGTATTTTTATAAGGTTTAGGAATTATGTGTTCATATTGATTCCATTTGGACTCACTAATGATCCGTCAATCTTCATCGACATGATGAATTGAATCTTCCAATATTACCTTAGAAATTTTGTGGTCATCTTGATTGAAAATAATGTAATATACTCCAAAACCATGGAGGATAATGAGGGGAATCTGAGCACTCGGTTAACGACCTTGAGAAAGGATGAGCTGTTTGAAAAGTATAGTAAATGATCGTTATAGTATAATGAAATCCCATTTTTAGGGAATATAATCGTATGTAATGTGATATCTATGGATCCTTCACAGACAAAAGAAATATAGGGATGTCTGAATCTAGCATCTGTGATAGATATCCATAGCTTCCTTAGGTTAGTTGGATATTACCATGTATTTTTGAAAAACAATTCATGATTGTCAAACAACCCCTCCACAATAACTGGGAATAGAGTAATATTTTCATGGAATAAATAATGTAAAGAATGATTCATGGTGTTTAAAAGGATCCATATCATTTCCCCTATGGTCACACTACCTACTAGTGGGGATTTTTTCATAATTTTTAGTGATCATCCAAAGAAGGGACGAAGATGTGTGTTGATACCGAATGAAAATTTCATAGCCTATGATTCATGGATGTTGCAAATTCAATAGAATTTTTTTTTATCATGAATGATCTAGAGATTCCATATATGATATTTTTATTGATAATCTAATGGTATTATATCTTTTTGGAGAAGATTAAAATTTATATAGATCACAAAAAATCTCAAATAAATATTCACATAGATAGAGCTAAATATAACCGAATAAAAGTGATTCGATCTCATCAAGGATACGACCTCTCAGTCCACAACTCTTATGGGAAAGAGAACATGTTTTTGGATGTAATAGGTACAAAAAACCTAGAATCTCTATAAATGACGATAACTCAAGAATGATCTGATAGTTTTAGACAAGAAGAAGATGGACATGAGAATCATAATGAAAGGAACATCATAATTCTTTTCACTAAAATGATTTCTCAGACTTTTATTTTGGAATGGTTAAAGATGATCAAAAAGATGATATGGGATTTCATAAAAAAGAAGAATCTATTATAAAATATAAATCCTCATAGTTAAATTTTAATAAATAAGGAATTGTGTTATTTGGGTCAGGACAATGTGTTCCAACAAATCCTATGACAAAGAAGGATCTTTTGGATCATTCAAATAGATCAAAATTCTCTAAGGTCACAAAAATGTATAATGATCTCTGATATCCCTATTAGTGTGATATCATGAGGAATTAGATCATAAATATATATAAATTATATGGGTTAGTTAGAAAGTTATCTCTAGAAGGGAGAAGTATAAGGTGAGCATGAACCATTTCCCATACCGATATGAAAATGGGAAAATACCTCCATTGAATTGGTTACTGAACTTCAAATGGAATCAATGTGAAATTATGGTATATGGGTTTTTTTGACTCTTCTTAAAAATACTACACACTTCATTCATATTTGAGAGGATTTGTAACTAGATCAACTACCACATATATACATTAGAGAAGTGGTAAGGTGGCATGGAGTACCACTGTCGATTGAGTCTAATTGAGATCCACGATTCCCATCTATATTTTGGACAAGTATTAAGCATGCTCTAAACACTATGATGAACATCAGTTAATCATATCACCATCTAATTGATGTCCAATTTGAATTGACTATTCAAACACATGAGGATATGCTGAGAGCTTTCTCAATGGTCTTCAGAGGTGGATGAGATCATCATATTCCTTGGTGGAGTTATCTTACAACTATAGTTTCCACTCAAGAATCCAAATGGCCCCTTACGAAGACCATTACGGGCAGAGGTGCAACACACTGGAATGCTAGAATGAATTTGGGGAACCAAAACTTCTATGTACTAAAATGCTCAAATAAGTGTTAGAGAAGGTTATGACCATCAAACGACGCATCAATGACTCTCATTGTTGAAAAAATAGATATGATGATAATATTATATGTGACCAATAGATTGATGTTGGAGATATGGTACCCCATTGAAAATATAATTTGAATTGAGTGATGATATTTCAGAATAAGGAAAAACATAGTCCAAGGTACATCGACCCTTTTGAGATCCTTGACCGCATCAGAGTTGTGGCCTGTTTACTATCACTCATATTGACCCTATCTCATGTAAATGATGTATATCATATATTCCTCTTAAGATGGAATATACCAAATGAATCACATATACTCAATCCAAATGTGGTACCATTGTAGAATGACCCTTCTTATAATAAGCACCCAGTGATAATCTTAGATTTTATAGAAAAACATCTACTAAAATACAAAATTTCCCTAATCAATGTGTTTTTTAGAAACCGAATGATTGAAGAATCCACATGGGATGTAGGGGAGTTTTTTATGTATGGTTACACTCATATTTTTAGTGTGGGAAAAGTAAATTTCATGTGTGATATTTCTTATGTGTGGGAGGTTCTAATGACCCTAGCATTTATGAATAAAATTCCCTTTCATTTTTTTCTTATGGATAGAGAGAACACATGATGTTATATAATTATATTCAGTTGAATTTTAAATTCTCAATAAGTATCTATAACATTAATAATATAGTCAATAAACACTAATCACATTACTAGTATAAATATCATTCTTTTACAAATCCTTTTGTCACAACAAAATGTAGAGATGGACTCACCCGGCAGGATCATACCCTCGGAAACTAATTTATATGAGCTTCCGAGGGAGATTGATATTCTGAGATTTTTCCTAAACCATTCATATATTGATATTCAACCACATATGTATGAGAGACACTATTTACGGGAGAAGTTCAACCTTATCAGGATCACGAACCAAAACATGTTCCCTAAACGGCCCAATGAAAGATCCACCATCATGAATCTTACTCATATGAATATTATGGTGTAATAAATCGATATATATCATGACCCTAGCTATAAATGTTTTTACATTATTTTTTATAGAATAAGGAATATTTTTTCTTTCTCATATCGTTACATATAAATGAATTTGAAATCAAATATTGTAATTTTGGTTAATATTAAAATTAAAATAAGAAATATATTTTTATGAATTAGTGGAGATTTGATATCAAAAATATTTGGATAAAATATTTTTATTAAATTATATTTCTGATAATATAAATTTACATATAATTATTTTTAATTCGAATGTAATTTTTATTAGGGTTCAAAAATTATTATTTTAAAAAACCAATCATTTTTAATAAATAAAGGTGATTAAATTAAAAGAGAAAAATCACATATTTTTAAAATTACAATGACTAAATGAATTTTTTTTTGGAATCAGGACATTGAAATCATCGAATATGAAATTTTTCATAATTTTCAAAGACATTTTAATTTTTCGTAAAAAATTAAATAACGTATAAATATATAGGGAGTATTATTACATCCTAATAGCCAAATGGTGATGTAATAAAACTATAAAAAGTAACCACATCCAACTATATGTATTTTGTTTAAAATATTTTAATGTTTTTTTATTTTATTTTGTTTATAAATCCATGATAAATCCTCAATGAATTACAATATTTTACTGATTTTAAAATCATTTAATTAAATTTGTGACTCACATCCACATAATAAAGGGAATTATTTTGTTTTCATCATACCATGGCCTCATTAAATAATGAAATACACGCTGCATTTCCAAAAACCATGTGAAGCCCCGTGGGATGAATTGGAGTATTTTATATTTTATTATGTGGAGTCCAAAACAAAAATAATAATAAAATCTCCCTCTTTTCCTATATAAACCCACCCATGATCCAATTAATCTTCAATAAAAATCCATTAATATCTCAAAAACCCTTCCTTATACACCCTATAGTCCAAAAAAGGTTCCCCCAAGAACCAACAAGGCATCTCCAATGTTTTTGGAGTCACACATACATGTATGGGATTTCTCTCCTCGCCTTTGAATTCAAGAAACTCCTTTGAGATTTGTTCATTTAGTTTTTCTTTCCTGTATTTTAATTCATTTTTAATCATTATTATACCATCCTATTGATGTTATTTGTATCAATAATCTGTTAACTACCTCATTTGGACCCATACCAATGTCATCACTATGCAAAAAGTCATTAAGGGAATCACTCCCTCCACTTTTAATCAAGCAGTTTTTATGATATTCCTTTTTAATTTTTGTTATCATATGTTGGGATACATTATTACATCTCTCACATACTGTAAACTTCTTTTATAAATGATGATAGAAAATTTGACACTTATTTGACCCGCCTAATTAACATTACGTACTCTTGTTACCATGCAATTATTTTTAAAGGTTTCTTTTGCATTCTCATCTTTCTTCATGATTATTTATTATGTTACGCCTTATAATTCAAATTATATATATTATTGAATGTGTGTTTGTGTATATATTAATGTAAATTTAATTTTTAAATTATTTTAGACCCCTTTCATACTCATCAACCACATTTATTAAATAAATTATGAGGTCATTATGATGCCAAAATTTCACCCTAATTTATAATTCATGTGTAGTGAATACCATTATCACTTCTGTATCAATAATATTAAACATTATGAACATATAAATTTGTATTAATGACTCGGATGTATGTAATCTACATTTCATGATCATGGAATAAATTATAATGTGGAATGAACATGTGTTATGTGATCAATGTGGCACACATAAGCATGAGATGGAAATGATTATGAAAGGTGAACCCTAATCGAAAACCACGACATTGGGAAATGATTACTATCATGATATGTCATGTTGGGATAGGGTTATTCCAAATAACTATATGGGACTGTTTTCTTCAATTAAATCTTGTCATTTTATCTTTGACATATGTTTATGATGTAGTGTTTTATGTTTTTTCTAATTTTAATGTGTTATGATTATCAAGGTATATAATTCCATATTATTCATTTCCATTTTTTCCACATTGATATACATTTCCTATCGTGTATTATTATCCTCATGTTATTCCATGATTTTTCCCTTATTGGGCTTTATATCACAACACTTTCTTATTAATATCTCGAATTTGTCCAATAATATGTAAAGTAAGATGGAATGTTGTGGTCATGTAAAATAAATTTTCAGTATATATGTTGTTATATATCATGTTTTATTCTGTCATGTAATGATCATAAACTCTAATTACACTAGAACTCTTATCATATTGGTTTTATTAAGTGAAATTTTATTTAGTAAATCATTTTTAAATATGAAATAAACAAAAGGGTTATTATAATGGAGGACCCTTAAGGTTAATTATTCATGTAATGGATTAAGTTGATTATTTGAATTTATTAGATAAATTTAACTAACTAGTTTGGTTTTGTTAAATCATTTAATACTGATGTAATGTATTTCTAACCATATGATAATTTCAGAGGACATGCCTTGAAAATTCATCAGGAATGCTCATTTCATGGAGTAAGATATGTAGTTGAAATTGATCAAAGAACAACCCAAGATTAAATTTATCTTGTGATATAAAGGAAATCCAAACCCCATTTAAATTGATCACTTTGGTGTCATTATACTCTCATGATGGTATAATGTGGATAGAATATCATATTAAACATCCCTCAAGTTCACGACATTTTCAATATATCTCTCTGGAGCAGTACATACCTGATTCGTTAATGGTGCTGAATTCTGAATTCGTACCAAAGGAGTGTTTTCTTCCTTATATGAAACAATATGTGGAGACACAGGATCGAAAATAGAATGTTTTATGATACATGAATACTCAAATGGTTATTTTTTTATGGAAAACCCATCATCTTTAGGAAGGTATGGGGGAGATAAGTATATAATTATGGAAATGTATCATCTGTTTTTGTTTACAAATTGATGAATTATAATTGAGAAAGTCAATTAAATGATGGTATTATGTAACAAAATTAGAGTTCATGAAAAAAAATTAATTATACTTCATAGATTTCAATACACGAAACATCATGGTTTAATGAAATGATATATACTATTAAAATAATATTATTCAATATGGTAGTTATTTCATAGAAATTATAATTTAGTGAATGATTAGGATTGACTAAATTATGAAAGAAATTGTTTATACATCAATATAAAATTTACTCTTTGGTGATCAATTAATTATAAATTAAAATAAAAAATACATGAATATAATAAAATTAGTATTCTAGGAAACTATTTATATAAACAAAAACATGTTTTAACTTAAAAAATTAAAAATTAACAATTTATGAATGAATTTAATGAAATTATGATAATATATGTTCATTAAATCGTTTTACATTCATCTAATTTATTTCTAGATAATGATAAAAATAAACCGAATTTTACCCTTAAAATTGTATTCTTCTAAAAATTATTTAATCATCTTTTGTGAACATATTTTAAAATACCTTTTTATCACCTTTTGATAATTTAATTTGAAAAATAAATAAATTTTTGTAATCATAATTTCAATATTTTCTTAGATTTAATTTATGATAATTTTCATAAAAATACATTAAATGATAGTTATTGAAAAATACTAGTTTTTTATGGTAATTCATATCTATAAATGAAATAAACAACACAAAAAAATTGAAGATAGTTTTAAAAGTTAAATTCCATCTATTATAAATTTATTAATATACTTTATTTCATTGGAATAAATTTAGTTTTTAAATTTGATATATAAACTTTTTTAATCTTTTGTAAATTTTCTCGTTTGAAACTCACTTTTTAATCACATATATAGGGTTATTTATAAAATTAAAATTTTGAAATATTGGAATAGAATATGAAAAAATGAATAAAAATTTGGATGAAATATAAATTCTATTATCTAATTAGTTTATCTTAATTTTTCAACAATTTGAATAATAAAAATTGTAAAAAATAAATTACTACATGTAAGGTGAAAATGGGTGTACGTGTCAGTTAAATAAAATATAAGGCATAAAATCTCCAAGATACATCTAAAAAATAGAATTTATAGAAATATTTTGACCTTTTCACCTATAATTTTCAATAATTTCACATTATGGAGCTTTTTGTAATGTGATAATTTTTTGTACAACTTCTCCTTTCAAAAAAATTACATATGTGCCACTCACATAACATATAATAGGATGCCAACTCTCCGCTTCTATTAGCACGTCCAAAACCCATTTTTTTAGAAAAAACTAATAAAATAACATTTTTATGTACATAAAATAATACAATGAGCGTTATTTTGGTCATAAATCCTACATAGTATGGATTTTCACACAAACCAATGGTTGTTGTCAAAAGATGTTGTATGTTCCCAAACATCCTCTTGAACTGATATAAATCATTTTCCGTCACTACCTCATACAATATGAAATAATGATGTACTTAAGGTTTATACAATAATTTTATGGTATTATTTTACATATTTAATTATAATATTAAATATTTTTTATTAAATCTTCGGTGCTGGAAAATAATCAATGTTGCTTATGTGTACAACAAACTACTGTTTCGTGAACCGATGTGTTATTTTTTTCATTTATATTTTATTGTGATTATAATAAGAATATATTAAATTAATATATGTTATTTGTGAAATAATTTTACATTAGTTATTTTTAAATCAAATATACTTTTTTCCATTATATGGGTTACATGAAAAATATGGTCATGTGTGTGGTGGAATACCGCCTCACGAAGATATGTGATGCATTCTACACATACACATTACATAGATTATAAATATTATTGTTTAAAAAATGATTCATATATATAAAATAATAAAGATGATATAAATCATATTTATTATTGATATTATTTTCATTCAATCCAAATGGAAAATGGAATCTATTTTCTTGCATATGTTTGTACTATCGTCCCCATGAATATTGTATTTCAATTTATATCTTTAACATTACTAGAATAATCTATGTATCTATCTACAAAAACATTCATTAATGAAAATTCCTCTTGACTTAATTAAATGTCTTATTATGGTTATATAAAATGTCAAAATCATTGGTTTCCTGTTTCGGGAATTTAAAATAATGTTATGAATTGTGATTTTTACTAATATAGTCGTTGAAAATTGATAACATTTTTAGTATAAATATAGGGCTTTAACAAATCCAATTTACTCAACAAAAAGGAAGTTACGTCCTCAAAATATATACATTACTTGTACGAAGCCCATTTTTCAGAGATCATAAAGGAGGTTCTATCATTATTATTTACTTTTGACCATGCCAAACCTGAGTTTGAACACGTTAAGCTTGAGCGGAACCGACTATAAGATAAGTTGAATTAAATAGAGATTTCCACCCGAGTGATGTTATCTAAGCCACCCCAAGAGTTTTCATTATCGCACACCTTACCCATTGGTCATATACGGGTGTTAAAAGGGGTTATGTAACTAAAACCTATCAATATGACTATGGACATTATTTGGGAATAAATAATTTTCATTCATTTTATTATTATTACTTTTTAAATACATTTTAAATCACGAATAATATTTTTAGTTATTATTCAACTACGAAATATAATTTAATGAATTAATGGATATGTGAGTTAAATAATATTTTTATAAAATAATATTATAATTAAATTAATTTTTATTAAGTATAAATGTTCATATAATCTTATGAATGCAATTGTAATTTTTATTAAGGTTTGAAAGATGTTTTTTTCAAAACCCATGAATTTTTGGTAAATGACAGTTTTTATTATAAAAGTAAAAATTCACCTATTTATAAAATCAATTATATTAAATGAATATACTTTTTATAATTCGGAGGTCAAAATTATTCAAAGGTGAATTTTTCATAATATTTTGAGACAATCAAATTTTCTGGTTATACTTAATTATCATTTAAATATACAATGTGTTTTATGACCTTCAAATGACACAATAGTGATATAATAAAATAATTTAATCATTCTTTTGGACAATATATTTTTTACCATTAAAATAATTAGATTTTGGGTTTGTTTTATTTATTTAACATAGCATTAGTGGACCCATTAATCCCTATAAAACATTTTGTCTTTTTAAATTGTTTTCCTTGAGAGTTTGACTCACCACCACATAAATTACCATATTATTTTAATAAATATCTCCATTAGACATTTAAAATATTTTTTTCCTCTACAATTTGGAAAAAACCATTCAAAAAAACCATAGGCCGGTGTGTGGTTTTGATTTGTTTAATGTGAGGTGTCCCAAACCTAAATAATATACAATTCCCTCCCCATTACTATATAAACCCACCCAAGGTCCCACTTAATAATCACTAAATGCCTTTGGACTTCAACATAACCCTACCCACCAATCTTTAGAATACTACCGAGGTTCAAAACACTCCCAATAAGCCTCCCTCAAGCCTCTCCCAAGCCTTTGGGATCACACTACCATGTATGGGATTTCATCCGTTCTCATTTCTGTCCAACTTTCACTAAGTTGTTATTCCATTGTTTTGAATTAAAAATTTTCAGGTATGATTTCAAACCTCCCCAATAGATCACTATTAATTTTTGGAATATGGGAGAACCCTTTTTCACTCACTAATTCCTCCCATGTACACCCTTTACAATGCCAAAATTCTATGAGGGATTTCTCTCTCTCGTTTTACATCAAAGTTATTTTTTGGAATTATTCATATATATTCCATTTAGTTTGTTGGTAAATATATCTATATGACCCCCTTACTTTAAATTTCATGTAAATTTTAAGAGACACCTCCTTCTCTCTCACAAATTTTTTTTAGATCTTATTTCAAGACGTTATGCTACCGAAATAACACTACGATTTTCCAAGCCAATGACATTGTGTAGTGAATACAATGCCCATTTCTCTATCATTATTATTAAACATTATGATAATTTACATATGGATTATAATGATTCATTTATGTAATCTAATTTACTTTATCATGGAATAAATTATGATGATTTATTTCATGTTGTATGATGCATGTGGGACACTAATGATTCAAATGAAATGTTTAAAAATGGTGTGCCCTGAAAGTTCTCCAATGCATTGGGTTAAGTATAGTATAATGATACTACTTGTTAAATGAGTGTTAACTCATTCTAATTAAAGTGAAATGACGGTTTACTCATGCTCCATATGCAATGAGGGTTCACTAATTCTCCATGTGCAATTATCTATGGCACATGCTAATTCCATGTTAAGTGTTGATGCCACATTTACATGTTATAATTATCATTAATTTTCTTTCCTTTGTGATAATTTTTCTATTATTATCCATTGATAATCCTATTGTCTATCATGTATTGTATTCCACATGTAATTCCATGTTTATTCCCTTATTGGGATTTATAGCTCACCCTTTTCTTATGTATGTCATCATGTTATCCCATGAAATGATTAGTACGAGGGAATGTAGTGGCCATATAAAAGTTGTTTTCAATAAAGATGTTTTGTGATTTATTTTCTAAGTTTTTATGTAATGTTCCAAATCCCCAAAGACACTATAACCCTTGATCTTCCCTGTTGTATCATGTGAAGAGTTTATATAATAAATCATATTTTTGTGTGTAATAAAAAAATGGGTTGTTATAGTGAATATATAGATATTATATAACATAAATATATATATATATATCAATAATTTATACTATTACATATATTAGGGACCTATGATAAAATTATGGGGACCAAAAAAATCAAATCATATATGGAAAACAGTGTACTTATTATCTGAAATGTTATTTTGACATGTAATCGTTGAAAAACATATAATAAAAGGATATAAATAAATCATATATGTTATGGTATATAAATATGTATTATTTGATAATAGTTTTATAATAATAATATTTTTATTAAATAGTAGTTTCAAATGTGAATGGGGGAATTTCAAACATTATTTAAGGGATTTTCCTCCCACTTTACTTCTCTGAGACATATTCCTTGTTCACTACCTAATTAATTTATTTTGTGTATATATTTTATAGAGACCCAGACCTCTCATTCATATATATTAAATATTTTTAGATTTATTGTCTTTACATTACACAAATACTGAACGAATGATCATAACTATTTAGTGACATCGATAACCTAGAAACATAAAGAACAGTTATATATATGACCTATACAATCTCCCGATATGTTCTTCATATCTATCACTATTCTTAGAAATATCAGTTATAATAAATTAATTTATAACCTAATTAAATTAAAATTATTAAAGGGTGATATCATCTTTTCAGTAAGGGTAATAAAGAAATATAGATAAGCATAACAAGATCATAATGGTGTGAGAACATGAACCTAAAATATGAAAACCATTCTTCACATGATAAATATTAAAATCACTAGTAAATGCATAGATATAGAATTTTTAGAGGAAACTAATCCTAATGAATTCAATGACTACAATCCTTAATATCACTACATTAGAACATGATATAGAATTATTTCATGCACATAATCATAGTAAACCATTTCCATAAAAATTGAGGCTCACTACTAGGTCTTTCATAGTTTAATGGTTCCACTACACAAACCAATATTTTATTCTTGGTACACCCCCAAGACCATCACAACCATAAAATTCCATTATTGAACTATGTTTATTCCCCATTCCAGTTTTTTATATCTCATTTTATAAAAAAAATTACTCTTGGGTTTTATATAGATATAGTTCCCACATGTTACATCATGAAAATAATTCCTATGTGTTCAAAAATATCATAAAAAAGTCACATTGTGAAATACCATGAAGTGAAATCACATTAATTTTTTTATCTTTTCATAACTTATATATAATAATTATGTTTTTTAACTATTTCATTATCTAATCATTACATAACCTCTGGAAATAAGTATGATTTGAAAAAGATTTTATGATGTTATATCCTATTGAAGAGAAATAAGTTTCATACACATCTTGTTATCATAAAATATTAAAATTTAGAATAAGAACGGTATCCATTGTTCACATCATAAATAAATTATAATTTAAATAAATTTATGACAAATTATATAAAAAATTATTTTTAATGATAAATAAAATTGAATTATTCTTTTGAAAAATAAAATTTCTACAAAAATCACATTTTGTTACTAAAAAAAATCAAAACATAATTTATAAATACCTTTCATTGAATATACACATTGAAACTTATAATGGATTCTTTGAAAATAATAAAAAAAAATCATTATTATAATATAATTTCAATATTGAAAAACAATATTCAAAAAATTCAACAATTGGATAATAATATTCTTTGAAAATAATATTTAAAACATATAATAGTGGATGTTTAATTATTTAATACATTTATAATGTAAAATTTCATTTCCTATTTGAAAAAATATTTTAAAATATAAATAATTTTGAAAATATTTTTCACTTTAAATTACCATAAAATATAATAAAATTGGATTTCAAGATTTGATAAATCATTTCATGGGGAAACTATCATTTTAAATTTGGAAAACATATTTTATAATATGAAATATTTTTAAAATAATTGTATTTAGAAAAAATGGGAAAAATATAATGGGTGATTTAAAATTCATTTAAATCATTTCCTGAGGGAAATAAAATTTCACCTTTGAAAAAAACCATATTAATATATAATATATTTTGAAGTATATTTTATTTTCAAATCACCTTGAATAATTATAATGTATTCCTAAAAACAAATAATGATCATGGTGGATAAAAATTGTGTTCATCCTATATATGTTAAAAATATGATTCCATTAGCATATATTAATAAAGTAAAAATGGAAATTATTTGAAGAGGCATGATGAATAATTTAATATTATTTTCATAAATTTTTAAAATAGTGTGAAATACTTATTTAATAAATCATTTGAATAATGAAAAAAATATAAAACATTTTTTGAAAACATTGATTTGGATGAAAAAGAAGTTTTTGACTGAATATTGAAATACATATATTTTTCTTAAAAACATTACTTTAAAAATTTGAGCATATAAATACATAATAATTAGTGGAAAAAATTAATCATAAAAAATAATCAGATTACGATAAAATTAATGAGTATATTGGGTTATTTTTTCAAATAGTTTACCATTAGATACATAATCGTATGCAATCTCGATAAACTATGACATTCTAGGATAAAATCTATACAAATTTGGTATCATTGAATTGTATTCCTAGAGATGTTATAAAATTTAATGAAATTTAATATATCATAATTATAAATAAATTCATGATATTCCATCTCAAAGGGACTGTATGATGGGGGATGTTGTCTCATGATATGAACTACTATGGTCATGTTAAATAATGGTAGATCTAGTTTATCTATTTCATAGAAACCACCACTATTTATTGCCTAATTCAACCTATCCACCATTACAATGAACTGATCTGTTTTAGTTTTGACCATTTAGGGATACTGATTTGTAAGCTTGTTTTTCTCTGGATTCCTTCATAGCACTGCTGCCCAATTTCATCGGTTCAAAAACATTCCGAATATAAATTTCATGAAGGAAGAAACGTGGTAATATTCAGATGTTGTGAAATTTTAAATTTACCATAATTTAGAATCTTTCCAGGGTAAGTTATTAATATTAAACTAACCTCTAATGTTATCTCAAATGACCTATGATACTAACTATAAGGACATAACCTTAAAAAATAAATAATCATGTGGTACGTCATGAATTTAATATTATTTGACATTGAGGATATTTTCAGGATTAATGCTCTCGGGAATTTAGCCATAACTCAAACATAACAAGACCATGGAAATTAAATGTTGACACTTCCATGCAATATTCATTTTATACAAAAAAAAATATAATGAATGATTATTTAGTCTCATGTTAAATCAAATATTTTTCCCTTGATCCCATACATGTCCCAATTTCCCCATAAATCCTATGTTAAACATATTATTAAATTGGATTAGAAAAAAATATTTGTATGGGATACATAAATAAGGAAACATTTTAGTCATCAGAAAACATGTATACCATGAATTCTTTATCATAATGTACACTTTTAACCTTTTAGATGTAGTTAAAAATTTCCTTAAAAAACTCACTAATAACCCTTTTTTAATCATTCAAATAACATAAAACCAATTATAGTAATATATAACACATAATGGTTTCATGGGACATCTCTATACATAAATGGAATAACCATGAAATCAACTTCCATACATTCCACTAATACAAAATCGAATAAATATAAGGTTGGCTTCGATTCCCAATTAATTGAAGGTTATAAAAAACCACACATAATTTTTTTATCACTCCATCAAACATCATTGTCTTATCTTGTATCCACCCATAAAATTTCAATGTTTAATTATACTATCATAACACAAAATTGATTTCAATTTTAACCGTTTCACACCAAAAATATCATTTAAAGTCACTAGAAATGATTTCTATGTATTAAAAGATTAATTATATTTATAAATTAATTATTAGAACCAAAATATCCAAAAAGAGAATATGTTATTTAGTTTTATATTATAAACATTGATGCTTCTATTTGAATACAAATAACAAATAATGGTCACAATAGCGGAGAGGTCGTTCTCGCAAAAACTCATTAATAAAGATCAATCCATTTTCGTTTAAGAAGAAATTATAAAATTACAAATATGAATATTCTTTTCAAAATAATTTTAATGATTTTAAAATAATATGGGTTTGTTTATACACCTAAAAAAATAAGGTCTTTTATAATATCCAAATATGACCCAATTAAAGGGGATTGAGATGAAGTCCCTTACCTCGAGTCTTCTCCATCATATAATATTAATAATATTTAAATAATAATTAGTTTTTAAAATTAATTATACTTTTAAATCAAACCATTTATATTTGTTATAAAAAGTGAACAATGTTATAATCATGGTGGTAGTAGGTCATATGTATGCATGTGTACCATTCCAATTTTTTATTGGTAATTATTTAAGGAATGTGAGTGAAATTTTATCATTATAGAATGATCAATATATCATTAAATATCATATTAATAATTAAAATATACTTATATATATTGTCTATGTGATGTAGTGATTAAAAACGAATCACATTGTTTCCTGGTGGTGATAGTTCACAAGTACTCCCGAACTACACAATCAATTTTCTGTTCAAGTAAATAAAGATTATATTTTATATATTCTTCTATTATAATGATAAATATGTAATTAATATCAAATTTAATCAAAAATTCCATCATTTTAGGCAATCTTGAGAGATGGTTATGGAAAATAAATTATATCAGTATGTGGTGTTGATAGTTCTCACATTTTCACTAAAGATTAATTTTTATCCCATCTGAGGAAAGTAAAGATTGATTTAGGTGATTATATTAACATAATAACAACATAGTATATTTATGATATTATATATATATTAACACTATGTTTGAATAAAATTTTAAGGAGGGTAAGAATAAATAAAATAGAATCAATTAAATAAAAATGACACCTCTTCTTTAGATGATCACCTTTAATTAATCACTTAACACCTCTAAGGAGACTGTTATGAAAAAATAAGGACTGTAGAATGTTGAGGGGATTATATAATTGGATATATGGTGATATTTGGTTGGAAAAATGGTTATGATGTTTTAATAAATGAGAATAATGGTTCATTTTTTTAGTTGAGGAGAGTGAAACTCTAGGAATTCTTTAAAATATTAAATTAATATTAAATATTTTTCTATTAAAAATGTGTCCAATGAAATTTATTTCAAATAAAAGATGAATATGGATCTAAATACAATCTAATACTGAAAATTATACAAGTTTAGGATATTTATTAGTCATTGTATATTTGATTTATCAATTTTTAACTATTACAATTTTATCATTTAATTTACACTTTCAGGGTTATTATAATAACTATAACATTCTAAAATACCAATAAAATAGTCAATTATGAAATTATAATGATTATCCCAAATTCTTATCCAACTATTAGATTATTATAAATTTTATAACCAATAATAAAATGTTAATTATTTTAAAATACCAATACTATCAAAAACTATATTTAATATGGGTTCTCCATCCAATGATAGAAAAAATATTTTCTATAAAAATATTTTCTAAAAAAAATAATAGAATATTTATAAAATAATTAATTAAGTATATTGTTTATTTTAATTAGTATCTATTTAATAAATGAAAAATTCTAATTTTATCATTAATTGCTTAGTTATAGTTTCCCATAGGCTAGAAAAAGTAAATATGGAAAATAATTATAATTAGATGGGATATGGGATAAATATGGTGTGAAAATTTGGTTTGTAGAAGTTTTGGGTAATTTTAAACTGTTATACTCATTGTTTCACCCAACCAATAAACCAAATTTAACTAAACTGTGGTCAGAATTTTTTCTGTGTTTTAAATTCATTATGTCAAAAAATTATTGTACCCTAAAATATAGAATATATTATGTATATTTAAATAATGGAACCATTTTAACAAAATTAATAAACAAAATTGGCAGAATATTGTTTATAATTAAACCTATAAACGTGGAAGATGAGTGGGATTTGAAAGAAAAAAAATAAAATGTTAAAAAAATGATATGTATAAATTAAATAATAAAATAATCAAAAATAAATTAATTGGATTAAATGATATATAATTTATCTAATTTTTCATTTAAAACCATTTAAAAAAATAACATTATAAATTCATCAGACTAAAAGGTAGTTTTCAATGAAAGAAAAGTTTTATTCACAACTCATCAAAAAATTATTAATTTAAAAAAAACATAAGATAATATCCATATTTCTATTTCCAAAAAATTATTTATTTTATAAATTATATTTCTTAATAATATAAAAATCAATTTTATTATTAGTGCTTAAAAGATAAAAAAATACATCATAGAATAATAATCTTTTATGCATAATATTTGATTTATTCATATCATTTTTTATGAAAATAAATGAGAACAATTTGAAAATATTGATTTAATATATACTATTTATATTTAATTTAAGCCATTAAATAAATTTAATTTGGATAATTTATTAATGTAGGACTCTTTTGTATGAGTAAAAATAGTTTTTTATGAAATTGAGTTCCAATATTTTCCAGTGGTTATTATGTTCACCCATAATGAAGTCAAAACCAAATAAATAATTTTATATTAATTTTTAAATATTATTTTTTCCTGATTTTGTTAATTTTATTCATATATTCCATTCCAATGGATTATATATAATTATCATATTATGATTGGACATTCAAATAGAATGTGAATTTTCAGTTGATCATTGTGTTGCAAGTAATTCAATCTACTCTCAATGTTTTGTTTAACGAATTCCAATATCAATTATGTTTATAAGAAATGAGAAAATCACAGTTTCATGTAATGAAAAGTATTCTTGGTGTTTTATGTGATGGAAAATATTGAAACAGTCAGTTTTTTAAAACAAATTCACGACATATAAGGGAGTTATATTTTACCGCCATAAATAAATTGCATCCTCTTAATTTGAACATGATCACAGTAAACAATGCTTTGTCATCAAATAATCTCACTATGTGAATCACACATAAAAAATGATAATAAAACAACCTATTGAAAGTACCAAAAGCGTTGTGGGAAGGTTATCTAGATTAAAATATATTAGTCTTCTAAATAAGAGAACAAACGTGGGAAGTGAAAATGAATGTAAAAGAAAATAAGAACAACCAAATACTAATAAATAGTGATAAAGAACACAGTCATGAGAAATATAGTGGAAAAAAATACATAAATCTAATATAGATTAAATGCCCATTCTTCCATTAATAATTTCTAAAATTTTTTAACATTTTATTTCAAAATTCATTTCCTTGAGGTGGAATTTTTTTAAAAAAGTAAAACCTACATTATTTAATTCAATTTCATAAGAAAAAACTCATCCTTTGTATTAACCATGATAAATTTAAACTTCATCTCTTACTCTAAGAGATAAATATTTCGTATTTGGATCACTAGATTATAATATGATTCATTAAATAATTATCATTTTTTCCTTCTATCCCTAGTTACTATAAATAGTAGAATTGTTATTATATGTTATCCAAAAAGCCAAAATATTCATATGGTTAATTAATAGAATAAAATATATTACATCATCCAATGTTCAATATGAATCTTTCAATAAATAATTATCCTTGAAAAGAAACAAAAAATAAAAACTTATAAAGGAGGTCAACATATCATTAAATCTCGAATTATCACGAAGTATATCTTCATTGTCAGAAACCAAATATGTCAATTTCATAGACATCTATTTTCATGAAGCATAATAATAACAAGAATTTATGTAAAACCATAATGAAATTAATTTATTCTTCCACATTCCTTAAATAAAACCATATGTAATTGAATATAATTCATAAATTAATAAAATTGTAAATTCTACCAATGATAACATATACCAGTTTTTATGAAAATTATTAATCTATTATGGGGTCATCAATATAATTCAGTTTACCTTATCCCTATCAAATGAACTCTTTATTTAAACTAAACCCAATTTTCCCAAAAATATGAATATATTATGGATTATCATCCCTTAATCATGTGTATTTTATAAAATAACACCATTTAATTAAATCAGAATTTTATTTTATCTATACCAATCATTATATTGTTGAAACTACATATTGAAACTCTATATAGAACAAACCATGTTTTTTTTCAGATTTATATAATATAAATACCATTACAAAAACACATCAACAATATAATTAAAAAAAATACATACACAATTCAAATCATTCTGATCATTATTTGTTATAAAAATTTCTTTCTATGGTCTAGAAATAATCCTTATTTTAGATCATTGAATCGGTTATTGTCATAGTTCCTCACATATAAGACCTTGAATTACATGAAAAAATTTCTCTATATGACCATCCATTACACAATGATAACATCTTCCCCTCTAATTGATATATTATTCTAGTTTATTCTTTTGACCTTCTAGACACATGGGAAGATGAATCACCTGTTCTTTCTATTCATTACCACTTGAAAATTAATAAAATAGTGTCTTGCTATTATTTCAATATTTAGTAATTTAAAAAATATCACATTTTTAAACATATATCATTATATTGGATTACACATAATCACAATATCTATCACCCTAGTCAACATCCTATTTTCATTCTGAATGTTTAAATTTTTTTCATCAGATTAAATGATAACACAATTCATTCTTCTTATAAAAATTGGCTAAAATCAAAATGTATAACGTGAGTAGAAATATTCAAAGTTCTAAACCATGTAATCATGAAAAATAATTTGTATGATATCTAAATCATGTCTCATTACGTTTAACTAACATTATTCCTAATTATTATTTAATTCCATTATGTTGGTTTGTAATGAGTTTGTGAATTTCTAAAGAATATTGTCACGACACGTCCCCTGGGGTCCGTGCTGTGACTATCCCAACCCCATCTTCCATAGGTCTGCGGCTGGAAACTAGCAATGAAAGGAGTAATCACCAAAACGGGAAGACGTTTCCCTTAAACATGTACAATCACACAGCTTGATAACACAACAATAAGCAATTGGGAAGTAAACTACTATTGTAAAAGTGTACTAAATGTAATGGGGCTGGAATAGAATCCCAACTGGAAAAGTACAAGTACAACTGAAAAGTAAAGAACAACTGAAAGGTGAAAAGAAGCTCATGAATTGTCCCCCATGGATCCTACATGAATGGAATGTACAGATCGCCTCCGTAGTACTCCACGTCTACCCGTATCATCTCTGTCACATTACGGAAAATATCCACCCTTGAGCATGTTCTAGTTCTGGCTCCCTAAACCTCAATTAATGTTGTACGTCATCTACGAAATACACAACAGGGTTTGGGGGAAGCGAGTGCATGGGTGGGAAAAACTATACTCAGTAGGGACCTTGAGACCCCGTAGGTCTCCTTGAATTCCACAATGAAAACCCACAGGGTAACACCCCAAATGTAATTTATGACATATCATAACATAAACCACAAGCACAATGCAAAGAAAACTGATAGTAGGAATCACTTAGGTCGAGGGTAGAAGGGTTATCACATCATTGATCTCCCCCGACTACTTGAGAACTTCCTCTCTATAGTGTACAGTGGGCCTGCCGGGTCCCACAGAGCCGCTTCCCACTAAACATGATTTTCTGTGGTACCCATCACTGATGGGTATCGTTGGCATGAAGGGTCACAGAAATTTGGTTCCCCCTGTTGGAATTCTGGTTCCCACAGATCGGCTTCCCACCATGGCCGAAATGAGGTACTCCTCTTGTCTAGTACCATAGATCTTTCGGGTCACATTGTTCCACTCCGCACCATGGTACTCCTCTTGAACCACTCCTCAAGCCACTGGCTGCAACTTAATATCAATGGATTTCACCATAGGGTATATTTTAGGGTAGTAACTGTAGCATCATCAGTCACAATCCTCAAACAACTCAGCCTGATGAAAAAATCCTCCTCTATCGAGTACTATGGATAGGTCGGGTCATACAGAGCCTCTTCCCACTAACCATGACCTAATATGGTAATCAACCCTGATGGGAACCATTTTCATTCCAGGTCACATAGATATGCTTCCCACCAAGGGTCGGCTGGGTCACACAGAGTTGTTTCCCACCTTGACCATTGTCAAGCTGTCTTCTGGTCAAAGATAGCTACAGGATTCTGTATGTAGCATTCTTGGGATAACATCTTCTCATGCCATTAGTCATATTACAAATAGTACACAGTCTATCAATGAATTAACCTGATGATATCTCAATTTATAAGGGTTCCAACGCAACAGACGATTCATCAATCAAACACTCGCTCGTTGCATTATTGGAATTTTATTGTCGAGGTCTCAATTGTATTCGGGTGTGATGAAACCGATCCATACTCCATGTTTTCCCAATACATTCATGGAGTAGGTAAATAGTATCATCTTACACCAAGGATCCCAATGATGTAGACGGTTCATCAAATAGAGATCTGGTTCTCAAGTTAAAGCCCTTGAATTGTTCCTGAATGATACTGGGTCTGGGTCTGGTCCACCTCAATCAGACATGCCTGACCCAGGTCGACCTAGGATGACCCGACATAACTCGGGTCAACCCATCCTAGCCTATTTAGGCTGCGGGTCAGGCCATTGGGGTGTGGGTCAGTCCGCTGGACTAACCTGGTGGTGCCGCCCGCCTGGCGGCGCTGGCCGCAAAGGATACCTGGACACGGCGTGTCTGGGAAGGGCTGAAATGGCACCGAGCAATGTCATCATGTCAACCCTCATTGGGTTTCCCCAACGAGATGCCATATGGTGATGCATGTCCTCCATGTCATGGCCGACAGGATGACACTTTTCCGTCGTGTACTCCATTTGCGTGCACCTCGTCCATCTACTATTGGTTGATCTGGCGGCCCCTGATCTCACTATGACCAACACAGTTCACGGCCTTGCATTTTCATGGGCACACAACCGAGTTTTTCCCGACCTTTGATTTTCCATATCCTTCACGACTGGTCGGTGTGCCAGATGACCTCTCCTCCAGTCGATGTGGCTGACAAGCCACGGTCCTCCATGTTAATCAGTGGGGAAAGACGGCGCGCCGCGCCACCTCCGCGGTCGGCTGGTGCCACCTGCTCTGACAACCGTCATAGCCTTGTGTCATGGCCTCCTATTTCCGCATGCGTTGATGCACTATCCACCACATAGATAGTCAATGTCGTCACATTGTTGTCCTTCCGTGGAGGTAGAAAAATGTAGAAAATATAGCAGTGGGTTCGGGCCATGTTCGTTAGGCCCACGACCTCCACATTATCTCATAGACATGAGGGGGGGGTAAGCGTTTAATAATAGTGGAATTAATCAACTAGATAAATCTCACATGATACCCTGCAATTACCTCTCACAAAAACAAATGAATCGAGGGTCAACCCGTAAGTCGGATGACCGCCATTTTTTTATAATTTCAAGAATGGGGAAGAGGGAATTAGAACTGAACAAAATAAAAAAATAACACCCTGCCTGAAATGTGGGATAGAGCTCATAGTTGAGGGAGTCTCGTTGATTTTCGTCCCAGAAAAAAGATGTCCTCACTGCCGATCGAACATCAAACTCCATTCCAGGATTTTGTTGTCGTTCATCACCTCTTATTGGGGTCGGATCCATCCGGTAAGGGGTCGGAGACATGGAACTCCAAAAAAACATCGTTTCATGGAAAATCTTGTCTGATACCCCTCCCCTATTAACTATATTTATAGGAGAGGTGAAGTGTATGTAATAATGCATTGAGTTAATGGGGCATGTTAATTAGGAAGCACACTAATTTACCCCAAACTTTGATGTTACATCGATTGGAGGTTCAATCCATTAATTGGATTTAAACATTGTCGTTCCCACCATACAGATTGTCTCTTGGAAGAATAGAATAAAAATAAAATAATATTATTATTTTATTTATTCTCTTAAAATGTTCCAAAAACCATCTTTTTGACCGGACCTACTGCGGTCGAAGTGAAGCCACTTTTAAGCGAAACTAGGTGCTTCTGATTGAATGATACTCTTAGATTTTTAATTTGAGAAAACGTTCAAATGTTCGAAAATTCCCTCTAACATGTTTATTGAACATACCCAAAAAAAGTATAGTAAATAATTAATAGTCATCCTCAACCCATGCCGGTCGAGGATAGTCTGTTTGTATGTAAAACATGCCTCAACAAACCCATCATTATTATAGTATTTCCAATCCATGTTATAGTTTAAATGCTATGGATTTTTAGAATTAATTAATTGTCACTTAATTATTTTATTTACGGCCAAAAACTATCATTCACTGGTGGCCCGTGCCGGCCAATGTTAGTATCTCCCTAAAAAAATCACACCTTCACGAGTTTAGCGGTAGTCTCAAATTTTTAATCTAAGTTACCGTCCGTGAGTTATAACCATTCGAAAATTAAAATAACTATATTTTATTATTTTATTTATGGTTATGCCATTTTTGGGTTTTCTCACAGAAAGCCCACATCGACTAAATATAATTTGCTCCTAGGGTAAACCCACCATCTTAAGAACAACGGTGCCCTCCGATTTCTGTTCTGAGTAACTGTTTTAAGAGTTATTACTCATTTTCAGGAAAACATCTTACACGCGCTAATTAAAACTTATCCAAACAGTGATGGATCATTCAGGGCACTCTAGGCCTCAGTATCCCACGTCATCAGATTTTTTGTTTCAAAATAATTCAATATAATAAATAAAATTAATTTATAAAATTTCTACTATATAATATTCTCTGAATGATAGATATTTTCATCCCCGGAATCTAAGACACAGACTAAGGAAACAAATGGGGGTACAATGTAGGAATCAGAGCCTCCCACTCCCATGTTCCCTAATGGATTTTCCTATGATATCAAAAAATGCGCACCAGAGGTATCAACCACCCATGATGGACCCTCTCATATCAATCATCAAACTCCACCGGGAACTCGGTAAAAGTCACCCAATCTCCAATGTACAACTCACCCTAGTTGATAACGTGTGATGGATCACGCACGCATCTCCGTTGCTGTGACACATGGAATACATTATGCACCAGGTGAATCAGTGGGGAATGAGATATATGATACACCACCTTCCCCACTCTGCTGGGAATCTAGAAAGGTACAATGAAACTTCGAGACAACATGTCTCCTCTTAAAAATCTCTGCAAACCTCATCGAAGAGAGACCCACAGAAATTCAAGGTGTCCCTCCTTGTATCTCCATAAGACTTCTGCCGGTTCTGAGCAGTTTTTAGTTTCTAACAAGTGGGGAATCGTGATACAAAATATTCCACTACTTCCTTCATATCAGGCCATCAGTACTGATGTCGGAGGTCTTGGTATATCTTCACCACTCTAGGATGTATCGTTAATGGGGATGTAGTGATCTCTATCAACACCTCCTTCTTAAGCATCAAATGTACCACAACAAATCTTTTGAAAGAGATGACATGCTCACCACCTTCCGAAATTCCTTCAGGAGACCGTCTTGAGGATATCTGAGTATTTCGGGCCTCGCAATCAATGTCCCAAGCAGTTCCCCATCCCCCCGAATTTTACGAATAATTGGGGGAGTTCCAATCATAGACTAGTGGTAACTACTCCAACATTATCTGAAAAGGATATTCGATGCACAACCAGCTACTCTAACACCTCACATAGTAGTTTTAGACCATACCACATGTTGAGTGTGTTCTCTATCATGTTCCCCTTAACATAATTATAGACTACTTCATTGTCATAGTCCTAGAGTAACTATTTCCATAATTGGTGCCTCAGGTTCGTGTGATTTTGTGAGAAGATACACCTGGTACTCTTTTGATCACTGAAATAGTAAATCATTCACCAATCAAGTAGTGCTGCCACATCTTCAGCACAAAGACCACACCTACTAACTGCAGGTAATGGGTAGCAGAGTTTTAATGGTCAGACTCTGTCGTAGGTCCTGAATGCTCTTCTAAAACTACTTCATCCAATAGAAAGGCTCTTCCTTTTTCTTCAAAGATGACAAGGGTGACGCTACCCATGAAATCTAGGGTACAAATCTATGGTGGTACATAGTCAATGAAAATGTACCTCTCCCTTTGAGGAGGTAATCCTGAAACATATTTCTAAAAGATGTCCCCATTCTCTACTACTCCAGTTTGGAACTAAAAACACAAAAACCCAGCTGCCACGAGGGTATGTTTGGCCAAATCAAGAGTGATCAGTTTCACACTCCTATGCATGAGTTTATCATGTGCTATATTGGTTTCCTTTGTTTCCGTATAAAGAAAACCCATTCCAACATTGTAGATAATCGACAACCATATTTTCTAATACAGTCAATCTGAGTATGAACTATGTATGTCCATTCAATACCAAAACTAACTTCGTAAGGCCTCAAAGTTGTCACCAAGTGGTTTCAACTAAAAAACTCACCTGATGTGTCAGATCACACCATACTCGAAGTGTGATTAATGTGTATCCTGCAAAAGGTATCCCCATACATAAGGGTCAATTCAACTATTTAAATGGAAACTCTAGGTCTTGGAAAAAATTCCTGGAAGTAATGAATTATTGGTACATATTTCTAATGATACGACAGCTAATAGTAGTCACATATCATACCTCATGTCATTCTTGGAGTTCTGGGGTCACTTTCTCTAACCGCATGAAGCTACTCGCTTCCCGTTTCCTCCAACTCCTGTTTCCCGGTGGGGACCACAATGAGGTGGTTGTTATAACATGTCGAAATGTATACCACCTAATCATGCTCTCCAAGATCCACATGCATGTCTGCTACCCTGAAGATTCATTTTCCCATTCACTTCTTCATCCAGACACATTTTACACACCCAAGTCTCAAAAACCAGAGTTAGTTACCATCTTTTATACTACTGACATTCATTGGCTCCATTCGCTCATCCAAAGAACATTCAACCAAAAAGGTTATCTCTAAAATTCTAAAATAAGTAGGAATATATAAAGGATTAGTGTTGGATTGGATGTCCCTAAACACCCCTCGCACAGAGGTCTAATCCCTGAAGCATTTTTTGTATTGTATTCATCGAGTACCTAGGTTGGTCGGTATGCCTCAATGAAAACACAGCTACTGATATGTCATTCTGCAAATTATTTATAAGCTATTGGGAACTCTCAACCACCTCCTCAAGCCAGTCCGTAGCAATATGTGATTCAGGCTCACCTCAGCACATGAGGAGTATCTGATCCTAAAACACTAGTAAGGTACTAATCAAAGATGTGTTATCTTCCGGTACTACATGTTGTAACTGATGACCAATGATCAATGATTTAGAAGACACACTACCATAACATACTGTCTTGGGAAATGTTCCACGTAGCAAACGATAATCACATTGCAGACCATCTTCATGGAAACTCACTAGAAATGAATAGAAAATAATACCACCATCTCCTCTACTGGTGTCACAAATTGGCGAAAAACTCTGGCCATTGCCTCCAGCTAGTCCTCTGCTGCCTACGAGTCCTTCTATCATCGGAACCACAAAGGCTACTACTGCTGGAACTCATGAAACACACTCAGTGTGTGTTCACCCTCTACTGGTGGGATGGTGGAAACAACTATCTAATTGCATTTGTTGGTGCTGGTACACCACCAGGAGGTTGCAATGTCGTAAGGGGGCCATGCACTAAGGCCTCATCGCTGACTTGGCCATCATCGTGTAATCTCTAAGGAAACCTAGGTGGTTGTCAAAGTAGTGTCATTGTAACATCCCAGGTAAATAAATAATATTACATTCTATTGTTTATCAATATTTTTGAATAAAATTTTAATACTACATTAAAGGGAATACTATTCTTGATGGCGTATCCAATACGCAACAACGAGTTTTTTTTAAAATCTTACATTGCACACTAATAATATAATAATATTATAATAGTTAACACCTAGCCGTTGTAATGGAGGGAATGAACATAAATAACTAAAAAATGATTACATATGTTTTTCAAACATTTTTATATTTATCCAATAACTTTTGGAGGTTTAGAATCCAAATGAATCCAATATTAAGAAATAAATACTCTCATATTTTTAAAAGATTGTTTTACCGCCTTTTGATGGCGAACCATTTTTAAATATAACTTTTGACAACCTTTTAAGCTATATTTGTAAAAATAAACTTATTCTTTATTATTGGGTTATTGAAATTTACTTTGGTTAAATTTTTGGTATCTTTCTGACAATGATAATTATTTTTAATGAATAGTGAAAAATATTGCATTTTACATCGAACCTTCTTTTTCATCTAATTTAAATATATGGATAGATTATCTTTTTAATTGGTTTCAAAGTTCAATTACAATATATTTTTACAATTTAATCCAATATTGTTCATTAGAAATAATTTCACTTTGGAATTGGGCATAAACTAATGCCAAACTTTTCATAGATATTGTTGCAAAAAAACCGGCTATTTGTTTTGACAACAAGAATTTTTTTTAAATTAATTATTGAAATTTATGTGTTTAGAATTTGGTAAAATGGATTATATATTTGGAATCAGAAGGTCCAAATTATTTAATTAATACTATTTTTTTAGAATTTGTGTATATTAACGACGATAATTATCGTTAATTATATTGATTAATTAGTAATCGGGTAGTTAAGGATAATAAAATAATATCATAATAATAACAAATGACACCAACATGTGTCCTAATACTACTGGTTGTGTCTTTTCCGATCATGGGAAGCCTTTTTCCAAACGTGGGGACCCCATGGAATCACTTTTGTGTGATAATGACTTTTTATCTTTTTTTTAAAAAGAATGTAAATATAACAAAGAATGTATCACCTGAGTAAAAAAAATTTAATTTCTTATAAATAAATTAGCTCTTGGACTATAAATATTCATTGGAATTATAAAAATATATCCTACATCATATTATTTTTTTATAATTTTTAGACATTAAATAAATTAAATTATATATGAGACTGTGATGATGCAGCGATTACCTAATTATTTATCTATTTAAATAAAATGAAATGATAATGTAAAATATAAGAACTAAAATGTAAAAAACCTATTTTATTGGTGAATTTAGAACCCTTTACACCTTATCCTCTAAATACATCAATGTGGGACTTTTGAAATCCGATACTCATTTGAATATGAAGTAACATTTTATACCTTTCCAGGAGTTCCCCTCCTCTCCTCTATAAAAGGCCCCCACCTATACCTCCTTACACACACCTCTCAAGCATTTTTCTCAGCCAATATCTGTTACTTTTGTTTCTACACATACATCTCTTCATCCTATAAGCTTTACCTTAGGATGAAATTTCTTCAATAAACCCTTTTGGTTCAAACCAAGAGGAGTTACCCAATTCAAAGGTAAAGTCTTCTCTAAAGCTCTTTTGTTTTATTTTTATTCTCCAACAACGTGAACTCTTTTTATTCATTTATTTTGTAACAAAACCAGTATCTTCAATATACTAGGATTTTTTTATAAGAAATATTCGAGCTACACTTACACACAGCTACATCTAATGGTTAATGATCATACTGTTTTCGTGGATGGCGAATTTCTGCGTCACGAAATGATTATTGCTCAATATTCTTCTAACACTGTAAAAGGTGTCCATTAATATGTCACTATCTTTGTATATGATATATATTATTTTTATGTTTTCCTTAAGCTTCTGTATTTTTCATTTAGGTCATACCATTATAGTTTCCATTATGGGTAAACACGATATCTTTATTTTAGAAAGTGCGGACTACTGCCCCCTCAAAGTGATTTGATTCGTTAATGCTTATGTGGGAAATATAAAGGATAGAGTTAATGATATTATATATGATATTATACTTTATTTATAATATATATTTATATCATTATGATATCACTCCATTAATTAAGAAATATAAATGAAAGTTGTGTTCATGTGTACGTACGGCCTACCGTCTCCATGAACGGTGCATTTCATTTCTTTTTATCTCCAAATGTTATGGAACAGTATAAAATGAATATGTACTTGGAATATATGATATTTAAATCATTAATACTATTCTATAGATGATTTACTTATAACTACATGGACAATCATTTTCAAACAAGTTCATTTTTGACTCATGTACCAAACATCGACAAAAACGTCTGAAATGAACTCACATTATTAACCAATTATTATAACATTGAAATATGTGATATGAACTGAATAATTATATTTAAAGTAGGACCATAAGAAATTATAAATTTACCAAAGTTTATTCTTCAGTAATATATTTAAACGAACAAGACAAGTGGGACTTGAGGTAAGGGATCCTACCTCTCTCTTTATTTTAAAGTACTCTTTTTATGTAAAATACTTTAATCTCCTCTTTCTAAAGTTGGGGATGTTATTTTTTATTAATATTGCTTTAAATTTTATGTTAATATTATTAGAGACCCTATTTATCTCATCAATCCATTTTAGGATGTTTTATGTGGCGCTGTTAGGATGCCGAATTTTCGTAAGGGGATTTTCATCTCACATTTTATTCCTATGAGATTCATGCTACATTGGCCACTATTTCCTTTTGTGTGGTCTTTTTACTGCCAATTATTTTATTATTTCTATAATATACTCTCATTTATGTGTAGTTACATATTCATTGTATGAACCTTCTTTCATGGGGTGTACCTTTCGAAAGTTTCCCATATCGGTAAGGGAAACCGTCACACTACTCTTTTAAAAAGAGTTATTTTGTTATGTATTTTAATTTACATATTTTTGTTATGGGATATGTTCTTATATATCCTTATTGATGTAAATTTTATGCCCAATTTATGTGATACCATTTTCTCTCTCATCAACTAATTTTATGAATTTTAAAGTGAAGCTGTTAGGCTGTCGAATTTTACCAAGGGAACTTTTTAACCCAATTTTGATTTATCTGGGTTCAACATGTAGTTATTGAATATGCCATCCTTTGAATATGGGTGAATGACCTTTTATTATTATACACATAATATACACTTATATTGGGTGTATTTATATTTGTCACACATAATTTTGAGATTGATTTATCCTTAATTTAAGGATACCTTCTTTGTAAGGGATTTCATCTCATTTTACATTTCTATAGAGACTTCATTGTTTTTATGCACCAATTAACTCTTATGTGGTGTATATACTGTCCTTTGGAATATTATATCTTGAATCCATTTATTCTCATTATATTTTAATGTTCTGATTAAATAGTATTCCTCAATTATTATATTCAAGTGTTTCTAATTTTTGTAAAAACCCTTTAACTAAAATATCTCATTAAATGTTTAAATGATTTGTTCTTATTAATATCCATGTTTTCAAAATGCTTTTAAGGATTTATTTATATGGATATTAATGGTTTCAAATGTTAAAAGCATTAAGGTGGTAGGAGACACTTTGATTAAAAAATATCATTATTGAATGTTTTAAATGGTTTTGAAAATGGTTTTTTTGAATGGATTAATTATTTCAATATCTTAATATGTTATATTTTCATTGGAATGCGGGAATTTTATCTTTCCATTATGCTTATGTTATGTGCTATGATTATGTTTTTTTTCGTGGGCATTGTGTATGAAAACGAGTGGCTCCATGATAAACTAATGGCCGGTGAGCCCGATATATCTCTACAATACATTGGGTAACGTGAAGGGGTTAAATGTTAAGGTTTCTCCGAAGATATTTAGGGAATATACTATGATGGGTATTAGAAAAGTAACCATGAGGGTTACTACCTACGTAAGAATGTTATGAATGACTCAAGTTACCTTTATGTCTTATGATTTCTCTGAGTTATTCATAAATCTTATGATTTCATGAGGTATGTTAATATTGTTATGTTTTATGAGTAAAGTATAATTTCATTGATTCTTATTCATACATGTACTAATGTTTCCATTCCGAATTTTTATATCCATTACTGAGATTTTTATGCTCATCCCATGTTTTTGAAATGTTTTTCACAGAACATAAAGTAGAATAGTGTCAATGATGGGATCAAGGAAATGTCATGCCGTCTAAAAAAAGAACTATACATTAATCTTTTGTTCAAGAGATTTTATTTTGTGAAAAAATTGAAACTGAGTAGATGTGTCTAATTTGTAATCTTTGAGATGTAATAGTTATGTCTTAATTCTCTAAAACTCTAAACCTGAAAAGATCCTCAATGTGAATTATTCAATTTAATTCAAGATTAAGTAATGTTTTAAGGACGGATCATTATAGTTGGTATGAGAGGTCGGTTTAGATAACTTTAGATTTTAGAGTGTTGTTATAGTATAAGTGACAAGTTTTGTATGACCAAAATGGTTACTATTTTTGATAGAGTCATGGATATTTTTGAAGGATGGAATGACTTTGAGATAACTTGGATAAGTATATCTTAGTTTTTATCTTCCTCTTTAGAACATGATGATTTTGTTGATATACTCACACTGACATTTTTGGTTTTAGTAAATGGATGGATCTAGTAGGCACCAAAGTGACAATGGGCTTTAAGGAAACTGTGTTGGTTCTCTAATTAAGAGATTGTATGAAATGGGGGATTCAATGAGAAATATCATGGTTATTCTAAACCATCTAACAGGAGTCATGATCAGCCACTTGAACCTGGGTGAGTTCTCTAATTCCTCTTGTACGAGAGAACCAACTCAATGTGTAAGTTCATGTGATAATTATAAAGGTAACCATTATTGATTATATGATCCTTACTTTTGAGGTAATTATGGGTTACTATATGTTATAATGGAAGATGAAATACATGAGGTAAACTTGAGGTTAACATATTTTATGGTTATTTTTGAAGATTTTATCTCTTTTTGAGGGGATTTTTTAAGAATTATATATTTTTGGAAAAAGGACAACACGCGGACCGTGTGAAAACCCGTCGCGTCAGACGAAGCTGCGGGAATCGAACCCACAACCAAAGTACAACTTGTATTTATCACCTACCACTGGACTACGTGATGTCCCGGGATAGTTTGAATGATTCTTTTTAGTTAGATGATTGTATTAATTAATAGTAAGTTGATTTTGGGTTATCTATGGAAATTATTAACCTATCATGGAGGATTTGTGATTAGGCTGATTACTTTTCGGTGTGCGACTTTAAGTGAAACTTATGTTATTTAGAGATAAATGTTAATTTGTACCTTGGACGACTATGTGATTAAATCCTTAAAATATTTTTGTTTCAATCTTAGTTGGGTTTTCTTTGAATAATTTTATGGATATATGCTTATTTAATGGTCGTTGTTGAACTTTGGGGTTTTTTTGACAAATCATGGAGATTAGGAGTAGTTTTTCTTTTTGAAAAAAAAATCCTTTTTGGGTATTATCTGATCTCATACTAAACTTTTTGATAGATATCTAATGACATGGGAAATATATAGTTCCCTTTTGTGGATTTAGTGATTCTCATGAAGTTTATTATAGTACTCTTAATGAGAATAAGTCTTCCTAAATACTCGTCTTTTGGAGAAAGTATGAGTTTCATTAAGGAATCTACTGAATGTTAAATGTCTATGTTACAAGTAAGCATGTTTCATTATGAATTAGTTAATATCAAAAATAAATTCCTCAATTAAGAGTAACATTAAACAAAAATTTAGTCTATTAACTTTTCCTACTGGGGAATCGAATACTGTTTAACCCATCAAAAGTTTGTGATTTTCTTGTGGTTAACTTTCCCCTAGACATGTTTACTATCACTCTCCATCAGAACATGTCCCTTTATTTTTTCCTCTATATCCATATTTTCATACTTGGAATCCTAGTATGGGTTAACTCAGGTGACCTTTGTACTTATCTCCCATTATTTTAAAGTTATAGTTTTAATGACTCTTGTTCCGGTGTGGGACTTTCAATGATGTTTCCAAGCCCAATTTTGAAATTGCGAGGATGCAATTACCAAAAAGGGGGGAATGATGTTACATCCAAGGTAAATAAATAATTTTAAATTCTAATGTTTATCAATATTTGTGAATAAAATGTTAATACTACTTTAAAGGCAATTCTATGTTTGACGGCATACCCTATACGCAACAACTAGATTCTTTGACATCTTATGATTCACACTAATAATATAATAATATTATAATAGTTAACGCCTAGTCGTTGTAATGGATGGAATGAACAGAAATAACTATAAAATAATTACATATATTTGTAAAATATTTTTACATTTATCCAATAAATGTTAGAGGCCTAAAATCTACATGAATCCAATTTTATGAAATAAATACTCTAATATTTTTAAAAGATTGTTTTACCACGTTTTGAAGGAGAACCTTTCTTAAATATAACTTTTGAAAATTTTATAATCTCTATTTTTCAAAATAAACTTATTATTTATTATTGGGATATTGAAATTTACTTTTGTTAAATTTTTGGTATGTTTCTGACAATGTTAATTCTTTTTAATGAATAGTGAAAAATATTGCATTTTACATCAAAACTACTTTTTCATCTAATTTAAATATATGGATATATTATATTTTTAATAGGTTTTAATGTTTAATTAGAATATATTTTTACAATTTAATTGAATATTGGTCATTATAATTAATTTCACTTTGAAATTGGGCATAAACTAATGCCAAACTTTTCATAGATATTGTTTCAAAAAAAACCCGCTATTTGTTTTGACAACAAGAATTATTTTTAAATTAATTATTGAATTTTATGTGTTTGGAATTTGGTAAAATGGATTCCATATTTGGAATCAGAATGTCCCAATTATTTAATTAAGACTCTTTTGTTTTTGGACTTTGTGAATAGTAACGACGACAATTATCGTTAATTATCTTGATTAATTTGTAATCATGCAGTTAAGGATAATAAAATAACACCATAAAAATTAAAAATGACACCAAAATGTGTCCTAATACTAATTTTTGTTTCATTTCCGACCATGTTATGCCTTTTTCCACACTTGGGGACCCCATGGAATCACTTTTGTGTGATAATGACTTTTTATCATTATATTTTTTTTAAAGAAAGTAAATATAAAAAACAATGTATCACCTGAGTAACATTTTTTTAATTTTGTCTAAATAAATGATCTATGGGGAAATAAATAGTCATTGGAATGATAAATATATTTCCTACATCATAGTATTTTTTTATAATTTTATGATATTTAATAAATTATATTATATATGAGACCATGATGATGCAGCGATTACCTCATTATTTGACGATTTAAATAAAATTAAATGTTAATGTAAATCCTAAGACCTAAGCATGTCAAAAACATATTGGATGGGTTTATTTAAAACCCTTATCACCTTAACCTCGAAATACATCAATGTGGGACCTTTAAAATCCGAAACTTATTTCAATATAAAGTATCATTTTATACCTTTCCAAGAGTGCCTCTCCTCTCCTCTTTTAAAAGGTCCCCACCTCTACTTACATACCCACACATCTCAAGCCATTGGCTCGTCCAATATATGCTCATTTTTTCTCTCCACATATATCTATTTTTTCTATAAGCCTTACCATAGGCAGAAAGCTCTTCAAGAAACCCTTTTGGTTCAAACCAAGAGGAGTTACCCGATTCAAAGGTAAAGTCTTCTCTAAAGATCTTTTGTTTTATTTTGATTCTAAAACCCCCTAAACTAATTTTATTCAATTATTTTTTAACAAAAACACTATATTCCATATAATAGTATGTTGTTATAAAAAGGATTCTAGCTTCACTTACACAAACCTACATCTAATGGTTAAAGAGCATACTGTTTCCTTGGATGGCGAATTTCTGCCTCACGAAACGATGATTGTTCAATATTCATCTAACACCTTCAAAGGAGTCCATTAAAAAGTTACTATATTTATATATGTTATATAATATTTATATGTTTTCCTTAAGCTTCTGTATTTTTCATTTAGGTCATACCTTTATGGTTTCTATTATGCGTAATTACGCTATCTTCATTTTAGGAAGTGCGGACTACCTCCCCCTCAAAGTGATTTGATTTGTTAATGCCTTATGTGGGACATATAAAAGATAGAGTTAATGATATTATATATTATATTACACTGGAATTCTAATATATCTTTATATCATCATGATTTCACTCCATTAAGTAAGAAATAGAAATGAAAGTAGCGTTCATGTGTATGTACGAACTACCGTCTCCATGAACGGTGCATTTCATTTCTTTTTATCTACAAATGTTATGTAATAGTAAAAAATGAATATGTACTGGATATATATGATATTTAAATCTTTAATACTATTCTGGAGATGATTTACTTATAACTACATGGACAATCATTTTCAAACAAGTTCATTTTTGACTCATGTACCAAACATCGACAAAAACATCTAATATGAACTTACATTATAAACCAATTATTATAACATTGTAATATTTCATATGAACTAAATAATAATCATTAATGTATTACCTTAAGAATTTATAAATTGACCAAAGATTATTATTCAGTAATATACCGAAACGAACAAGACAAGTCGGACTTGAGGAAAGGGATCCCACCTCTCTCTTTATTTTTAAGTAATCTTTTTATGTAACTTACTTTAAGATACTATGTATTATGTTTGGGGATGTTATTTTATATTCCTCTTGCTTTAAATTTTATTTTAATATGATGAGAGACCCTAAGTTTATCTCATCAATCCATTTTTTGGAATTTTTATGTGGCACCGTTAGGCTGTCGAATTTTCTCAAGGGGATTTTCATCTCACTTTTTATTCCTGTGAGATTCTTGCTACATTGGATACTATTTCCATTTTTGTTTTCATTGTACTGCCCATTATTTTACTATTTTTATAATATAATCTCTTTTATGGGTAGATAAATCTTCATTTTATGACCCTTATTTCATGGGGTGTATGCTTCGAATGTTTCCCAAATCGGTAAGGGATTCTTTCACACACCTCTTTTAAAAAGAATTATTTTGTTATGTATTTTAATTTACATCTTTTTTTTGTGATATGTTTTTCTAAATCATTATTGATGTAAATTTTATGTACAAGTGATGAGAAACCATTTTCTCTCTCATCAACTAATTTTATGAATTTTAAAGTGAAGGCGTTAGGCTGTCAAATTTTACCAGTGGAACTTTTTAACCCAACTTCGATTTCTTTGGGTTCAACATGTAGTTATTGAATATGTCATCCTTTGAATATGTGTGAATGACCTTTTATTTTTTACACTTTATATCCAGTTATATTGGGTGTATTTATATTTGTCACACATAATTTTCAGATTTATTTATCCTTAATTTAAGGATAGCTTCTTTATAAGGGATTTCATCTCATTTTACATTTCTATTGAGACTTCATTGTTTTTATGCACCAATTAACTCATATATGATGTATATACTATATTTTGGAATAATATATCATGAATATATTTATTCTCATGATATTATAAAGTTCTGATTAAATTTTATTCATCAATTATTATATTCAAGTGTCTCTATTTTTGGTAAAAACCCTTAAACTAAAATATCTCTTTAAATGTTTTAATGATTTGTTCTTATTAATATCCATGTTTTCAAAATGGTTTTAAGGATTTATTTATATGGATATTAATGGTTTAAAATGTTAAAATCTTCAAGGTGGTATGGGACACTTTGATTCAAAAATCTCTTTATTGAATGTTTTAAATGGTTTTGAAAATGGTTTTTTTGAATGGATTCATTATTTCAATATATTAAAAAGTTATATTTTTATTGCAATGTGGGAATGTTATAATTCCATTATGATTAAGTTCTATGATTTGATTATGTTTTGTTTCTTGGGAATTTTTTATGAAAATGGGTGGTTCTTTGATAAACTAAGGGTGGGTGAGCCTGATATAGCTCTCCAATGCATTGGGTAACACGAATGTGTTAATAATTAAGGTTTCTCTGAAGAGATTTAGGGAATATACTGTGATGGGTATTGAAAATGTAACCATGAGGGTTACTCCCTACATAAGAATGTTATGAATGACTCAAGTTACCTTTATGACTTATGATTTCTATGAGTTATTCATAAATCTTATGATTTCTGAGGTATGTTAATGTGATTATATTTTATTAATAAAGTATGATTTCATTGATTCTTATGTATACATGTACTAATGTTTCCTTTATGAATTTTTATATTCCTTACTGTTCTTTTTCTGCTCATCACAAGAATTTGAAATGATTATCACAGGACATAATGTGGAATAGGTTCAAGGATGGGATCAAGGAAATGTCATGCTATCTAATACAAGAACTAGACAAGACCATTTTGTTCAATAGTTTTTATTTTGTGAAAAAAATGGAAATTGAGTAGATGTGTCTACTTTGTAATCTTTGAGATGTAATCGTTATGTCCTAATTCTATAAAACTCTAATCCTGAAAATATCCTCAATGTGAATTATTCAATTTAATTCAAGATTAAGTAATGTTTTAAGGACGGGTCCTTATAGTCATCCTGATAAGGAAAAAGTGTGAAAAGGTCATTAAGTTATACATGGTGAGATGACTCAAGAGATCAAAAATAAAACAGTTCAAAACACAAGCTATAAGTTTTTTTTGCGCTGAGTTTGAAATCAGAATTCAGGGTCCAAGTGTATGGATACATCAGCTTCATCACCAACACTGGTCTCCCCGAATGGATAACCACAATAATTACACATAACACTATTTCCACACATAAAAGATCAGAGTCCTAATTTTTTGGTAGAACTGAACACCTCTGATACCACTTGTCATTACCTGTCCCCCAGGGCACATGTCGTGACTACCCCAATCCCGCCTTATATAGGCCTGGGTCTGGAGACAAGCACCAAAAGGCATATTCCCTCAAATAGGAAGCCATTGTAGTTAATCATGTACCAACACACGGTACGAGAAAACAGGAAGAAGAAACTATGAGGTAATATACTGTAGTAAAAGTGTACTAAAACTAAATAGGATAGAATTCAAGCCCAAATAGAAAATTACTAGTACAACTAAAAAGTACAAAACAACTTAAAGGTGAAAAGTAGCACAAGGATCATCCACCATGGATCCTACCTAAAGGGTGGGTACAGATCACCCACCTAGTACTCCATTTCATCGTGTCTCCTCTATTTCATTTCACATCGAATATCCACCTTCGAGCATTGTCCAGTCCTCACTCCCCCATCCTAAATCAATGTTTTCTATCTGCTGCAGAAGAAAAAACAATGTTTAGGTGAAGCCCATGTACTGTTATGTATAAAACTTCTCATTAGGGACACCGAGACCCCAAATGTCTCATATAATTCCTCAATGAAAAAACACAGGGTAAAATCATGAATGTAAAGTAAGACATAGGTAAAGTTCCACATAGCATAACCTCAACCACATACAAAAAGTAAAGATTTCTCACGCCAGGTATCACATTAGGTCAAGGTTAGAAGGTTTATCACATCATCGAACTCCTCAACTACTGGGGAACTCCACCTCTATCGAGTAAAGTGGGCTTGTAGGGTCACACATAGTCCCTTCCCACTAACCATGAATGTATGTGGAACCTATACCTGATGGGTATCGTGGGCATGTTGTGTCATACAGAGCCACTTCCCACAGTGGCATGTCGGGTCACACAGAGTTTCATCCCACCTTGTCTGAACTAAGGTACACCTCATACCTAGTACCATGGTTTTTCAAGGTCACGCAGAGCTCCTCCCCATTGGGGGCCTTCTGGGTCACATAGAGTTTCTTCCCACTATGAAACTCGTCATGTAGTCTTTAGGTATCAGCCAACCACGAGGTTCCATACGTAGTCTCCTTGGGAGAAATGCTCCTAAATCCACTCACTACATCTTGAAATCCATTTAATTCACCACAATGTATATTCTAGGGTAGTAACAGTCGCATCGTCAAACAGAAAACAATAACAACTGAGATGCTAGAGAACTCTTCATATATTAAGTAGAGTGGGCCTACCAGGTCACACAGACCTTCTTTTCACTAACCATGAACTATTGTGGTAATAATCCCTGATGAGTACTATGGGAATGCTGGGTAATATAGAGCTACTTCCCTACTTGTCCATCATCATGAAGTCTTTAGGTCTCAGCTAACTGTAGGGTTCCATACATAGCATGCTATGGAGAACCGCTCCTCCAGCAATCAGGCATATTAAACCTTTTACAACGTCTCACAAGTATGTAACCTTATTATCCTCCATGTCATAAGTCTTCCAACGCAATAGACGATGGAAAAATCGGTCGCTCAGTCTGTGCGTTATTGACATTTCAGTGCCAAGGGCCTGGTTGAATTCAGGTGTGATCAAACCCAGTCGGACTCCAAGATTCTCCAAAACTCTCATGGAGTAGGTCAGAAGGACCATCTCACTCCATGTACCCCAATCCCATAGATGGTTCATCTAACAGACAACCAGTTCTCAAGATAAGGCCCTTTAAGTGTTCCTGGGCGGTACTGCTTCCAGGTCTAGTCCGCCTTAATCGGACATGCCTGAATCTGTTCGACCTAAGTGGACCCAGCCTGAGTCGGGTCCTACCCAACTCGGGTCATCCCGGCCAGCTAGGCTTGGCCTGAGCCGTTTGGGTCGTGGGTCAGCCCGTTGAGCTGCGGGTCCGTCCGCTAGAACGACCCTGTTCTTCCACCCAACAGGCGGTGCGAGCCGCCATGGCTACCCATACACGGGGCGTATGAGTATGGATGCCATGGCATGGAGCCACATTATAGGGTTAAATCATGGGGGTTAACCCCAACGAGGTGCCACGTGGTGTCACATGCCCTATGTGTCACGCCCCATCGGTCGTGGGGAACGTCGTTGGCACGTGCCCCGTCCATTGGCTGTTGGTAGATCTGGTTGCACCTGGTCTCACAGCAGCCCACGAGGGTCGTGGGTTTTTTCTGTGAGGGCATTCCTCTAGTAGTGTGCCCCACCTTTGCTATATGGGTGTGCCGCCGGCGTGACAACCAACCTCTACTCGAGTCATCGCGGCTGACGATCCACATACTTATGTGTTCATCGACTGTAAATGATGGCGTGTTGTGCCACCTCGGTGGCCACCTAGGGCCAGACACTCTAACGACTTCTTTGGATTTATTTCGCGATCTCCTCTTGTAGTGTTCGTCGATTCACTATCCACCACATACCCAGTCAGTGTCACTGTGATATCGGTCTTCCATTGAGGCACAATGATGTAGCAATGATATAGGAGGGTTTGGGCCAGGTTCATTAGGCACTCACCCACCACGCTTTCTCGTCGTCATGAGGGGGGTTAAGGGTTTAATAAAAATTGAATTAACGAACAAGATAAACCCAACATGATACCCCACAATGATGTCCCGCAATGAAGAATGAATCGTCATGCAAACTGTTGGTCGGTTGACCCGCGTTATTCAAATAATTTCATGAATGGGTTAGAAGAAATCAAAAATTTAGAAATGAAAGAAATAACCCCCTTCATGAAATGTTGAAGAGTGCTCGTGGTTATGGGAGTGTTATCGTTCACCCTCCCCACAACAAGTTGACCTCGCTACTGCTAGAATTCCGAACTGCGGTCCAAGATTTCATTGACGTTTGTCACCTCCTCCTAGGATCTGCTCCATCATCTGATAGATCAGAGTTATATAACTCCAACTGAACGTTTTTTATTGGTGAAACATGTCTCATTCCCCTCCCCTATGCTCCATATTTATAGTTAATAGGGTGTCTAAGTCACAAATAGGGGAGTTAATAGAGATTATTAGTTAGTAAGCTTCCTAATTTCCCCCAACGTTGGAGTTACATATATTGGAGGGTCGTGTAATTAATTTTCTTGACATGTCACCTGTCCCACCTTACCTCTTGTCCGTTGGAGGATTAGTATAAAAATAAAATATTAATGTTGTTATAATTATTCTATTAAAAAGATCAATTAACTAACATTTTCTCTAAACCTACAACGGTCAAAGTGAAGCTTCCCTTAGAGAATTCTAGCGATGTGTATTCAGTGGTACCCTCAGATTTTTAATCCATGAAATAGTTCAATTGATAGTAAATGTCGCTCATGTGTTTACTAAATACACCCAAAAAGAGTTAATTAAATTATCAACAGTCATCCTTGACTTGCGTCGGTCAAGGATAGGCACTTAATAAGTGAAAAACGTCCAGAAGAACGCCACAGTACTCTATGATTTCAAATCTGAGTTACCGTTTAAATGTTATAAATTTTTACAATAAAAAAACTGTCACTTAAATATTTTATTTATGGCCAAAAACTAATATTCACTGGTTGACCACCCCATCCATGTTAGTAACTGCCTAAAGAGAGAATACAGTCATGAGTTTCACAGTGGTCTCATATTTTTAATCCATGTATCCTTTATTGAGTTATAAGCATTTGAAAAATAAAATAACTTTATTTATTTATCTTATTTTTAGTTATTCCATTTTCAGGTCTTCTCATAGAAGGCCCACACCAAAGAAAATTAATTCGTTCCTCGAGTAAACATGACATCCTGAGTGCAACAGTGCCCTCAGATTTATGATCCATGTAACCATTTTTGTGTTTTTAATATTTTTTAGGAAAACTACTTATGCATGCTAATTAAATCTTAACAAAACATTGAATGATTATTTCGAGCACTCTAGGCCTTGGAATCACGCACCGTTAGATTTCACGGTCTTGAAATTTTTCCATATAAAAAAACTATACAAAAAATTCCAGGACATTACAAATATCCCTTAGGAGATTCAATACATGTTCCTCTTAGTGGTTAATTTCATGCATAAGCTATCGATTGGGTCTATCTCAATGTGATCGTTTTGGAGTTATTACCCCTATGTTCTCATACTCTAGATCCATGTCCCCTTTTAGTTTGGCGAAATGGATTTATATTATTAGAAACCAATACTGCTATCATTTTTCAAAATTATTGTAAATTATCTTATACATTTACTCATCCTTAAAATAATCATTTTTTATGTCCTTTTGGGTCTCACTAATGTATTCTAATATTAGTTTCCAATGGTTAACTAATCCTTTCCTATGATACCAACTATAGTGACCGAAACTTATCAAACATAAGTATTATATCATTTTAATAATTTATTAATTACATTTTAAAAACACAAACATGGGGATCATAATGGTATAATTCCTTTGGAAAATGGAATGATAAAAAACCATTTCAAATTTGAACAACATCATCTACCACAATGTTTATAATAAACACACATTTTAGACATAACATAAATAAAAAATTTCATCATAACATGGGGAGTGGAAACATAAGAATGGTTGAGCATGAATCCTCATTACGGGTATAAAATGGAGATATATAAGCCTAACATGAGAAGAAGGGAATTTAAAATTGAGAACAAAATATGAAAACCATACCATTCATATCAATAATCAAAACCATTATTCATGGATGAATGATTTTGAGTTCATATGAAATAAATCATACTAAAAAAATGAACACAATCCATATGTGAATTATGTTGGAAAATGATACAAAATCACAAAATACACATAGGCATAGAAACTAATTTAAATCATACTACAAAAACGGGTATATCAGTGTCAGGTCATCAAAAACGCTAGCTGAAATAGTTGTTAAACAAACCCTATGTCATTTCTTAAAAAAAGTGTTGATGAAGGCCCCCCTTTAATAGTTCATTTTTATCACAATTATGGAGGCTCAATAATGGGATTGAAAAAAGAACTAGTTATGACCTCATTTATCAGCACTATTTTATTAGTACTGATATAATGTATATTTAAAATAAATATTTCAATACAAATAATATATATATATATATATTAATATAAATATAATATAGATTTCTCAAATATGATCTAGATAACGTAAATAAGATTTTAAACATCATTAAAATGATATTTAATGAAAATAGATTATAAAATAATAAAAAACAATATTTTTAGTCAATAATGTTATTGTTATTATCTATTATTAGTAAATTAAAATCAATTGTAAGATTAAAAAATTAAGCTATCTAAAATTAGTTAAAAAATAAAGAAATCATCAAATAACAACAACTTTGGATACATCTGTTTGTTTGGGCTCTACCAAAAATCGAATCGAATCATGTGGTGGGAAGTAGTCCCCTATCGATACAGGTGAACCACTATCATGTTGTTTGAGGGCTAAAATGGATGAGAAGATCTCCAAAATATAGTTCTTAGTCGGGGTAGCCAATTTATTTTAGCATTTGATGGAATTTAATTCTTGTTTATGGGGGGTCCTTTTCCCTTTTTAGGGGTACATAATTTTTTTCAGGTACAACATTAATATTGATATTATGGTATGGAAATTTTATCATATTTCACAATTTATTTTTATGCAATTTTACGTATATTTATTTTTTTATTTACTTATAATTAATCAATTTTATAAATACATATATCAAAATATTTATGTAAAATTTTATTTATATAAATATATAATAAATATTTGTTAATAATTTAATTTAATGTAAAAAATTATCCTTTTTTATTTACCTTATTAAAATGCATTCATATATTTATAACTATTATATATAAAAATTTGTGTGTATGAATAAAAATAAACAGATATATATATATATATTATAATATATATAAATGTATATTATTTTATAATATATATTAATTAATATAATTGTGTGTGTTTATATATATATCACACATTTGAAAATATGTATGAATAAATAGAAAGTATAAAAAATATACAACAAAATACATATAGAATTTTAGTAAATAACATTTATTCAAATAATGGTGGACAAGTGATTGAATTTGGGCATGTAAAATTAAAATATATACCCTTATAGTGTTGATAAAGAGAGTTGGGGTGTGTAATAACTGATGGGTAGTGTAATCCATTGAGAAAGAGGGTTGTATGTTATGAGAATGTGGGTTGAGGTCGTGAAAAAGTAATTTTTTCCATTTTTTATAATATCTCTATTTTAGAATTGTTAAAAAAAGCCTTTAATAGTTCAAAAAAAGTCTATTAATGGAATGATTTAATATTTCTAAAAAGGTGATGTAAACAACACCCTTTGACAGTGCTAAAAAAGAAGTGATAAATGGTTCCTTCATCAACACATTTTTTCACTGTTGAAGGGTTCATTTTACAGAGTTTTTAAATAATTAAAAACCCACCCTAATATCATTTCTTAGAATATCATGACTTTTTAATCAATGATAACAACCCTTAATAGTGCTGTTAAATACAATATTTTTAGTAGTGAATGTTCATTATGGCTCACAACCAATGCTATCATAATGGAAAGGTTCTACTCTCCAAATCAACGTAGTTGTATTAGTTCAATCCCAATTTCATAATAGTATAAAAAGATTCTTACTAATCCTATTATACTACCCATTATTGTCCTATCTATCTGATGATATATAAATAATATTCATTTCATTGGGGGGAGATATATATCCACCGAGTCAAATAATTTAGAACATAAATATTTGTTCCATAAGATCAAAAAGTATCACCATATCATAAAAAATTAATGAAATGGGTTTAAAACGCATTTCATTGTATCAAAAATTATGTAAAAGACAGAGGATTGAAATACAATTTTATCAATAAATTTTTTTTAAAATATAAATTACTTTGAAAAAATTATTTATTGAATATAGACATTGACATGTATAAATTTTTATTTAAAAATATTTTAAAACATTATAATTAATGTCCAATAAGAATTTAATTTGAGAATGAAATTATTTTAATTATATTAGTTGTTGGGGGTTTCATTTATTAAAATTCATGGACAATTATAATTTAATTAATCATTTAGAGGTTGAGATTTTACATACTTAAATAAAATAGAAATAATAAATTAAATGATGATGAGTTAGGGTTTATAATTTAATTAACATGTGTTCAGTAAATTCAATTGAATATCATGATGTGGGGAATTTATTTTATTAATTTATTTTATTGAATTTATTTAAATTATGTGTTAAGGAGGAGTTAGTGGTTATAAATGAAGGGATATAAACAAAGGGATGTAAATTAGGAGTAGGGTGTAATCGGGTTGTGCATGGTTAGTCAAACTGTGTGGGCCAGCTGCGTAGTTACACCATTTTTAAAATGAGTTTTTATTTAATTTAAGGAAAATAATAATTTAATAATAATAATAATTACAACGATGTTATTATTATTAATGAATTAATATTATTAAATTAATGTTAAAAGAATTTAATTGGTTGATAAATGAGAGATTTTCTAATTATTTTTGAAACATTTATTTAAAGCTCAATTAATGCAGAAACATTATATTAAATGATAATAATAAATGATTTATTATTATATTATATTTATTATTTTATTGGGGTGTTAAAAATTTTATTGATAGAGAATGATGGAGTAGGGGTACTGTAGGAGTAGAGACATGCACCAGGCCCCCAACCCCCTATGAGGGGTACTACACCCCCTTAATAACTCCTCCTCGTGCAGTCAGATCATTCCAATGTCCTCACAATTCATGTACGCCTCATCAAGGTTGTGCAATAGGGTTCTCAAGACCCGTTGGTTCGCGTTGCAGTATCCACCGCTGAAGTTAAGGCGATTCAGGATAATTCAATTCATCCAATTCGTTTTAGAGACAACATGCGCGCTCACACACATACACACACCCACACCCACACACACACACACACACAGACACACACATATATGATGGTGCACAAGCATGTGACTACATACTGGGTTTGGATTGGTTTATGCCATATGCCACGATTATAAATATTAATTTGGTTCCACCTCAAGGTATGATCCCCTATAAAGTCCTGAAATTTAATAAATGAAATTATAAAATATGTGCATGCCTTTTTCAGTTATTTAAATTATGATGTGATGTATTTATATTGAATTTATTTCAAATGTGAATTTAGTATGTTCGAATAAGTTTCTAAATTTGATATGTAATGTGTTTATTCAGGACTCTAGTTGTTATTAAATGATACAACCCCTGGGAGGGAAATGAGGTCATGTATATGTGTTGGTTTTATGCATGTAATGACGAATTTGTTAAGGTGACATGATTAAATAATTAAATGATGTTTTGTTTTTGGGTAAATTGAGATAATTAATGATTGATTAATTACTACCTATTAATTATTTGAATGGTTGTTCAATTTTTGAAATGATTAAATGGTATGATCAAATTAATTAAATGTTGAATTAATTAATTTACATGAATTAATATTAATGATTAATTGTTAATGCTCAATTTTATATACCACAGTGTTGATTAATGATTTTTAATAGAGGATTTGAATAATAAATTGTGTAATCTACATGAGATAATTGATCAGGGATTTAATTATGATACATTGATTTGGCTAAATAGAAATATTTTAATGATAGATTAAATTACTTGCTTTTCCAGTGATATTATGGAAAAATAATTTTGCGAATTAAATATAGGATGTGATATTCATGTGGATTATTGAAATTGATGTTTTAATTAATGGTAATGTGTAGTAAGTTAATTTCTATGTAAATGAATATATTTGGAATATTTAATTAATACATTTGGTTAGTTAAGGTATATGGACAATATAATGGTGATATAATTATCTTGTTTTCAGTTATGGAATTGGGATAATTAAATTATGAGTTAATTATCTAGTTTAATTGCCAGTGGTTAAGTATTATTAATTATTAATTAATTATAAACTATTGATACTTTTAATTTATACTTAATTGTAGAATTATTTGATACGATATTTAAGTTGTTAATTAGTCGTCAATTAATTAACACATTTTATAAATAAATTTATGTATTAATTAATGGATGGGTTTTCAGTGATAGTCATGGAGTTCTACAAAAATGATAACTATATATATGTATGTTTGATAAACTTGTTTTGAGATACGGACTGATGATATAAAATCTCATAGGCTTATAGACATGGTGTTCTACACCGAATATGAATGTAAATATTCTTTTATAGGATATGGACTGATGCTCCAAATACCCATGGGTTGTGTGAAAGGACTACTGCTCCAAATACTCACGAGGGTGCTATAAATTATGTTCTACAACTATTAATTGAAATTTAACTGTGAATCCAATAGGTCTTAAATGGAATGATTTATATGGTTAATGAATGATATTTTGAACTAATGAATTGTGAATTTAAATGGGAAATGGTTCTGACCTCGGCCTGACCATGGTAGGTTTTGAGATACGATGTCTAGGTGATCCTGGGAATTTATGAGGTTAAATAATAACATCAATTAATATGTTATGTAGTTTATTTAGGAAATTTATAGTTCATGTTCCGAAATATTATTTTTCAGGTACGAGCCGATGTAGGTACCTCCATTAGGTGTACATTAGGATCCTAGAAAGGTGGTAGACTATTCCTTCAATTTGTTTGTTCCCTTATTATAACTTCATCCTAGTATTTACAGTTCCTAATTTGGATATGGATAGACACTGGTGTTACCAGCCTACTGGAATATATATCTCAGACCCTACTTGGGACTCCATTATACAGGGGTACCCCAGAATACCATTCTAGTTCACAGGTCTATGGACCTCAGACCATTCATGTTGTTGTATGCAAGTACATAGAGGTACGATTAATGAAAAATGTAGGAGTCGATGATGCTCATGGATTTTTATTTGGGGATATTATTCTTTTCTTTTATTCTATATTGGAATATAAATACTGTTGTTTTGTTTCCTACTTCCCATTTTGTATCATTAGCATGTCATTAATTAATCTTTTAGATGAAATCTATTTTCACTTTATTTTCAATTATTTATTACTATTTCCACTATTGATTGTTATGTTCCCTAATATACCAGTGTGTAACACTGATAAGTCGATATAGTCTCCCCACTATCACCTCCAAAGACCCCCACTACTAGTCGACAACCTCTGTCATACTGGGAGAGGCTCTTAAGGTCAGGTGGCAAATAGTCCGGCCAAAGATTAAGGGGTGATACAGGTCGAGATGTTACAATCATATATATTAATTATAAATGTATTTATATTATTCCATAAAATTTATGTATATAAAATTAAAAACAACATTCATAGAGATGGTAGGCCATTTGTACACATGAACATTGTTTCCGTTTTCTCGATGGGTAAAAAGAAGGAATGGAAAATAAAATATTATAATTAAATCGTTTGTTTAATTATTTATATAAATATAGGTAATATTTTCATTGAACTCAACCTGATTACCCACTATGTAATGTGTGAATAAATCACATCGCTTCGTGAGGCTGTAGTAAATCACAGACACTAGTGACATTATCATATTCTCAAAGAATGTAATGTTAGAAGTTTTGTGTGATATTATATTTCAATAAGTTTTATAATATCATGAATATAATATATATATATATATATTTAATCCATCATTATTTTTAATTGCAAAAGGTGTAAATAGAAAAATGAACAACACCAGTTCGGACGCAGTAGTACACTGTACACACGAATTATGATTTCATAAAACATTGGATTAAAATGGGGTGAAATTTAGGTTATGATATTGACATAAAAACATTTATTTATATATAAGAATATTATATTATTAAATAATTATGGGTAAATATGAATTTTTTGATGTGGGAGAATAATTTATATAAAACACTCAGTTAGTGGTGTCCCCTCTTCTTTAGAAAAATAATTTTAGTTATCAACAAAACAATTATTATTGTGATTTTTTACCAAAATAATACTTCTAGTGTTGTAGGATGTAATTAAAGAAGTCATTTTGTCTTTTATTTCATTAACTATATGGTTCGTAAAGTGTTAAGAGGAGATGAGAAGGCATTGACTTGTATTTGTGAGGTGCATGTCACAATTGTAATTTTTTGAAAAGAAAAAGGTATGCCCATGTTTATATAATGTCACAAGGATCCAAAGTGGACCATTATAATTAATAAAATAAATAACATAAATAAAAAAAAATTATTAATTTAGATGTGGTTTAATGGGGTTATTAACAACCCCCTCTATGTTCATTTTTTTCCATAAATTAGAGCAGGATCCGCACATCCCTTAATAATCATGAAATTTAGAGGGGGTTCATAGCCCCTTTAAAAACTAATCATTAATTTTTAAATATATGGTTGGATTATAGGGGATATTATGTCAAAATTGGGGAAAATTTAATAATCAGTACTTATATAAGTTTGGATGGATTCTATAGGTGTTATATCTATATAAAATCAGTTCGATTTTAGAGGGAATATAAATATATATTTAATATCCCTTTGGTTTTTATGTGATATATATATATATTGTTTTCATTTAAATAAAAGTAGGGGTTCACAATCCCTACTAGTCTATTATATTATAGATCGTTTTGAACCCCATCTAGTCCATGAAATTAGAGGGGGTTCATGAACTATCGTTAATCCATTATATTAATGGGGGTTTTAACCTTCTCTAATTTAAGATATTATAAGGGGTTTTAAACCCATATTAATTTAGTACATTATTGGGGTTCATGAACCCCTACTATAAACTCGTATATTTGAGGTGGATTTTACCCACTTAATTGTTTTTTAAAATAAATACAATATAAATACAAATTTTATAACATATATGTGTATTCTATCATGTGTGAAAATATGTATATATATATAAATTACATAAAGTAATTATATAAATTAATTTGAATACGTTATAATCATATAATTATATATATGTATATATGAAGGCATTATGTAAATACATCAAATAAAAACTCATTCATATAAATAAAAATGTATATAGATTTAAATATTGGTATAAAAATATAAATATATTTATAAATATATTTATTCTAATATATAAATGTTAAATATGGTCTTATAAATTCTATACATTTATTAAATACATTCAAACTATTAATTTATTAAATGCATTCATATGTTACATATATGACAATATTTATATTTGTATTGAACATTAATGAATAAACACATGTATATTATATAATGTATACATCAATATATAATATTAAAATTATATATATATATATATTATAATTATATTATATATACTATATCATAAATCATTCATTATTTATAATTTTATATTTTATATACCATATTAATTATAAATTAACATAGTAATTATATATATTATTCAATTTTATTATATATTTAAAATTATATGAATGTATTTAACATTGTGTTCTTATATATATGTTTAAATAAGATATAATATCAATATATATATACTTATATATATAAATATATAATTAAAAATCATTTAATATAATATAAATTTAAAACTATATGTACAGTATTTTTAGAGCCAACATATAATTTGCTTAGTTTAAAAATAGGGGTAATAATAATAATAATAATAATAATTAATAATTTTTTTGTACACAAAAAAATCATATACATATATGTTTATAAATATAATAATATCTTTTTTTAATTCTTCAAAATAATATAAATTCAAAAAAATACATATACACACATATAAATGTTAATTAATATATATATTAAAATATATACATATATTTAAATATACATATATATTACCTTCACATATATTTATACTCAAACCAAAATATATTATTTTACATATATTTCTGTTTATATATATATATACTTCTGTTTGTAAATAATTAAATGTTACTATATATAAATAAGAAAAGTATGGTGAGCCTAGTGGGAGGTTCATGAAGGTTGTACCTCCAGGTGTAGGGTTCAAACCATGATGGTGATGTTTCTTTGCAGTTTGTAAAGGTTTAATTCTGTGTGTGGGTGAGATAGAGTTGAGCAGTGTCATGGGATGGTGTGGTGGGTGTGATGGGTAATGGTTCTCCCATGGACATGGTGGTCTTGTCTTGGGTGTTTTGAGTTTTCCTTTGGAAAATGTGGTGATGTCTGGGTGTGTTGTGTGGTTATCCCTTGGACAATGTAAGGGTTTCTCTTAGTGTACGGTGGTTGTCCAATGGCTAATGTGAGGAGTAGTCAAGTGGGGTCAGCGGAGGTGTCCAGAGGTCAACGTGGGGTTTTTCTCCATCGTGTCATGGGGAGTTGTCCAGTCAACAATGTGGGGTGTTTGTGGGGAGTGTCCAATGGAAAAAGGGGTAGTCTGTGGGGGGATTCAAAACCACTAAAACATTAAGGTATGTTAAAAGAGATCTAACCATAAAAGTTTTTTTTGAGAGCCCCAAAAGGGGAGTTAGAATCACCCCGAATCCATCTTTTTTCGAGAAGATGGGTCATATTTATAGGGGGTTTAACCCCCTTTAATTCAACTCCTAAATTCATTTCTATTATGCCATCAAATCATCAAAAACACCCCTGAAATCATAGGGAGTCCATATTTGTGGTAGTTGCACAAAACCACCACTAATCTGTTTAAAGGGGTGATAAACCCATCTCAATTGAAAAAATATCCCCTATAAGATGGGAAGTTTTTTAAAGTGATATATGGCCATAAAATGGGTTTTGAACATTTTTTGTGTAATTTTAACCATTATCGTTTTATTTTAATCACTGGGTTAACCAATATTTTACATTAATCGTGGTAAATAATTTTTAAGGTTTTTACTATTCACTATGGTCTAAAATTAATTTTACTATATAATAAAATATAAATTATTTTGACTCAAGATATAGAATCTGTTTTAACAAATTAAATTAAATGAAGGGGAAGGAGATAATTGGAAATGAATCTTGAATACACTATAAATGATAGGGTTACCATAGATAAAATATTAAAAAGGTTAAAATGTTTTTTTATTTCAGTTCCCGAAGATTTTGATACCTATAATCAAAAGTAGATTAACTTGTAAAATTTTTAACAAAATTAAATTTTAAATCAATTTAGAAAAAAAAATTAATCATTTAATTAATATAATAAAAATTAAAACTTTCAATGAAAACCCTATATTGTTAACTTTTCTGCAATTAATCACTTATGTTCACCCTATTATAATATAAATTTTTTTAAAGAAATAAAATATTTTATTTTATAAAATTATTTTTTTATTTATTTAAAAAATAAATTTTATTATATGTATGAAAATGTCCCCAAATCTACATTTTGAAACTATATTTTTTTAAGTACAGATTTTAAATTATTATTATCACATGTCTACAAAAAAACATATGTTGAATTTAAAGCATTTAATTGAATTTATATTTTTAATTATTATTGAAATAATTCAAAATAATTATATTTTTAATTTTTTTATGGAAGAAAAATTAAATTGAATACCAATTATTTTTCAAAAAAATATTTATTTATTTTAAAATGGTTCTTATTTTGATTTAAAATAATTTTTAAAAAAAAATCATTTAATATTAATGTTTATGGATTAGATTTTCATAATTTGGTTAATCTTAATCATTCTATCCAATCCAATGCCTAGATGATGACTATCATATGAATTATTAATATTCTAATAGTATGTCATGTTTCATTTAATCATAGTGTTAAGTGTAACACTTGCGTAAAATGGTGTTGCATGTAATGAAATCCAAACTCAGTGCTGTGTGTATTGAAATCAAAACATAGTGTTTCATGTAACAGAATCTAAACTCAGTGTTGTGTATAACAGAAAATATCAAAAAGATTAAATTCATTTTAAAATATATTTTCAAAAATATTTTGAGGTGCTACATATACATCCCATGAATGTGTATCTTGATCATTATCCCAGATACCATGGGGTTTATCTATCCATTTATGATCTCTCATTCGTTGGGTTAAGAATTAAAACTATATGAATGAGGTCACCATGTTTTCTATCAGTTTACATTTTTTTAGAAATATGTTGGGATATCCACCTATCTTTATTAATAAGTTGTATACACAACCCTATTGAAATTTAATTCAATGAATTTATTTAATATCATGTTATTATTGGTTATATATAATTTAAATCTTACCTAGGGATTTAAATTCAATGTTAAAAATATGGCCATGGTTTTATGATAAAATCTCATCATTTAAATTGATTTTGTTTTTTTATCATTTGGATAATGAAATATTATGATCAAACTCTCAATAAATGCCTGAAATTTATACTTATATTGTTATATCTTGATACTACATGGTTTCCCTTACTTTTATGCTCTTTTTAGACTCAACATTGAAAAATAATAATTTTAATGAAAATCAACATTATTTCTCTCCTCAATCTATAATATTTTTTTCCAGAATATTATTTTCCAAAAATGACTACAGAAACATATTTTTCATTCTCCAAATGATTTATTAACGATATTATTATGCAAATATTAAATTTTAAATACTATTTTTAAAAAATATTTATATCTTTTTCCAAATAATAAAAATTTTATATTATGAAAAATGTTCAAGGAATCATTGGTCTTACATTTATGGAAAGAGTATAATTTTCATCATCGTGGCCACTCAATAGAATAATGGTTCCTTTATAAATTTCAAAATAATTATAAATGATAATTATTTCTAATATATCTAGGGAATTTTTAATTTTTAAATTACACTTTGAAATGAAATTTTAATCTATAAATGTTTTAAAAGAATTTTAATGAATCCTTTATCTGTTTCAATGTTTATATTCAATGAAAAATTCTTCCTAATAATGTATGAGCATTTTTAATTCAGTTTTTTTTTCAATAGATATTATCATGATATATTTTTTTATAAAAAAATAATCTTCCATTATTAGTTACCTATTTTTGTTTTCATAAATAAGGATATTGAAAATGTTTTATGTTTAAAATGTCTATTTCAAGGTGGAAAGGATATTTTATTCAATAAATGGTCTGTTTGATCTTTCAAAATAATCTTCCACAAATCATAACATATATTGATATTATATATAATTTATCAGGGATATGATATAATTACACCAATATATTTTCTTTCCCTATATAGTTATTTATTATATTGAAGAAATTTTTATGAAACCCATTTATTTTTAATTGTCATGCTATGTTAAATTCATGTAATTCATATGAATGTTATGTTATTTAATAAAGTTATTATGTGATGGTTTGATGAATGTTTGTTTATATTATGGCACACATAAGAATGGTTTTCATTATGGGATGGGCAGGAACTATATCTTCCTCTAATGATGTGGTTAATAATACATATCTGAAGAGATAAAAGTAGGAAATATGTCAATGTTATTGATCCACTATAAGAAATATGTGATTCTTAATCCATTATAGGAAACATGTTCTTCATAGTACAATTTAGAAATATGTGATGAGTCTTGATCCACTATGATGATGGCCTTTGTAGTTAACCATGACATATAAGATGTTCTTCTAAATTTATGATGGTGATACATTTTTTTGAAAATAAACATATGGTTTATGTGTGATTTAGGATGATTTATCATCCTTATAGGCCATGATTTCGGAAATAATAATTTATTATTTCATGACCCATGTTAATCATATATGAATGGTTATGTATAAAAAAATGATTTTTTTCTTCATGATCACATAACCTTCTTCTTATCATATACTATCATATGTACATAAATTTATATCTCCAATGTTTACCCATTATGATAATCTGAGATCACTATCTCTTATGTTTCATAACCCATGTTGAGAATAAATTTTTAGTAGGTTATTCATAAGAGGAGTACGTCGTAAGAAGATAATTATGTGAGATCGTGAATATTATTCCTGAAATTAGAAGACTGGGTTTCTAGACTCTGGATACAATAATCAATTATGAATCTTGGAAATGTGTTTTACTGTGATTATTTAATATTCATCTAAAATTGTGATATTTATGTATTAAAATCCTAGGTCACTAAAGAAATGATGGAATGTGTGTGAACCCAATACACTATAATAGTATCGTATTCCAGAACGGACTAAGGAAATGACATTATTTTCATAGTTTATTACCCAAACATATGATAAGGTATTGGGATTTGTTTTCATGGATCTTGATTGATTTCCCCAGATTCCATAATATTATATCTTAATTTTTTCATTTTGAAAAACCAATACACATGTTTAGTGATTAAATTTTGTAAATAATTGGGTAGGATTTTTTTAATTCTTGATCATGTTGTTGTACTCCTATAATTATTTTATGCTCACTGGTAATCATTGATTGAAATATACTCTATTTAACCTTACTTATAATCATATCACACCCTTTGTAATGGTTCCCTTCCACTTTTTATGAAGAATAATTTTATATATGAAAATTATATTAAGGATAATAATTATGAATAAAATAATTAGGTATGATATAGATAGTTTATGTGTATTCTATTTATATCATAGTTCCCAAAGATAATGAACCTATATGGTCCATAGGAATATATTATTGAGAAATGTATTGAATATTTAACTAAATAATTGGTCAGCATATATTCCATGTGTGTATAAAATCATTGTTCATGCCACGATAAATTCATTAATTTTCATGGGATTTGTTGAACATTGTTGTGCAGGAGGTGGTAAAAAATATATGAACCCTATATGATTTTATTTCTCTTGTATCACTTTTATTGATTCTTCTTATACTACCTGTATAATTTTATATACATTTTTAGTGTGAGTAATATGAAATCTATGCATTGAAATTTAATCAATATATATTGAAGTTATTGAATCATCAAAGGACATTGACGTTATTAAGTTAATTTTTTATTCAACAATAATATACGACTGTTATAGACAACTCTCAAAAACACTCACTCTTTTATTTCACATTATCTATGATTTGAACATGGTGGTACCTTAATGATTAGACTAGCCTTAATTTGAAGATCTTGTTATCCAAATGTAATGATATTACACTGTCCCTTTAGTGGTGGGTAATATTGATTAGCGAGGAGAGTGAAATGTATCAGTCAATGTTCACCCCCGTCCAGTGATATGTAAATCAGCTACAGAATAAGTGATCAATTTATATAGAAATCTCAAATCATTAAATCATGGATGTTAGTGATTTATAGACTACCTAACAAATATTGGGAATAATGGAAATAAAAGGGAATGTTGGTCAATCTATCTGTGAAATTGATATATTTTCTTTATTTAGTTTCTGTAACATACATATATAAATGGATTTCCATTATTTGATGATGATCAATGCTTAAATTAAAATAAATGTAGGTATTCCACTATCAATTCATTTTGAATAACATATTGATATATGGATATGAGTCAATACATGACTAGTTTGTTTCCTTTCACTAGTTAATTCCTTATTGTCACTTCATATTCTTTATCTCCAATGATGGATTCCTCTACCAGACATGTGCACTGATGTTTTTATGAGAAAATTTAATTAGTGATGTAAGAACTATTACTATAATATAAATTATATTAAAATAAAATTTATCTATATGTCGTATAGAAAATTACCATTTCCTTTTTCTATATTCTTGTTGACCAATTGTGTTGCTCATCGGATATAGGTTCCGAGATATAACTATCCATAATCTCTCATTTTTCACCTTATATGAGGGTCTTGTTAACATTTTTTCACATGTATAGTACAATCTTATCAATGTAATATAACATTATGGGGAGGAACATAGACGTTAATTCCATGGTGAGGAAAACCATTATGGATTAATTCAAAACCACATTAAGGAATCCTAATATAAATGTCATATGGAAAACCTCAGGGAGGGAACTACAAATGGGAGGTGAATCATGAAAACAGATCTTATGGCCACAAAGAGGATATCTATGGGTCACATCATCATAATAATTCCCATGGTCAATATTAATATTTAAATATATTTAACCTTAATATGATATAATCTATAGAGAATATCTAGAGAAACTATAAATAATTTTGTGAGGAGGACCATTACAACAACTATTAAATTCTATATTGGATGATGATTATTGAGAATGATTTGTCATTATGTAAATTTTTTTAGGGCTTCAAGTACATTATCATTGATATGGGTAGAAATATAGGAATTCTATATCATTTTTTGATACACAAGCTGATATTTTTTAGTAAATAATCTCCATGGGGAGTGTTGATACATGTGTTGTACACAAAAATATTCATATTTTGGATCCTACTTTGGTAACCCCAACATTAAAATTGGACTTGATATATAAGATAGTTCAGATCATATATGAATTTTCATATTCTTATTCATTACTATAACGTTATATTGATGATATTATGTACATTTAAGTGGATATATAATATTTTCCTAACCTTGACTAACTTTTGTTATTCATGGGATCCATTAATGTTTTGGATGGAATATGTTTTTGTAGTAATGTATCCACTGAATTAGTCTGTTGATCACCTTTCAAAATTAGAATTTATACCCAATAATTTATTTAATATTCGTCATGTTGTATTGAAGATCCTAAAAATAAATAACCATAATGTTTTCTTACATTAAGGTACATGTAGATATATATTGAGGAGCTACACTAGTGTTGGTGGTGGGAAAATGTTTCTAGACAATATTTACTATCAGGATTGGTTGACAACTGGCTTCTGTTACCACTGCCAATATATGACAAATAGTTATGAAATACATGATAAGATAGATATTCTGAACTATACATTACCTTCCTTTTTTAAAATCTATTCTATAGTGATAATGAAAACGTGTGCACATTCCTTTATTGGAGTAGGGATATGGTCCTAATCCGATCCTTTTTTTCCATTGGAATATTAAAATCATCATGAGTTGTGGGGGAATTTTTTTATTCATTCTCCATGGCTATTATTGGGATATTATTTCTAAATTCCCCAAATTTTTCCAATGTATGTTGGAATTCATGGTTGTGTGGTGGCATAAATGTTTTTATTTTCATTGGTTACCAAAAATAAATGTTATTTGGAATGACATGTATGATCATGATTGTGTGTCTTCTCCTTAGTTAACACTAATATATTATAGTAGTATTATTCTATGTACATAGGGATATAATCATTATCCCTTTTGTTTTTATCTCACCAACCTTGACAAGGTCTAATATATTATTATTTTTTTGTGACTAGAGTAATGAACCATGAGGTAAAATACCCATAATTTTAGTGAGGGACTGAGGTTGTATAACTTGGATGAGGTTTTTTATTGGCGAGAACTCTATGTTGTGTCCCTTTTGTTTCTGTGGGATTATATATACCCTCCAGATGGACCTCCCTTTGATAATGTCATTGATTTTTCGGGTGTTAATGGGAGAGACTTAGGATATGGAGGATTGTGGAAAGAAGTTGTGGATATTTCTTTAAAACCCATCAATTAGTAGATAATCGGTACATCATTCTACCTGTGATGGATTCTCATGAATCCTCTAATTTTATTATTATAAAAATTAGGATGAAATTTTTATCAAGTGTATTTTTACCACATTCTAATAAAAGTAGCTAGGTGTCAATATAATTCGATTTGATGGGTATAGTTCTTCACAAATCACTAAGAAATACATTTATCTTGGCTTTGATTAAATTAATATTTACTCATATGATTTCGGTTGTATCTAATATAGTTGAAAAATAAAGAAAAATATAATATTTCATTGAATCTGCTAAAGAACAAAATGTGTTTGAGAAATCACATTCAATTATAAAATATTCACATAATGTAAATCTTCATTATGTGTGAAAATCATGATGTCCATTTTAGATAGGATATAATTTTTGAAATATACATTTAATGTTCACCATTTTTTTGATTGATGTTGAAGAGGGTATGTTCAATGAGATAGAAAAAAACCAATGGACTCACACAGCAGTGATACGAGATTTTATGTTTAACTGGTTCCCAAATGTAGGAGCCACAATTGTATTATTACCAATGATTATTAGGGAATCACATTAATTGAGAGGGTGAAATGTCAATATTTTAATAAATTTTAAGGATATTAATGTAAACTCATTTACTCTCATATAGATTTATGATGTACTTTTTGAGTTCTTCCCATACCCTAATATTTGATAGTTTATTGATGTTCCCATAGTTTGTTATTAATATGTATGAATTTAATCATAAGAATATATAAGTGGTTCAATATAAATTTGAGATTATTTATGTATCAATGCATATCTATCAAAGTAACTATATGTATGTTTTTGAGTATTTCTATCTATATTAATAGTTATTTGTATAATTGGTTCCCCATCAATGGTATAATATGTATGTATGAGTGATCATCTATCCTGATTCATTATTTGAATGTAATTTTTAATTTTCTGGGTAAATCAATATCCCTCATACCCATACATCATAATATAGTGATTAATATACACACACGTTTAAATAAAATTAATTATAATAAACCCCAAGACCAATATCTTTGGTTCCATAGGAAATTTTTAAATTGATATATCAAACTTCCATTAAAAAGTATATTTCATCTAAAAAAGTCTCCACATATTTTTCTCTTTAATATGTATCTATTTGATGTCAATTACAATAGAAATAGGTATCAACAGGAAAAGGGAAACCTATATATTTTATTAAAGGATAAACAATTTGATCATATTAGAAATGAACACCATGGGTAAAACATGAGGCATAATTTAATAATATAAATGTGATGAAAAGATACCTAACATGATCATAATAGAATTAGTAATAACCTTTTATTAATTACATGAGTCATAACATGGATATGTGGATAAAACATTAATATGAGACATTAATAATCATATCACCAAATTTCATCATTATGTGGACTTGAAAACATATTACCTCAGTTATTACCCAACGTCATCTAAAATTATACCTATCCATAATTCCAAGTTATCATGAAAATGTAACCCCTTGAGGTTAATTACATATGCACAATATTGAAAAGATGTCATGGACCACCCTTTAAATTGGTAAATATATCTATTCAACAATGATAAAACATATCTAAATACCTCAATAATCCTACTATACTATGCTATTGGAAATTAAACTGGTATATAATTAAATTGGTTAACATATAAGGTAAATATAGATCAATAAATATAATAATGAACATTGTATATACACCTAATAGATATATATTAAATTGTCTAATCGATAATTTCTGTATCCAATTCATATATGCAAATTGTGGAGAATACAATTTCATAAAAAGATCATTTATAGGTATCCACAAGGTAGTGAAATTCATAATAACATTATTCATGTACGATTATAAGGAAAGGTCAATACAGTTATGGATTATAGAGAATTAATTTCAATATACAAGATGTATATAGGAACATGGACATAGTGTAGAAAGGTATAATCCATGAGAATGATATATATTGATATAGAACATATTCATTAGATAAAAAATGGCACTGAAATATCCACATTAATTTGATTATTGTTTGTATGTAGGTGAATATTTAATATTATACTTTATAATCTATAGTAAATTCATAATTATATATATTACTTAAAATAATTGAATTCAGTTATCTTAAATTTTTAGTGAACATTAATTGAATATGTATATTAATTTAATCTAAAAATCACTCCTTATATATCATATCATTATTATGTATTTTTAATAGAATGTGAATTAACCAAAGCGTTTCCTATGGGAGTGCCAAAACAGGCATTTAGACAGGCCTCTTTATCATGCACCTATAGATAATTGATTTAACTCCCAATATTACTTCTCATAGTTATTATACATATTTATATATCTGTGAAATCCTATATCAACATGTCTATATTGAGATAGTGATGTTTTTTCTAGGAATACCATAAACATAATTCATTATCATTATTAAGAAGGTCTTATAGATTCCAAAAAATTTTGGAATTATAACAGCTTCTAAACATATTATAATAATTTTATATAATTGATAACATAATAAAGAAATTATAAATATGATTCATAATATCATTTCATATTGAAATAAATAGTAATTTAGAATGGCATACAAATGTAATTGGATAGGAGAGGAGAGGTACCATAATTTCAGGATAGTAATACATTAGAAAATTACTATAATGCATGGGGAGAAATAAAATACAATTCAAAAAATATTATATGGAATATAGTACCATATAATAAAATAATTGAATCATATGAAAAAATTATTTTATAGATAATATTGAAAAATTAAATTATGTGAAAATGAAAGAGTTTGGTTGGGGAATCCTTTACATTTAGAGGAAGAATCTTCAATCTTGAGAGAGGAACAATTTTGGACAAGAAACTAATTTGGATGGTTTTAGAGAGGTATAGGGATATGTAAATTTTCCTCATTCAGTTTTCAATGGAGAGAAATTTTATGAATGTTGTATATTTTTACTTTTGGAGGGTTGGTTTTAAGGGCTAAATTTTTTATAATTTTATTATATAATCCAATAAAAAGTGATTAAAATAAATCCCATAAACATTTCAGATCATATTAATTATTGAATAGGTATTGGTTATCATTAATGGAAATATCAGGTAGAAAATAACCATCTAACAAAACTAATTAATGAACAGAAAAAATATATTATCTCAGAAACAAAATTTATTGTTCCAAAATGCAATGTATAGTGTAATAAACTCAAAAATATAATTTTAAAATCATTTTATTCTTATAAGAAATTTAATATTAAATAACTTGTTTTATACATTTTTTAATCATTTCCATTTCATACTAATGTCATAAAAATTAAGGTAAATATAAAAAGGTAATTTATAAATTTTCAATAAAAATAATCAATTCAAAAAAATACGCAAAAATTAACCATAGTATTTTTTTGATGTAATGAGTGAAAAAATTTCTTTTATATAATTATTTCTCAATATATTTGAAATTTTTAAAAAATACATTTATGCTTATTTCAAATTTTTTCATTTTGAGAATAAATTCTATAAACATAACCTTTAGAGAATCTATAATTACTATCCATTTAATGTGTATATATTATTATATATAATGGTTACATTATTATTAAAAAATGAAATTTATTTTATGATGTAAATGTTTTAAAAGAAATTATTATTATTTCAAGTACATATAAAATACATAGATTTACTCTGTCAACATTGATATATCAGGATTTATATTTTTATTTGAGAACCTATTTGGGTTTTCTAAGTCAACATTATCAAGTCACTAAGAAATTTTTTATTCAATTAATATATACATAATCTACATTACAATTTAAAATAATATAATTGAATATTTCATACAATTATCTTTATAAAATATATTCCATAGCATTGGAAAAGGAAATTTTTACTAATAAAACATGTAAATAAAATATCATAAACATTCTATAGACACAAAATGATCCATTATATATGATATTATTATCATTTATTAGGAAAAAAATATTCATTACGTTATAATATATTTTTTAGTATGAAAGTAGAAATAATTATCAATATTAACGTATAATTTTTAAAAATAATGTTTGATATATTAATAGTGGTATAAGAATGTATATCTATGGATAAAATATAGAAATAGGTTAGAATAAAGGATTATCGTTTCTAATAAACCCATATATCCCATAAGTTATGGTTTAGAACCCCATGGCCTTACCGAAAGTGATGGGTTTTCACTTAGTATACGAGTTTCAATTTTTATAAAAGTAATTTTAATAAATAAATTACCATTTTACACGTGAATTATTTTAAAAAATAAAAAAGGTGGTAAATAATTGTACAAATATTTGGTTTTTTAAAATAATAAAATCCATTTTGTATTAACATTAATATTTTTTGATTAAATTTTTTAATAATGTTTAGTTGAATATTGTGATATTAAATTCTACAATTTAAATAAATTGTTTCTTGATATTTTACACATTAATAAACCCTTAAAAAACTCCATTGTTTATGTAAAACTCATCAATATAAATTAAACACTATTAATTTAATGATGCTTTCATTCTTATGAGTCGACACTATTTTAACCTATTTATCTAGGCTAATGGTTATCTATCAATTCCTCTATACCTTAATATTCATAATTATAACTACCAAAAATAAAAAAACACATCTTTGATACCAAATATGACTTCCTGACCCGACATTTGAGGATCAACTGATGAAAATACCAACCATTTACATGTTACATGAAATCGATAAAACTATAAGATAAAACTATTTTTGACATTGATACCACTGTACATTTACATCCTCTACACTTAATATAGAGTAAATTTAATATTTAAAAATTATGAACACATGTAACTCTTTTATATATCTCCCGCTAATTTAATTTCCAAGGTAAATAGGTATACATATGAAAAGGATTATCTATAAACACAGGTAAGGGATAATAAATTAAAATTAAGTAGAAAATAACATTATTATTCAAACATATGGCATAATATAAGATCTTTATTATATGGAAATGAGAAATAACATTCTCATTGGAATATGATCATAATAAGTCAAGGCATAACATTGAAATGTGGAAACATAATATACGTGATAAATTAATATGAATATCACTAACGATATTCCCTTAGGCTTCATAAACGAAAATCACCATAGTTATTCACCAAGATATCATAAAATAATACCAAGGAATGAAATAAATGTATAATGAACTTACCATCATTATAGATTAATTCCTTAGTGTTCTGCACTGTGTTGCATTTGATTTCAATAAGGTTTCAAGGATTGAATGGATGACAAGGAGAGTCAATAAGTTAATGACAAAGAAGTGATGGTGATGATGATGTTGTCAATAAGATTTCAAGGATTGAATGGATGATAAGGAGTGTCAATATGTGAATGAAATGTTGATGATGATGATTAGAGAATGACCATGGTACTAAGAAGCATGTCACTTAGGAGAATCACTAAGTGGAAAAAGAGGTAATGGTTGAAACATTCTCCATACTAAATCAGACGATTGTGGAGATGATCTTAAAGTTCCAAGACTTGTATCAAGTAGATACAATGTTACAACATTGTTAAATGTCTATTCATTGTCTTCACAATGCATGAGGAGATAAAGGAGATCCATCCACATCACTATGTGGATGAAGTGAATAAGTTCCATCCATATCTACTAAGTGGATGAGGGATGAAGTGAAGGAGATCCATCCATCTTACTATGTAACTCCCCGACCCTCATTACCCAGAGTCGGTGCATTATTACATAACATTGTCATGATCACAAGAAAGATCAAGTCTCGAAAGACCGATTAGTTTAGTAGCCTTGGAATAACTAGATACATCCATAACGTTTTACATTACATCATAAAAAAACATCTTGTCTTCATATCCCCTCATACTATTCCTGCAAGTCATTCATAAATTACTTCTTCATAATCCTGGGACAAATAAAACTTTGAAAGGGGTGAGCTCAGATGCTCAGTAAGGATAACATTATAGCATAAGCTTTCATAGATAAGAATAAACACTTAAGGCATTTTATAACTAAAACAAAAAGCCTTATAAACTTGAACTTCAGCATAAAATGGAAAAGATAAAATAAAATAATGCCATTTACTTACCCACATGGATATTTTACTAGTCGAACAATCCAATGAAATATCAATAACCACTTTCATAATGATGGAATGCATAATGCCTGACTATCATAACCACATAGCCAAGGCCTCATGCCAAGACTACAAATAAGATTTTTCCAAGGCCTTGTGCCAAGACACTAGTTTGTCTCATGAGACCTACCGATGCATTGAGGATCTATAAAGGGCTCCACCCGTCACTTATTAAGTCCAATTCATTCCTCATATGAACATGTTTAAACATAACATATACATTCGTATTAAAACTAGCATACGAAATGTCAATACTTTTACCACAAACCATGAATGGTATGAAAACAGCACATCCACAGTCAAGCATAACTCATTCGATACAATATGGAAGATTGTATTGTATCACATTAACCTCAATCAAGAATAATGAAGGATGTTGACATAGATGAATATAATCATCAAAACTATTTGAGAGAAATATCCCCCTTTTCTTGAAAACATTTAAAAGTCACACTATTTGTCAAGAAGCCATTTAAAAGTAGATTTTTGAATCAAAGTGTCCCATACCACTTTGAAGCTTTTTAAAAGGATTTTTAATTTTAAAACATTAATTTCCATATAAATAAATCCTTAAAACCATTTTTAAAACATGGACATTAATGAGAAAGATTTAGAAGAATAAGTCTTTTAAAACATTTAAAAATGGTATTTTAGTTAGAGTTTCTAACCAAAAGAGAGACACTTGAATTCAAATAATTGAGGTAATAAAAACTTTGTAATATCATGAGAATAAAGGGATTCATGATATAATATGTCAAAGTACATTATATACACCACCTAAAAGTGATTTGGTGTATATCAACAAAGAAGTCTCAATGGAATGTAAATTGAGATGAAAACTATCATAAAGGTCGTATACTTAGGTTAAGGATAAATCAATGACATAATTATGTGTGACAAATATAAATACACTAAATATTATTGGATATTCAATGTAAAACAATCAATGTACATTCACACATATTCTTGTAAAATCAACACCAACGAATTTGATGTTTAACTCAACAAATGGAGAATGAGTTAAAATTACTCTTATCAAATTCATATCAATGACATGAGAATTATCAATGGAGTGATTATGTGTATAAAAAGTATATCCATATGAAGGGGAGTGGAATATATGACATAATCAAATGAATAGTGATTCCACACATAATCTTGGGGTAATATAATCAATGAAATATGCGTAAAGCCAAATGAGTGGAAATTGAAATCTCAAATTCCCTTATCGATTAGGTAACTTACGAAACATACACCCATGAAAGAAGTATCATACCATGATGATTTAAATACCCATAAAATAAAGTTTATTACACAATGAATATGATCACGGGCAGTACACATACACCACATGCAATAATTAAGTGGTGATCAATGGAATTCTCACGGAATTAAAAGAGAGATAAGAAAATCCCTTACCACGTTAATCAACTGAGTCGTATGGCCAAAAGTTAATAACCACAAAATGACATACATAATAACATGAATATAAAGAGAATCATGATAATATATATAAAATGTCAGTACACAATACACCACTTTCAATAATTTAGTGGCGAACAATGGAAATCTCACGGAATTGAAAGTGAGATAAGAAAATCCCTTACTTTGTACTTTTCCTTGGTCGACGGTAGGTTTACCTCCTTTATAATGGTGAAATAATTGTTATTAAATTATAAAAGAATCATTTACTTTAATATGATATCATATATGATCATTTAACATTGATTTGTTAATAATATCTTAGAATTATCGTCATTTCGGGTGTTAACGGGTTCATTTTACTTTATATTCTTTGTTATGTGAGCCATATTTATTAATGAGATGTATATTATTAATATCCAGAATGATATAAAGTTCTTAGATACTATTTTTAAATAATAAAATTATAATTATACTTGAATGTATATGATGGAGAATGAATCTCA